>NDFF03000367.1:0-600000 GCA_002150815.3 Grammothele lineata | reverse complement strand
AGTTGCTGTTCGAAGTTCGAGTGAGTGTTGTAGCGAGGCTGTCAGATGCCGACGAAAACACTAACATGATACTGGAGTTGCTCGAGACGCTGTTTCGCATCGTTCAGGATTTCCTCAGAAAACTCCTGCCGGTGCGTCCGTTGAACGTCCAAGTCCTCTCGTAGCCTCGCGACCTGCGCCTGTAGTTTAGCTATCGCACGCACGTCAGACACGGGCGGAACACGGATAGGAGGCGTGGAGGCTGACCGCATTTCTCCCTATAAGAGACGACGCGTGACTCGGTCAGCCTAGCTCGCTGAGTGGCGCTGTCAAGTTCCTGTTTGAGGTCGTCCTGCTCCTGAAGAGCCACGGCTAAGCGGTTCTCAAGGCCAACAGCGCGGGCGTTCTGGGAACTGAGGCGCGCGACGTCTGCCTTAGCATCCTCGAGATCCTGTAACAGAGACTTCTTCGACGTCTCGCTCACTTCTGTGTGCATGAGAGCTTGTGCAAGGCGCTGTATGAAGTGGTCAGGGAGTAGCGGACGTGGACACCAATCTCATACATACCTTCTCCAAGAGAGCATTCTGATATTACTGTCAGACGGGTTCTCGTTCGTTCGGAAGTAAAACGCACCTGCTTCACAAGTTCCGCCACACGCACATCCACCGACGTATCTGATGTTGCCGCGCTTGTAGCCCCCGGTGTAAGAGTCTGCAAAACATGGGCCAGCTTCTTGAGCGAGTGTACGCGAGCACAACCAAGAGACAATCGCACATACCTGCTGGCGCTGCCTGCGCACCAACGCCTCATGCCGCTCCAACAACGCACGACCAACCTCTACGCGCCAGCGCGACGTAGAACACGTCAGCCACCGGATATATGTACCACCACAAAGGCCCACACGCACCTGCGCTCAAGACGAGCCTGCTCTCGAGCTTCGCCTTCACCGCCGCCCACGCCCTACTCGCCTCACACTCCTCCCTGCCACAGCAACACGTGCACGCGCCACCATCGGGCTCCGGGGAAGACAGCCTAGAGACAGTCGAGAGCGTCTGGGTGAGCTCGTCGATCGTCGACGTCGCGCGGTGGAGGCTGTTCGCGAGCTGCGAGTCTGGGGTGAGGGGGCGCGAGTCGAGCGACATTATGTCGATTTCGATTGTCCGCTATTCCAGCAAGAGAGCCTCTTGGGGGATCCGTGGTGAGCGTGGTGAGGGGTGCGCCGCCAGCAGCAGGTGGGGGTATAAGAGAGGAATGGAGACCGCGTTGCTGGCTTGGATCCGGACTGCGATGAAAGGGTGCGGAAGCCGTCCGGGCGCGGAAATGTCTTTGAGGAATACGGGCTGCGAGAGGCGTGCCTGAGGTGCGCGAGGGATATAGGCACAATATATAGTGTTATGAGCGACGGCGAGGTAGAGAGCTTATGAAGTTAAGTGCGATGAGAACGGTTCTCAGAAGCGGAAGAGGTTTAGTCACCTTCGCGGACTGGCGGCGCGAGATTGCCGGGGCCAGGGACAATCGTCTCAAAACGGAAGCCCCACCCCTTTCAAGGCCTTTATTTGGGACCCTCCAGACTTTCCAATCGTAAGACTAGGGAACGAGGCCGGAACGGTACAGTTGTATTGCATACACGGGTTGAATAACATCAACAGACTTGCACTCAATACGAACTTAGATCAACCGCTAAAAAGAAGCGATCAACTGAACCGGAGGTTCAAGTACTCTGAAAAATTCCCAAGGTGGCATTGAGGCAAGGGCGGTACACGGAATCCCCTAGTAAAAGGCGAGGGGATTGTCATTTGTACCACCCTCCGCCACCAATTGATAGGGTCGGGGCGAAAGACGTGCGCACGGATTTCTGAGTTTTGCTCAGCCCGCGGGTGCAACGCTATCACTGATCAGCGTCACATCAAAGCGGCTGTGATAGTGCGCCACAACAACGATTACTCACCGAACCAACTTATTCTGAACCCACCAAAATGAGCCTCCACCTCATGATCAAAGCCTTCTCCGATGTATTCTCGCCATGAGCGACGTGCTGATATCCCACGCAAACATAGCGCAATGATATTCCGGACTACGGATCACTATAGTAAAAACCTAACCAGTAAGGTACAGTTACCGCTTCTCCAATAAAGAACGACTCGGATCTGTATTGACCCTCGCTCATATACTAGTACTCATACAGAAACCCAACCTGTATGCACCTCCAACACTAACCACTTACGGTGACTATGCTATAAGATACTAACGAGCGTGAAAGTTAACGTACTAACGTGCATCTCGATTCTCGACGGACCCAAACGAACGAAACAGTGCCAGGCATCCTGCTGCAGCAGTGGCGAACTTACACCATCGGATCCATTCGAATTCGGAGCTACTCACTCCTTCGTATACATAGGCGGCACGTCCGACATTGCGGACACTTCCGACATGCGCCTCTCGCCCTTCGTGGTGTGGGTGTGCCCGGTACTCAGGTTCGAGCTGTGGCCTTCCAACGTCGAGCCCGAGCTCAGAACGGAAGTGAGGTGGGTCTCGTTAGAGCCCTCCTCCGGCCCCTCTGCACTGGTCGCTGAGCCTTCATCTTCTACCATAATTGATGCCCCTCGCCCAGGGCCCTCCCTCTCCCTCTCTCGGTCCGCGTCCGCGTCCGCGTCGCGCACACCGCTCAGCGCCCGCGGACTGAGCGGACTAACGCAACGACTCGGCGGCGGACTCGGCGTCGCCGCCGTGATTGTGAACCGCACGCCCGAGTCCTCGTAGAACCGTGCGGGTCGCGGGGCGTGCAGCTCCGCTTTTGCGCGCTGTGACTCCACGATGACCGAGTCTCGTGTGGGCGTTGAGGCGCGTTGTAATGGCGGAGTGTGGGTGCGAGCGTGAGCTGGAACTGGAGGACTGCGAGGAGGGCTGGGAGGTGGTGAGGAGGCAGTCGCGCGGAGACCTGTGGAGGCGAGTGGGGGAGATACTGGCCGCTGGGCGGGGGACTGGATGGGCGATTCAGGTGCTGGCCTCGAATTCGGCGTAGGCGTCCGCGATGGCGTCGGTGCTCGCCCCGGTCCAGACGGGGTCGTGGGCCGCGAGCCTGTCGCCATCCCGGTGCCCGAGACGTACGACGCGTACGACGCGAACGAGATCATCGACCCGGCCGGTGTCACTGTCCGATTCTGGTACTTCCCGTCCTCGTAATACCCGCACCCATATCCGTACCTCTCGTGCGTGGGAGAGCCAAGGTAAGACGTCATCGCCGTTCTCGTGCTCCCCACGGGTGATGCTGGTTCGGCTTCTCCTTCGCAGGTGCGCGGGTCTTCACTGATGTCGAGGTCCCGATCCCTAAGGCCTTCGCTGAACCCCGAATCCCTCCTCGGCAGCACCCCATCCTCGCGCTGGAGCAAGACCGTCTCGGTCCCGACACGTCCCGTCCTTGACAGCTCGCGCCGCCTGTTGTAACGCATCAAGTAGAACTCCGCGCCCGCGCTCCTCGACCGTCCATGCACCCTCACTCCCACTGCCGCCCCTCTTCCCCCTCCTGCTCCTGCTCCTGCTGCCTCTCCTACTCCGCTGGTGCCGCCCTGACCCTGTTGGGGAAAAACAATGGTGGCCCCGGCGCTGCTGTGGTACCGCCGGAGTGCGGCTTGTGCGGACTGCGAGCTAGCAGCGCTCTGTGTGCGGCTGTGGCCCCCAGTAGCCCCGGCGCTCGCCGAGCGCCCTTGCTGCAGCTGTTGCAATTGCTGCTGGACGCGCGCGGACGACGCGAACGTCACCACGCTCGGCGCGCGACTCGGCCCAGCGCCGTGCGAGCTATACGCCGACGACCTTGGTGACGAGGGTGAAGCCGAGAGAGGGAGACTGGGGAGAGGGAGGGGCAGCCCGGGCGGGGAGAACGCGGGCTCAGACGGCGCGAGGAGCACTTTCGGCGGCTCTGCGGTCCCGGTCGCGGTGGAGGGAGCGCGTCAGCGGTAAGCACGAGGCGGGCTAGCAGCGGTCGTTCCGCGCCCGCGCGCGCATACACGCACCTTCCATCTGCTCCGCGAGGTCGATCTTGGCCTCTGCCGCGGACGCTCGGCTGGGATACGGATCACCGCCCCTGCCCCATTCTCTGCCTTTGCTTCTGGGCCTCCTTTGGCTGCTCGAGGTGACTATGATCGGAGGGGGCCGGTCTCGTCCCCGGCGCGCATGCAGGCAGTACCACGCGATCGCCGCGGCGAGCACTGTGAAGACGAGGCCCCCAACGGCGCCGGCGATGATTGCGATTGTCCGTGGGGAGATTGCTGCTGAAGCGGATGGGGGCGAGTTAGGACTTCGGGAGTACTGTTCCCTCCGCACCGAGGTGTAGAGCTTGACGTATGCGAGCAAGGTCATGGTCGTGAGGTTCGTTACGGCGGTCAAACGAGAGACGAGGTCGGGGAGTCAAGTAGATGGGCGAGGAAAAACGCAGGGTAGCAGAATCGATGAGGCTAATCCAGAGCTTCGAGTGTTGTCGACCGCGCGAAGGTTGCGCGAAGGTCGAGAAAGCCCAGTGGAAGAAGGACAGCAACCCGCGCAGAAGCCCCGGGGGAAGAGGAAGCCGTCCACTCCTCGTGGAGGAGGAAGAAAAGGGCTCGTGCAGCGCCGACAGCTTTAAGAGAGCACCCTGCGTCCGAGACCGGGCACGTCTAATGCTTCGGGGGCAGGATAGAAGCTTCCACCGGGAGGGCCGCGGCTCCGCGCCCGGCGCGCGCGCGACGTCTCGACCCTGAGCCGCACTGGACACGCTGCCCTCGCGGGCGGTGGCGCAAACATGGAACATGCTCTTTTGTTGACTGCGAAGGCTAGGGGATGTGCGCGTGCCGCGAAAGTCGGTATGAATACTGACATGTACTGACAGTGGGTGCTGCATGCCCCTTCCTCCTGTACGACATATCAGTGCGCCGTCGCGTCTTGCAATTGCCGGTACCGAGCGGTGTATACCGCCCGGAACCACAATTCTCTTACGAGGCTTCTTTGCTAGTCAACGTCGCGTCATCAGTTGACGCCCGATTACACCGAAGTACTGAAGTACTGAAGGTCGACAGAAGGTACCGACTTACCAGCTCACGCAAGGTTCACACTCCTACTGAAGAGCGGATCCGGATATATGAAAAAAGCCACCGTCGTCAGCTATCGGTACCCAAATGCGTCGAGGTGGGATGGCGTACTGACGTGCCATGCCACCTTGCGGCCGTACGTCGCGCGTTTGAGCGTTCCGTTCAGGAAAGCGTCGCGCGCACCAAGTGCGCGCCCGCGCGGCGTGCACGCCCAAAGGGCGTGGCACGACGCCGTCTACTTACACTGCCACCAGCACTCGTGCTGACATCATGCGCTCGGCAGGGCTGTCAAGTAGTGAGGAGAGGCTGCGAGTGTAATCAGCGCTGGCTCCTGAAGAGTTTGGGAGAACAAGGAGGCGGTGGTTAGTATAAAGGAAGTACAGCAGAGTGTGTGGGAGCAATCGATAGCCCAGCGGCGCGGTAATTGCGAGACACACGTGGCTTGCGGGGTATGAGTATCCTATCATTAGAGCCGTGACGGGGCGTGGTGAGTACATGATGATGCTAGTATACAAGGTCGTGGAAGAAAACCGATCATCGCAACGTAAGCGGAGAAATATGAACAGCGAAAAGAAGCGTTGAGCGCACCCAAGCCGCAGTGGCAGGAGACGCGCCGGCGCCGGATAAAACTGGATCATATATGGCGGGTGTGCGTGGTTAGGGGAAGCATCGACACGTCCTGAGGAGAAGTCGGAACGATAGAACGAGACTGCACGCGAGCAGACCAGTCAAGCGGGACCACCCACGGTCGCTCAGATGTGCTCCACGCTGTTGAGCAACCCAGCGCGAGCGACGGTCCCGCTCACCCCTTCCCCGCTCTCCTCCTGCACCACGTTCGCGCCCGACCCGCTCGGGTCCGCGCCCGTCACCTGTCCAATGACGTCGCTCTGCAGCTGCATCGGCACGAACACCACCTTGCTCCCCGCGCTCTTCGCCATGGCTTGCAGCGCCTCCAGCTGCCGGATCTGCATCGCCGCCGGGCTCGCAAGAATATCCGCCGCCTGCCTCATCAACCTCGCCGCATCGACTTCCGCGCGCGCCGCGATGACCTTCGACTCCCCAATGCGCTTCTGCTGCGCCGCGGACGAGAGCGACGCGGAGACCTCGGGCGAGAAGATGATGTCCTTGATGAGGATGCCCTCGATGGCGACGCCCCACTTGTCCGCGACGTCGCCGACGATCTCTGCGATCTCGAACGCGATGGCCTCGCGCTCGGTCACGACCGACTGCACCATGCGCGCGCCTACGACGTGCCGGAGCGTCGTCTGCGCACGCTCGATGAGCGCCTGGCGCAAGTCGGAAATACCGAATGCGGCACGGTAGGGGTTCGTGATCTGGAAGTAGATGACGGAGTCGCTGTTGCGTGTCTGACGTCAGATAGGGCGGAAGCAATTAGGAGGGTAGGAGCACATACATCTCGACGTCGACGTTGTCGCGGGTGATGACCTTCTGGCGGCCAATGGCGCTGATCTGAATTTTGACATCGACAATGCGCAGGGACTCGGTGCAGACGTTGACCTGAACAAGGCCAGGGTCGACAGACTTGTAGAACTGGCCGAAGCGCGAGACCAAGCCGACCGAACCTGCAATGCAATAAACGTTAGCACCCTCCTATATGCGCTCTAAAGTCAGCTGGGGACAATATGTCTGGTCATTGCCGCACTTTCTTCTATAGTAATATGCGGTGTGATGAAGTTCCCACCCCAACTAGGTGCAAACCCCTGATCCGCCTTCGGTTTTCGCATTGCGAAACGGCCGAAACGTTTCAGGTACCCCCACGGAACGGAAGGCGGGCGGAGGACGACGAGTTCGCGGCGAACCGGTGTAGCAGGACGCCTGGTCCAATGCTAGGCAACTCCTCCCAACAGCCACAGGGAAGAAAGTGCCGGCCAAGACTATAGTCACTAGCTGAAACATAGAAGACCCACCTTGGTACACCTCACGGAAGGGGTTGGGGCAGGGGCAGCAAGGAATAGCACCACACAACCCAATGCATGACCCTAGTGCTTGGAGCATCGACCCGTATACGCCATGGGTGACCTGCACAGGGGTCAGACAACGCAACGCAAGAACGATCGACTAGCAGCACGCACCTCTCCTGTACCGAGATCTTGCGCGTAGGACGGCTAGAGGGGGGTATGACGCACCGAGGATGAGACGGAGAAACAGATGGGCCACCGTCCGAAGGGCGCACCTGCATCTCGCTCCGCTTGAGCGGCTGTACCTTGATGACATGCTCACCGTTGGGCTTCATGCCCGTAGCGCGGCTGCTGGGGCCGGCGGCGGAGTGCGCTGTATCATCGGTCACTGGTAAGTCGGAGGACATCGTGAGCGGGCGGGACGAGATGGGAGGGGGAAGCAAGGGGCGGGCGGGGGGAAGCGTCCGAGTCGAGGGCGGGAAGAGACACAGCCTGGGGCTCGGGGCGCTGGAATTGAGCGGCTCAAGAGTCAGGACTTACCATGGGGGGCGTCATGATCGACTACGTTCCCACGTGAAGAGCGTTCGCTGGGCGTGGACGCGCGGTACTTGGAGTCGAGGTTGCTCATCGCGATCGTCTGCGGCTGGGAGGCGGGCATGTGCTCGCCGGAGAGTGTGGGCTTGGCTTGTGCGCGCGACGTGAGGCGAGCTTGGAGATTGGAGAAGCGGGTGAGACGAGACGGGCGCGCGGTCTTATATGGCGGGCGTGAGTCGGGGCCCAGGACGGTGAGAGCGAGAGTCAGGTGCGTCGTGCGCAGCCAAACCGTGTCTTCCGCCCTTGACGTTGGCGCCCTGTCCTCCGTTCTCACCTGCATCGCTGCCTCTCTGCGGCTGTGCTCCTCTCCATCGGCACGCCTCGAGCGCTCTTTGAGCGCTCTCAACCGCCCGGCATCGCCGACTCTCCCGGAGTCCCTTTCCACCTTGCCGCCTCCTCTGCATTGCGCACGCCCTCCGTCTCGGACCGCTCTGCTGCGCCCGGACACACGCTCAGCTAGCCCCGCCCGCCCTGTCTCCGTGCGAGCCATAGAAGCCGTCAAACTCGTAAAGCTGCCATAGCTGCGCAGATGCCTCGAATTTGGATCCGGTCTCGCAGGCTTGACAGCATCTCCCGATCTCACCCGACCCCATGTACATTACATGCAGTAGATCCTCGACCCTCTCCCCGGCATGATCGTCTTCTGACTCTGACTCCTCGGCACGCCCGGTGGCGAAGCGCTCGTCTGTTACAAGGCCGTGCGCGGTCCATCCACCTGACGTCTCGCCATGCGCCTCCCAGACTGCGCATACAGCTAACCCCTCCCGTGCCGAAACTCGTTACTCCACCGACGTTGATTCCAGCGCAAGTATTCAATGCCTCTCTACACAACATACCCTTGACTCCTGATCCGAGTCGTTTGCCGAGCACCCTGAAGCGAAATGTTTGATCAGGGCTATGTACCACGTCTCCTCGGTAATCGCATATCGAACATATTGTCGAGAGGTGGTGCCATCTCACCCCATGCCGAAACGGTGACTTGGTGGCTAGCCAACTTCGCCGCGCCGGTGTTCCATGGACTCTCTTCTGTTACGCCTCACGTGGCACTAAATGAACAGAGATGAACAGCCCGCAGGTCCTCGGTCCTAGCTCGGCTCCCACGACGCGCCGCAAACGCAATATACGACACCCGCAGTCTTGTTTGGGCGACGTCAGGGCCAGCGGACTAGACGCGATCTCGACGTCAACTGCACCCCTGCGCTGGCGCTTGCCAAATCAGGCACAACACCTACGGCTTTTTAACGTTCGACGAGCCCCAGTAAGCCCAATGGCTCTTCCGGAAACCTCGGAAGGAGAGTGTATCACCGTTATCCGCAGTCTGTCCGGATCTCCCACTATGTCATTGTCTGTGCCGATAGCTGAAGGTGACAAGGTGGATCTAAGACAAAGACACAAGTTCCGTGACGTCCCGAATCCCGTCGCGGTACCGGAGTTATAGGCTATGATACTACCAGCTGCGCGTACTGCCTCCTTCACGTCTGATGTTCTAGTTGCATGCACACCTGCATCCATACACACTGCATCAGGGACTTTATGACTAGGAGCAGGAACAGGACTTAGATCGCAGCGTCTTGCCTGTGTCCTTGGAGTACGAGTCGGCCTTGTTCGCATGGCAAACGATGATGAAGGCACTACAGGATCACAGCTTTGGAGCTATGATCGCAAAGTCACAGGGCACGTCTGCGCTCGTGAAACGAGCATGGAACGAGCAGGGGAAAAACATCTATAACATACAACGAACCAAGACACAAACGGATCCACGAATAGCACCACGCGAGCACGAGCACGAGCGAAAACCGGGCGCGAGCGCGAAAAGCAAACGACGATCCTAAGTACTGAGTACTGAGTACTGTAATGTACACCGAACACGAAACGGGCGCCCTAGAGACATGGACCGCAGAGCGGGAGCGATGGGGTGGGGTGGGGTGGTAGAGTGGGAGGTATACATATATATGTAGATGCATGCGAAGAGAGCGAGTAGACGTAGACTTAAAGAAAGACAGACGGCGGGACGACGAACACAGATACTTAGCTGCGGGGTGGGTAGGGTAGGGATGCGTACAGTATGGCGGACGGGACGGTGTGCGCTACATGCATGCGTTGCTCGAAACTCCAAGGGTACCTATATGCGCCTCAAAAACTCCTCCAGCACGACAAACGACGACGACAACATTTACACGACACGAAAGAGGACGTTCACTCGATCATCTTCATGACGAGCTCCGAGATCCACTGGATCATCTTCGTCGCCTGGCCGCGGTTGAGCGGCAAGAACTGGAAGCTATTCACCAAACCCTGCATGCCCTGCTCCTCTAGCGCGCTCAAATGCCGCTTCCCAGGCCCGTGGATCCCGTTCTCCTCGACGGTGCTCAGCGTCGACGCCGAGCCCGCGCCCGCGAGCGAGCGCGAGCTGACAGGCGCGGCGCGCTCCATCTCGTGCGTCGCGACCCGGAAGACGTTCGACACCGAGAGCAGGATGTTCGGGCTGTTCGAGTTCGCGAACGACTCCTTCACCTTGTCCTGCAGGCTCTCGTATCTGCGTGTGGGGCGTCAGCGCTAGCACTGCGATCGCGTACGGCGTACTTGGACAGGGGAGGGACTTACGCCATGCCGATGACCTCGGGCCATGCGTCCGCAACATCCGAGAGGATGCTGTACAGGATCGCAGACTCGGTGTCGTCGCCCTGGGCTGTCGCGAGCATCGCGGTGACGAACGACGTCACGAGGAGCGCCGTATTGCTGTCTCCGTACCCGATTAGGCCGAACGGTAGGCGGAACACCGGGTCGTCGTCCTCCGCCCCTGCGACGGTCTCCTCATTGAACCAGGACGGGTCGACGTCGGCTTCCTCCAGGATCTGCCGGTAGCTGCTCACGCGGGTCGATAGTGGGATGAGAGCGAGTACGTATCCAAGGACCTCTGGACAGATGGGCGTCCCAGGGCCTTCATCGGCGTGGTCGATGTCGGCGCAACAGCGCACGGTTATGCTCAGTAGGCTGCGCAATGTCCCCTCCGCTGCTTCCCGGAGCGCCGAATGCCTGACCCCTTTGAAGATGGTGGCGGCCAAGGAGAACGAGAAACTGGACTCGAAGGACAGGCCAAGAAGATGGTCGAGCTGACATGCGATCTCTTCGAGCGGTACCCGCCCTTCCAAGAGCGTTGCTGTGACGCCTCGCTCCCTGAACAGGCCGTGTTCTTCCATATTCTCGACGGTGACGCGAAGTAGCCGGATAGCTTCGACGTAGAGCGCCATGTGACTCGACTGGAGAAGGGCCACTGCCAGCCAGAAAAGCTGAGCGAGATAGCGAGAATTGCCATTGGTGGCCGGGACCACGTTGGTGATACACCGGAGCATGCTGACGACCGCCGTCGTGTCATTCTCATTGGCCTGAGAGAGCGCAGTCTTGAACGCGACGAGCATCTGATACAAGAGGTCGTCGTCGACGTCAGAGGTTGCAAGGACCCCAAGAGCGACAAAGGCGCGGCTCTGGACTGCAGGAGACAGCTGGAACGCTGACGAGGTGATCAGGCTCATCCAGCGAGCGTGCCAGACGTTGAGAAGACCTGGAATGTCGGTCAGTGAAGCTCGCGTGGACAAAAAAGGATGGAGTGCAAATACCTCTACTGCCCGAGATGACATCCATGATTCTGAGCAGCAACTTTGTTAGGGATTCCAGATCGTCGATGTGAGCTTTGACGCTGGGCGAGTCGTAGGGCAGATAATCGCTAGTTGGTGTCGGTTTGGTGAGCCCGAAGAGCCTCATACCCTCGGGAGCGACGACCTCGTTGATCATGCTTTGAATCTCTGGGCTGGCAGTGGAGTCGGTGAGGCGGAGGGAGTATAGAGAATGGAGTAGCTGTGTGACTATAGCATATATGGTACCGCGGATGAAAACGTGTCCAGTTGCAGCTATAAGCGTAACGATGTGGAAAACTTCAGGCACAAAGAGTTGACACTGGACGATGTTCTTCGACGTGTTGCTGATCACGAGAATGAGCCGTGTCAGGCATGCGATCTCGTTCCAGTGTACGTTGTCCGCAAGGCTCCTTGTCGGTTTGAGGGAAGTCTTGCCAATGACCTAGTCCAAACATTAGACCCTTCGTAGTATTCGAGAATGCAACGGTCGTACCTTCCGCACCCGTGCGAGTAGCCGGCCACGGACGTTGATAGAGTTGATGACTGCCATCGTGTCGGCCACACGCTCGGAACGAACGGAGCCCATTCCGCCATCAACCGCCGCACGCATGAGCTCATCCAAAATGATGTTGACAGTGTTGGTCTCAAGTTTGCCAACCTCGGCCCAGATGAACTTCTGGACATAGCTGTGAAGCTGAAAGAAGCCTTGAGCAAGTGTTGTGCCCGTGGGTGTTGGGGTACGTACCTCTTCTTCCCCCGTGGTGAGATCGATGATCATACGGATGCAGTCGCGGAAGCGAGTGCCGGAAGGCTCATGAAATTTGCTGCATGGGTCAGTAAAGTACGGCAGATTCTTGATCCATGGACCCAGGTACTGCAGAGCGTTCGACCTTAGTGGCGTGGGGAGCTTAGGGATACATCCAGCCATCTCGGAGATGAAGTCCATCGTCAATTGGGGCGCGAAGGTCGCGAGACTGTCTGAGAGGGCAACAAGGAACGGTCCTGGATGCCCGATGGCGTAGACACCTATAGCTCTCGTTAGGATATGACAGGCGCAGAATTGAGGTGTAGTCCTTTACCCTTGTCCGGGACAACCGGTCGTCCTTCAAAACCGAGATATGTGCAGATGGCTGCTAGAAGCTCGAAGCACGCGTTACGTGGCTCGTCATCTTCGGAGGTAATGCCAAGGAACGCTATACGAAGGAGCGTGGTGGTAATGTTGGATAGTCTGTCATGTCGACCTGTACCCGGCAGTTGTACGATGTGCATCTTAATCTTCGCGTCGCGAATAGCCTGAGGGAGGTCAGTGAGCACGAATGAAAATGACATCCGCAACGCAACGTAATCACCTTCACGATGTTATCACGATGAGGTGAAGAGAAGTACAGAGTGACGCCTTGCCGGATCTTGCGTATAATGAATTCGTGAGAGTCATGTCCTGTAGACACGTTGTAAACATCGTTGATGTCGCTAAGCGGGATGATCTCAGTCGCTTTGCATGACAATAGATTCGAGATGGGTAATGCTTTCGTCTATGCGGATGCATAAGCTAACTTCCATTAGCAGCTTGTGTGACGCTTACCGTAGTAATACGAATATGGCTATCCCCGATCTTCATCGACACTGGAACTCGCATAGGATGAGTTTGCCGCATGGTAACGTCCTCAAATTCGACGGTAGGCTCCGATTCCAAGGCGACTGGGGAAGGCTTAGCATGCGCACCGAGAGACGTACATCGATGAAACACGCACCTGCATATCCTAGGGAAGCGGCAGTCAAGCCGGCAGGGTATTGACTGAGAAGATCTCCGGCGGACGTGTGAATAGTGATATGTAAAGAGTCCGCAGCGCCTAAAGGATTGTAGGTTAGTAATAGCTTTGCGTACAACGTTCTGTTTCAGATCGTACCTGTAGTCAGATTATTGTACAATCTACGAAGATACCTCAATGCGAAAGTATTCGGGGTGAGAAGACGCAAGGTGCTGAATCGCCTCCAAACATCCGTGGGTATAGCTTCAGTCGCGAACTTGAGCCATTGAGCAGGAACTTGTGACGTCGACGCGAAAGCAGTACAGTCGAAGATGATGTCGAAGTTGCGGTCTTCGTTCGCAGGCGACATGATGCACTACGGAAACAACTGTCAGAAAGAATGCAGTACAGACGGAAATCCTAGTACCTTGAAGATGTAGTAGAGCAACAGCTCTAAGTCTAGTACCTCGACGTCGATTTTCGATACCGACAGAATAAAGACGGCGTTGGCATCCTGCATGGTATCGAGTCAGCCAATCAGGATACACCGAATCGTTTGAGCTTACCGGAGGCGTGACACCCTCAACGAACAGCTCCTGAACAACAGTGGTATCGCGGCGGTCGCATCTTGCCATGAGGTCAAGGTAATCCCGGTGCTCTCTGCTCGTCAGGGTTGCCATCTTCGGGCTCTCCAGTGGTTGGCCAAGTTCCACGAGCGCCGCGCATAGGGCGTCCCAAGCGCGCTTACCGTTGGCGGCAGCAGCTTCTGTCTCAGGGGTAGCCTTCTCCGCGGCCGCCTTGGAGGAGCTGAGAAGCTCCTTTCCAATCTTGTCCGCGTGCTTCTCAAAGAACCGGTGAAGCACAATTGTATCCGTCTCATCATAAGACCTTTCGAGCCACTCATCCGCTTCTTCGTCTGAAGAGGGCGGGACGTATTTCTACACCGCAATGAGTATCAACACGATGCACGGTATCACTGAAAAACATACGTTGATCTCGCTCAAGAACTTGGTGACGGTAACAATGTTCTCTTTGAGGAAGTCGTTGAGGATGACCATGTGAGCTTCCTTCCCGAAGAGAATGTTGTTTGCCAAATTCTGGATGATCTTCGCGATGACCATAAGCCCTCGGCGTACGGCTGGCTCGCGGGGGATGGATACGTCCACGGTCTCCGGGGTAACGATTGCAGGCGAAATGAACCTGAATGGAAGCTCAGGGCAGTAAGTGCAAAGACCCGCAATCAAGCTTACCGAAGGAAGATGAAGGCTCCAAGAGCCGCGAACTTCGCCTCCGGCCAGACCTCGTTGCTGTGACAAGATTAGCACTGAACGTTAGAGAAGAGGTTGGGCGCGTACACAGCTTTCGCGATATGAGCACAAATCTCCCGGATGATTCTATCGCTGGTGGTTAGCGCTCAGGAGTAAAGCAAAGTTCCCTGCAAGACTCACGAAGGCAGCGCGGGTATCGATGACGAGATGATCTCCAAGAACTTCCCGGTGATGAACTCGACGGTCTCCTTGTTGCGCGCGAGGTCCTCCTGAGAAACCTTGGCGGGGTCGAGCTCGTAGCCATGTCCCGGCGGCATTGTCGTCACGAGCTTCACCAGGGGAACGATCAAAGACCGCAGGTAGTTGTACCCATACACGCGGGCAAACGCTGAGAGGAACCGTGTGCACGTCGAGTTGCTACGGAACAGGGCCGTGTCGCTCTCTGGCCGACGTTAAGCATATAGTGAGTTGAACAAGCTGTAAACGCCTCACCTGTCTTCTGGATCTCGAGGTCGATCATCATCTTCAGCAAGTGCATCAGCGACGAGCGAGTGTCGAAAAGGTTCAGCATGACTGCGTTCATCGCATCCACCTCGTTCGGCGGGCAGATCTCGCAGATCGCAATGGCGAGGGACATCTGGAGAGACATCAGCACCAGTGCACCTTCCGAGCTCTGAAACGACTATGCTTACATCAGGACCTTTGACAAGCTAGACACGCAACACGTCAACTAACCCCTTCGCGTCCTAGAACACCAGAAACAACACACCTCACATAAGCGGCTCTGCTTGACGACGACCGGCGGCTCATCGTACGAGGAGAACTGGATACCCTCCTTGAGCACTCTGATAAAGACGTGGGCGAATATCAGGCGCTTGCCCGGATCGCTGTCGCTCGCCAATGCCAGACAGTGCTTCACGCCACAATCGGTGTTTGCGCTCACGAGCGAAGCGAGCCCGTCGATCAGGAGCTCCCTCAGTTCGCCCTCGCGCTGATGAATGCGGATCTATGCGCAATACTATTAGCATGCTGACTGACAAGTCACGCTGAGCGCTAACGAACCTTCGACATTGAAGACATCTCGGAGATGTGGTCGTCCCTCGCCTGCGTACACGTTCAGTATCGATGGTCAAATTTGGCGTTTCGAGCGGCTCACATTGCCATCGAACCGGGATATCTCCCAAGTCTTGACCAGGAAAGACGCGTAGCGAATGAACAGTCGCGAGACGGCATGCGCAACCTCCTCGCCAGTAGTGCCGTCAGACGGCTCGAGGGTGAGGCGGTCGAACAACGTCACAGCCGCCTTGAACACCGCGAGGTTCAATTCTTGCTGAGAAGCCGAGATCACGGCGTCCTCCTGTTCACGCCGAATTCGTTCAGCACCACATTCCCACGCACACAGCGATAACCGCTCGGCACGCACCGTTTGGATGTCCATCACCCAGTCGATGACGATATCCGCGATGCTCTGGCGCATGTGGCCATCCTTGTTGCGGAGGACGAAGGATTCCGTCCTGGTGAAGATCTTGGTGCAGAGGTTGCAGAACTTGACCTTCAGCCGGTTCGACGCGCCGTCCGTCTGTTCGATGCGCGAGATGAACGTCGCGAGGGTGTAGAGTGTAGACGGGACGTCAATCGCGCGCAAGTCCTCAGTGAGGTCGTGGACGTTCTCCGAGAGCACCTTCAGGATAGCGATGAACTGCTCGAGGAAGATGACGAGTACCGGGAAGTTGACGTTCTCGTCATCTGTCACCATACGAATCACGCTAAACACGGGAAGAGGGACATCGTCAGATTAGCAAAGAGGCATTCAAGCAAGGAAAAGACCATGTCGTCTCCTTGTGACGTACTCATCAAGCTGCTTGACAATCCTTCCGTACAGACGATAGCTCGCCTCATTGCTGAGCGCCTCTCGTGCGATGTCTCGTACCTGTGGGAGGTCATGAACAAGGAGGTTCACCGTCTCTGTCAGGAACGTCGTGAGAAGGTCCTGCGGGTCACGAAGTACGCGACAGTTGTCTGGAATGATCGCCGCAGGGATGATTCTCCCGAGCGCGGAGGGGTCGTGCTGGTCACGTGTACACGCGGAACCGAAGGAAGACAGGAAGAGGGTGAGGTTCTGCCACGCTGCTTGCCGGTCCTACGTACGCAAATATCAGCTACCACGAGAGTTAGAGGTAAGGGGACCACATACTTCGGGGCTGAGGGCCTTGTCACCGACAGGGGCAGACCCGCTGTCGAGACCGTCAGCCGTCGACTTGACCGTCATGCGGACGGTCATCTCTGTCAGCGAGCACCAGCGGAAGTACAGCTCCTGCCAGACCGCAACATGAATCGCAGACGGAATCGTCATCAGCCTCATGAGCTTCCTGATGCGCTTCTGGGGCCCAACTCGACCTACGCAGGACGTCGGCGTTAGCACTGCGCTCACAGCTAGACTGCACACAGCCCAAACTGGAGACGCACCGATCATGGACACCTTTGGATCCCCGAGCTGCTCGTAGATAGGGTGGCGCTTGAGGACCTCCTCTTCATTGACCTCCGTCGCCTGTGCCGCGTTGGGCTGGCGCTCGACGTGCGCGAGCAAGCGCAAACAATTGCACGCCGCAAGAGACACGAAGCTGTCGGCGGAGCATAGCGAGACGAGGAACGCGATCTCGGCCAGCGCGAACGCCGCTGCACGCATCGGGAGCCCGCGCATCGCGTACTGCAACTCGGATCCCTGCAAAAACAACCGAAAAGCGCGCAGTCAGAACCGCGGGACGTGAAGCCAAGGCCTGGACTCAGAACGGACCTTCTCGGCAGACGCGTAGCGGTACATGATCTCGTACGCGTGCTGCATCAGCATCCGCTGCGTCTGCAGGTCCGTCCGGACGCTCAGCAGGCTCGACGACACAGACGCCAGTACCGCGGGTCTAATCCGAAAGGCGTTAGTTAGCAAGCTCCCGCCGCCCGCTGTCGCGACGGTCGGCCTACGCACCCGGTCTCCGTGACCCACGTCAAAAGCAAGGGCCGCTTCGGGCTGTTCGCGGGGAGCTGCACGATGGACTCCATGAGGTATCGGAACGTGCGCGCGAGGGACCACCGCACGGCGGGGTCCATCGGCGTCGCGTAGACGGTGACGCTGGCGGAGAAGATGTTGCCGACGACGTCCTCGCTCAGCGCGTCGTGGTACCACCACACGTTTGCGCGCCAGAGGGTGAGTGTGCTCAGAATCAGAAGGTCACGGTCGGGTAGCGTCTCAGAGGTATACCGCTTCGCCTTCGGGCGGATACTGATCTTGCGTGAAGAACCATGTGCGTCAATTTCGCTTCGGCGGGTATATGCCGTCTGTGACAGAGTGAGGAGTGTGGAAGGGAGGCCACGCGAGGCGATACGTACAAAATAGATGGCCTGTATGCGGTCCTGCACGAGGTTCTTCAAAGGCTCGAGTGATACCTGCCATGGCAGCTTCCAGCCCTGCGAAGCACGTTCCCATCAGCGCCAGTGTTGTATTCATACATGCTATTACTCACGTCTAAGATCAGACTCAGGCACGCCTTGATGACACAAATCTTGACCGCCTCCGACTTCTCCGGCTCAAGGCACTGCTGGAAAATAGGGAGGGACTCGTCGTTGGGGAGGAAGCGGTAGAGAGCCGCCAGCACGTCCGCAAGCACCGCGACATCGATTTCCTCAGTGCTTTCCCAGAACGGCCGGTCCTTGGACCACTTGAGGAGCGTCATCTATACCGGCGCATAAGCCACATCTCGATTTCGACAGAAAAGGAAAGGGTGTACCTTGAGTTCATGCGCGATGTCCAGCGCCATCGAAATGAGCGGGAGCTCATTGTCGCCACCGTCCTGAGGCGCAACCCGCGAAGCCGCCCTGCAAATGTCAACGGCACAAATGATCGCCACCTCCGAGAACCGCGACGAGTACGCGAGGTTCTTGAGGATCTGCTCGGTGATGTTTCGGTCCTTCCGGTACTGGCCCTTATGTCCCCCGAGCGCGTTCGCCTCAAACTCGCCCTGCATGCGGTCGTGGCTGATGCACAGCAACACCGCGAGCGTAGGCCACATCGCGCCCTTGTCCCTCGTCAAGTCCTGCGCGTCATAAAGGATGTCGAACACGCGCTCCGGCGCGCCGTCCAGCCGCCGGTGGTATCGAAGCCCCTCGTTATACTCGTCCGGGTACAGCTCGATCCAGTTCCAGATCGCCGTGCGGAGGGCGACCGCGACGGGGATCTGTGCGTCCTTCTTGAGGTTCATGAGCAGCGAAGACGCCTCTGTGAAACGACCTGTCAGCGGGCTGCATGGAAGCGTGCTGCCAGGGCGACGAAGCACGCACCCTGCAGGGCCTGGACGATCTTCACCCGGTCCACGGCGCTGTAGGTGATCAGCTGCAAGTCGACGACATCTGGGTCGAGCTCCGTGGAGCTTGCGAGGTTGTGTATCCTCTGCCGGATCCGGCTGAGCACCACGACCCAGTTTGACGCGGACAAATGGTAGACGATCCGTCCCGTGTACTTCGCAATCGCCGAATGGAGCGAAAGCACGGACTTCGCAACGAGGAACGACGTCTTCTCGTACGTGACAGAGTGCTGCGGCAGCCTGCTCGAGATAGAGCTATTCGGCCCGCCTGAGTTGAGGGACGTCGACGACGGGTGTCGCGCGCGCGTCATAGGCCGCGGCAGGCCGCCCGACGCGATGGGTGGCGGGAGCGTGACGAGTGCCTCGTCTGAGCCGCCAAATTCATGCGACTCGACGGACTCGAAGTCCTGGTACGACGCCTCGTACGAGATGTTCGCCGCGGACGTCAGGCGGTTCTTGCGCGGGGACGCCTGGCGGAGCAGGAGCACCATCACGCTGATGATGTACTTTGCGCAGTTATCGTCCAGCGAGGGCGGCTCGACGAGCGTCGTGGCCGTCATGGACAGCTGCTCGGTGGACGCGTGGCGGGAGCGGCCGGGGCCGTGTGCGGACGAGTCGGGGGTCGTGGGTTTCGACGGCGGCGGGAACTTGCTACCGCGGGAGTTTGGGCGGGTGTCCTCAATGCGGGAGCCCCACCGGGATGCCATGGCGGAGGAAAGTACTTTGAGCAGGAAGAGCTGCGACTGCAGGATGTCGACGCCTCGAAAGCCCGCACCCTCGATTTGCTTCACAGTACTCAGGACTAGCTTTGTAGTTCAAGGGACGGTTGTTACGTACCTTCGCTAGCCTCTCCAGCTGCTCCGTGAGTGCGAGGGAGATCATGTCCAGCGATTCTCGCGATAGGTCTACCAACGCGTCCACCGTCTGCTGCACTGCATCGTCCGACTCGAGCTCCGTTAATGTTATGCCTGAATTACATGGAAGCTGCGCCGAGGGACAAGGCGGAGGACATGTCAAGTCATAATTAGGCATACAGCCACGCCGTGGGGGGTGAGAACGCACCTTGTTTTTGAGTCTGTTTATGAGGACCTGGACTACTTTTTGCTGCGGCGACGGGGGAACGTTGGATGCGGGGTATGGTAGGTTCTGGGGCTGGATACTAGGTGACTGTGCTGAGATGCTGTGGTTCGACCCATTGCTCCTATGTACCCGTGAATTGCTCGCGACGCCGTGTCCGGATGCCCGTCTTGTGGCCATGGCTTAGGCAGTACCGGGCGTCGGGGAGAAAAGCGAGCGTGTACGAACGTAACCCAGTGTGAGAACACGACAGAAACGGAGAAATGGGGTAGAAGAAAGGGTATGAAGGCGTCGAGAGCCTCTGGATCTGCACGAGCAGAGCGAGGACGATGTCCACCGCGTTCGCAGCGCTGCCGCTTCCAATATCGCACGGGGAAGCGTGTACGTCGCGCTTACGTACACATAGGAACCCGATATAGCAGGTCCGCCGGCCCTGCATGATGCATCTACAGAACACCTGGATTCGAATCCGAATGAACATAACCTCACGACGCACGGGTTGGAGCGTGAACCATCCCAGACATAACATATTCGAATATTCTGCTTTGGCCACATAGAATGACAGAATGCACAGGACAGAAACCTCCAGGCGCACTCTGAGATAACCCGGTATACCTTACTGAACGCTTGCTCGATCTGATCCATCTCAACGAGTCAGCAGACGCATCAGATCGTGGAGGGCGTATATCCGATCCTTCACTGCGCTTCTGCCACGTCGCTTTATATAATCAGCTGTAGCATGCTGTGCCCGGTGGATCCATGCCCATTAAGAAGAATGGGGTGCTTTTGAATTCGACATGTTGGTTCCTTAAGATTGTTTCTCACCCCAAGGCGACATGTCACGTAGCCGGAAGCACGGGATGAACATATCTCCACGCCCACCTGCGCACATGCGCGGCACCCCAGACTCACCCACGCAGGTTTCACAGGTCTGCGCAGGATTTCAAGCGGCGCACCAGCGCAGAGTCCGACAGACGTCGACAAATAGGGCGGACAATAGGCTGATGAAGAGCAGGGATGAGATCGTGATGTAAGATGAGACCTTGTGGGACAGGAAGCCTTCACGCTACCGCGTTCGGGTGACAAATGGATTGGCGTGTCGAGTACAATGGGCTGAGTGGGGGACATGGGAGACTGGCAAAGGCCAACAAGGCTACATCTGGTCTTATAAGCGCACCGGCAACCTCGAAAGAGCCCCGAAGAAGACGGCGCGCAAGAGGGGTTGTCGGAGGGGGTGATGGGAAGGCCGTCAATGCCCACGAGGAGGTGAAGCGAACAGCGCGAGGGCGATGATATCGATGACGACGATTGAGACCGAAGATGCGCACTGGCGGCCTAAATGGGGCGCGGGAGTAGTGTGGCGGGGGAGGCCGGGGAGAGGGCGTGAAGGATCTTCCAATCGGCTGGGCGAGGAGGAGCTGCTAAAAGAAGAAGAGGACAGGCCCCAGCAGGTCACGAACGAGCTCGAACGAGCCACATTGTGTCTGGAGTGCGTGCGCGCGCTGTCCGCCCTGCCGCGTGCTAGGAGGACCCATAAGGACCCATGCGGTGCATGCTTGGGGGCTGCGGAGACGAGTCGCCGACAATTGAGAGGCGAAAGGGGGCGAAAGAGGACGAGCGGAAGGGCCCACAATGGGGATCGTGGAGGGGCCGGGGAGGAGGATAGGGCTAGATTGGATCGGCCGAGGGCCGGAGTACGAAAGCGCGGCGCTGCGCCCCTTAGCGATCCCAGTCGTGGCCGGAGAGCGACTGGCCAGTGATATCCTCGTGGTCGGCTGAAGCGGGCGCGGCGTCGCCCACCGTCGGAAACTCCGCCGCAATCTACACTCCGCCTCGTCCCTCTTTTGCCCTTGCTTCCGTCCTCCACTGCGGTCCCCCCCTCCAGAAAAACCCTCCCTCCTCAAAGCGTCCTCCGGGACGTCCGTCATTTCTGTCGCATCGCTGTCGAAAGTTGAAACCTCGCCTTTATCTTTTCGAATCGCTCTCCTCCGTTTGTCGCTGACTCCTCGTCGTTTGCGCATAGCTCTTCCTGCTTGTTTTTTCTTGCATCGAGTTCCTTGTCCTTAGTCTCGCTGTCGATTCTATTTCTTTCTCCCCCGCCGCACCCTACACCCGCCCAGCGCAAGGCCCGTCACGCCTCTCGAGACCCGTGTCTGTCGATCTCCACCAGCACCCCTCTCGATCTTCACCCCACGCCTGCCATGTCACGCCAGGACCAGCACGAGTACGGCGACCATCCCGCCTTCGACCCACGGCACAGCGGAGAGCACCCCGGTGGCGGCCAGGACTTCGGCGCCCACCTCCGCGACTATCTTCCCCGCGACGGACACAGGGACGGGCTGAGGGAGAGCACGCAGGGCACGGGCAGAGACTACGGTGCGCACGAGTACGGTGGCTCAACCACGTTCTACAGCTCCTCGTACTCGTCCGCGACCTCTCCCCCGCCCGCCACTCAGTCTTTCGCGGCCGATCGGCGGCCGACGCTGACGGCGAACACCATGGCCGCGGCCGGCTTCCCGTCGTATGTCGGGCCGCGGATGATCAATTCGGGGCAGGGAATCGGCGCTGGGGCGGCGGCGAGCTGGAATTCGAAGCCGAGCTCGCTCCCGGGCTCGTTTTCGGCGACGGCCAACGCCCCCGCCGTCCGCCCGCCCGGCGAGGGAAGCGGCGCGCTCCCTTCACAAGTCCAACAGCAGCCCGCCGTCTCGCCACTCGCTCTTAACCAGCACCACCACCATCGTCCCTCGCCCACCCGCGCCATCCCCGACCTCTACACCTCCCCGCTCCTCGCGACAACCCCGCCCTTCTCCGACCGCGACAGCCGCGACGCCTACTACCCGCGCCAGCATCCCCAGCAGTCCGCTTCCCCGCTCTCGGTCCAACTCCCGCCTGCGCAGCCCCAGTCTCTCCCGTCCCCGAACAACAACCCTACTCCTTCTCCCCGCACGACCCTCTGGTGGGGTGAACTCGAGCCCTGGATGGACGAAGAGTACGCCAAGCAGGTCTGCAACCTCATGGGATGGGATCCCGTTAACATCAAGGTTCCCCGCCCTGCACCCGATCCCATCACCGGTCAACAGGCGAACAACCCTGGCTACTGCTTCCTCACGTTCCCCAGCCAGGGCCAAGCGGCGTCGGTCCTCACCCAGGTCAACAGCTCGCCTACGCCCATGCCCAACTCGACCAAGACGTTCTCGCTCAATTGGGCGTCTTCTGTGCCCTCTGCGCCCATGCCTGCCAGCATTGGCGGACAGACCGTCTCCATCCCTGGCGTCCAGAACCCTCAGTACCCGAAGGAATACAGCATTTTTGTGGGCGACCTTGCCCCTGAGGTCTCCAACTCGGATCTCGTTGCCGTGTTCCGCAACCCCGTCCTCGGCCTCCGGAACGACCGCGAGCCGCGCTTTATCCGTCCATTCTTGAGCTGCAAGAGTGCGAAAATCATGCTGGACCCTGTCACCGGCGTCTCGCGCGGCTATGGATTTGTGAGGTACGCCGCCAGTGAATGTGTGCGCCCACAAAACGTCATTTTGACGCCCGTTCCAGGTTTACCGATGAAGCGGATCAACAACGTGCCCTAATCGAGATGCACGGCCTCTACTGTCTCTCGCGGCCCAGTACGTGCATTACCTTTCGTGCAGGCTCATGTGCTCAACTCTGTATCCCGCAGTGCGCATCTCACCTGCCACAGCCAAATTCAAGCCGGCTCCTGGGGTGACCGGATTCGACTTCTCGCATATGCCGTTCTCCCCGATGATGCAAGCGCCCGGTGGCCCCGCTGGTCATCCCATGCAAGACCAGTCTATGCACGCCGCAGCGGCCGGACCTACGGCGCAGTCTAAGAGCGTCTCGGCGCCGTTGGCGGGCGGCACGGCCCCGCCGAATTCGAACAGCTCCCTGACAAGCACGTCTGTTTCGAACTCGGGGTCCTCTTCCTCGATTTCCGCGCCCTCGCTGAGCTCCGGAACGAGCGCCGCGTCTTCGTCGACGTTGGCCTCTGCGTCCTCGGATGAACCCCTCAAGGGTGGTCAGTATGCCAGCTCCAACGGCACGGGCTCGTCGACGCCGTCTAGCAATAGCGCCGTGCCATCCATCACGGCACAGTTCGCTCAGCAGGGTATGAACTCGGGGTATAATCTCTCCGAGGAGTCCTGGAAGCACCATGCCCAGGCTCGCGCCATCTTGTCGAACCTCATCGGACCGAACGGCGAGCAGTTGACCTCATCGGACCCCTACAACACGACCGTATTCGTTGGGGGTCTCTCCCCTTTGATTTCCGAGGAGACGCTGAGGACCTTCTTCGCCCCGTTCGGCGAGATCCACTACGTCAGTTTCCGCCTTAAACCTCATTGCCGACTCATGTGCTCACGTCGCTGTTTAGGTTAAGGTTCCCGTTGGCAAGCACTGCGGTTTCGTGCAGTTTGTACGCAAACCTGATGCCGAGCGTGCGATTGAAAAGATGCAGGGTTTCCCCATTGGTGGCAGTAGGATCAGGCTGAGCTGGGGCCGCAGTCAATGTGAGTAGGCCGTCTCTATTCTTGTTCGATCTCTCTTTGACCCGTCAAATCACAGACAAGGCGGCTCAGGCGGCGGCTCAGGCTGCTCAAGCTGCTGCGTTCCAGCATCAGTACCAGGAGCAGTTCCAGAAGATGCAGATGCATATGCCGGCCCAGGGTCAACCGCAGCTTCAGAATCAGGCTCAATCTTCTCACCAGCCTCAGCAGCAGCATGGCGCACCTCCCACTGCTGCCGAAGCATTGCAGATTCTTGAGGTGTTGGGGCTGTCCAACCTTATCAAGGCTGGGACCGGCGCCCCGGGCGGGATGGCGGAGAATGTGAGTACAGAGCATCACGTTGCAGCTGCTCTGCTCAACGCCGGCACCGGCGATCGCATGGCGACGTTCAACGCATTCGCTCCTCCCATCTTCGCACCCCGCTCGGGCGGCAACCCCATCACCGCGGCTTCCACCTTCGCCCCCTTCTCCCCCGATCCTGCCTACCCTGGGAACGTCTCCGACACCTCCAACGCGCAATTCTCGTGGTTCCAGGCCCCGAAGGACGACAGCTCGTCCGGCTCCAACGGCAAGTCGTCGCCGACGCGTGTGTCCAACGGCCCACAGCGCTTTGCGCCATTCCTTGGGGACCCTCCGGCTCCGGGCCCCTTCCAGCCGGCCCGTGCGTCTAGTCGCCAGGAAGCGCCGATCGCGAGGCCCGAGGTCGCCCGTCGTGGGTCTCAGAAGGACGAGTTCAACCCGCCTGCGCAGGAGCAGGACTCTATTCGGGACTTCAACGGGACGCTCGCCAGCCTTGCCCTGGACGACCACGAAACTGCGCAGGGCTCGACCGCGGCGCACTAATGAATGAAACAAGAACGCCGCCGCAAGCCGCCGTCTCCGCGCAGCCCCAGTGTAACTCAACAACAATATCGCTCACAAACAACTATCCAGTCTCTCTCTTATATCTCTGTCTTCCTAGTCGTTCGATCGTTTGGGTTCTCTTTCGCCTTCAACAGCACACACCAGCACATCCCTATACGGCTATATCCCACGTCGCCTTTACGTTTACGTTCCTCACGCCGCTCTGAATCGAAGCCCCCGCCCCGCCGCCTTCTGTCTTTACCCCCGTCACGTTTATGTTAACATGCGGATCTGTTATAGTACCACGTCGCCCCGCGCACGCAGCACATCTCTCCGTCTGTCCCCCCCTCCCGCGTCTCTCTGTCTGTCCAGTGTTCCGTCCAGTCCGTCCCAGTTGGTCTCGAACGTTCTCGTCGCCGCACGAATCGCGAAGCCTCTCTCATCTCCGTCCTCGTTTTGTGTCTCTACTACTAGTTTCCTGTTGCACCTCGATAGTCCGCTGTCCTCAGAGAATACGCCCCCTCTCCGTACAATGAAACTAATGAGTCAGGACATTGTAAGCTAGAATTTGTGGGATCTCGTGTGAGCGTTCGGCACCGATGTGGGTCGACGCATCGAGTCAGATGGAGTCACGATAGGGACAGTGAGCCGCAGCTACGCCTTTGTGTAGATGTGGGAAAGCAATCAGATGAATACAACATGTCGAAGGACAGCTAACTATTCGACGCTACGAGCTGCGTTGCGCATACATTGACCGAAGGTTCCAGAAGGGATAAACACCCTACTCGACAACCTCTTCCTCGATCTGCTCGATGACCTCGTCGACCCAGACCTCGATCTCCTCCTTTTCCTCCTGGGGCGTCCTCTCCCTCGCGGGCTCCGCCTTCTTGCCACGGCGGCGGCGCTCGTCTGCGGTCTCCTCGCGGCACCGCTCGCGCCACGCGTTCCACTCGTCGACGAGGCGCTTACGGTGCGCGATGAGCTCCGCCGAGACGTTGCTCTCCTCCGCCGCGTCCTCCTCGTCGAACGCGCGCGAGTACTCCTTAAGCGTCCGACGGATCTGCTTCTGCTGCTCCTTCGAGAGCAGCGTCGGCGGGCGCGGGCGCCACAAGAACTGCTTGAAGCGGTCGAGGATGTGCTTCTCGAGCTCCTGCCCGCGGAAGTCCCAGACCGCGTACCCGTTCTCGAGCGTGTGCCGCCACGCGCTCGCGCTCGTCGCGAGGTACCGCCCGGACGGGTCCCACTCCGCGTCCGTCACGGCGTAGTGGTCCGCGGTGCCGAGGAGCTGGATCCCCGCGCCCCAGGGCGCGCCCTCGCGCCGCGTCTCGTCCGCGGTGAAGTCGAGGTCCCAGAACTCGAGCTCGGACTTGGACGAGGAGCCGACGGTGGCGAGCACGACGTGCCGGCCGCGCGGGGACCAGCGGACGGTGTTGGAGGTGCGCTGGGGGAGTGTGCGGAGGAGCTTGAAGTCGCCCTTGCTCCGCTCGTGCTGGTAGAAGGATACGTCCGTCTTGATCGTGATACCAGGTCCGGGGTTGCCGAAGTTGGGGTCGCTAGTCGAGACGAGTGCAAACCGCTCGCCTTTGGGCTCCCAGGAGAAGTCGGTCACGGTATCTGCAAGCATAGTCAGCATGGATAACAAGAAGGCAACCGAGTGACGCATTTACCCTTGAGCTCGACGACTTCCACGGGGAAATCCTTTTCTCGCACACGGAAAATTTCCAGATTGCAGAAGATGGACTTCTTCGTTTTCGTGTGACGATCGACCTTGACGCAAAGGAAATCGCCTTGGTTTTGCCAGTAGAGTTTGCACTGCGGAGGGTCATCAGAGATCACGGTGTATGCGTAATGGGATCTAGACCGCAAACCTCCGTGACGTTGAACAAGTTCTTTTGCCGCAGCGTGTCTCGAGTGGGGAAGTTCATCAACGTCACACGTGCAGGCTGGTTCTGCACCTCAGGCGTCCAAAACGCGAGCATGTTCTCCCTCGTCTTCTTCGCTTTAGGCGGCGCGCCGCTCGCGGTCGGCTTGTTCTCCTTCTCCATCTCCTCACGATCGCGGTCTCCAAGCGGGCGCCATTCAAAGTCGACGACGCCCTCGATCTTGATACTCTTCTTGCCCTGCAGACCCATACCAGGGAGCTCATACACGCTGATCTGCTGACCAGGCGTCACGCGCGCGACGAACTTGTCGTCCGGGCTCCACTTGAGCGCGGGCCACGCCATCTGCTTCTTCGCGTCGTCGCCCTCGGGGTACGCGCTCGGGAACGTGCGGAGAAGGTTACCGGTCTTGATGTCCCACACCGCGATGTTGTTCCCCTCGTCCTCGGGCGAGAAGTACTGCGGGCCCTGCTCGGCGCCCTCGCGGACGACGATCGGGTCGTGCGACCAGGTGACGAGGTACTGCTCGTTCGGGGAGAAGTCGATGAGCCGCACGAGCGGGTGCGCGAACCGCTGCTGCGGCTCCCAGGATGGCCCGCCCCAGAGGCGGACACCCTGCCGGTGCAGCGTCGCAAAGTAGGTGCCCATTGGTGACCAGGAAACGTACAGGTCCGTCCAGTTCTACAGGGAGCGTGAAGAATGAGCACTCAATCAAAGCGGCATGGAAAGTGTTCAAGGGGGCACTTACAACTTTGCTGTACTGCACCTCGCACTGCGAGGGCTTGCCATGCCAATGGATATCGACTTCGTCTCCGCGGTATGTAGCGTACTGATCGCGGCCTTGAGGATCTCCGAGCCAAGCACGCAGGTGTTCCTGCCGAACAATTCATTCCCGATGTCGATTCTCTCACAGACATGACATACCTTTGGTTGGTATTCCTCGGGCGCAGGAGCTTCGTATGCCTCATCCATGTTCAGGTAGCGTTCGAAGTCGGTGAAACGGGTGATGGAGAAGGTGTGTTTTGCGTCGAACGGGTGTCCGTTCATCGTTGCGAGCGTGCGGGCGGCATCGTCGTAGTTTTTGAACTCCATGAAGAGGAAGCTTTGGAGATGCATGAAGCACCGTACAGGACGTAGGTGAATGCATAGGAAACGCACCCTTTGCTCTTGCCCTTTGCATCATCCCATGGGACAGTGATATTCTCCGGTTTTATGGGGCATCCCTTGCGCGTGAAATCCTTTGAGATCTTCTGTAGCAGCTTGTCAAGCTTCGATTTGTCGATAACCGGCACGCCGTCGACAATGAGAATGTTGTCAAGGCCTTCATCGTACTCGACCTGATATCTATCCAGACGGTCAGACTCCTGGCTAAAGTGGGACGATCGGGTTCACGCACTTTGCCTCAATATCGGAGTAGTCGATGTCTTCGTCGTCGTACGCAGATCCGTTGACGCCGTTGGGAGGAGCCATGATGGGCGAGGGCGTGCGTGCGGAGATGAGGAAAAAATTGGGCAGGAGGCGAAGTCGTCTACACCCAGCTTAGGGTTTCCTCCGTGCCGTGCCACAGGCAGACGCTCGTAGATCCCGATACTACTCGCCGCCCGGAAGCGCCGGCACTCCATGATGGCTACTTCGAGTCGTCATCTAACTCTGTGGCTTCCACTGGCGTCAGCAACGGTATTGAAGTGACGACACCGGTGACTAGTGCTGCTTCCCATCCTTGCGCTCATCTGTTGCCGCACGCTCACCATGCAAGCTATAAATCTTGCCTTCGTGCGGTCACTGACGGCCCCAGATGTTCTCCATCTTTCGTTCTGCACTCAGACAGCAAACGTCGAGTCCTCATCGCGCATTACAACCCAGCTCTTTCCGTAACATTTCATACACTCTCTCAAAACACAACATGGCCACCGAAAATGCACGCTTCTCCTCCGTCCGGCTCTTCGACGTCAAGGGCTGGGTCGCCGTCGTCACCGGGGGCGGCACCGGCATCGGGCTCATGATCTCCCAAACCCTCGCCAACAACGGCGCGCGGGTGTACATCACCTCGCGCCGCGCGGAGACGCTCCAGACCGCCGCGAAGACGTGGGGCAAGAGCCTCGTGCACCCCCGAGGGCAGATCGTCCCCGTCCCGGCGGATTGCACGGACAAGGCGTCGATCGACAACCTCGTCAGCCAGATCGCGAAGAACGAGAATCATGTTGACTTGCTTGTGAATAATGCGGGTATCGCGCTTGGCTCGACGGAGGTCGAGAAGGGCGACGAAGGCGCGAAGGCGCTGAAGGAGCATATGTGGAACGTGGACATGGAGAGGTGGGAGGACGTCTATAGGACGAATGTCATCGGGTTAGTGCTACAGCTGTGTCTCTTCTCCCGCCTACTAACGCGCCTTACCCCACAGATATTTCTTCACCTCCGCCGCGTTCCTGCCTCTCTTGTCCGCTGCAGCACGGGAAGGCCACACCGGCAGCATCATCAACATCTCGTCAATGTCAGGTATCACCCGGACGTCGCAGCACCACTTCGAGTACAACGTCGAAGGCTGCGGCGATCCAGCTCAGCCAGCTCCTTGCGCAGGAGTTCCGTCGCGCGGGCGTCCAGGTGCGCGTGAACAACATCGCGCCCGGCATATTCCCGAGCGAGATGACGAGTACGTCCCGCGTTCACGCGAAGATGGTTTGTTCATGAACTGACGTCATAAAATAGCGGAAGGGTCTGACGAGAAGAACAAGTCGTCCATTGACGATCCGGAGTTCGGCAAGAAGAAAGGCATTGCTGCTGGACGTCCTGGGAGAGATGAAGACATGGCTCAAGCTGCGCTCTTCTTTGCATGCAACCAGTACGCCTACGGACAGGTACGCTATCAGCTTACTGGAGGCAAGGCACTACATTGACGACACTTCGCAGACCGTGACGGTGGACGGAGGCTATCTCTTGGAACACCCTTGAACAAAAACTTGATGGAAACTTAGCTTATGCAGAAGTCGTCTATGAAAATGTGTACTTTAGACCGTCTGCTTCTCGCCGAATGATTCATACTAGTCCCCACGTGTGTGGTTATTGACTCTTTGGCTAGCTATGAAGCTGGACAGGATGAACACCGCATAGACGATTATGAACGCATACATGGATAGGCTCGCGATGCGGCTTGACTGGGAAAGTGCACCTCCGAAGCCGACACCCAAGGCTTCTCCGGACTTCGAAGCGCTGACGTCATTTCAGCGTATCAAGCCGTATATGGTGCCAGCCACAATTTAAACGAAAGCGTGGATGTTGCACATAATCTATTCTGAACACAACATGTACAAAGCCACGATAATCGTAGCAAATACCTGAACAGTCAAGTGAAGAGACGCACGTTGTAGTGTGGTTGCCTCATTCGCAGGGTTCCCAGACGGCTGTACCGATCGCAAGAGGATGCTATATACTGCCAGCTAGAAGGAATGGAACTCCGAAAATAGCAAGGTCAGCAGAAGAGCGTCGGGACGCCATAGCCGACGAGGCCTGGTCAGGACGGGCGTGGTCGAGATCCGCGTGGCACATCCGGCGCGGCGGTGACGTTCCGACGTTGACGGGTTCATGTACGTCGATACGAGATTCCCAGCAATGCAGCTATGGGTGCATGTGTGCGGGAGAGCCAGACTGCCTGTGCATAGCCAGCCAATTTCCAGAGGGCGGAAGGCTGAGAAGGTCGCGACGAGGCTGTGGTCGAGAGTACGAGCTGCTTTCGGAGCAGGGACGGGCGGAAGATACGAGTTCGGGCGCTTGGGGGATCGTAGATGGCAAAAGCCGGGCCAATGGCAGGGCTTGGAGGGAACGAAAGGCCGCGCCGATTCTCTGCACAAGCCACAAGCCCAGTCGTCAACCGGCCCACCCGAAACAAGTATTCTCACTCTCCGAACGTCAAAGATGCGCAATCTTCCACCCTCCCCTCCCCATCCCCCCGAACATTGCCCGATTAGGTAACTGCCCCCTCCTCCCCCCGTCCCCTCCCCTCCCTCTCCGCCCATGGATACCGCACAGAGCGACGTAGAGATGCCCCCAGCCGACGTCGACGAACATCCAGAGGACAGCGACTCGGCAGACGACTCCGACGAGACCGCCTCCCCGCCACCTTCTCCCCCGCCAGCGCACCACTCTCCCATCGCCGTCGACGACGACGCCTCGCCCCCCGGTGCCGAGCCGCCGACCACCTCGGACGCCCAGGACGACTCCCGCTCCTCCAGCGAGGTCGTCGCCGCCCTCGACAATGCGCGCGGGCGCAAGTCCAAGCCCTCCTCGTCCGCCCCAGGCGCAGCCCCGCCCGGCGCCAAACCCAAGTCCGCCAAATCCGCCGCCCCCCGCTCCCCGTCCCCGCCTGCCGCCGCGGCCCGCCCCCCGCTGGAGACCATCCGGCTCGAGATTCCGCTCGGGGGCCCAGACGACTACGAGGTGAACATCGCGGACCTCGCGAAGCAGAGCGGCCAGCGCCCCTCGACGCCCGTGCCTGAGGAGAAGCGGGCGGACACGAGCGACGAGAGCGATGGGGAAGACGAGGGCCGGGCTGCCGACGCTGCTGTTGTCGCTGCCGCCGTCGCCGTGGACGGCGAGGTCAAGAAGAAACGGCGCAAGAGGGTGAGTCTCCCGCCCTGTCTCTCCCAGCGAGCACTGGGCCACGCCATCCGCGCCAGGGCGCGCAGCCTGCCTGTACTGGTCCCGCCCGCGGGCGCGCGCTTGACGCCGGGCCCGAGGCGGCAGTCCTTCCTCGCTCGCTTGCTCGCTCTCGGCTACTGCCCTCTCCATGACCCTTTCTCTCGCTTGTGCGCACGCGTCCTGACTATGACGTTCGCAGAGAAATCACGCGTCGGAGTACTACGACACAACCGACCCTTTCATCGACGACTCCGAACTTGCGCAGGACGAGCGCACCTTCTTTGCGCAGACAAAGCAGAAGGGCTTTTACGTCTCGAGTGGTCAGGTAGCGTTGCTGAACAAGTGAGTGATATCCTCCTTCTTGTCGGCGGTGTACTCACTCTTGCCGTTCTCATAGACCAACAACCAAAAAACCAAAATCCAGGAAAGTGAACATCCTTGCCCCTTCCGCCTCCGTGACCGCAGCACTCTCTACTGCCACCCTCCCCCTCCCCGCCCTCCAATCCCTCGGCGGCCCTTCCAACGGCGCGCCAACCTCCTCCGGCAAGGTCAAGAGCGAAGATGGCTCACGGGACGCGCCAATAGCCGTCATATCCGAGGGCGAAGACGGCGGGAAGATGAAGCGGAAACTGAGCGAGTCGCAATCGGTGGCGAGCGTGTCGGAGAACGGCGCGAAGAAGCGGCGGAAGACGGTGGAGATTGTTCGTCCTTTCGCCCTTTGTCCTGGTTATGGCGCTGCGGCTGACTCGTTCGCAGCACCCCTTCCACCCTGACCTGCAACAGGCGATCGACGTGCTCAAGGAGGCGATCGCGAAGGAGAACTGGGAAGTTAAGGGCAAGTTCCCGCCAAGCTTGAAGCCTATCCTGGGCCAGGTCGCGCTCAAGGCTGTCATTCTTGGCGAATATGATGAGAACTTCTTCAACCTTATGCCCCGGCTATTCCCATACAACAAGTTCACTATGACTGTGCGTGCCTTCGTTGAGAATTATTGTACGCACATACTGATGTTCCTCGCAGAAACTCATCAAGCGGACAATATGGCGAGACCATACGAACCTCCTGGTCGACCGACAGAACGCGCTCATCGAGGAGCTTCGTGTCCTCGCAGAGGAAGGGTTCTCAAAGGCCAAGGAAGAATGGGAGAAGAGCGTCATGCAGTGGGGTCAGCCTCTCTCGCTCCCACCTTCATCCCCATCCCCACTGACCTCCCCTCCTCTTCACAGAGAAGCGCGTCGAGCGCGCGAAAGCCGGCGACCCCGTCGACGGGACCACCTCGGGGCTCGCCCCGCCCGCGCACTCGCTCGAGGGCTCGCCCGCGGGGAGCGACGTCCCCGGGGGCACGACCCCGCACATCGGCTCGACGCCGCTCGAGGCGCGGCCGTCGCTCGACGACAGCATGATGCTCGACGCCGAGGACGGCTCGGGGGGCCCGATGGGCCTGAGCGCGAAGCGCGACGCGCATCCGCCGGCGAGGCGGTATAGGTTGACGGACCAGATGAAGGGGCTCATTTGGCAGCTGGTGTGTTTGAGCAATGAGTGTTGCCGGATCGAGAACGAGAAAAAGTGAGTGTGGCTGCTGGGGTGCGGTTTGGTGGTGCGCGTGCTGACGATGGGCCTGGGAACGAACAGCACGTTGGAGGGCTCGAACGTGATCGTGAGCGACCAGGGCGTGCGGAAGAACTTGTACCAGAAGGTTCGTCCCTATGCCATAGGAACCATGGCGGGCTCCGTGCTGACATGACGTTACTGTCTAGATCGTTGCGGCGTTCCCCGATGGTTGGCTGTCGTCTGGGCAGATCTCTCGAGAAGGTCAGTTTGCCCCTTCCTTTCCACGCCTAGGCTTCGACATCTGACGGTATTCGACGCGCATATAGTGAGTGTCATGAAGAAGAAGTACGAGAAGGAGTCGATGGAGAACGACTGAGTGTCGTGCGTCGAGCCGCGGACGACCCGGCCCATCTCTTCGCCGCCCCCCGCCGCCACTCGAACGCTGTCTCGGGTCTCTACTCGTTCCTTCGTTGTCTGTTGCCTATACTCTTCCCGCGCTTCGCGTTGTGTTTGTGTACTTATTGTGCTCAGTGTTATTCGCTTCTCGCCCCTCCTTACACGTACATTTGGTTAGTATATGGTACTCTATGCGTGTATGATATAATGTACTCCACGTCACGTTTCACCGGCTGCGGGTTTGGGGGTCTTTAGGCCTTCGCAGCAAACTGGAGAATCGGGATACGCATCACGAAACCTGTGGAGGGCGAACTACGGGCAAATCAACGTTCACCTTGTGAGATTGCCAATGTAGCCTCCATTGTCGCGATGTACAACATGTGTGCAAAAACATACATACATGCGTTGGCACTCATTGTGAATGGTCAGCTGCTTCAACCGCCGCCTACCGCTGCGTATGCAGCTCGCCCGGGTCGAATATACTAGCAAACTCCGTAGAGTCGTGCATGGTATCATTACATGCAGAGGCTAGTCATTATACATGTGCTCCTGCGATCATGCCGACTTCCGCAATCAGACGTTCGATGTCCTCCACCAAAGTTCGCCCTGCTTCTGCCTTCTTCAGCTTCCGCTCCAGCAGGTTCTTGAGTCGCTTTGAGAGCTCCTCTTCACTATCGAGGTATTGGTCTGGCGACGTCATTAGCGGGATGCGCTTGCGCGGAATACGGAGTGTAAGATCTCACCGATGAGGATGGACGCTCTTCTGCTTGCGCCGGCGTCGGGGCAGGCGAGCGTTTTGGCCTTGGCAGTGAACGCTTCGGCTTCATCCACTAAAGTTCCCGGTAAGCCTGGATCATGCATGACCATCGCGACGAAAATACGGACATCTCGAAGCCAAGTGCTGAACGCCCTCCAACGTCCCGGAGAAAGTCTAGTATCGTGAGCTTTGTGCGAGATGGCTCTGAGATGATGAGACATACTACGCTATCGCCCATTAGGCCAGCTGCTTCTGGATGGTGCTTCAAACTTTCCTTGCTGATGATGGAAAGACGAAGGGTATCCGTGCGCCCTTGGGCGGACGCGGCCTCCCTCTTCAAGCCCTCACACAGCTCTGGAGACGTTTCTTTCGCGAAGTGTGTGGTCTAGAACCGCGAGAGGTCAAGTATAGGCGAAAATTATGTCGCAACTGGAACGCACCGACTGCAGAAACTGAGCGCACGCCAATGTTAAGGCTGCAGAGCAATTTGCGAGTTCTTGTAGCTCTTGCTCCTTGCTCACCTAAAGATTATATATGAGATATCAGACGCCGGCGAACTTGCTAGCTGGACATACAATGCGTCTAGAGATGCCTTCCATATCGTCCCGCTGAACTTCATCGCGAAAATGTGGATTACTATATTGTACGCTCTGCTTGGCTTCAGATCTGGCAGCAGAGGCAAGCTGGTGGCTAAATGCATGCGACAGAGTAAGGAAAAGCTCGCGAAGCGTGTCAGATTACTTACAACATTTCAGAATCATTCGCGGATGCGCCGCTACGGCTCGAGATAGCATCTCGTAAGCGTCGTTCCGCATCTTTCAAACGGGCGGTTTGCATCGTATCATTTTCCGCCAATCTCAAGCGTGAGTGTCGAACGCTGTATGTCTGCAAGGCCTATGTCACCACGATAATTAGCAACAAGTCTATATGGGTGGAAACTGACGTTACAGAAAGCAAATCTCGAGTATGTTCAACCCGAGGGATCTTCGAGGCGTGTTTCGGTAGCGCGATACCAGCACGATCGATCTATAAGAGGATAAAGTAGGGTTTATTTTTTTCCAAATTGAATTGGTCTATGGAGCTGTACCTTGGCGTTATCTGAACTTGCGTTAGTGGCGCTACAATGGTGGGTGGTCAGTGTGGCTGGCACCTTTAAGAATAGAGGGCGTACTGCAGCTCGTGAAGCAACTTAGCTATCTCATCCAATCGCTGTTTCTGTATGATAATTTTGCGTTCCAGAGTAGACAAAAGTAGGGACGTTGAGTGTTTGTCGTCGAGTGTCGCCTGCAGACAGATCTCCTCACGTTCTGCACCTGGTCATCAGTTTATACTGGGTACGTTATAGTATATCACCAACCCAGTTCGCGAGTCATTTTACACTGCTCATCGCTACTGCTCTGCAACGTCTCAGTGATAATAAGAGCTTGCTTCATCTTGGACTCGGCGCGTCGAGCGGCAGCAAAGTGGGGGTCCACATTCGCCGGCTGTCTCTTATGAGAAGGTAAATCGCGAGACCTGTGACATAGAAGGCGTGATCAGCACAGACACAGGTTGGAGGGAAAGGGAAGTTTACGTTTGCAGGATATATCTAGACGCTGTAGAGCGGGTCCTTCCTTGGAAGCTCGTCGAGATGAAGTCGATGACTTCCGCGAGCGTGCCTTTGTAGATTCTCCCGAACTCTTCGTCCGACATATCATGTGCATGGAGCAAGCGGAGTGTCTGTGCAGCCTGTTGCGAGGACGGCATAATAAATGAGCGGCGCACTCAGCTCTCAGCGTAACAGCAAGCAGGATTCTCTGGTGGAACCGGACGACGTGGGGGTCAGGATGGGAAGAGCGCTGGCAGTGCCGGCCTGTGCCGGCGGTTCTGAACAACGTCCCTAGACGCCCATTTCGCGTCCTAAGACCAGGCCTGGCCTGATGCATGACACACCGGTGTGTCTTGTATTGACTTCTTAACCACGCCCCAAGAACCGATACTTGATCCATTTCCGCGACACATCGGCCGCCGCCGTGGTGCAGGGTCGAGACACGCAGCGTGTTTTAGCGCCGGTCGACCAGTAGGGCCCAACTTGTGAATCAAACGATGGGAAATATTGACCGACCTGCGACACCCCTTTGACCACACATGCTGCAGCCTGCCATCGTCACGCACCCCTCGAGTTGTTCCACAGAAGGCCTCGAGTGTCCTGGGATCCCTTTACATGACATATTGCTGGAGATCCACAGTAGTGGCTGTCACGGTATGTCGATCCATCCGAGCCTACTATTACGATCTTAGGCAATACTTTTGTCCCTTGTCAGTAGAGGTCGAGGATTGGGGAAGCGCAATTGTTACCATGGCGTACGTGTTTATCTCATCATTCATCTATACATTCGCTATGGGCGGGACTAATGCTCATCGGATCAGAACGTCGTGTGCTATCGATGAAGGGCTAAGGAACATATGTTTAATTAACGGTAACAAAGGACTCACTGTCATGGTTTACAAATAAACGCTGCGGACATGGGAGGCTCACGGTAAGCAATGCTAAAGCACAGGACATCTGGGTCGCTAGGCGTATGGTGCGCAGCACCACACGCTTAGTGACTCGGACTTGAGGGGTTCGAGGTTGTACACGCACCCCGACCGTCGATGCTTTGGAGCTCAGCGCGCACGATGAGGTTGAGCGGCCACGTATCGTTCCATTGGTATCTCTGGCAGAGTTGATGAAGAGGCGTGTAACGTTGTGGAATAACTTACCCGGCTTTTTCTGGTCTCTTGTCGGCCTACTTGGCCGTTTCACCACTTGCCTCTGGTCTTCTCAATGTGCTTTTGGGAGAAAGGATATCCTGGCTACCCATTTGTCGAGTACCAGAGCCGGCTTCTGGGTGCACCGGCGAGAGTGGGATGAGTGGTAACCTCGACGTGATCAACCAGACTCGAAGAGGGTGCAAGCTTCCACGCTGATCGACCTGTATGGAACGCCGTGGAGGGGCAAGGGAGGGCTAGATCTTGCCGTCAGGCGACAAGGAATACCCGTGTGGGGACTAAGGTGTGGCTGTCTGTGCTCAGCCTCCACAGTACCATCCGGTGCCCGCACTAGGAGTCCTGCGGAGTTCAATTGTCTATTTCCGATCCCCGTCCTGCCCTCTGCCCTGTGACTCTAAACTTTCGCACACGAGAATTCCAGATGATCACGACCATCGTTGGATGAGACCCTGAGTCTCTGCGGAGTTAGAGTCGCGATATCCGGATATCCCTGCCAATTTCTTGTCTCACTTGACTCCGTACCGTACCTTCGGTCATGATGTCTAACTGTGCCGTAAATCTAGGTGCAAAGTTCGTGCAGGGAGCGCTCAATTACATACGGGCGGTTCCCTCTTCACGGTCCGGAAGTCGCGCAAACTCCGATGTAATAAGGCCTCGCGGCACTGGCACCACCGTACCAGTACTCCGATGATGCTGACTCATGCTTCTGTCATTTTGACACAGAATTTCTAGACCTCTTCATCGGCAGATTCTTCCGGAGGTGGAAACCAATACCGCGCAGTATCGTGGCGCAAGGACCCCTCTTGATCCGCTACCACCACCACCTCCGGTTTTCCCACGCTCCGCTCTCTCAGGGGGAGAAGCGTTTGAGCGTGAGGGCATCTGAGGCTTCTCCGGCACTAGACGACTACCATACGGGCCCAACCTATAATTCCAGAGTACAGAAAATTAAATGGACACGAGAATAGACCGTGCGACGGACCAGAGAACGCGAGGGGCAACGCCGGCGGCGCGCCCAGCGGGCGCCTCGCCCGCCACGTCGCCGCATGGCCCCACGACGAGGAAGCAGAGCTCGACGCAGCTACGCAAGCGCACCGCAGCAGACCTGTTCAAGAGAGCCGAGACGCATGTCAGGACCACCGACGATGCCCTCGCCTTCCTCCAGACCAACGAGCTCATCCCGCAAGGCGATGGCGCGGTCACGGAGGAGGCACTCATCTCCGGTCTCCTCCACCTCGCACTCAAGACCCCCGCTGCGGATCTCGCCACCAAGGGCCTCATCGCTTTCGCCCACCTCGCTAAGATGGTCCTCGGAAAGGCGCAAGCGGATCAAGTCGCCTCCAACTTCGTAAAAATGGCCCGGGAGCACCTCGCTCCCCGTCTGGACGATCATGCCACCAAGATCCAAGGCCTCGTCGAGGGAGCAACGGAGTACCTGGTGGAGGCAAAGGATGACTATCAGGACGCAGCGAGGGTAATGCGGGGCGCGATCGAGGAGCTCGCAGGTCTGAAAGGAGAGCTCGCTCGCGCGCGGGCGGAAGCTTGGCCTCCTCTCCCAGCCTCAGGTGCGCCCCCCCCCACCGCCTCGATGCTGACCCCTGCTCTCGCTCCCACCAAGACGCGACGCGCCATTGAGCAAGCAACCCGCCTGCGGCGCCAGGTTCTGATCCGGGGAGCCTCGATTCAGGACACCCACGACACTCGACTCAAGGACGAAGTCATCCTCGCACGCGCAGAGCAAGCTCTCGAGCTCATGGCGACGGACGGACTTGCAGCTCCAAAGGACACGAAAATTGAGGATGCGAGGATTCAGGCCCACGGTGACGTCGTTCTCACCCTTTCTACGATCGAGGCGAGCAAGTGGCTTGCCCGTCCCTTCATTGCCACCGCTTTCGCCCGCAAGATGGGCTCGGATGCCCGCATCATCGGGCGTTTTTATAAGCTGATTGCTGAGTGTGTCCCAGTAGACTTCCTCCCGGATGACCAGGCGCTTCTCCGTGATGTGGAAGCGAAACACGGCCTCAAGGAGAACGCGATAGTCAAGGCAGCCTGGGTTAAAGCGCCGGAACGCCGCCGCCCTGGCCAGCGGGTCGCCTACCTTATGCTAACATTCTCAGATGTCCACCAAGCTAATGCCGCCTTGCGAGGGCTCACGCTCGCTGGGCGCAGGGTGCTTGTCCGCCGCGACATCGAAGAACCTCGCCGATGCCTCAAGTGCCAGAAATTCGATGGCCACTTTGCTAAAGACTGTGATCACCCGACTGGGATCTGCGCCAGGTGCAGCGGTTCCCACCTCACCTCGCAATGCACCGTCGACGACCCCGACCACTGGCGCTGTGCGAACTGTCCGGTCGATAGTCAGCACCCCGCATGGGACAAGGCCTGCCCAGTATACCAAAAGCGTGCATGCGAGCTCGCGTCTAGGAAGGCAGACAGCGGCTTCCGTTTCTTCATCACGGACGACCCTGCGACGTGGGTCCCGGAAGCTGACCAGCTCGCACGCGCGCCACCGCCACCGACCCTCTGGTCCCAGATCCAGCCCCACCTTGAGGACACGGACAGTGCAGATGTCACACGTGGCAGAGGAGGCCCTAGGCAGACGCGTCTCGATGAGTTCATGGATCCCGGCTCGCAGGAGGAGCAACCCGCCGATAACTAATGATGGAGAGGCACTCACTTATTCGCATCTGGCAGCAGAACCTCAACAAGTCCCTTGATGCCCAGCTCGACCTCCTCCACAAGGCCAGCCCCGACGATTACGACATTCTCCTACTCCAGGAACCATACATCGACCATCTCAAGAACACTCGAGCCACCCGACATTGGCGCGTTCACTATCCCACGGTCCGGGACCCCGAGACGGCGGGACGCGCACGTTCGGTCATCCTCGTCAATGCGCGCATCTCCACCGACGCCTGGTCTCCTCTCGTCATTCCCCACCCGGACGTTACCGCCATCTCGCTCAAAGTCGATGGTGCTACCGTCTACCTCTTCAATCTCTATGTTGATGGTAGCCACGACACAGCAATCCACGCAGCAGCACGGGCAACCCAGCGACTCCACATCGTGGATGCCCCCGATCGACATCTTGCCTGGATGGGGGACTTCAACCGCCACCATCCGGCCTGGGACGATCCAGCGAATGGCCACCTCTTCACCAACAGGGGCCTCGAGCGGGCTGAATTTCTGCTACGGCGCACGGCGGAGCTCGGCCTGGAGATGGCACTTCCCCAAGGCCTACCAACCCTGGTCGCATCCCGCACGAAGAACCTCACCCGCCCTGACAATGTTTTTGCCTCCGACTTTCTGCTCGAACGGCTTCACTCATGCACAACGGACCCAGCCCGGCGACCGATCTTTACTGACCACTTTCCTATCCTCACAGTGTTTGAGATTTCAGCTGCAGAGGCCCCGACTCGGGTCCGACGAGACTACCGCAAGGTGGACTGGCCCGCTTTCAATGCGGCACTCGGCCGTCGGCGGCTAGACCGAGACCTGACTACGGAAATCACTGACCGAGAGACCTTTGATAGGACACTCTCAGAGCTTGTTGAGGACCTACAGGCCACAATAGAGGAACATGTCCCTGCTGCGTCCAGCACCCCCCATGCAAAGCGATGGTGGTCCAAGGAGCTCACGCAAATGCGCAAAGAGAAAGAACGGCTCGGCCGCATCTCCTACCGCAACAAATCGGACCCGAAACACCCATCCCACGCTGAGTACCGCAGCTATCGCAACCGTTATGCTGATCATCTGCGGGCAGCGAAAAACGACCATTGGAAAGCTTGGATAGACGCAGTCGACTCCAGCACCATTTGGGATGCTAACCGTTTCATTAAGACAGGGTCCACTGATGGTGGCAGCGCGCGCATCCCGCCTATCAAGGTGGCTACCTCGGATGGCCAGCACGACACACTTGTTTCGAACGAGGAGAAGGCTCGCGAATTCCACAGCATTTTCTTCCTCCCGCCAGGTGCCGCACCTGTACCAGAAGGGCCATATCCTGAGCCACGGTTTGCGTTCAAGCCTATCACTGACAGTCAGGTTCAAGGGGCAATCCGAGCCCTGCGTTCCTTTAAGGCCCCAGGTCCAGACGGGATCCCTAATGAGGTATACGCCCACTGTGCGGATGTGCTGACAGCGCCCTTAGCGAAGCTCTTCCGCGCAACATTCACCCTTCAGTACTATCCGGAACAGTGGAAGGTATCAGACACCGTAGTGCTCAAGAAGCCGGGCAAGACGGACTACACGGTTGCAAAGGCCTGGCGGCCGATTGCGCTTCTCAACTGCATGTCAAAGATCCTCTCACGGTGTGTCGCAGATGTGTTAGTTTTCGAGGCTGAAAAGCGTGGTCTCCTAGCGAACTATCAATTTGGCGGTCGAGCGGGCCGCACCACAACAGACTCCATCCACCTGGTCACGAAAACCATCAAGGACGCCTGGCGACAGCACAAGGCAGCATCAGTTGTGTTCCTCGACATCAAATCGGCTTTTCCTGCAGCCTGCCCAGATCGACTCTATCACAACCTCCGTATGCGAGGAGTCCCGGTGGAGTACGTTGACTGGCTGCGAGTCAAGCTCAACGGGCGTCACACACGGCTGAAGTTTGACGACTACGTCTCCGAACTCTTTGCAATCATCAGCGGGATAGATCAAGGCTGCCCGCTATCAGTAATCCTCTATGCCTTTTATAACTCTGACCTCATTGACAGTGCAGATGTCAAGGCAGGCGAAATGGCAGTTGGATCGATGGATGATGTTGCTCTAGTTGTCACAGGCAAGACCTTCTCGGACTGCCATAGCAAGGTCCGCCGATTCATGGACAGGCCTGGAGGCGCACTCGACTGGTCTGCTTCACACGGCTCCTCATTCTCCCTCGACAAGTTCGGCCTACTCAACTGTCGATCTCGCATCAAAGACCTCGGCCCCGCGCTCAAGCTTTCGGACGGCGCGGTGATCCAACCAGCGGACCACCACCGTTTTCTTGGAGTACTCATTGACCAACGCCTTCGTTTTCATCAGCACGTCGACCTCGCCTACGCCCGGGGCTCCCGCTGGGCAGCTCTCCTCCGGCGGCTCGCCACTGCTCGCAACGGTCTCACGATGGGGGTGGTCCGCCGACTCTATTTGGCCGTTGCCATTCCAAGCATGATGTACGCAGCGGACACCTTCCTTACCCCCGTACGCCAGCTCCCCGGAAAGAAGCGGCGGCACGGATCAGTCAGCCACATTCGTCGACTGGGCATGGTCCAACGACAGGCGCTTCTCGTCATGACGGGGGCCATGCGCACCACGTCCACGGCTGCGATGGAAGTACATGCTAACCTGCTTCCGATCGAGCTTCTCGTCGATAAGATCTGCCACCGCTCAGCAGTGCGTCTTTGCTCCCTCCCGGACTCACACCCCCTGGCGGCGCATGTCCGACGGGCCGGCCGACGCTTTGTCAAGTCGCACCGATCCTCCCTTCACGAGATCCTCCATGCCTTCGGTCGACATGTGGACTACCGAAACACAGAACGCATTCCTTCCGTCCGGCTACACCCACAGTGGCGCCCCCGACACCGCACCCACATCATTGAAGACAGAGACAAAGCGATTGCAGACGACGCCCGCTGGGGCAGGCGCGGCGCATACCGAGTCTATACGGATGGCTCCGACATTGACGGCGGTGTTGGCGCGTCGGCCATTCTCTATGCGCCCGGCAGCCGCCGCCCTCTCCGCAAACTTCGCTACCACCTAGGCTCATCGACCGAACACACTGTTTACGAAGCAGAGCTCGTGGCGATCCTGCTCGGGATGACACTTCTCCACTCCATCCGCACCCCCCTCCAACGCGCCTCCATCGCCCTCGACAACGTGGCAGCGATCAAGGCCTCCACACTGCGCAGCTCCGCACCGGGGCGGTACCTCACTGACGCTTTCCACACTCAGGTTGCGAGACTCTGCAAGGCGCACCCAGGCGTCCACCTCACTCTGCGCTGGGTCCCAGGGCACGAAGACATTGCCGGAAACGAGGCCGCGGATGAGGCGGCGAAGGAGGCGGCACGCGGCGCGTCTAGCCCTCGCAAGGAACTCCCGGCGTCCCTCCGGCGTCCCCTCCCAGCAAGCATCTCGAAAGCTCGCCAGAACTTCACGCAGATACTCGCGCGGAGGGCGCGGGAGCAGTGGCGGCGCTCTCGCCGGGGTGCGCGGATGTACCGTATCGACAAGGACCTGCCTTCGAAGAAGTATCAGGCGCTCGTCGCCCCACTCTCCCGCCGGCATGCTAATCTCCTGTTTCAGCTGCGCACCGGGCATGTCCCCCTACAGGACCACCTCGCGCGCATCGGCAAGGCTCTCACCAGCACGTGCCCATCCTGTGGTGAGGGCCCGGAGACGGTGGACCATTTTCTGCTGCACTGCCCCACCTATTCCCTCCACCGTGCGGTGCATTTCCACCCCCTTGGCTTCACTGGCAGATCTCTCCGCACCATCCTCAACACCCCCGAAGGGCTCCGCCCACTCTTCGCCTTCGTCAATGCGACAGAACGCCTGCGGCGCCTCTTCGGAGCAATCCCACAGCTCCCTGCGGACGACGACGGCTAAGCCCCACTATCCCTCCCTGACAGCACCGCTGACCCCACCCTCACCGCAGATGAACAGCGCCGCCCCGGCGCCTCTCGACACTTGCGGCCCTTCACTATAGTCCTGTTTCTTCGTACGGTAGATGGCCACGGTGCGCGCGAGCCTCACGCCCCGGGGGTGGGGGAGTTCTGACGGGCGGCGGGGCAACTGTCGCCCGTACCCCTGACTGCGGCAAGAGGCAAAGACCCGAGGATCAGACATCCCCAAGAAGGGCAGCAGGTTTTTAACCCATTCCCCTACCACTGGATGGTCAGGGGCGGCGGGGCTCGCGCGCAACGGGGGGCCATAGCGTAGTTTACTTCGACTTGTACTGTTACTCCTACACACCCACTACCTACTCGGCTATCGTCGTTACGCCCTCGACGCTCTTTCTCACCCTTCCCTGCCTCCAGTAGATCCCCACCTATCTCTGATCAGTTTTACCTGTTAGCTACGTAGTACTGCGGTTGCCTACCATAGGGCTCGGCCCTCGAGGGCAATAAACGAGGATACCAAAAAAAAAAAAAAAAAACACATGGACGTACTCCCCAACGGTCTGCTGCTGGGGATTCGGGGCAGAGCATGGATCACCGCGCATGCTGACGAGCAAGAGCCCCATCGCAGCACGATATCCTGGCCAGCCGGTAACAAACGCCATCGTAACCCCGGGAGCAAAGGTGTTGTTCCCGGGTGATGTCATTCGTAATCTTCACACCCCACAGGATCTGGCGGAGCGAAGAGACATACCTCCCTTGGGGTGGGTAGAATGGAGTGAGAGGGCCGGCCAGGTCTGCGTCGAGCAGTCGAGGCTTGTGATTCTGGAGGGGTCCGGGGATGGCGGTCAGGTTCCGGAGAGCGACGACGGAGATCTCATATGGATACCTCCCGCCCGCGCGACGGAAGTGTTGTCGCTCCGCCGCGCATCCCCAACGGATTGTTGCGGTCACGTGCGGTCATCGCACTCATACAGTCGCGACACGCGTCCGGCCTCGCCATCGCGCCACCGCTTGTGCGTGGGCGTCGCATGTCGCTCGAGGTCCTCTTCGAGCGTGCTCGAGAAGGGCCGCGAGGGTTGGCATCCCGCAGTGGTGTTTTCTGCGATTGTCGTGGCGTTGTGGGGAGGACCTGACGCGGTGTTCCCACCGGCGCCTAGACCAAGGACCCGGAAAACCTTGACTCGCAGTGTCGTGTGCACGATAATGTAGCGCGTCTTTAGACTCAAACGCGAATCTGGAGGGTGTATGTCTAGTCAACCTGGGTGTGTATAGTCATTTCTGCTTAGTGCCAGGTAGTACTGAGGAGCAGAGGAGGTGAAGACGAGTGCGTGGGGTAGCGGGCGGAGCCGGGGTCCGCGCCTGACGCTCGGGTTGTGAGAAGACATCCACCCCAACGAAAAAGTATGGACGTATATAATTCTTTGGCGAGGGCCGTCGGGCAACCCGCCCCTCCCTCTCTCCTCCGACAGCAGCCATGTCCTCTGTCGTCACCTCCCGGACGACGCCTACCCAAGAGGCAGCCACCCTCACTCCGCCCATGACGCCCCCCAAGACCAATGACAAGTCCGACGTCCCCATCGACATCGACATCCCTGACAACTATGTCGCCTGGACTCTGAAGAACCAGAAGGCGCGACCGCCCATCTCGTGGGACAACTGGTGGAAGGAGCTCAATTACCTCTCCCTCACCATCCTCACCGTCACCCCGGCCATCGCCATTTACGGCGCTATGACCGTTCCCCTCCGGTGGCAGACCGCGGTCTTCAGTGTCTTCTACTATTTTGTGACGGGTCTCGGTGAGTCCAGTTCTTGATTGCGTTGCACGCTCAGATGCTGAGTGCATCCAGGCATTACGGCGGGATACCACCGGCTTTGGGCGCACCGCGCCTACAATGCGTCTAAGCCGCTCGAGTATTTCCTTGCGATCGCAGGCGCCGGCGCCGTCGAAGGCTCGATCAAGTGGTGGGCTCGTGGCCACCGCGCGCATCACCGCTACACCGACACCGCGCTCGATCCCTACAATGCGCACCTCGGTTTCTGGTGGTCGCATGTCGGCTGGATGCTCGTCAAGCCCCGTCGCAAGCCCGGTGTCGCCGACGTTAGTGACCTGAGCAGGAACGAGGTCGTTAGATGGCAGCACCGGTGGTACCGCACCCTCATTCTCACATGCGGTTTCATTCTCCCGACCCTCGTCTGCTACTTCGGCTGGGGTGACTTCTGGGGAGGCTATGTCTACGCCGGCGCTGCCCGCCTCTGCTTCGTTCACCACGTACGTTTCTGTCCTGTGTTCGCGGTACGTCTTTCGTCTAACATGCCGTATAGTCGACCTTCTGCGTCAACTCCCTTGCCCACTGGCTTGGTGAGGCCCCCTTCGACGACAAGCACACCCCTCGCGACCACATGATCACCGCGTTCTGCACCATCGGCGAGGGTTACCACAACTTCCACCACCAGTTCCCCATGGACTACCGTAACGCCATCAAGTGGTACCAGTACGACCCCACCAAGTGGTTCATCTGGGTTGCCCAGCAGCTCGGCCTTGCGAGCCATCTGAAGACCTTCCCCGAGAACGAGGTCCGCAAAGGCCAGCTCACGATGCAGCTCAAGCGTCTGCGCGAGAAGCAGGAGGGCTTGAACTGGGCACCGGACAGCAACGATCTCCCGGTCATCAGCTGGGATAGCTGTGAGTAGATATTCAGCGATCATCGTGTCTTACTGCGGGCTGACCACCGTTCCTCAGTCCAAGAGCAGTCTATGAAGCGCCCTCTGGTTATTGTTGCCGGTTTCATCCACGATGTCGGCTCATTCATGGACGAGCATCCCGGTGGTCGTCACCTCATCGCTAAGATGATTGGCAAGGATGCGACGACAGCGTTCTTCGGCGGTGTCTATGACCACTCTAACGCGGCTCACAACGTACGCTGGCTTCATTTTCTAACGCATTCAAACATGTACTCATTCCTCACGCTCGTAGTTGCTCTCCATGATGCGCGTCGGCGTTCTGCACGGCGGCATGCAACACGGTCTCGACGATAAGCGGGTTCCTCCTTCACAACGCCTCCGGGTTGCGCGGTACACCGAGCTCGCCTCCCCTTACGCGTCGTCCACCGCTGCGTCGGACGGCGAGGGTATCCTCGGTTGAGTTCTCTTCTATCGTCTTCATCTCTGGTGGCTGTAGGCTCCCCGCGCATCGTGTACAATTCGTTCCTCCTCTCTAGCATCATCACGCATCGTTTCGTCGCATATACTACATAGATTATTCGTCGTAGAATGAAAACCCGAGCGTCGCCGCGACAGGCGGCTGCGACTTGGGGTGGAAGGGAGTGGAAGGTATTGATGACTGCTGTTTAGTTGGCGGTGGGAAGGGCCATCGTGAACGTTCATGATCATGACTCTGTAGTAGATAGCACTTTCATGATGATGAATTCATTTCGGACTCGTTCGCGTTCCAGAGGAGACTGCTATCACGACGCGGATAAGTAGGGTCTGGTCCTAATCAAGATGTAGCGATTACACGAGCCATACATGTCTGTAGCTCGCGGCTTTCATCCGAGGACCTGGATATATGATCACAACGCAGCCTGGAGAGGATGCCGGTCAGGGGGAGGCTGCCAATATTGCACGCTAACTGTAGTCTCGGATTTGCCGGTTTTCCAGTGTCATCTACATCCGTCCCTGAGGTCTCCACAGTTGGAAAAATGTGGCGGTCCAGTTCGCCTGGACGCCTGAATGTCCCCATCGATCGTCCCTTCCATCCTGTCGCTGAGTCGTTATTCGGTTGAAGTTGACGTCGCAGGCCGAAGGCTGTCGGGCTCTTGATCGCCGTGTCCGTGTAGCGACGGGGAATTGAGCGGCACGGAGATCATCGAGCACGATTGGCAAGTCGGTTCCGAGCTATGAAACGTCAGACACGAGGAGATAATGATCCACCGTACGCAGAACCTATCGTTGTCTCGGTACTGTGAAGTCCTATGCCGCTAGGGTCAGCCGAATCAAAGACCCTGTGACTTGGACAGAGTCCAAAAGGATATGGGGGAACTCGTAGCGGGTAGATCTGGAAGACGAGCCCCAGGAAACGGCGCGACCACTGCGAGCGAGGGCGATAAGGGCGCCGCCTTCGTATAAGGAGAAAGAACCACCTGCGGAGGCTAACCAGACAGGAGGCGTGCCAGTGGCTGGCACTTCCCGGCTCGACGTAGGGACTTGCGAACTAGGTAAAGGGGGCGAAGTGTGTCGCGAGTGGGGGATTTTCTGCACGAGCCTCTGGCGGATCGTACGAAGGCGACGGTCCAGGTGGATATCCTTAGGACTCTGAGGTACTACGCTGCGCTCAGGCTTCAAGAAAGAAATCCACGGCTGCGACACGCCCTATGTGGGGCAATTACTTAGCTCGCTGGTCTGGAAGTATTTACTATGGTCGTGACCGTGAGCGACAGTACTAGTTGTATTGACGCGATGATATTAGCGGAGTTTGCTATCATCAGACTCACTAGTCGGTGTCCGAATCGATACCATACTCCGACATTCCCGACATTTTCCCCCAAGGACGGCGTGGCACTAATAGTCAACCAGTACTCCGCTTTGCGTTCGGTCACAACATACGACGGTCCTGCGGCAACCCAACGCTCAGCATGAGCCATCGCAAATCTATTGCGCCTGTTCCCAACGGTGACATGCATGCACTGGTACACCTCGCTCACTGTTCCAGAAGTCTCGGCCATCATCCCAACCTGTTCGAAGGCTTCAAGTTATGCTTTGCTTGCGCCCCCTTCGGAACTCTCATGCCATGCCTTGTGGCAGCCACTTATCGCTTCATATACCTCTTACATGATAGACCTCGTCGATAACTCACTAATCGGTCAAGGTGCCGTACTATGGCGACCTGGAGGTCTGCTGACTCGGTAACGAGCGTGATGAAGTATGCTCCCTACCCAGTTCTTCCCTTGTGCCGCTCAAGGCCAGCCCGCCACGCTCACGAAACGAGCTATCTTCCAAACTTTACTCGATGCATGGAAGTTCGATTCGAGTACATCCTCTTCAGCGCACGTCTCGATCACCCCAGCTTCCGCTCCTCCAACTCCCTACGATCGTCGATGCCTTCCCCACTCGTTTCAAGACTCGACGTCGAGGTTGCTCCCGAGACGTCTGAAAAGAGCGCTATAGATGTAGATGTTAAGGATTGTGCGAGCTCACCCCTGGAGCAGCCTGAGCTCAACACTGTCACCCCCGACGTTCTTGCAGAGCGAATCGATCCTCGTGTGAGTGTTCTCGACTGGCTGGAGTTGGGCTGGAGATGTTATCCTTTCACTCGCATTTTGACGCCTTTCAGCATTGGTCCAGATGGTACAGAAGGTGGTTATCGACCCTCGCAACCCTATTGGTGGCAGTCGCGTGAGTTTGATCTGAATACACTCGGAGTATAGCGTGCTTATACGTCGGGCTTCATCATTCAGGACTATTACGTCTACGGGACTCGCTGTCTTTGCACTGGAGCTTGACACAACCTTCGATATCTCTCCCAAGGTGGACGCGCTCTTTGTTTCTCAGTATTCAATCACTTTCTGTTTTGGTCCGTTGCTTTTCGGCCCGCTCTCCAACAAGGTGAGCGGGACGCGTTCTGAGACCTGGATGTGACAGCTGGCTCAGTTATTCAAACGTCGAACAGTACGGCCGCAAGCCGGTTCTGTTCGTTTGTTTCTTATTCTTTACCGTGAGTTACAATTGCAGTCAATCTACCGTACTAGACGTTCTGAGAGGTAGCACCCGTAGATTCTTCACATCGCTTCCGCGTTGTCCGAGAACTATGCGGCTATTCTCGCATGTCAAATCCTCTCTGGACTATTATCGTCTGCGGCGCTTCCCATCTCTCCGTATGTCCTTTTCTACGCATCTGGTGTACACATCACTGATGAGCAGCTTAGAGCTATGATCGCAGACATGTGCGTACGCCTTTAGAAAATCCTTTCTTAGAAAGTGCTGATGTCATACAGCTGGGAGCTCCCCTCCCGGGACAGGGCGATGGGTCTTTATGTTCTATCAATGATTGCGCCACCACTGTACGTCTACGAAAAGCGTCGAATCGCTTAAATCTAACGGTGAGCTTCAAGCGGTGTTCTCCTAGGAGGCTTCATGATCGGAGTCGGTGTCAACTCGCAAAGCGTGTTCTGGGTCTACGCGGTTGCGGTAGGTCCTCGTTGTTCATATTTCCAATCCGTACCCATCATTCCTCACAGGGTGCGCTTTGTACGGTCCTCGTTGGAATCACGTTGAAGGAGACATATAGGCAAGCTGACTTTCATCATATTACATTCACTATTTGACAAAATGTTACGGATCCCAGGCCCCTCCTATTCGTTAGGCAAGAGACATTTCTCGAACAAAATCCCGGCCGACGATGGATAATGTTTGAGATGAACCAGATAGACGTTGGACTCGGAACTGTATTGTTGGCACCATTCCGGCTCTTTTTGCAGGAGCCATTGCTCATTATGGTCTCTCTGTACCTTGCGGTGAGTCCCGATCTTCATGGTCCCAAGAGCGGCTTCGAATGTCCGAGTCGAAACTACCTTCCAGGTCATACAAGCATGCGCTACGATCTTCTTTCAAGGATGCGTGCTGGCCTTTTTCTCTCCTCTTCCAACTAGCCTCGCTCAAAGTAAACCGGTCTCATACTTTGTACTCCACCAATGCGACGCTCACAGCTTCACGATATGTAGCACTTGGATCCACCAAAGGACAAATTTCCGTTGGCAGTATATTAGCGATGTTATTCGTTAGTATCTTCGCTTCTCTCTCCTTATGCTTCATACTTCTAACATTTCGTCTGTGGATCAGTACGTATTTGTTCTCCATCGGCTGTTGACACTGCGGAAAGTGGAGGTTTACAAGCCTGGGCCCGTACCCCCCGAGCTGCGCATGGTGACCGCTAAATGGGCCTCACCGATATACATGGCGTCGTTCTTCTGGTTCGCGTGAGTGCCTCTTTATACCACAAGTAGCTCCGTCTAACGTTCACTCAGGTGGACTATTGCGGGCACCACCAACCCCGCTGTTCCTCTTGTTGCCGGACTTGTCATGGGCGGAGCATTATTCTTCATAACCGTTTGTATACGTTACTGCTGTTGAAATACTAATATCTGACATGGTGTCTCGATAGTTCCCTGTTTTCAATTACATTGCTGGTATATGCCTTTCTTCTCCATTGCCGTATTGCTACTCACTTATATTGCAGATGTCTACGACCGCGTAGAAGGTTCATGTGTCAATGCCCTGGCGTGCTGCATCGTGGTGATGAATATCTTCATCGCCTTCTTCCCGGTACGCCTTATCCATCAATTCTCAAGTTCTTCTGCTGCTGACAGCGCTGTTTCTGTAGCTGTTCTCTGCGCAAATGTTCGTAACGATGGGCCCGCAATGGGCGGTAACGCTAGCAGGGTTCATCACCTTGATCGTAATTCCCGTACCTAGTGTGCTCATGAGGTAAGCCAACCATGAATCTCTACGTTAGGGTCAATCATATATTCAAGAACCACAGATACGGCGCTTCTCTGCGAAGTGCAGTGTTCAATTCGGAGTTGGAGTCCAACCCTAGCACCGAATCTGCTTGATCGTCGTTGGTAGTTGGAATTTGGAAGGGCCCTATGATTGAACACTGGTAGCACGCCCGACTTGAGAGATGCATGTACGTGATATCGATATAGTATACACCTGCTCTTGTATGAAGAATCTGAGCATTTCGACCACAAGGGATGACCAATTTGAGTAAGTGAGATGACGTCATAGTGTTGGACGTCGGGTGTTGAATATTTTGGCCCATTTTGGCATGAGCGCGTCAAAAGTTCTCGCCACGGCTTCGGCGTCTTCTACTCCTTCCTTAGCACGTCGTTGGACCACATCAGGGTCGTACACAGAGCTCGACAGGAAGCATGCATTGCAAACGCCGAGGAAAATTATCTCTCAAGAGCGCCATGCCGACTCCGAGCCACCTTCGAATGACAGCCCTGTCCGTTCTTTTCGCTGGAGGAACGCATGATGTCCGTCTTAATCGCCCTCCAGGTACTCGCCGACCCCATTCCCCTTCTTTCCGTACCGCGGTCTTGTGGATCGTGGACAATATTGATACCGACTCCATTCTTCTTTCGCACTAGGAACACTTCGAACGCTACTATCCGCCCATGCTAGCGGATTCCTTCGACGTCGGAGATACGATATAACAGGCGCCATATTTTAAACGATGTCTGAAAATTGCCCAAGTATTCACCGGTGCCTCAGGTCAGTGACCTGTATATGTCATAGTGCATCCACTCTGATGGCGTCAGTAGCAGCCGCTGCTCTTTGCTAGATATAAATGCTCTCCTCATGGCGAACGTCGTTCAAGCACTGCGGCCTCCGACTCACGTTCGACAATGGCGGTCGACACAGAGGGAACCCCTCTGCTCAGTCTACTTTCTCTCCTTACCACCTCCATCCACACCATCGAGTCCGAGCTCAAGGCAGCCCAAATGCCGCCCTTCACGCTCGAGCCCACGTGGCATCCACTCGACGCGCCCACTGCGGTGCCGACCCCACGTCTCCATGAGGCACGTAGGGTCGCAATGGCTTCCGCTAACATGATCCGCGTTCTGGTCCAAGACGTTGGCACTGCGCTGATGGTAAGAGCCCTCCTGTGTCTCCAGTCGCGTCTCCCTGATGTCCAACGTGGGACGGGACGCGCTTTAGGACATGTCTACGCAAATGCTCGACACCGCCGCTTACATTCTCACGGCTGACATCGACCTCCTTTCCGTCTTCCGCGACGATGATGAACGAGCCAATGGGCTACATGTCGACGAGATGGTTACACGTTTGCCTGAGAATAAGAAAGTCAACCCACGCAAGCTCGCGCGTTGCCTCCGCGCCCTTACCACCGATCACTGGTGAGCTTTCCCTCTGGTGTCGCATTGTCGTTCACGTACCTAGACCTCTTTCCCGACTTCAGGTGGATTGAGCCCTCAGTCGATGTGTTTTCCCCGACCCGATGGGCACTACTCAACACACCAGGAAGTCCGACTTCGGCGTGGTCCAACCCGGCGTCGTGGGGGTCGCTTGTCGGCACTGGATCCTTCACAGAACACATGACGAATCCTGAAACGATGAACAGCACTGATCCCGAGGCCGCTCCTTGGGCTCTCGCTTGGCGCCAGAGTGGTAGAGGCGAACAGCAGGATGTACACTGGTGGCAATGGCTTGCGCGCGCGACCGGCCAAAACAGGACACGTTTGCGCATAGCATGGAGGGCATTGGTGAGTTGGTTTTTTGCTGGATCAAAATCAATACGCATAACGTTGACTATAAGCCGTCTTACTGTACCTGTAAGGGTATGTCAACATCGCCTCCATCAAGGCCGACTACCCCTGGAAGACCCTTCCGCCGCAGTCGACCTTCGTGGATGTTGGAGGTGGACAGGGATCAGTGGCTCTGCACGTTCTCAGGCATGTCTACACTGAAGTTCCGACCCTCAAGGTGGTCGTGCAGGACCACCCCGGTCCGATAGAGCGCGCCAAGCAGTATTGGGCCCAGGAACTCCCCGACGCGATTAGAGACTGTCGGGTCGAGTTTGAGGTCCACGATTTCTTCAATGAGAACCCTCGGAGGGAGCCTAACACGATCTACTGGTTCCGCTTTGTCATGCGTGAGTCCTCGTATGCTTTGAACAACCAGGACTATACCTTACGGTATCGATACGGGTACAGATGATTGGCAGAACGAGTAAGTATATCGCCTTTGAGTATTATGGCATCCGGTAATAACATGACTGCTAGCAACGCAGTGCAGATTCTCAAGAAGATACATGCTGTTTGTCACCCAACGTCCAAGGGTAGGGGCAATTCTTCCATCGTGGTCATCTTAGCTAAACTCTTATTAAATGTCTACTAGTCCTCTTGGCCGACTGCCTCATGCTGGAAGCTCTCCCCAGTAAACCGGGTGGGCCTTCGCTCGCCGATAGTCTTGCATCCATTGACAATAACGCTGTATGTGCAACGGGCACCAGAGAGTACGAGGACACCTTTTACAATGCTGAGTATCTCGTTTGATACAGCCCTACAAACCGATTCCTGCTCCATACCCAATACCTCAGAATTTCGGGTATGCCACCAAGGGATCGAGTCAGCTCGATATGGTACGACGTCATTGGAACCCTATCTCGCGTGATGAGGCTGATGTCCAGTTACAGTTGATGCTAAACAACTTGAATTCGCTCGAACGAACTCGCAGTGACTTTGAATCGATTGCGGCGGCGGCTGGTTTCCAGGTCGAGAAGGTCATTATCACCCGCGGAGCCGCGGGAAGTACGTGAAATTCGTCTCACTGGTGTGAGAATGATTGGCGGCTGACTTCATCCTCCGGTAGTCCTCGAACTCGTGCCTCAGTGAGCAGACGGCTGTCTGGCTAGAGATGCTTCAGGATGATACAGAAGGCTCTCGGAGCTCAGCCATACCGTTGGACCCCGATGTTTGTCTCTCAGAGGAAGCTCTCACCGAATTGAATCATGATGTACAATATATGTATCTGATCGGAATGAGTGCTCTTTTTGGCTCGGTTGCAAGTTTATATGGGCACCTTTGGTCTGAGCCGTGATTTTTGTTTCGCAGCTCATGTTATGTTCACATTTGAGCCTCGATTCATGTCGACATGGTTGGAATCAAGCCGAGACCCATGGGTGTACGGGCCGACCGGAACGCCTCGTTCCGAGGCGCCGGACTGCTAAACGCGGAAATTTCTGGGGGATGTGTTTAGCTGGCGTACGGAGACAGAGGTGTGACTGTAGACTAGGTCAGGCTCTGACAACCTCTCCTCCTCCACGCCTTCAGCTATGTCTGTTGCCACGGTTCTCGCGCGCGCGAGGCTTGCATCCACATCTACTGCAGCTCTCTCGCTCTTCAGGTCCTCAGGCTCCTTCCTATCATCTCCCCTTGCTGCCACCCGCCTAACCTTGCGGGCAGCCACTTCGTCACACCAAATACGTTCTTACGCTAAGAACTCTAAGAAGGAGAAAGAGAAGGACAAAGGAAAGGACAAAGGAAAGGGCAAGGCTAAGCAACAGGATGAGCTGGACGGTAGCCTTCGGCGCGGGCCCAAGGGTGGCGTCACGACCGAGGACCTGGTGCCGGCCTCGCAGCGCGTCGTCGCTGGAAGTGAGTACAAGGCCACAGAGACCAAGATGCAGACTGCGCTCGAGCGGTTCAGACGGGAGTGTGCCGCGCTCGAGACGCGTGCAGCGGGTCGCGTCACCCCGGCAGTGCTCGCACCTGTGCGCGTGCGGCTCCCGGACGGACCCATGGTACGCTTGGATGACGTCGCGACCGTCGGTGTACGGGAGGGTACGATGTTGATCGTGACGGTGTTTGAGGAACAGGTGCGTCTATACATCTGTTGATACTACGTACGAGATGGCGTCGAAACTGACTCAAGGCCGCGTGACGGTGTTGGGCCAGTAGTTGCTGAAGGTCGTGGAGCAAGGAATTTACGACGCAAAGCTACCAGGCATTACGCCGCAGCGACTCGACTCACGTACGGTGAAAATACCTATACCAAGGTGTGTCATGTTCACCTGTACTTTTTGGTCCCTTCCCTGAAGTGGTTGGTGGTTAGGCCAACGGTGGAAACTCGGCATGCCTTGTACATGGGCGCATCTCGACAAGCGGAGGAGGTACGCGTGCAGATACGCAAACTCCACGCAGCCTTGTTGAAGAAGGAGGAAATTACCAAACGCTCATCCGAGTATACACGCGTATGTCGTCATTGTACTGATTCATAAGGACCACTTTCGTCTAACCAATCATGTGTACATAGTATCAAGCCCTACATGATAAATACCTGAGCGAATTGGATAGCGTCTTGGCGCACTTAAAGACGGCCACCAGCTAGGATGCTGACTGGACGAGGTATTCTTACATTACCATCTGCTCTAGACTATCACACCTACTTTCTATTGGGCATACCTAATCTAGCCCGCCCCGCTACGATAGCGCTTAGTTGGGCCTGAGCTGGAGTACTACAAGCCCGCTTCGTCAGAAACATGGACCCGCACTATGAAAACGGGGTTACGTACTTCCGAACCCTGCGACTCCACGGGTGACGAAGACTTGATCGATCTTGAATCCTGCGGTAGAGGTGATATGCTCGAACTGCTCAAGTGTACGCTCCAGGCCGTTGAGTTGCGTCATCATGAGCTACCACCCATTCGGAACAGTCAGATTTCTGTTCACACCAGGCGGTGTAGGTTGGGGAGCACATACCACGTCTACCTGGTTAGCAGCCTTTGACGCGAACCCGAAGTTCTGAGGGAGGGGGTACGGGGCGGGAATCGGTTTGTATGACTGCAAATGGTGGTGTGAGAGTTATGCTGCCGTTCAATCACAAACTGTTCTCACCTCGCTATTATCGATGGATTCTAGGGTCTCGGTGAAAGTCGGGACGCCGTCTTTTGGCTTGCTATGGATTGCTTCAGGCATGATGCAATCTGCGATCAAGACTACGAATAGATTGGTGCGATGTGCGTCTAGAGCAGAGCCAGGCATCCTCAGTGAGAACGCTTACCTTGAGACGTAGGGTGGCATACAGCCCGGATCTGCCTGAGAATCTTGATAGCATACTCGTCGTGCCAATCGTCTACGCCGAGAGTTTAAAGGCTAGAAGTTCGGGAGGACTGAGAACCTTACGCATGATCAACCGCAGCCAATATACCGTGTTCGGGTCCCTCCTTGGGTTCTCTTCAAAGAAATCATGTGGCTCGAATTCGACCCGCTTATGCTCAATTGCCTGAGGGAATTCCTGCGCCCAGAATACCTTCCCCCTCTCGACTGTGGCGGCATAGTCCTGCAGGACGACCTTGAACCCCGGTAGCTTCGTGTACACATGACGGAGAATGTGCAGGGAGGCCGAGCCCTGACCCGCACCGACGTCCACGAAGGTCGTGTTATGAGACAACGATTCCCATGGGAAGTCTGCCTTGGAAGATGCTACGCCAAGGTACCCTTGGCATTGACTGCTGGTTAGTACCGAGCAGTTGAATGTACATAGATATGTTTGATATCGCTTACCAGCGCCTTCCATAGCATGGGCGAAGCGGACGAGACGCTCCGGATCGTGCTCAACCCACTGCCACCAGTTTTTGTCCTCAGTGTTGTCCATCATCTTCAAGGCTTGCGTAAATGGTGTACAGTCCACGCTGGTGGAATTCCTGGTAGCAGGATTTGTGAGATGATCCGTGAATGCTACAGCCCCGATGACCCCGCCGAGCGCTGGAGGGTCGTGCATGGCCCAGAAACCAGAGCCAGGTGCAGTGAGCATTGCCCAGCGCGTGGGTGCGAAAACATTGGGAGAGACTTCTGTCCACCTGTTAATGTCTTAGTTGATTATATGCATGGCTTCTTTCAGACACGTACCAGTGCTCGGTACACTGGAGGCGCAGGCATCGCGCGAGCTTCATTGGATTCACCTTCTTTTCCTCGGGAAGCCTGGCAACCATCTCGTTGACGTGGAGGCCCGCCGATCGTTCTCGGTCGTCTTCAAAGACGCCTACGAGCCCGATGTGGGAGATCAGGATATGGGACACGGGTTCCATCGCCTTGTGCGCTACGTTCTGCGCTCCATCGGTCAGATCGCCGAGAACAACGCGCCTATATAGCCTCCTGATCTATGGCACGTACAACGGTCGCAGTCCCAGCATCCTGGACGAGGGCCTGGATCATATGCGCTGCGGCCATGGCCACCCTGCGAGCTTCGTGCAACCGGGGCCTCGCGATGGCCGTCGGCGCATCCAGTGGATGAGGTCTGGGGTCGAGGGTAAAGGTGGGCATCTGCGCATCCTTGAGCTCTGCTTCGATAGTGTGAATGGAGGTGGTGAGGAGGGAGAGCAGTTCAAGTAAGGGTGTGTCAGCAGTGGATGATGCCATCGCAGCTATTGTGGAGAAAGATGAGAGACGAAGGATAGGACTCGAAGTGGATGAACGCCGGATCGCCATCGCGTTTATAAAGGCGGGCGTTGAATCTGCCTTCACATCTGTGGAAAGGATGCTTTCGGTGCATGGAGGTAGAGCGGGAGAATTACCCGCCTACCCGCAAGCCTGCACTTGTCGCCTTCGCAGTCTGCGTGACGAGGTGTGGACGGTTTGGGTGATGGATGTGGTGTTCTATGGCCGTAGCAGGCCCGCGAACCCACACGACGATATGACCGGAAAACGGTCCGACCTGCAGCAAAGTTAGTACAAGCTGAATGGAAGGAGGAAGGTAGTTGACTAGGATACCACCCACTGTGGCATCTCCGATGCCCTCTATGTCCATGCTTCGGCTTTTCACCGTGTTCCGAGGTCAAGAACGCGTCCCGTGCCCGTCGGGAAGTGTACGAAGTAGATATTTGGCTGTGGCGGAGCGAGATATATCAGGATCATATCCATGTCTGGATATTATCAAGTGGTTCCTACATCGTGCAAAAGCATTGGGAAGACGGACGTACTCGGTTAGACGTGGGTGGGTGTGCGATCCGCTGAAGCGTGACCAGTGCTTTTTGGAAGAACTGTAGGGGAGGTTTTGCGGAAAGCTGTGTTATTTCCTTTGCGTGCTACGCTATTTACGGCGGCGGGGGAGGCATGAAGAGAAGGCTGGGCGCATTTGCAGACGCTGACACAAAGCAAGATGAAGCTGGGTCAAGTCCGAAAGCCTTCGCCGCGGCGGCTCGACGCCGCTTGTAAGGCGTTCTGGTCATCCCCGGCGCAGCGAGATTGACACTACCGCCGCGGTACCTGGTGAACTAGCGCCTCCACCCGCGTTTGTAGTCTAAGAAAAGAATTGCGATGGTCAGCCTATCGAACCATCCGCTGCTGAGAACGTACCCATGGGAGTGGATTGTAAGTAGGCATGAAGATTGGGACCGCTACTACGAACCTTCACGGTTCAAAGAATGTTGGGCGAATCACATTAACGAGCTCCAATGGGAAGATAGGGACTGAAGGGTGCTACTAAGCGCTAAGGCCTAAGTAGAGTGGAGGTATGAGTATTCAGACTGTCCCTGTCAAACGATGGCTACCAGAGGCTACTGCGCCACGGTGCACGCGTATACAAAGAGGAAGTCCTGAGCAGAGCCGAGTGTCTAGAATGCGCATCTATGTTACAACGTTCTATGATGGTCGTGAATACATCGGTGGCCGGGATACTTTTATCGCGCACCTCCACGCTCGTCCTCCACACTTTCTGCCTCACGACGCGAACCGCTGACTCAGCCCGTCATAAATCAAGAAAATCAACGCACTGCTCGGGACTGCCCTCGCGACAGTTATTCCACATCCAGCATACAACCCGCGCACGCCACCTTTCCTCCACATCTCCCTCGCCGTGCCCGCAAACGTCGCGGGCGCCTCCCCAGGGCCACGGGGCCCCCGTAGCTCCGCCTCGGTCTGCATCGCGCTCTTGACGGTGTCGGCTGGGAAGAGTGCGACGTTGTACGCGACACCCGCGCACGCCCCTCCCGCCGCGCTCTCCCACGCGTGCAGAGGCTCGCGCCTGTCTGCGCCGCGACGCGCGAGCAAGAGCGCCGCGGCGCCCTCCTTGGCCGCAAACCACGCTGCGCCACCGCCGGTCTCGCGTAGGAGCGTGCCGGTGTGCCCGAGCCAGAGCCCACGCAGGCCGTGCTCGCGCACGACGGAGGTGAGAACCGCGATTGGCCCGGGCAGTTTGTGGGGAGCCGCAGAGGTCCCTGCAGCTGTGGACGCGGGGGTCATGAGCATCTGGACTTGCATTTTGCACTTGACAAGCTCGATGGGAGTCCTGGAGGATGACGCTGGATGAATGCTTGATACATACACTTGCAAATAATATGAACGTACAGCACAAAGCTCGTAATGGCCCCCGCCCCCGCCCCAGCACTCGCGAGCTGTCCCAAAGACAGCTGTTGCGTGAGAGGTATGCCATACCACCAACGCATTGCGTTCTGGACCTCCTTATATGTCCAGAAGAGCGTCGCGTTCTCCGCCATGGCGCCTACGATAGGCGCAGGGAGGCCCTGCAAAGCGAACACAGTCCATTCAGCGACCGCCTCCCTTTTTCATCCCCCCACTCGAGCGTGCTTCTCTCTTCGCGGCTGATACTGAAGCGAGACTCACCCTGTACAGCCCTCGTACTCCCTCCTTGCGCCATGTTTGTAGCAGGCAGTCGAGAGGGCCGCTGAAGCGCGCCGTCGCGTCGAGCACCTGCGACTGGAGGCGGACTTTCGTGAGATCGAACGGGTGCTCGAACACCTTCGAGCAGATGCCCGCAATGCTCCCGAAGCTGACGTCCTTGATCGCGCGGACCGTGATCGAGTCCGCGGGCTGCGTCTGGGCCTGCGCCTCCAGCGGTAGTGGAGAGACCTCCATGGCGCGTATTTGGCGGATTTTGCGGGGTCCGGGGGCGCGTTTGTTTTCGGAGTCCTGGACGACGGACCGGGGAGAGAGTAGAGAGACGTGAGATGAACGAAGTCAGCGGTGAAGGGCGTCAGGTGTGCATGATGTTCGTCGTCGGAAGGGGCAGCGAGGACCGCCGCGGACGCCTGGTTGGATGGCCACTGCGACAGCGAGCGGATGTAAATTTCCGCCACGGGGCCGGAGGCGGGTCCCGCGCGCGGCGCTTGCATCGCTGCGCTCCGGCCTCACCGGGATTCCACAGTCGCCGGTCTCGCTCTCATTGACATCTTGGGGGTGGACAACAGCGGACTCGAAAGACCTCCAGAAATCAATTAGGTATACACCCGAGAAATGCAATACAGTCCACCACTCGTTCACTACTAAGGATGTATCATAATACACGCCAAAGGAGAACAGATCCAGTAAGTGAAAGAATGAGGAGGAAAACTCGTCAAGACATCCCAGAACATCAGCGTCATAACAGCATAAAAATCTAGTAAGTAGCCAACGCTATCGAGCATTGATAAATGTAGAAGCATATGACAACAAAATATGGTCCGCGATTCCCATCCGGCCAAATCAAGTCCAGAAACCGTTGCCACGTACCACAAATCAGGCGTTCAGAGCAAGAGAAGAGCGAGGAACGCGCAACCCAGCGCCGCCATCGTCGCGCTCGCGCCTCTTACGGGCGAGACGCCAGACGTGTCGGAGCCGCTCGCGCCACCCGTCCGCGTCGGGTTCCCCGCAGTCACGGTCGAGAACACGGTGGAAGTGCCGGTAGGATCTGACGAGGCGGCCGTGGAGGTGGCGGCGGGACCACCGGTGGTGTACGCGCGGACATAGTTGATCTCGAAGAACGCGTTGTCGTACGCGGGACTGCCCGCGCCTGAGACATCGCACGTCCCCTGGCAGGTGGATTGGTAGATGCTGGGAATACCAGCCCTAGAGTGGACACGGCATAAGGAAAACGATGTGACGTAAGAAGATGTGAGGCGTACCAATCACCACACAGCGCAATGTCGATGACGAGTTGTTGAGGGGTGAAGTAGTGCGTGAAGTTGGCACACTCATCAGTAATCGCTGGATAGCTTGCGGAGGGTAGGCCCCAAGAAGAGATATCGAGCGAACCCGTGTTGCCCGGAGCGAGGGACGCAGGGACATCCGGTCTCTGTCAAACGAACATGCGGGTCAGTTTCACACTTTTCGAAGAGTTAGAAAATAAAAGGGTATTTGTAAGCTTGGGTGAGGCCGCGAACGTGGGTTAGATCCTCCGAAGGCTGTGACCTCGAGAATCACCCAGAACCTATGACTCGGCCGACATCCTCGAAGCAGAAGCTAAGAATATCGCCTCCTCAGACCAGGGCTGTGCAAGCCATCCTCGACGAGACTATATCCGCCACAGTCATTGGCGGCACGCACGGCCGGTCAAGCACTCCACGTTGGACTCGACCTCACCCCATAGAACTCCCTCCTGCATACTTGTGCATGGAACCGATCATAAAAAGGGACACTCACGCTCCAAAACCACATATAAATCCCCGAAACGTCGAACTGAGTCGCCCACACTCCTCCTCCAGCGTTGGCAAAGTTCGCGCCAAAGCTGTTCGGCTTCGTCTCGCGCACAGTACAGCCGGACCCGTTTGAGCAGTTTGTAGCGCCGAGGGCGCCCGTCTGCTGGATCTTGTTCGTCGTAAGGCAGCCGGAAGTCGTATGCAACGCCATCTGGTTGAAGTCCATCAGGTTAATGCCCTCGACGATGTCTGCACAAGGCACGTGGTAGTGGTGGCGGTTGTGGTCGTGGTCACGAGGTGCACATGGGGGAGAACATTGGACGTTGAGCGTGTAAGAAGGGAGAAGGTTAGACGGAGGACGCACCGATCTCGCCGTCGTCGGGCCAAAGGGGGCCCTTTGTCCAGAACGCAGGCCACACTGAGCAGCCGTACGGCATATGTGTGGCGTCGAACACCCAAACACTCCCAAAATCGTAGTAGTCCTTCGACGTAATTCGAACCTACATGTCACAGGAACGAATGGTCGCTAAGAACGGGAGAATATGCATAAACAAACTGCACGCACCGTATTCCGAGTAACATTGAGGATCTTGGGGTCAACTTTCGGGAGGGTGGTGGTGTTGTCGACACGAATGATAGCCTTGCCAGCATCGTTCACGTACGCGAGGTGGTCGGCTGTGGCATTCGCCTCGTCCACCCACCAGGCGGCGCCTAACCATTCCAGAGTTCAACTTTCGGCGGCGCCAAATGGCTACAGACTATCGAGTACGTACTGAGGGTAAGGTTATCCCATGAACCGTAAAAATCCCATCCGTCGAAGAAGGTGCTCCCCGAGTATTCGCGCACGAGGTCGTAGCCCATAGAGGAGGCTGCTAGGGAGAGCGCCATAGAAAGCGTGAGCGTTCGATGGAGGAACATTGTGGCAGCAGGCCGGGTGTTGTACGGCTTGGACGCGAGGTGGAGGTGAGATGCTGCTGAGCCCTTGCCCACGAAATATGGTGTATATGAGGACTTCGCCCGGAACACTACGCTAGGCCGGGAGCGCGGCCGTGGAACGTGGGTACTGAGGGCGCTGGACGAGGCAGGAGCACTCGAGACCGCGAGGGGGGCCGAATGGAGGAGGATCGTGAAGAGGTCGTAAAAGGACGGCTTGGCCACACGGGGCGGTGGAGGGAGCTATAAGAAGCGGAGGTGGTCTATGGTGTGCCAGGGGAAGCGGCTTGGAAAGGCCGAGGAGGCGGGGAGAGACTGCAGCCATTAATTTGCAGAGAGGTCGAGGTCCATCAGGCGCGTGCACGGGCAACCTTGACCTCGTGTCCGAGGCAGGCGCTCCGACGAGGACAGGTCCGAACCGTGCGTGTGGGGGCGACCGGTGATAGTCCATGCGTGTCGCATAGGCTTCGCAAGACCGTGCTAGGCCCGCTGGACACATGGTCGAGAGCGCGTTGGCAGAAGTATCTGGTAGTGATAGTCAAGCAATGGATAAGAGAGGGCGGTAATGTACGAACCCAAGTGAGAAAGAGGATGTGTCTTCGTTAACGCTCAAGGACTGCCTCAACTCGAAGCTAAGCAAGACCACCATTCTATCCCCTCAGGATGAGTCTGCGAGACGTAACGTGTGAATGCATGTTTGAGGGCATATTGTGTGGGTCGTGTGGATCGATGGGCTGGGAGCGGTTGGGAATCATCGAAGAGGAAGCCGCCTGGCGTCTCAGTCGAGCGCTTGAGCCTGAAGTGATAGAGATATTCGACTATTAAAGATATCCGACTGGATATATCTGGCTAAGACCGAGTTCTTCAGTCGTCGAAGAGAAGCCTAGCGAGGAGCATATAAATGCAGGTAGATCGACTGAGCATGGGCTGTGGACATGACCGAGGCGTTGGACGAGGCGGGACCACTACGGCCGGCTGCGCGAGACAAGGCGACCGGAGACGAGGCCCGAGGCCAGTGCCACTGGAGCCAAACAGACCCAAACACCCATCAGCTGCGCCTCAACAGCAGAGCTCGACCGCGTCTTGGCCGTGTTCAACCTCGCGCTCGACGTCCTCCTCACAGGCTCAAACGGCTCGCTGGTCGTTCACTCGCACCGCTTCGCGTCTCTCGGGCTGTTCTGGCGGTTTCGTGGCTCTCGTCGGTCTTCTTCCGCGCATACGTTGACCCCGGCCAGTCTGGTGAGCCCTTGTCCGAATCTAATCTATTGTGACCGAGTGCTGAATCGTCGGCCAGCTCGCATCTCCCGCTTTTGAGTCCGCCCCGGCCTCCGCCACGAGCGATCCGTTTCCCAGGCCTTGTATTCCGCCCCCCGCATTGTGGGCCTCGGACTTCGCGACATCCGAGCTCCTCCGCCGAGAGCCGAGCGTAGACCCCGGCCAGTCTCGTGAGTTTGAACAGTGCCCCAAAATCCGATACGCCTCTGACGGGCCCGAACCGACAGCGAACCAAAGCCGGGCGCGTTTGTCTCTGCAGCGCATCTGTCGCCCTTAATCAGCCCCGTTTCTCACCCCGTATATCTCGCTCGACGCGCATCCGCCGTCCACCTCCCGCTCACCTGCCGTCTTCATCCGCCGCTTTGCTTCCTGCACAGGCTGCAGATCCCTCCACCCCGCTCCCTCCTGTCTGCTTGTGCCGGCCTCCTTGGCCCGACAATAGTGGGTATCGTTCCTGGCCCCTTGGTCTTCGCCTCACCTCGAGAATAACGCAGACCCGGCTCCCTAGTAGTCTTCCTCTGTATATCTATGCGAGTTTCTATAGAGTGCCCTAATAATCGCCACACCCTTTGCCACCGCCCACCGATCATATCCCTCAACCTCCCCCCGCAATCGCAATCATGGCTCATGTCATGAAGCCTGGCTCCGTCACGTCATTCGGAAACAACACCTTCGTACCAACCCTTCACCATGGCTGGGTCCATTCCAGCTCGTTCTTCGCCACCGCCCCTTTCAACTCTGCAGCACCTCCCGTCCCCGCTGGTATCAACCCTCAGACATGGATGAATGGCCAGTGGCTACCGAATCCGATGTTCCGGCCCCAGCCCGGGATGACGCAAGCCTCTGTGCAGATGTGGGCGCCCCACCCTGGCTGGGGACCGGCGGTTCAGCAGGGCAACCCGTTTAAGCGTCCGGTGAACACTGGAGATCAGTCGTATTGGGCAACGAAGTTGTCGGATAACCCACTGGGTCTAGAGAACATGCACATCAGGTGCGTTTTTACTAGCTCAAGCAATGACGCCATTAGTGACATTCGTCGTCAACAAGGGACGATACTCCTGCGAAGGAGCGCCATGCGAAGGACCAGTCGAATGGTGTGCCACATACGCCCTGGATGTGGGTCCCGAAGGAGCTTGGGGACGTTAGCAAGCCCTCGCAGCTGGGCGTTGGTACGTCTGCCGCACAACAAGCCCAGGCATACCACCAGCAGCAACAGCAGGTCGAGAAGGATCTCCCCCCTCCCCCTCACTCCGCCCGCGACCACACTCGCGCCCACAGTGGCGGCTCCCGCCATATCTACGCTGCAACGTCCTCCGCCGCTGCCGCTTCGACTTCCACTCCTCCGCGTGAAGCGCCGCAGAGTCGTTCCGCTGACCGAGTCATCCCCTCTTCCGCACCCCCGGGAGTATCATCTTACTCCGCCTACCACCTGCAGCAGCGTCAGCAAGAGTCGTTAAGAACCCCGGAGCGCGCTCCACCTTCGTCACAGCAGCAACACCTCGACGCGCCGTCGCATCTCCGGCAACGCAGTCGAGATGTCTCGCCCCGACCGCCTCCCATCCCGGATGTGCGCCCCCCACCCATACCAGACGTACGGCCCCCCGTCATACCGGATGCACAACAATATTCGGGGTCTCGCGACTACCGCGACTACCGCAGCCAGACAACATCGTCAGCTTCGTCCTCCGCATCAGCCGCTGCCGCGGCGGCAGCAGCCGCCTCACGAAGCGCTACGGTACCCACGACGCAGCGGGAGCGCGACCGCGAGAGGGACGCATACAGCCAGCGCCGCGAGCTGCAGCCGACGTTCTCGCCCAACATCGTCCGTACCCCCGACCACTACTCGTCTCCGCCCTCGAGGCGCAAGAGCGACCACATGGAGCCGAGCCCCCCTCAATACTTCATTTATGACCCGGTGTACGGCCCTCACACGAGTAAGGCACCCTCGCGCTCCAACAGCTTGAGGCAGTCGAGCAACACGCCGACGCCCGCGAGCGCGGGCGCGGCTGCTGCCGCTGGTACGCCTGACTCTGGGCTTGGGCTCCTAACTTTCACGGACAAGCCTCGACAAACCTGGGTAGAGGAACCTCTCCCGTTGCTTAGCCCTCTGGTGGTTGGAGGCAGTCCGCCATCCGACCAGGCGAACCCGCGCCGGGAAGTGTCTCGCAGCCAGACGCATCCTGGCCACTCAGCCGTGACGATATGGGAAGGCACCGAAGAGCCCAGCACGAAGGTCTACCCACGGACCCCTCGGAGGCAGGATCGTCGTGAACGCGAGCTGGAGCAGAACTGGGACCGCGAGTCGAACGCGACTCCGTTGGCCTCGAACCGCACGACGCCCAACCCCACGCCCAATCGGACACCGCCCTCGGGACGGACGCCTCCCTCAGGACGAACGCCGCCCTCAGGACGAACGCCGCCATCGGCCGGCCGCTCGCCCGAGCGGAATTCCCGCCACGCCCGACAGATATCGCGGAGCCATACCTTCCCGCTTGGGGCGCCTCCTCCCGCGACATCCCCGCCTTCCACTTCTCCGCGATACGCAACGCAGCACTCGTCTTTCGCATCATCCAGCGCTGCAGCAGCGTACTCCGGCTCCCATTCGCCATCGCCGTACGCCCGTACGTCACCGAATGACAAGTCCTCTTCGAGGTCGCGGGCGGCGTCCCCGCTCCGGCACAATCCTCTTCCACCGCCTCCGGTTGTATCGCCGTACACGCAGCAGCACCTCACCCGCGGCACGTCGTCTGCCTCCGCTTCAGCTACTGCTGCCGCTGTCGCTGCGGCTCAGCAGCAGCAGCAGCAGCAACGGGAGTCGTACCGCGACCGGGAACAGCACCAGAGCCAGCACCAGCACTCCAGCCAGCACCAGAGTCAGCACCAGCATCAGACCAATAAGTACAGTACCCGGTCTGTGCGCTTCGGGTTCTGGAACCGGCGCGGAGACCATCTCTACATCACTGACCGCGGCGAGAAGTTCATTGTGTACGTGCCGCGGGGGCTCGCGAACCCGGACGATCTGCGGCAGTACCCGTCGCCGACCGAGGGTTGGCAAGACCACCGCGGGGAGTTCATCAAGTACGACCCGAACGTGCCTGAGCTGCTCGACTCGCTCCCGCTGCAAGGCCGGGCGCCGTTGCGCCCGTATGACGATGTGAGTAACGCTTCTCTTTGAGTCGTTCCATTGCCGAGGTTCTGACAACACCGTAATAGTTCGTTCAGTATGTCGAAGTGTGAAGTTGGACAGTGCGATTAGTTGCCTTCTCTGCTTTTGAACAACAGTGTTGTAGGCTCAAACGGACGCAAACCTGTCTTCACTTCCTCGGTCTCTCTCACCTCTCCGTTGTTGTCTCTGCTTTATCTATATATCTTCGAATGTACTGATATGGCCGTCCCTTGGATATCCGCATACAGGTACCATCCTCTCCACCCCTGCCTGCCATCTACCGCCCCCCAATTGCCAATCCTTCTCTTCACTTGCTCCTATCGTACCAAGAGTTCTACAGCATGTGTACGCATCCACCGTCCCTCAATGTCTCGTCCAACAACGCCGTATATACAATTATATGTATTGCCCTCTCATCTGCCTCTTCGTCCCACATTTTTTCCCTTGCATTCACTAGCTTGCACCCTACAGGTTCCGCTCACCCGCCCCCACGCGTCGTCGTCGTCGATCGTTCAGAGTCATCTATGTTGAAGGATGGTGGATTCCATAGTAGCATTGTTTGTTGTAAGATACAGCGGGGACCGAGCGTTGAGCAATAAGGAACACAAGTCACGAACGAAGTACATATCCGGAAGTGCGGCGCTGTGCCTGAAGTGGGAGCCTCGATGGGGACGTGAGATAAGGGAGTACAAACAACAGGTCTAGAAATCCGAAGGTTACGGGTACAGAGGATTTTGGAGTCGTCCGAACACGAACGTGCGTGGGGTGGGCGGAGTGGAGAAATCGATGCAAGGAAATGCGACGATGGTACATGAAGGAACAGAACGGGGTAGTGGCGCAAGGAAGCATTGAGTGGAACCATCGCCCAACGGCGTCACAGTCCAATGCCACCATGGATGGCGCGCATATGGTCGTAGACCTCGCTGCCGTTGTCGAACGTCTCGAGGCAGGCCCAGCAGATGTGGATCTTGCAGCCCGCGCACGTCATGTGGTTGCAGCCCGCCTCCCGCTCGATGGGTGTCTTGCATTTGGGGCAGTCCTTGACGTCGCGGCCCGTCTTCCATGTCTCGAAAAGCGCGTCCGCTTCTGCGAACCGGTCCACGCACTCGCGCACGCCCTCCGGGTGTTCGGCGTCGCAGCGCGGGCAGATCCGTGCAAGGCACGCGGGACACTGAAGGACCGCACCCGCGCGACGCGTGCGCCGGTACACCTGCGGGCAGTCCGGAGTCGGGCAGAAGCGGAACTCGTCGGGGTGGGCCTGGACGTGTGTGAGGAATGCAGCGGACGTCAACGCATCGAACTCGCTTGGGGAGAGCAGCGCCTGCGCGGTCGAGAGCGGGATCGCGTGCGAGCATTTGGCATCCGCGCCGAGGCACGTCAGCGGGAACGCGCGGACGTCGACCGCCGCGTTGAGGTAGCTGGACAGGCACGCCCGACACCAGCGGTGGCCGCACGCCAGCGTCACTGGGTGAGACGGGTCCGAAAAGCAGACCGGGCAGCCGTCGTCTTTGCCGCGCCGCGTACTGCCGCGCTTCATGGCACGGCGGACGGCGAGCCGAGCGACCTTCTGTGCGTCCTCGTCGCCGCACACTACGAGCTTCATGTTGGAGAGCTCGATCCAGACGTTCTCGTTTCCCAGCTCCTTCTGCAGCTTCGCTACGTCCTCGTTCATGAAGACGCCTACTAGGTTGCCCGCGATCGGATAGTCGTGCTTGCGCTGGGCCTTGATCAGATTGGCTCGTGCGATAATCTCGCCTCGTGCGCTCGACCGACCGGGCTCGGGGCCAAATACAACGAGTACACGCCGCCGCGGATCCCGTGTGATCTTGACCCGAGTGTGTATTGCTTCGAGCCCCTCCAAGAACGCCAGGCCGGCATTACTAGCGAAGAAATCATTCCAAACAACCTGTCCATTTTCAGTGACCTTGTCACCTCGGAGAAGGCGATCGAACTCCGCCTTAGCCTTTGTAAGAGACTGCATGTTCTGCGAAACCAGCCTGACGGTGACGGGGGCTGTAGGTCCGATGATCTGCCTCTTGTCAATGACGGAGATACTCGTATGATGATCGTCGTAAATGTAGGAGCGAAGGAGATTGATGTCATGGGAGAGGGTGTCGTAGACGTCTGCCGGAAGGTTGTATCGTATCGACCTGATGTAGTGGGCGAACATGCGCTGCTTGCCGGCAAAGGGAGGGCAGAACTTGTCGAGGGCCTTCCAAGCAGCGGAGGCGACGTCGGGATCATCGAAATGAGCCCACACGCGGAAGAACTGACGATATGGCGGTGGCATGACGTTGATAGAGACATTGCCAAAGTCTGATAGCTTTCGCCGGAGCCCGTCGATAGCGGCGCGGATGGACAAGTATTTAGGGCGCTTGAGCATGTGGTCTTCATAATCGCCGAAACGAGCTATGTCTTTGAGCGTAGTGTTCGGAGGCATATACTCGTACCGGACATTGACCATGCCGACCATTGGGATACCTTCGTACCTGACTGCCTTGATTTTCATACCTCGGAGCTCTCTCTTCGTCGCCACGGCCATAGCCTTCTGTGCCTCTTCTTCGGTCTTGTAACCGACGTAATAGACTGCTCGGGGGGTAGGGACATCAAAGAGGACATCGGTGTCGGAAAAGGTGCCTCCACCTATGCCTGTCGACTTCCTGACAACGACACGAGCAGCGACCTTGGTTCCAAAGAGTTGACTGCCGTTCAGTGCCTCTGCAGCCTCTATAGCAGAATCCGCTAGCGCGAACGTCACTCGATACGCAGACCCCGCGTCGCTCTTGACATGCTCCGCGGGAAGAACGGCAATTACCTCTCCAAAGGTACGGAGTGCGGCGGTGATCTCGGCAGGGACGATGGCAAGCGGGACGTCGCTTAGGAGGATCTGACGAGACTCGAAACTGGTAGTGACCTGGAGGACACCGAATCCAGCACCGAATCTGACCTTGACGGAGTCCAAGACTGTCATAGTTAGTTGTTCGTCTTGCTCACTTGAAGACGACTGGTTCTTGCTGGCGGCCTGTGCAAAACGTCAGGACCTTCAATGATAACAGGATCACAAGACACATACAAACTCTAGTCCTAAACCAGGAGGAACTCGAGGTTCGTCAAGTTCGACAACCCTCATAGTACGTATCGATACTTGAGGGACGTTGCCAAGAAATTGGCGGTCTCCTCCGGCACGCCAAAGCTGCCCTCGCGTCTCGTTTCTCTGCAGCTCCTGTATACCACAGAAAACTCAACATGAGAAATATTGTAAGGGGAATAATATGCATACCTGAGTGGTAGCCTCCACGTGTCCCATATCATGGGAGAATTTACAGAACTGTCTCTGGCAACGTCCGTTCAAAAAATCCCAACACGCATGCGGCGGCACAACAGCTGTGTTTGACGAGCCTTCGACGGAAGAAAATGAGGTCTGTGCGGAGACGACCCGAGAGTCATGCTATATATCTGTCAGCGGCAAAAGGGTTGAGATGTTGACAATCATTACGCACACCAGAGGTATAGGTATCGTCTGTATCATCGTCCGTATCTTCGTGGTCCAACTCCAGATCCCTCTCCTTCTCCTTTCCTGGTTTTCTGTCTGAGAGCTGGCCCGTGCGAAAGTCCTGAACCCGTTTACCATCCCCACTGCGCTGTGGAGAACAGACGGCCTTTCCTTTCTGCGCTCCCTCCCCGACTACAACAGGCTGGGGAGTAGCTTTTGGTGGAATAGCTGACGAACGGGTCGGCTGAAGCTGGCTCTGAAGAGCCGAGGTCCCAGGCTGGCACGTCCGGTCGAGCTTTCTGTCTGCTCGCGCACCCTTCCGGCCAATTTTCTTCGCCTCTTCCGCCGGGCTTGCGGTACCCGCAGAAATCTCTCCCTTTGGCCCCACCGCCGCTGCTGCCTTTGCTTTTCCTTTGTCCTTCTTGTCTTTCCTGGCGGGCTTCACATCCTCGCTTGGCGAAGGCAACTGACGTTCTTTGTTCTCGCCTTCCCCGTTCTTGTGAGACATGTTTCCACCTTCCGCCAGGTCCGTCTGTACATTGGTCTTCGCGTTGGGCTTCTTCTGTTGAATCGTTAATAACGTTCTCAACGTCAGCGCAGGTCGGCTCGCCTTCTTACACTTCCGACGCTTCTTCGCAGTGTCCAAAGGCCTGAGCAGTAGTCGCTGAATGAGTGTCGTTCCAGAACATAGGTAAGAGAGAAACCTACTTAGGTTCGCTGTCTCCGATGTCCTCCTCTTGAGTCGCCGTACTGACTGAGCTGGCTACTTCGATAGGAGGCTCAGTCGGTTCTGACTGTGACGACAGAGCGGACGTTCCATCGACGTGTACTACGAAGTCCTCTCCAGCGGCGACGACGTCATTGAGAGAAGGTAGCTCCTCTTGACTGCAGTGCCAGAACTTGCATCGATCTCCAAAGTAGCAAGAACCACGTCTATAGTAGTCTCTACAGATCATTTCCGGCAATTGCGACGGATGCTGTAGAATCTCAATGAGTAAACGCATATCTGCTCATGAGATAGATTTTAAAACGTACCAGACAAGGTCTTCTGGGTGACACCTCCGGGCTCTTCAGAACGTCGGTGTCTTCTGTTTCCAGCGTCTTGGATCGTTCATTAGTCTTGTGTAAAACACGGACCAAATGCCATACCTCTATAACCGGTTCAGGCTCCAACACCAGTGACGACGACTCCGTAGAAGGCTTAGATACCAGGTGGTTGGGAAGATCGTGTGAATAACTGCAGCCGTTACCCCTTGGGCACCTTCCGGCGAGATGGAGCTTGCAGAACTCCCGTCCGTCAGACGACACGGCAGGCGGATGTACATCCTAATAAATTGTTGTAACCACAATCCCACGTTCTAAACAATCAGAGCTTACCGTCTTCGGAAGTCCGAGCCTGACATTTGAAGACGACAGTAGCGATGCGGCCACTAGCGGCACCTCAATTACATGCGCTTTGTAGCAGTTGTCGCCGTACGAGCATCTGCCCTTAGGGAACATGGCGCAAATGTCGTCTGTCCTCTATAACCTCTCAGGCACGAGTGACGCGGTAGGAATGAACGTGCTTACTCTCGCTGGCCGGGTGTCTTCTTGCACTGTCCGCGCTGGAGGTCCGTCATGCACTGTCCTAGGAATGGTGGGGAACGGCCGCTGTGTCAAGGACCAATGGTCGCGAGATAGTCGTGCTGAACTTCTTAGTGGGGGACGACTGCGTAGGGAGGGAGATCGAAAATGTTCGCGAGGCAATTCTGTAGCTTGTTCATATGTCTGCGGTGGCTCGTCAGAGGAAGGACGTTTCTCCGAGAGCGCGAGCCGAGACTGCTCAGGGCTATACTGGACCTGGGGAGCCATCCCAGAGCTGTAGAATACTTCCAAATTGAATTCGCGACGACGGTGGTGGCGGTCAACATAAAAGACGTCTACAGGGCTGGCCGGATCAGATTGGGGAGTTGGTTGATATGGCAGAGGGGCGAATTGCGGTGGTTGAGGGCACGACGACGATGATTCGGGATGAGGGTCAGAAGGAAGTGGTGGAATTTGGGCCAGTGGCGGTGGTCCACCACACTTTGGTTGTGCGTCCTAGTATCACGGCGCGTGAGCGGTCCACATCTATGGCACGTATGCTGGCACCCACGTGATTTTGAACGTGTATATGGCGGCAACGCGCGCCCCAATTGCAGGAGCCGTACTGCTGAAAGTCACGGCAGATCTCTCGCGTGTCCATCTGTACAACGTAGCCCGACGTAAGAAGCAAGATCGACAGGGCGGCGAGTAGCCTCATTGCAGGATGAGCACCGACCTGAGGCGCGCGAAGTGCCGGCGCGTTATACGGCACCTCCGAGTGATGCTGCGGTACGCGCTCACGAGGCCGTTCTATCGGCCTAAATGCGCGCTGCGGCAGACTCATGGTGTTGGTGGACGCCGTGCGGGGGTGTCGTGGGCGACGATCCGCGAGAATGTACTGGAAAGAGGTGCAGACCGAGGGAGTAGCGGTCGTCGTCAGCTTTGACAATGCCCGCGCCCTCGGGAAGATTTTAAGACAAATGTGCCACCCACCCTGGGGCCCGCGGCGAACCCGTTTGGAGTCACGACGTAGCTGCCCCCGCGCGGTCGCGGGAGCGCGGGACCGTTGTCGCGGATATCCGGGTCTACCGCAGCACCATGGACGGACCTCTGCGGGCATTCCATTGTTCTCTGACTTGCGTAAGCGGTATCGCGTGTATCGTGCCACTGCCAGGGGCCTTGATGCTCGTGCGGGGGTTCGCCTCGGAGTGCAGTGGCGAATTCGAGTGACATTTTCTTTTGACGGGCAGCGAGACCACGTCCTTGCTGGGGTGGAACGAGATGGCGGCGTTGTGAGAGAGAGGTGGTAACACCGCCGCCGAGCCATCGCGGAAGTGAAGTCAATCATAGTCGCCGACTGACAAATGTACCAATTGGGTTTGAGTTCTAAAGAACCCATTACCGCGGAATAAGCCCTCGACGTAGTGAGTTTCAACCCTTTTTATAGAAGCTTTCTAGCCGGGTTTATCTATAGGCGCCACAGTTACGCAAGCCTTTCGGAGTCTGTAACGTCTCCCCGAGGCGACGAGTCGGCGGCTTCTCCGCACCGTGTGCCGCCACCCATCCGTCTCCGCGTACTTCCAAAACCTGCGTCCTGTACAAGTATGTAACAGCATACACGAGGCGTCGGTACGCACGATATAGATTACAGGCTAAAACATTACGTAAGGACAGGCCGGTAATAGCAAATTTATCTCAGAGAACAAAAGAAAATAACTCGACGTAAGAGTCATGGCAAGGTGGGAGATCTGTAAAGCCGCTCCGGAATCCGAGAGAATCGAGCTCGAGGCCGTTGAGGTGAGCTTGGGAGAATGGTGCCGACAGAGCCCGAGTTGTTTTTGCTGTCCCGAGAGTCGCCAGAATTCACAGCACTAGTAATGCGAGTAGGCCAGAGAGTGTTCCAAGAGCGCAGAGTGTCAGAGGCAGGAAAAATTTGTTTCATCGAACACAAGAAAATGCAGGCCTTCTAGGACATAACGGTCAACTTAGACGCGGCCACAACAAGCTCCGGGAGACCCACCAAGATGACCGAAAAAGCAGAGGTAACCGCTGCATTGAGTGCCCTGAGAGCAGCGCACAGCGCGATGAACAGAGATCCTTGAAGGAATGCCGGATCCACTGTAAACCGGGAGGGGGACTCAGACTACTTCGCCAGTCTAGCATGTAACGAACCTCGGAGGATGTGAACCGCCGCGCGTTCAATCCACATCCACAGCGTCGGCATCCAGCTACTCTCCACATCTCTCCTTAATGAGTGTTTCATGTTAGTAAGAGTGCCATTGAGGTCGACCATACCATCCCGGGCTTGCGCCACAATCTCGGTGAGAACGAGAGATATGTTGTCCGTTGCTTCGATCAAGGCGGCGTGCTGGTCCCGAACCTCTAGAGAGTCACGCAAATGCACTTCCAGTTCAGCGCCCGCTTTCATAGCACCTACAATGAGCGCGGATGTCGCCTAGGGACAGACTCGATCAGTTGTATACATAGCGGAGAGGACGGCCTCGTTGGCCGCGCACACACATCATTGAGCGCTCCGAACCGCTGTTCCAAAGAGGCAAAGCTCGTGCCGGTATGGACCTACGAGTGCACGCGGTAGCGGTGTCAGCACAGGCCAGAACACACGTGAAAAAGACTCACCACCAGCGCACTCATCGCTTCCAAGCTATAAGCTGTGGATGCGTGTGCCTCGCCAAGGGCCTGCCTCACTAGACGCTCGACGCCGGGCGCGATATCGGTGAGATCCGCAGTGAGCTGTGGCGCCGTTTCATTCGAGACATTCGCTGGCATTTACATCTACAGCTCACCTGTTTCAGCGCCAGGGATATGTTTGACCGAATCTGTTGGGCGGCGGTGCGTGAGATGGACAGTCCAGCGCGTGCTCTCGTGAGCCGAACAACTACGGACCTGCGAGACTATGTCCGCGTGATTCTGCGCCATGCTTTGCTGCGTGTCTATAGCGGCACTACGAAGCGTGGTGATCATCTGGTGCACGGAAGGCGGTTGGGTCGTTGACCATCGGATCGGGCGTACATTGACCCCGAAGACGTATGCCACACACCTCGTTGAGTGCAAAACTCATCTTGTCAGCCGCAGCACCAGACGCAGAGTCGACATTTGTCATAGATGTGCGAATATCGTCGAGTATTTCTTGCATGGCCTGAGCTGCGCGTTAGGCTGGGATCTCGGGAACTGTCCTGCGACAATCACCTGCAGCACCTCGCGAGAGTTCTCCCATGCGTTTTGCATCCGATTCTCCCGATCCGAAAGTAACCGCAATACCGAAATAGCTTCCATGGTGGCGTTGCGGTGCACTTCTTTAGCCGTGTCTAGAGACAAAGACACTAAGTTCGAGACTCAACGTCCGAATCATGGGACATACCGATATCATTCCACCTCTGAAAAACAAAGCACAGTTTGACTAATGTAAAGTTAATCCAGGAACAAGCGAATGTTACAGTTCCGTGTTGATACACACCGACTTCTCGGAGATAACCCGAATAACTTGACCAATACTGCGCACTTCGAGACAAAGCTCTATAACTGCGCTCAGATGTGATCGCCGACGGAAGCCATGGGTGTACGTACGAGACACACTTCCGGGGAGATGTGTTCCCATGTAATTCACTTTCTGCTTGCTCGAAAGGAACGCACTCTAACGGTGGTGAGTGATGATCTGCTGTAGCAATCTCACACAACGTCATGGAGAGGGCGGCTGCGACCGTATCAGTACGTCCTGGTGAATAAGACCGGTATTGGTTCTTGAAATGCTCGAGAGTCTGTACCTTTGACGCGTGCAGATTCATCCGCTTCTAAATCGTCACATTTTCCCCTAATACGACTAGCGACTCGTCGGAAGCAGTCCGGTTTTTGAGAGTACGCCTCTAAGGACACTTCAGGAAGCATTTCATTGAGATACAGATCATCTCGATTGTACGAAGTGACCTACTGGAGCCCTGGAGGATGGTTAAGATCTCTTCCGGCAATTGTCGTTCTAGTGATCATGAGCTCGTCATATGTTAGTGAATGAGCCTTAGAGCGCACCATCATCAAAGGTGTTCTCCATAACACGGTCGGCACTCTTGTCCCATAACGGCGCATATACCCACGAGAAGGCTTGAGTTACCGACAAGAATGCTAGAAGGATGAGCCATATGATGGCTGTATGCATCCTGAAAGTGGCCGGCGGCACTCAGGTGACGGTTCGGGCGTTTTATGTGAGGCCTTGATGAGATGCCCAGGCGAATCCGGTACAAGCACCAAGGAACACAGAACGTTGAGTTCTGGTAGACTCGGAGAAGCTGGGCGTATGCTGCGATGAGGGACTCGGAAACTGTAAGTATTCTGTGACCTGTCTATCAGTCTCCAAACTCCCTTCGACCAGCAAGCGCCGGACACGGCCAAAATCAAGCAGCCGCACGTGCCTTTCCAACCGGGTACCCGGGCATCCCGGGCGGGGTGATCCCAGGACCGACTCTTCGCTCTCGCATGGTCTCTACGCAGTATATATGATGCCTTGAGCATTATGACGCGAGCATTCTCACCTCTCAACAGTTCTCCGCCAAGAAGTCAACAATGGCCGATCCCAGTGCTGCCACGCCCTCCAAGCTCGTCGTCCACCACCTCTCCGATTCTCGGTCGCAGCGCCTCCTCTGGCTTCTGGTGCGCCTCATCCTTGCGTCCAATTGGGTTTCGGACTTACAGTGCTGATGTATTGTTGCATCGTGTGCTTTTGATAAACACGCGCCCATCTTTCCATGTCCGTCCGATCTTCATCCCGACCCGCCCGAACGACCATGTAGGAGGAGCTCGAGGTGCCGTACGAGATCAAGAAGTATGCGCGTATGGCCGATGGCTTGGCGCCGCCAGAGCTGAAGGAGGTTAACCCCCTGGGAGGTGCGCCTGTTATCACCGACGGGTCTCTCAACCTTGCCGAAAGTGGCGCTATTGTCGGTGCGTCCATGTACTTTGTCGTGCGTTATTCGAGCGCAGGAGGCCACGTTTGTCGATTCGGGCCGCGCTCATAGTGCGTCCTCTCTGATAGAGTATATCCTCAAGAAGTATGGGAATGGGCGTGCGCAGCCCCCGGAGGCTGGCATGGTTGACAACCTCTATTGTGAGTTTGTAGTAACTATGACCGTTGCAGTCGGACTACAATGCCGAGTGTTCAGTTACCCATTATTCGGAGGCATCTCTTATGCCGCTACTTGTTAACCGGCTCATCTTCACCATGATTCCTGAGAGATCTCCTTTCTTCATCCGTCCTTTGCTCAAGGCCGTCTTCAACGCCGTGAACGCGAACTTCCTGCATCCCCGTATGAAGGCTCACGCGGACTTCGTAAGTAGTGTACGTCCATTCTATCGCGGGATCTAACTCTCTTGCTCGAGCAGATTGAGGCTCATCTCGAGAAGTGCGGCGACTGGATTGCAGGTGGGAATGAGCCCACTGCAGCGGACTACATGATGGTTTTTAGCATCGAAGCCTGGGGAAACACCGACAAGACCCTACTTGGACCTAAGACTCGCGCGTATGTAAACCGCGCGCACGCTAGGTACGCCCTTCGGCACGTTCAACACCTTCACCCCTCACTCACTCGCCGTTTCAGGCCTGCATATAAGAGAGTAGGTTTACGTATGAAGACGGCAGCAATAGAGACTCCTTCCTAACTTCTCTTCTTCCTCAGGGTCTCGAGAAGGGTGGCGAATACAAGTATGGCGGAGACTTGTAGAAACCGTAGGCGGTGTACGCGTTTTCTACAAGCACAGCGACTCCGGACAGTTGTCTACATTACCTAGTGACTTCAATCTAGTGTCCATGTACACACCACTCCAGACACAATGCCACACTGCCACGCTGTTGATTCTGCGGCCCCTTGACGTATGTTGATCGGTGTCACCACCATGCGCTCCGCAAAGGCATTCACATGGCAACTTGGGGCGTGTGCTGCAGAATCCAGAGATCTTCGCAGTGCACGTTGTGACCGTCAAAGAAGTCGGATCGCTAGGTGCTCAAGCTGCGTGGCAGTGGTTCGATGTCAGACACAGGACCGCCAGGGCACGGCGGTTCCCACATCCATAGATGCCCACATCTGTCGGTTCGTCGTCTCGTGGCCGCCGCGTGTACCAACCGTACGCAGCACTCTCTTCGGGGTGTTCACACCTAGGTTACAGATACAATAGATATCATTAGTGGAGTAATAGAGTACTAGTAGATACAACAAGCAGCCGAGTGTGAAATCTACGTGCGAGACGAAGTCCTAGGGATACAGCAGGGTAGTAGCGGGAGTCGCGAGCATATCTGACAAGGCAAAATGCAGTGGTATGGGGGTAACGATACACGATGAGTGAGTGAGACCATATGCAAAGGAGAGCCAATACAGATAACAGCGGAAGGAGAAGCAAAGTCATAACCAGTGTCGCACTGCGTAGAATATTTAGAAGTACGAAAGCGAAGGAGCGGAGAGCAAGAAGAAAGGAATATATGAAAACAAAGGCGAAATCGAAAGATTATGCTGTGCGATGGTGGAGACTCACGAAAAACGAGGGTGTGACGTTCGGTATGAATGATGCAATGTTCTTTTAGCGGCCTAGCGGCGGTCAGTCTCCTGACGGCGACGGGGTGTCGGACCAGCGGCGACTTTCTGTTCCCAGGGGTGTGCGCCCTCTCCCTCGACCCAGTTACCCGAAACCGGGTCGCGCTCGAAGTCACCGTCGCGATAGCCATACCGCTGCTTGAGGAGACGGAGAAGCGGATTCCGGAGCGCGGGGTCCATGCGCACGCTCTCTCCCGGGAGATACGAGCCCACGCCGTGGCGCGCGAGACTCTCCTCAAAGAGCGCCTCCTCGAACGAGCACCCACAGTTCAGCACTCCGGGCGGCGCCATGCGCGGGGGGTAGGCACGGCGCTCGCGTCGCGAATCGTGCCATGAACAGAGCGCGTTCCCTGCGCGGTTCAGCGAACAGTAGAGCTTCATCCGCGCGTCCGTCCGCGCGCGCCACTCTTCCTGGAACGTCGGCGGGGCGGCGGGCGTGGGGAGCGGGGAGGGTAGGCCGCCCGGGTACGCACCGCGCGAGACCTCGGTCTCGAGCTCGCGTACCCGTCGCCGCGAGGACTCGGCGACAATCTCCAGCTCGTGAATGCGCTGCTGCAGCCTACGGATCTCAGCGTCCTTGTCCTGGGGGGAGTGGCTGTGGCGTGGGGCGGGTGTCGGCGACGGGGAGATGACCATGGCACCTGGTGGTGCGCCGCGAGCGTAGCCGAATTGGTCGAACGCAGGAGACGTCTCGGGGGAGGGGTACATGGGCATGCCACTGAAAGACTGGTGCGAGCCGAATGCTCCCGACGGGCTGTGGGGCATACCCGGCTGGAGGTACTGCACCATTTCCTCGGCACCGACGGGCATGTATGGGATGTTGCTGGAAGTAGGAGACGGCGTCCACGCGAGGCCAGATGGAGGTGTGTTCGAGGTGCGAGGATGGACACCTAGTTGCGCGTCCCCCATGGCTCCCGAGAGGCTTGACGTGGAACTGGAGTGAGGGCGCATCCCCGCACGCGGCTGGATACGACGCTGGCTATCATCCTGCTTTCGACAAAATGAGCTCACGAAGATACACAATGGTAGTGGCTAAAAGACATGCCATACCTGGGAGTAGCTAGCATATGAGAGGGACCCCTGGTCCCCGCTGCCGCTCCGACGCGGAAGTGGCATAGCAGAGAATTGGTCACCGTGCTCGGACTTGACGTTGGCTGGCCAGTTGGCGTATGGAGATTGGGACATTTTAGAGAGATCTATTGGGCGCTTCGCGGGGCGGGCGTATGGTGTTTTGTGTGCGCGTGAGTGTCTAGCGGATAAGGAAGGACTGCGGCTCGCTGCGCGTGGTGCTCGAGAATGACAGGCGGGGAACGTCGAGATCGACGAATTGAGCGAAGGAGGGAGGGATGGCAAGGAGAGATAAGTAGCCAACTTGGGGACTCGACTCTGCCTGAGTGGCGAGGTGCGGTGGCCAGGGCAGTATTATATGAAACGCGATCTGGGTGGCTGTGGAGGAGGGCCGGGGAGGAGCCCAAAGGTGTGGGTCTGGTGGGGAGTCGACCTCTTTCGGCCGTCGTTGTTGATGCTCAACGGAGGACGAGATGATCATATGTTGCGAGGGACGGCGATCCTCTGGCTCTCCGCGGGACGGAGAAAGGCGCGTACGCTGGTACGGGGCGCAGAGAAGCTGGACGCGCGGGGGGGATAGGAGCCCAGGGCGCGTGGACTGCCATGGGACAATTCTGGGTGTGGCGACGGACATAGGACCAAGTTGGTTGTAAGCGATTGGATCAGAAGTTCGCAGACGCGTGGTATAAGTTGATTGAACATACGCCAATGTGGCTACACTGTCGTGACATGCGCCTTGGGAGTTCTCATGGTAAGCACTAGCACCGCCCGGGCGCCAAACGTACCGTCCAGTATCCGAGCAATCCGACGAGGTTCTCCGCCGCCGTTTACCGCCTTGAGCACATCTCGCCAGCCGGCCCAGCCCGGCACCGTCCACCGCGAGGCAGGACAGCATAGCTTCACAGGTGATCATCTATCACGTGTTCCGGGCTGCTAGCATCTCAACAGAGCCATCTCTGGCGGTGCGTCTCGGTGCATACGTAGCCTTCCTGCGGTCTCGACGTCGTCAACCGTGTGTCGCTCGCCTCGGTGCCTCGCCGTTTAATCTTGCGTTCTGGTCTGGGGAAGCGCTAGCGAGAAGCCATACACCGCGAGGTACGACCAATCCGTCCCACCAAAGAGGAGACGGTTTGACTTCACTAACGCCCGCCATCAGTGTTCCCCATCATCTTTCCAGGGCGTCTGAGACGCGCACTAAGCTCAATTGTTGGTCCAGTTATCGCCGCGATCTGGCACGGCCGGCTGTAACGACCTTGACCGTGAGCAAAAACGACATAAAGTCGCCGGTGTCCCGCCGTGCGGGGAAAAGCCACCATTTGGGTGGCAGATTAACAGCTCTTCAGAGTAATGTGTATCTGATCGACTTGTTGATCATTGCGTCATGAGCGGGGATAGTAGATAGGAGTGTGCACACATGGCTGGCGCATGGCGGATGTATCATGCTTGTCCATCCTGCGGTGGTAGAAGCAGAACAACATACGTTAACGAGGACACGTGTGGGTGTGGTTCTTCGCAATGCGCCGTCGTGCGGTCTGAACGCCGTGTTGGACAGAGAAGAGAAGCGCTGTACAAAGTATTCATGGCTTTCCATCTTCCCCGAGATAGTCGGGACATCCCGTACACCAGCCACGTCGGTCCAAAATGGTACTTGTATACAAGCTGTAAACTTGAACAGTCGCGTTGTCTACTGGAGACGATATGGCTTGGCGGGCTATGACCATCTAAACAATGCATCAATGATGTGAGAGAGATCTGCACGTCGTACTGACAACGAGATCAATTACTACTCACCGCTTTATACAGAGGTGTCGTTTTGGGTGGCAAACGCCGCTGCTACAGCAACAGAAGATCAGCTTATGATTGTGAATAAGAACCTCCTGTTCACGGTGCTCAACAAATAGGTCCGTTTATGAAGTCTGACATTCAGCAAATTAGAGGAAAGGACATAGGCACACCCAAATCTAATTGCTTTTGTGACCATACGTACACCAATCCGCGAATAGCATATGGGTGTTGTATACTATTATCTCACGAATCATACGCAGCTGTCTGGAGGAGCATCATTGAGCGCTCCCAGGTCAGGACTGACGGAGAAGGTCAGAAGATGTAAGTTGATGGAAACAACAGCTGCGCCATACACAGCTATGCACACTCAGGAAGACGGAATGCCAGCCCTTCCATCACGGGGGATCGCATTCAGCGTCGACCGAGAGAACGGGGAATACGGAGGTAGGTAGTGGCCGCTTCAAACGCTCTGAGCTGTTGCAACCCGATTCTAAGCATTGACGGGCGAAGCACGGATCGACGGGCAGTGACGTTTATTCGGGGACGTCGCTATCGTATGGACAGTGGACACGCCATAGAAGCGCGTAGAGAGATTGCTGTGAAAACAACACCACACGACAGGTCACATTCAATGGTCCAGTCAAGAGTGTCTGTCGCAGCCTTCAGCCCCCAAATCCTCGTACGTCGGATGGCTACACGAAGCAGGGGTGGTACTGCGCCTCTGTCAAAACATACCCGTTGTCAGTTTACACGACTGACAGCGCTGTCTGGTATATTCAGATACCCATCATGGAGGTCCCAAAAGTACCTTCGGCTCGGCCCCGAAAATGGGGCCGAAGACATCCACGAAACAACTCTGCATTGATAAAACACATCAAAGTGCCCGGCGCCCGTGATTACAGGTACCGACTGGTACCGAGTAGGGAGATATGGGCGCACGCAGGAACTTGCCAGGAACAAAGACACTTCGCACGGAGGGAAAGGAAACGCCTGCACAGCAGGAACTAACTCGAGTGAACGCATGGATTGTGGGGGACTCACAGGTGTACAAGGAATCCCTTGGAGCTTCGGCACGCTACCGCACAGGGGGTTCGTCTGATTGGTATCGGACCACGTCGCGCCAGGGCTTCCCTTTGGGAAGCACTTGACTGCGAGATAGAAGAGCAGACGGGCGCCGGTAAGTGCCCTATCCAAATCAGGGACACGAAGCTGAATTACGGCTGACTGACCTGGACTCTGGGGGTACATGGACGGCGCCCGTGTCGAGGTCGACTTCGACGAAGCGCGTCATCTCTACTGCAGGCCGGTTCGGACAGCTACGCACGTGAAGTCGGCACACGTTGGAGAAGCAGCGGGTGAGAGCGACGGTCGGGCCGACGTACATTCTGAATATGCGTGGAACGGGTACACAGTGCACCTGGGAGCGACCGGCGGCCAGCTCAGCGTCGCACTGGAACTGGAGGATTTCCGCGAGGCGACACTTCTCGCGCGGATGCTCGTCTGCTCGTGATTTGGACATGGTGTGTGCTGGCTTGGGCCGAGGATGGTACGACGTGCAAGGAGGCGCAGGGCAAGTATTGGCTGGCTATAGGCTGCTATAAGCTGGTCAGAGGTGCGGACCAGGCGCGGATCCGGATAGGCGTAGCGCGGCGGGGAAGGACTCCGAAGGAGGCATCGATTAGATAGCGCGCGCACGTGCACGTCGCGTGCATAACATGCTCGAACGATGTGCTCAAATAAAAAACGGCGGCGGCCGGCTCCTCTCTCTTCCTCCCACATCCTCCTCCCTCCCTCTTCCTCCTCATTGCCAGCTAGTTACGACCAAAATGGCCTACAAGGTTGCTGGTGAGTGTCTGCGAGAGCGATTTAGCAATCTGCTGCTGATCGTCCTGCTCAGATATCTCTCTCGCCGCGTTCGGTCGCAAGGAGATCGAGATCGCCGAGGTATCGTCGCGGTTCTCTGTCTATATGTTCCGAACTCGTTCAAGCGTGATTTTAGCACGAAATGCCGGGACTCATGTACATGAGGCAGAAGGTATGTCTCGTCCGTTTGCCGTGCTACTGCCACTCATACTGATATTCAAAATCGCAGTACGGCGCTCAGCAGCCTCTGAAGGGCGCTCGTATCGCTGGGTGCTTGCACATGTGAGTTAACACGACACAGATTCCCTTCTGCTACGTCCTGACGAGCTATATGCGACTCTCAGGACCATTCAGACTGCCGTTCTCATCGAAACCTTGACGGCTCTCGGTGCCTCGGTGACCTGGTCATCCTGCGTAAGCCTCCCTCCGCGCAATTAGACGCTTATTTCATGATAACAATCTATCGCCTTTAGAACATCTTTTCGACTCAGGACCACGCTGCGGCTGCGTAAGCTTACTAAGTCATTCATATCCGCCCACGCTCACGGTATTCTTAGTATCGCCGCTACGGGTGTCCCCGTTTACGCGTGGAAGGGCGAAACTGAGGACGAGTACAACTGGTGCATCGAGCAGACTTTGACTGCCTTCCCCAACGGCCAGGCCCTCAACATGATCCTCGACGATGGCGGCGACCTCACCACCCTCGTCCACGAGAAGTACCCCCAGTTCCTCGGCGGTGCGTTTTCTACGCCTTGAGACGGGGAACGTGTTTTTGATAGTGGCCTCAGACATCCGCGGCCTGTCCGAGGAGACTACGACTGGTGTCCACCACCTCTACAAGATGTTCCGCGATGGAAAGCTCAAGGTCCCTGCCATTAACGTCAACGACTCCGTTACCAAGTCGAAGTTCGACAACTACTACGGCTGCCGCGAGTCCCTTGTTGATGGTATCAAGCGCGCCACGGACGTCATGCTCGCGGGCAAGGTCGCTGTCGTTGCCGGTTTCGGTGACGTCGGCAAGGGTGTAAGTTCTGAATGTCACCTATGTCTCTATCGACTCATAACGGATTTCCAGTGTGCCGAGTCCCTCCGCTCCTACGGTGCTCGTGTCATCATCACCGAGATCGACCCCATCAACGCTCTCCAGGCTGCCATGGCCGGCTACGAGGTCACGACGATGGAGGAGGCTGCTCCCCGCGCCAACGTCTTCGTCACAACCACCGGTAACCGCGACATCATCACGGCCAAGCACTTCGAGGTCATGCCCGAGGACGCCATCGTGTCGAAGTAGGTTGCCGAGTATATCTTACATGTATCCAGCTTTTGACCTGTCTCCTAGCATCGGCCACTTTGACGTTGAGATCGACGTTGCCTGGTTGAAGAAGAATGCCGTTCAGTGTGTCAACGTCAAGCCCCAGGTGGACCGCTACACCATGTCCAGTGGCCGTCACATCATCCTCCTCGCTGAGGGCCGTCTCGTGAACCTTGGGTAAGCATGTTCCATTGATCACAACGACATATCGTCCTGAGCCACTGCTTCTCAGTTGCGCGACCGGTCACCCCTCGTTCGTCATGTCCTGCTCGTTTGCCAACCAGGTCCTCGCCCAGATTGCGCTCTGGACGAACCCCGGCAAGTTCGCGCTCGGCGTGCACATGCTGCCGAAGGAGCTCGATGAGGAGGTCGCGCGCGCGCACCTTGCGCAGCTTAACGTGAAGCTCACGACCCTCACGACGGAGCAGTCGTCGTACCTCGACATCCCCGTCGCGGGCCCGTACAAGCCCTCGCACTACCGCTACTAGATGGCTCGCTCCGCGGCGTAAGTTATATCCTGCTGCGCAGACGGACATCGGCCTCAACGCGCCGCCCTCGAGAAAAGGACCAAGAATACGGGATCCTCAACGGCCCTTGAATAGAGGTTAGGACAGAGGCTGGATGGGGCTGCGCTCCCGGCTCCGCAGGCTGGTATGGCCTGTCGAGGCCGGGGGGCGCCGTCGGTATACGGCGGCGCTGCGCGTCGGAGACGGGGTGGGTTGTGGAGAGCTGACGTGGATGTCGGCGTCGTCTGGGCCTCAACGCGCCCGATCCTGTGCTCGGTGTACGTTCTCGTGGAGTGGTGAATTGCACTGGTTGAGAAGACAGTCGCTCGTGTGCGATCATGTTTGAGGCTAATCCGCGTCTGCCGCCGTGGACTTCTCCCACAATAGTTGTGGATCATACATCAGAGGCGGCTGTCGGGGGGTAACAGAGACCCGACGTCGACGCTCTGGAAGAGTCGCAGTCGCGGCATCTCGAGAGCTGTGACGTTATTGCTGCACCATGATGAATTGCAAGTGACCACAGTCGCAATTTCGGGGAAGTTATTAAATCATACCTCTCACGGAGGCCTCAAGGTGCCTGTGACCCTAAGCGTAAATGGTGGTGGTATATGTTCTTGTCCGAAGCGGCCGCGTGGAAACCGCAATGTCGGCCGTCTGTGAAACGTCCATGGCGGGCGGCTGCTCTCGTTTGAGCCCGTCACGGTGTTCGAGCAACTTGCTATAACCGTCGTGTCGCTCGTGGTTCTCTCACACGTGGACGTGGTTCCAGGACGGTGCCGCCCTCTATTGAAGATGGGTTGATTGAAAGCCTGTTGTTGTTCCTGACGGTTGAATCAGGTCTCGGTGCTTCTGTAGAAGGGGCGAACGTTATCATGATAGAAGGTGTTGGCCATCGATCGCAGCGCGCCCCGACGGGAGACGCGCTCGACGGGAGTCGGCGGGCGCAGGTTGCTTGCCTCGTCGAAGACGTCCGCCAAGCCGAGCCAAGCCGGCGCACCGAAGGCAGCGACAAGTCCGTCGGAGGCGAGCCAAGATGAGCAGCCAGGTCTCGCCGCTGGGGCCGATCGACCCCGCGTCCGTGCCCGAGGCCGAGACAGAGAAGCACGCGCCGTGGATCGTCCGCAAGCTCGTCGGGGTGCGTCCTCCTCCGTCCTCCCGCCCGTTGCCCGCCGCGACCCCGTCAGATGAGTCGCGGCCGCGTCCCCCCGCGGTCCGCTGACTGTGTCCGACTCCGAGCTGACCACCTTGCGCTCTCCGCCGCCATGTGCGTCGCATCGCGCCGGCCCGCCCCTATGTGCCCGACCGAACTGCGCGTCACCGTGCTGCGCCGATCGCGCCCACGCTCGTCCAGTCCATGACCGGACGCATCGTCCGCTCCTCATGGGAGACCCTCAGGGCGTCCGGAACAAGCGTCGTATGCCTCTCCCCGGTACGTCCTTTCGGTGGGCTACGACCGCACCTCACTCGCTGACTTGCCCGCCGGACCTTTGTCCTCCGCTCGCTGCATACGCCGCTTCTAATGCGGTCGCTGCCGTCACCCGTGTTTCTCCTCCGTCCTGCCTGCAGTGGGGCGATTCGTCTCCGCTCTTGCTTCCGTGCATCCGTTTCAGAGACCTTGCAGTGCACACGATAATCGCAGCGACCGTGAGGCACTTCCTGTCTTTACTCAAGTCCAGAAAAATACTCACTGCGCCTTCTCGTTTCCATGCTCAACGTCTCATTTCGTTCTATCGGCCTCCACATCCTTTTCGATGCGTGCCTCGATCCGCAACATGGCTTCCCGGTCACGCCGTATTCCACTGCAAAATCAACATCGCCCGCACGGCGGATGCTGCACTCGTTCCTGTGCTCGGAACCCCCGCATCCTTTTTCGGGTTCCACACGGGTCCATCCGCGCCACATCTCGTACGCCAAACCGGCTGCGTCCTTGTCCTTGTCCTCGTCCCGCACCTGGAAACGTACGTTTACAGGGCGGCGTGGCCGCGGTCGCGGCGCCCGTCATGGGCCCTGTATCGGACACGATCGTCTCCACCTTTGGGGACACCATCCTCGTCGAGATGGGCATGCACGTGGGCTTTGACCTCACCGCCAAGGCCGCCAACGACCTCGTCTTCGACGGCGCGATCAAGCAGATTGTGCCCATCCACTCCAGCCGCCTCGAGACGACCGGCGTGAAGACGATGACCATCACCCTCAAGTACAAGCACGTCCCGGAGGACGCCTCGCTCGGGTTTTACCGCAGCGGCGTGCACAAGTGGGTATCTCGGCACAGACCTCTCTAATTTGGACGGTTCCCTCGTCCGTGGAACGAGGCGCGGTTCTTGAGCTGCCGCCTCCCGTTTCACACCTTCGCGGCGTCTCGTTCTTCATTCTCGATTTTGGCGAACACGATGTGGTAAAGACACTGACCAGAACCTGTGCGTTTGTGCCTCACAGGGACAACTCGCTCTTCGCGAGCGTTATGGACTACCTCGCAGTCGAGAAGGGCTGGTTTTCGCCCTACCTTTTCGCGAGCGGCCGCCGCCCCGTCATACCGCGGTCCGTCAAGCCAGATGTCATCTTCTGCCACGGCCCTTTCCTCTCAGGTACGCCGCCAATCCCTTAGAGTCCTCTGCCACGCGAGTGGGACGCGCACGCCGTCCGCTCCCGGACCCCTGAGCAAGTAGCGTTCGTTGACATCTCGCCTGGGACCCACAGGTGACTACCGCGTCGGGGAGACGCTTCTCGCCGAATCCGCCCTGGTCATCTCCTTCAGCCCCCCGCCCCCACAGCCCCCGTCACCCGAGTCCAAGCCCGAGAGCGCACACAGCTCCTCGCTCAAGCTCCCCTCCCTCTCGCTCCCGGACCTGCCCACGCTCTCGCAGGCCTTCGCGCGCTCACGCACGCCCTCCCCCGAGCCCGCGCCCCAACTCGCGCCAGTACCCGCTCCCCCACAACCGCGCCGGCTCGCGGTGCTCGTCGTCGGGCTGAAGCCGCACCGCGCGTTCTGGACGACGTCCCAAAGGCCGTCGGAGAGCGTCGTGCAGTACCAGCTGCTCAACGGCTGCCCCGCGCTCGTGCTCCCCGCGAAGGTCGGCGCGCCGCTCCTCGCGTGGGACACGCTCACGCTCGAGCGCCTCTGGCGCGTCGCGCTCCCTAAGGGGGACTCGGACGCGCCGGAGGATAGGAGCGCGGACGGGAGGTTTGAGGGGATCGTGGGCGTGTTGTATGAGTATTTGGATTTGTGCACGGATTGGGAGCGGTTCGTGCTCCAGGCCGGGCCGGGTGCGGGTGAGGGCGAGGGAAGACAGAAAGAGGGGGAGGTGCCTGAGGAGAAGAAGAGGGAGGCGCTGAAGGGCGCCGTCAAGGTGCTCGTTGCGGCGGCCGTGAGAAGCGGAGAGAGCAAAGAGGTGAAGGACCAGGTCGACAAGGAACGCAGCGGGATTGCGGTGTGGCGCATCCCATAGAAGGCATCGAAATAGAGGAACGTACATCTAAAGAGATCTTGCGGACGGGGTATCATTGAATGTATAACAGAATCCTATCGACGCGAATATACCACATCTACTATCCCCCCGCTCGGAAAGGCAACCCCTTTTAGACGTCCCACTCCTTGAGAATCACTTCCGTGGAGTCCCACAGGTCCTGGACTCGCTGCTCGTCCTCTGCTGGGGGGGCCGGGCCAATCTTGCCGGGGGGCCACAAGAACGCACCCTTGTACTTATCCCTCTCGGCCTTCACGGCAGGGGAGGCGGCCGCGAACACGGAACAATATGCGCCCTGCTCCGGTTTGAGGAAGGCCAGTTTCACCAGGGATATCACTATCGGGCGGATGATGGGGTAGTTAAGGGCCGGGTAGTTCTCGACACCCTCTGTGTTCGAAAATGAGCAGCCGCAAAAAGCAGAGACGGCACATCAACGTGGTGTACTAACCGGTGAATACCGCACCAGGATGGATGGCCGTTATCGTGACGGGCACGCCCTCGGCGTCGAGTTTCTTCTGGAACGCTTTTGCCCAGAGGGCGTTTGCGAGCTTGGTCTTCGCTGTGAACGACACCCTGATGAGTGAACGCTCTCCAGGATATGCAACAGGACATACCGTATCGCTTCTGAGCGTGCATGAGGCCAGTGCCGAATGTCTCGTTGAAGTCGTCACGGTTCTTGTAGTGAACTTCTTTGCCATAGAATTCTTTAATGGAGCCGGACGAAACCTGTGTTGACGAGTCAATAGATCGCTGCGAGTGTAAGAGGGGAATGTGCTTACCATTACTATGCGGACGTCGCTATCTGGCTCCTGGGCGGTCTGTTTGAGGAGGGGCAGGAGGGTTTTCGTGAAGATGACCGGACCAAAATGGCTGGATCGCAACCACTTAGCCGGAGAAGTCAAGGATCGCCATTGGAAAGTCTTACTTCACCACCATAGGCTCCAATAACCCTATGACAGTTCCCTCAGCACCATAACACGGCCTTCCCTAGAAAAACACTCACCAGTTGAGCTCTGGATCTCAGCCGTCGCAGAGACCCTGCCAACATTTATGAACATCCGTCATGCATTTGAAGCACGTAACCACTGCTACTCACAGCCCCGCGTTGTTGACTGTGTACCAAACGGGATGTCGTAAGCATGAGCTTCCTCCCTGGCGCGCGAAGGCGGGGGAAGCGGCAGAGCGAGCCGCCCCCCGCCGACAGCATCACGCACCCAGCACGTCCAGTCGCTTCTCCTTCGCTGCGAATGCTTCCGCGCTCTTCTTGACTTTGTGCGGGTCGCTGAGGTCTAGCTCGTGCCAGTCCAGCTCACCGTTGCCGGGCTCGAGTCCCTGCTCGCGGAGGCGCGCGATCGCTTCCTTTCCCCGGGTCTCGTTGCGCGCGGCGACGTAGACCTTCGCGCCTCGGCGAACGAGGTGCTGCACGGTTGCAAAGCCGATGCCGCTGCTGCAGGGAACGGCGAGCGGGAGGTTATCATCCGTCGCGTGCTGTAGGAACCGAGAGCCAAAAACACACTCACGTTCCGCCAGTAACAATCATGACCTTGCCCTTGAGGTCAGGCACATCCTTCGCTGGGTCGAAGCTGGGCTGCTTGGAGAGGAAGCCGCCCATTTTGACGGGGCGTTGGGGGGTTGCGGAAAAGGAAGAAGAGTATGGGGGCGGGGCAGCAGTGGACACGGAGCATGGTGGTGGGCATTTTCTCAAGCTTGCACATGCTCGGGATTCGGGAAGGCTGAGACGACCCTGAGAGGTTCGCGGGGGCGGCACGCGCTGGGCGCGTGACCGTCACACACACGTGACTAAGACGCGTCGTGATCCTAGGGCGCTTGCACTCCTCGCCGCCGGCGCGTAAGCACTCGCGCTCTTCGATTCCGGGAAAAAAACAAGACCAAGTTGTACCGCGACTCGATCGCTGCTAGCCATAAGTCTTCTGCACAATGTTCTGTAGATCTCTTGCATACAACTCATAGAGAATGCACTTCGTGCAGAAGGTGCGCATCAATTGGAGTTGGAATCAAGCTGGGCCCTGTTGCGGGCCCGACGTTCGCAAGAAATTACCGTATCTTTCGACGCGAAAACGCTGCAGGAGAGATAAAAAGGACGATGCGCCCCTGTTTGCGTACTTGCGGGTCACCTGAGGGAAATATGCACAGATTCACCGAGTAGTGCCGACGAGATACAAGGTTGGGGTGACAAATGAAGAACCGGCACCTGCCGACTTGTGTGGCGGAGGAGCCTACAGGAAATTCGCCTCTCAGAGGTGTCCATAGCTGTTCAGACGTATTGGGGCGCGTTGAATGAATTGTATCGTTCAGAGAGCGAGATGGACTGGGTGTAGGTCGACGTGATGTCGTGCAGTCAAGTCGGGGTGAGACGAGCCACCAAGGCTTTTGCCCGGTTACGTGAGCGGCATGGGCGCAAAATGAGGCACGGCGTCGGCTGCGTCTCTGGTCGGTGGACGACGTACTTGTCCTCAGCCACCACCTGCGAGTCCCTCGCAAGCCGCCTCGGCTCCTATTCTTCACTCCTCCCGCATTCTTTGCGTACCCCTCAACTCTCTGCCCTCTCTCTGGGTTCTGAGCCTCTCTTCCTCGTCGGCGCCGAAGCGAAGCAATCGATTGCACGGCTGTACTCCCTCCCGGCCCCTCTTCACCGTTCTCGTCCCCCCGCCTCATCCACCTCCACCACATCTACTTGCGGCTTGCAGTCGCAACCGCGCTGCGTAGGCCCCAAAACATATGACGTCTCCCGCGCCAGTGCCCGGCGCCGCCAACCCGCCTCTGTCCTATGCAGAACGCGCAAGAAAGGCTCAAAATGCCAAACCGTCGTCTGCCCCGCAGACCCCTCAGCGGTCAACGTTTCAAAGTGCGTCCTCGATGACCTCGAGCGCATCCAACTCCTCTACCGCGCGACCTGCTCCCGTCGCATCCCCTCCTGCCGCCTCTAACCCACCTGCCGCCCCTCTTCCTTCCGACACACGGATCTCGTCCGCGGCCCCACCTCCATCCTCGACCAAATCTTCCAACTCCCCCCGACCCGATAACCCACCTGAGCGGAAGCTCAACGGTGACGTAAATCACCACCATCTCGGGTCTGACTCTGGCGCATCGTCGGTCCCGTCCTCAGCTCCGGTCCCAAAACACACAGCGGCGCCTCCAGTCAACGTTTGGAACGTACGCAAGGAACAAATGGCCGCGCGCGTACTTTCGCAGTCGCGCCCCTCTCAGCCAGCCTCCTCAGTGACTCAAGATCCGCCTCCTGCCCTACCCTCCTCTACCTCGCAGCACAGTCAAGAGATCAGTGCAAATCCATCTACTAGCATGAGTACGTCTACGAAGTCTGTCTCAGTACAGAACGCTACCTCCCCTCCGATAAACGGGCATCCTGCAGCGCCTCCAGCTGCAGAGTATGATGACCCCTTCGTGGTGAAACCTGGGCGTTCGCCTTCGAGTTTGAACAGGACACCACCGGCCATCGACGACGCGGAAAGTTGGCCTGAAGTCGGACAAGCCGCGGCTACTCCTCCTTTGGATAGCGCGAAGAGTCAGGAAGGGCGCGAAGAGGATGAAAGGAGACATGAAAGGGAGTCATCACAAGGACAAGGGTCACGAAAGGGTAAGTTTATCGTTGCGACCTTAGTTTCTCCAGTATCTCCCCAGCCATCTTTTGTACACACCATTTTCCTTATGCCGTATGTGCTTGGAACGTCTGAGCTGACGGAATCTCGTCGTTCCATCGTTGGCATGAACAGGCGAGAAGACGAAGTGGATACCTGTCAACCCAGAGGACCTCCAGTTCGAAGGTCCTTCGCGACCTCAACATCTGCGCCAACGTCCACAAGCATCCGAGCGATCAAATCCCCGCAGTTCTGCAGGCCCGTCGTCGGGCCAGGGGTCTCAGCAACAAAGTCGGACGCAGTCTGCAGCTGGCCGACGACCTACCCCGTCGCACGCAGGTTCGGTGTCGCACTCCCAGGCACAGAGTAGGACTGGCAGCGTCCACTCTAGTCCTCGACATCCTAGTATACGCGGCGGTGGAAGACGATTGCACGACGAACCCGCGGGGCCTGCTTTTGGCGCAAACAGAGCGTTGCGTTCGTCGGAGCAGAACTCTCCCTCAACATTTGCGCAGCCACGACCCCTTCCCGTTCAGGAGTTTGTTCCAAGTCAGCCATACCTCGTTGGTAATCCCCCTCAAGACGGTACCGAAGACGTTCGCATGCAGATCTCCGATCCGAATGCGTTCAATGTTCCACCTACCTACTATCCACCACCCGCTGTGTTTGGTGTGTCCCCGTACCACTCTCCTCGACCGTCAGGCTCTCCTATCAACAACCCCTATTCTCTACCCACTATGCCGTACCCTGGACCGCCAGGGGCACCTCAACCTCCAATGCCTGGATACGGAACGCCGCCGTACCCTATGTATCCTCCGTACGGCTTCTACGGGCAACCACAGCCCTACATGTACTGGCCACCCGGTGCCCCTATGCCTCCAGCAGCATCGATGTCACCACATATCGCTATGTCACCCGCCGACGGCCTACCACCGCCCACGATGATGGCACGTCCCCCTCCCCCGAGTGAATCCGATGCCGTCGCGGGCTATCGGGATATCGGGTCCGTCCTGCCACCACCTGCGCAATACAATCATAGCGAAGAGGGCGGGGAAGAGCGCGCGCGACGGACGCGGGAGCTCAGTTTCGGGAGCATCACCGCCGGGTTGGACGCGATGGGTGGAAGCCCCAGCGTCGCGCCCGCATCGCCGGGGCTCGGTGCTGTCCCTGAGGGGGCAGCGCTCGGGCTGGACGTGCGTGGCGAGCAAACCCTTGCGAGCGCGAGCGCGGGCACGAAGACGCAGGAGGGGGTGCGGAAGGACGAGCAAGAGGAGGTCGTCAAGGCCTTCACCGTATTCTCCATCGGCATCACCCCAGGAGAGCCCACACCCTCACGGTTGCGGACCCGGACGTCGTCCAAGGGCGCGGCCGCAGCCATTGCCGGCGATGATGCGCCCTCGTCGGCGGATGTCTCTCTTTCCATCGCCGGGGACGTGGCGGACTTGACGATCTCGAGCTCGAGCTCGAAATGGGAGTTTGGAACGGCGAATCAAGCAGAGTCCAACAACGGTGCTGAAGAAGAGCCTTCCCCTGCCAGGCCCTCTCTCGATGACAGGCCTGTATCTGTCGAGCCCATGTCTGCTGGACCCTCGACGCTACCTGGAGCACCTCTGCTAGCGCCAATGCCCCCGCCTCCCCCCGGAATGAATCCGTACACATCCGTGCCGTTCATCCCCGCGGCTCAGGCAAACGGTATGCAACCCGTCCCATCGCCCTCGACATACGTCCCCCACCAGCCCCTCTCGGCATCCGAGGACGATTTGACAGTCCGCAACTACGGTTACGGCTTCGGGCGAGGCGGCCCACCGCTCGTGTACCCGCAGGCTTCTGCGCCCCCGGACGAGGGTAGGCCACCATACAGACGCGACTACCAACAGGAGGAGCGCGGGCAGCACTACGGCGGTCGCCCGCGTCGGGGATCGTACGGCCAGGGTGGATACGGATACGATCGCGGTGGCGAGCGAGGTTCGTATGGCGGCAGGCGGGGCAGGGGCTTTCCTGGTCGGTACCAGAACCGCGGGTACCCCGGCCGAGGAGGATACCACCAGAGGCAGCAGCAGCAACATCAGCAACAGGCGTACGTCCCTCCGCCACCACCGCAACCGCAACCGCTCCCGCCGCAGCCAGAGATGAACGTGAACGGATATTTCCCGCCTCCACTGGCGACGTACATCCCGCAACCATATGAAGCGTACACCTACGCGCCGTACCCGCCACCGCCACCGCCGCAGGCGCAGGTGCCGGGACCGAACGGGACAACGTTGCCCTTACCGCCTCCACAAACGAATGTGGGGTTCCCGTTGGACGCGACGCGGTATTATCTGCTCGGGCAGCTCGAGTACTACCTCAGTGCGCAGAACATGGCGTCGGATTTCTACCTGCGCCAACAGGTGCGTTCCCTTGGATATATGCGTATGATGCTCAAGATGCAGGGCTGACTTTTGTTTCGTGTGTGCGCAGATGGACGCGCGCGGATGGATCCAGATCGAGCTCCTCGCGTCGTTCAACCGCGTGCGCTCGCTCACGACGGAGACGCAGCTCGTCGTCGAGGTGCTCGGGCTCTCCTCTATCGTGGAGGTGCGCGACATGTACGTGCGCCCACGCCAGTGGCAGCAGTTCGTGTTGCCGACGGCGGCGCCTAGCGCGGTCGAGGGGCTCGACCCGCTCGCGGTGGTTTCGCCCTCAAGTGAGCTCGGCGCGGCACCCGCCGCTCCTGCGTCTGGCGGGGCCGGTCAAAACAACGAAGGCGAGGAGGAGGAGGACGTCGTCTTCATCCTGTCGACGTAACGTGAAGAATGCTCTCATCCTTCCTTCGATCTTCCAATGATCTATAGTCGTGCTCAGGTGGAGGGTTTGTGCGTCCGAGCTCTCCTTCTCCCCTTCCCAACCTTTGCCTCGTAACCCATCTGGTTTCTTTCCGGACTTGCCATGCCGCTGGACCCTGGCCAACGTCTCCTATGCTTTCCCCGGCCTCTCGTCTTACGTTTGGGCACGCTCGCATACACTGAGCACGGTTTCCTGTACATACTGCTTGCTGTCTCTATCCGTATCACTCTCTTATGCTCTGCTGTCTCTCCTATTACTCCCGAGTAATCGTATCGCCTCCGTTTCGAGTATCGCACGCACCTTTCTCGTCCCCCGTACTCGCATCACACGTCTCACGTTCGGCTTCTATCTCCCTTCTCCCTGTGTCTTTCAAGCCCGACTACTCGGTTCCCTGGGCCCCAATCTCACGCGCGCGCTCATATCTTCGTTTCTGTGGTCCTCCACACATAATGTCCTACCGTTTGTTTCTTCTTCGCTGTCGACCTGAAAACGTTGCCTGGGTCTGTACCTGTGTATCCGCCTGCCATGAGCATGCATGTCGTCCTACACAGTCTCGGATCGCCGGGCTTCCCCGCCTTCACTTTACCTCTCCTTCCTTCTTCTTTCGACATACATCAACCTGCCCGGCTACTGTGCCTGATCCCTCCTTCTTGTCTTGTACTGTTGCCTCTCTCCATCCCTGCCTCTGTTTATATCCGAGCTCCCCCACGCTCCTGCAATACGACAAGTATCACAGTACAACTATCCTCTGCCGCCGTCTCTCTCTCCCCCGCTGATGAACAGACTCGTACATATACACCCGCACATTCATCCGCACGCACGCTTCTCCCATCCGTCTCCACATCGCACTCGCACTCATACATCTCCTTTTCCACGAAAGCTCGTACCCGTATCACTCACAATCCCCTCGCGCTCGCGCGTTCCACGCTTGATGGCGTGGACGCATGATTCTCCTCCAAGTCTAAATGTACTTTGCTGCCGATCTTGGCTGTTCAATGTAATCCGCGACATGTGCGAATGCACAGAGCTCGTCGATCGACGTGTATATCATGCGATGGTCATACAAATTGTTCATACATCCAATGCAGCCGTGCTCGTCGTCACCACGAAACGAAAATTTCCAACTTCCAAGCCGCACGAGTAGTATGAGCTCGGCAATGGACTGCTTCGCTAGATGGCTTCCTCCACGAAGTATCGCGACTTCTCACGAAGGACAGGGCCGTACCTGTGGCAATGACACACCCCGTGAGTAAGATGAAAAGACAGACGTAAAGAGAAGAAGGTCGCACCTCTTGAGGACGAATGGAATAGGAATCATCACGACGGCCACGCAGCCAACCAGGGTCGACGCCCAGTGAGGGTTCAGTGCACGGAAGAGCTGCGTCGAAAAGAGCTGTGCATTTAGATGAAAGAGAGGGGTGAGCCGACGAGCGAGAAGATGAATACAAGCAGTGGTTGGGAGAGGCTTGAAAGGACGTACAGGAAAGACAGCGCCGGCGATACTCCTAAGCACAGTGCAAGCTCCGAGCGCAGTCGCAGCATGGACGGCATAGACGTCTGTGGTCGGAGTGGTCAAGACTCTTCCATCTGAGGATCAAACTGATTCGCGAGCGAGCTCACCGACGATATAATTCAGGAGCGAGACGAGGAGCAAGAGTAGCGCGACGCCCATGAGGAACCCGGACATCATCGGTACCCAGAAGTTGATCTTCCCCGGGAAGGAAGTCCATCCGAACCAAAAGATTGCGGCGGCGAAGAGGGGCGCGCCCCAGATCGCGGCGGTCAAGCGCACCTCGGGCGGCGGAGGGGCGGGCAGGCACGCGCGGACTGTGCGTTCGTACGCGGGCTGGATGACGACGAGGTACTGTCCGGTGGATTCCAGTTGTAAGCAAAGCGGATGAGACACGAGGAGACCAAAGCGAAGACGTACGAATATAAGTGCAACAATATTTCCTACGGTGAGCGGCAGGTACATGAGGCCCAATTGACCTGGTTCGTGTCACCATGTTAATCCTTGGGCGATACAATGATGGTCAGACGTACTAGAAGCGAAGCCGTATCCTTCTTCGAAGACTATGGGGTAAGCTTCGAACAGCATATACAGGCAGCCGCCGATGAACTACGAGGTGGATGAGTTTGCCTGTGCACATCACGATAGCAAAATAGCCAAGGTGCACGTACGGAAAGATATGCCGTGACCGCGATGAGAGTCGGCTCGCGGACGAACATGATGAATGGCTTCGTGAGCGTGTCGCGCAGGCGGCCGCCAAGAGTGCGCGACTGCAGGATCTCGAGCGGCGCCCTGTACCGTCCGTCGCTGGTTTGTTGACGCAGACGCTGTGCCTTGCGCGCGAGGAGAATGGGCCTGTCGAGTACGTTGGTTGAGCATGGCGGGGTATGTAGCCAAAGGACAAGAGTACAACTGACCTGTATGTCTCTTTCTGGGTGAATGCGATTAGAAGCGTGCAGGCTCCAGTCTGTGAAGACGCAAACGGTTACTGTCAACTAGACTGTATGTGATCATGAGCCCGCAGAGAAGGCAGACCCACCGAAATGGTCAGCAACCAGAAGATCCACTGCCAGTCAATCTTCGCGGCGGCCATGTAACCACCAACAAGGGGCCCTCTATTGAATGCACGTTCACAATCAACACGCTATGATACATGATACGCTTGAGCACCCACATTGTCGGTCCTATGAAGGACAAGAAACCCAGATATATCAGGGCCTTCTCCCGAGTAGCGTGGTCCCATCTGACAATGGCAGCAGTTGAATGTGCAGCCCAAAGTGGCAAAGGCAACACCAAAGGACGTACACGTCTGCGATTAAGGCTCTGCACTGGAAGGTCAGATATTCTATAAAAAGACAGAGAGGCGGGACCTACGGAGCAATGGGTTGAGAACCCGCGGAAAATATTCCAGCCAAGAGCCGGAAGGTCATAATTTGGGCAGTGTTCTGGGCGAGTGCGGCACCGACTTGGAACGCCTACGTCCGAAAACAAGAGTTATGTGCCACTCTCAGGATATCAATCGATGCAACTTACAGTGAAGATCGCGAAGCATGGCAAGAGCACCGCTCGGCGTCCGTACTGCAAGGAATCAGTTAGAGTGGACGTAATAAATCGATCATTCGAATAGGAGATTGGCATACCTGCTCGGATAGAGTTCCCCAGAGAACGGGGCCCACGCAAAATCCTACGACAAACAATGATATCGTGAGGGCAACTAGCTCGGGGTTGAGATGGAATCGGACAAGAAGCGCGCCCGCGAAGCCTGACGGAGCCGACGACGCGAAAGTCCTGCAGAGAGCCGAGATCAGGGCAGCTACTCGAGCATGATGGTACAGAACCAACAAGAGGACACTCACGTCATGAAGACAAGAAAGCAGTCAAAGATGGACAAGTACCACCGGTACCATTTCGACCAGTTCTATGCATAAGACAGGATAAGCCCGGAAGAAGAGAGCTGAGAGAACGACGCCAGGCTCACTCGGGGGTCTTCCGGGTCACCGTCCTTGAAATGCACGATGAAAATGTTCTGGTCGTCGCCGCAAGGGTCCAATTCGGGGGAAATTGCGGATTCGCCACAGTCCACCTTGTCTTTCTCGTCGGACGCCCTTTCGGGGGAAGGGGGCGGGATGTCGGCAGTCATGAGTGTCGGTCGCATGATGAGTTGTAAACCTCGTAGTCCTGAGGGTATGCGCAGGAGACCCTGAAGGCCACCTTCCCGGGCGCAGGTCCATGCTATATCGTACGAGCTAGCGGCAGATAGTCATGCGTCTTGGCATCCAAATGTACCGAGACGTAACTCTGCATGGGCGGAAGCGAAGCCTGCGTGCAGGGGACCGAAGAGTGCTCCCTTCTTTCTTGCGGCGGCGGTAAGTCGGCCGTTACGGAATGTTGAGATAGGGTTCAGGCGTTTAGAGGGAATTTGTGGCGATCGCACTGCTGACTTGGGCTCCGCGCAGCGGCCATTATCATGGCCTTCCTCTATGCCACGCACGACGTCAGATCCTCGTACGCTTGCTACGCTGCATTGCGGGCTTCGATACCAGAGGACTTTCGACGTGAAAACCAGTAGGCAAAGACTGCGGATCAGCGAAAGATGTGAGATAGTACACCGAGCCGAAAAGTGGGCTAAGACGTACATGTAAGGTACCACAGGGACCGACGCTGAGCGAGGCCATGAACGTGGACGCGGTAATGAGCCGCTCAATTCCCTCGACCGACATTTAGGCGGCATGGAGAGTCGCTCTGGATGGTCTGCTCGTCGTCGAGTTCGGACTATTGTCGACATTGACTCGATACTACAAGCGCTAGATGACATGAGGCAGAGCAGAGTGACCAATGCATACTTACCATCGTCTCCTCGGGACACGGACTGCTTCCCGCGTGACTATATGCTGTGCCGACATCTTCAAAGCTCGGATTTTGATACCAGTCCAAGCAATAACTCGTGAGAGTTGTCTCTCTCAAGACGTGACCTTGCGCGCCAACATGACACTGACAGAGAAGCACGCTTTTTGAGCACGAACGGAGGAGGAGACAGGCATTTCTGAGGCATGCGCCCACAACGCAGTAATTCATACCACTTGACCATGCCACTTGACCGCGCGAGATGTCCACATCGACGGTAGCTATGGGAGGAACGAATCAGCATTACCGTCGACCAAGCATCAGGACCCGGTTCCGGTACGCACGGGGGAGGCCTCGTCAAAGACACTCCAGGGCACATCTTGGTCGCTGCGGCATTCACGTTAACACTGGACAGCGGGCCTGGCTTAGAACTGAAAAGAGCTATTGCTCCGCCAACCTACTTCATGCGTAGTCGAGCAGAGAAACCTAGACTAGGTCCATCAGAATGTCTTCCTAAAGTGTACGCACCTTGTGACGCACCAGGTAGCGCGGGCTGCGCGATCGAGTTGGCCGTAATTGTTACTTCAGACCTTCGTGCTCGGAAACGGCGGTCCTGCAAACGGGAGTTGGGGCGACCATTACGAATCCTGGAGTAGACTAGGGCGCGCTTACAACAGGTTGTAAGCGAAAGCGTATGAGTTCGTTCATCCAGGCTCGCTGTCAGCCCCCATCGCGGCTCGAGACGAGGGGAGAGAAAGTCAAGAACGCTCAGCGTATCTGAAACGGACACCGTGGCCTAAAGCAGCGCCGCATCTTGACATAACATAGCCAGCTGTTCTGTTAGCATGTTCTGGAAGTAGTTGCTGAAGGTGTTCGGGACTTCGAGCGGCGGCGCGCGGTGCCGCCCGAGTTCCCGGTCTCCTTCCGCGAACGACGCGCTCGACGCTCGCCCGACATGCAAGCGGACTCGACTCCGTCTTTTGATCGCCGCAGTTGTACTAGTCGGTCGTCCCAAGTTCCCCTGTTAGCCAATTGAACGTCTAAGATCGAAGACGGCTCACCAGGATGATGACCATCCCGCAAACTTACAGCAACTTGAAGTTGCAAACCAAAGTTTTGCATGATCGTTGTCAATTCAATCCAACGTGTATATATGAAGGATTCTTACTAGTAAGATATACTGCCGCAGCCTTCAAGGATTGGACTCCATACCGCTAGTTTAGGCGAAGAACGTCATTCGAACATCCTGACGTGTGCGCGAGGTGCATGGAATTCAAAGCAAAATATCTGTAATATTCATTGAGATAACACACCCCTTGAGCTTGAAGTCTCCATACCAATCATGCATAATGAATCATCCAGCTTTAGGAGGAAACGCTGTGGCGTCGATCCGACCAGAATAGTCAGTTGAAATTGCATTCTTCAAGCCAATGCCACGTGTACTTACACCGAGGACGTCAAGGGACGTCATCGACAATCTTCCGCTCTCAGATGAATCATGACGCGAGCCCATACAGTGGACGAATGTGCTAGACGCTGCGAAACGGTGGCCTATCCGGAGAACAGTTGCAAGGTGAGTGGCCTTGAGTGGCTCAAAGTTTCGGGCCGATCCCAAGAGTACTCATCGACATCAACGAGCCTCAGAAGGCCGCAGCATCTCCATCCGAAGCCGCCGGCCGTCGGTGCTGGGTTGTCGGGGCAATCAGACCTGCCGTCTCGCTTACATGTCAGGTTCATCGTCTCGGCAGACTCCTTCCTGACATCTCCTCACACTAACGCTCGGCGCTTAGCTTCCGAAGCGTGTTCCTACTCCTGAAACTCAGCTCCGAGTCTCCGCCCATCTGGTTCCATCTGGTTCAATAATTCTCACCGACAGCCACGGACGCCACTAGTTCCTCGATGCGGCCTTTGCCTCGTCACAATGGTTTTCCCGCACAGGCTCTCCTCCCGTGTTGATTCGCTCGCTTCAAACGTCTATATCCACGGGTCATAGCATAATCAACTGCATACACCCACAAACCACGACATATCTCTCCATTCCTAGTCATTCTGAGTCTCCTTTCCCCCTTTTCTTGTCGTTCGGTCTTATCAAGCCCATAGGCTTTTCACACATCAAGTCATATGTACATCATGCACGAGACTCGGTCCCCTGGATACATAGACGTTCCGTACTCGCACACAGCGTGCGCACTAGCACAGGGCCAACCTGTCCGGCTAGCATCAGATCTCGTAGATTCACGATCAGCGATTTCAGACCTGCAACGTCAGGGGCGCCGTGCGTACTGGCTGCCCGACCTCCGACAAGCAACGCATCGACCGGGGCCCGTGGCATCGTCCTCAACCCCATCCATTACTCTCTTGTTCGTGTCCTCCACGCGCAGTCGTCTCTCGCTCTCCTCGTCCTTTCCATTATCATCTCCTGCACGCACCCGGGATTACAGTAGCAACAACAACGAACCACCGATACCTGCACGTGTCCACGCCATATGTCTTTCCGACGCAAGTCGCCAGTCGCCTCCTCGCGCGAGAACGTCTGGCCCCCATATCCGCCACCCGATGAGACCGACTTCGACAAGTCGGCGCGCATGGAGGCTGAGCGCGAGGCAAAGCGCGTCTCGGAAACCATCGACCGCGCCCTCGAGGCGGAGCGGCAGGCCCTGCGCAAGAAGCAGAAAGTAGAGATCAAGATTCTGTTACTTGGTGAGCAGTGGCTTTTATCGTGCATTGGGATTTAGGAAGTTCGTGAGCTTTGCTCGGGGTCATGCTGGTGGTCATGCTTCTGCCAACGCGGGGTATCAGACTCTGTCTGATGATGGCCGGCTTTGCTTCTCTCACACGCCGCCTGTCTTCGCCCTCGAAGGCATCTTTAGTCGGCTTGGACACCTTCCTCGAAACGTCCGCATTCATTTCGTCTCAGGACAGAGTTGTACCAGGCGTAAAACTCGCTCGCAGACGTTTGAACGTGGACGCGCGTCGTTCTCGTTCGTATGCGGGGATACTTGCGTACATAATCCTGCGGAGACACCGCGCAACCCTCTACGCGAGCGCGCTTGTGTTGCGTAACCGTACGCGGCGACTACTGAAACGGTAGCGAGTGTGATAGATTCACGTTCCGTAGCCGCCCGCGAATAGATCCCGACTGGTCGGATTCAACCGCAGGGTGGCGCAGCTTATGCGACACGCAACATACCCATCTCTCTTACATGCCCTCCTGTGTCATCAACGTGAATCTCATCATGCTTTACAGGCCAGTCGGAATCGGGCAAGTCTACGATGCTCAAGAATTTCCAGCTGAAGTACACTCCTGCCGCCCTACGCGCCGAGGCGGACGCCTGGCGCGCCGTCGTCCATCTCAACCTCGTGCGCTCCGTGAATTTCATTCTCGACGTCCTCAGCAACCCCTCCCACGCTTCTCCCGTCACGTACACGCCCACAAGCGGGGGCAGCGTCGACCTAACCGGCAGCTTCCCAGGTGGCGCGGCGCCCATGAACGTGAGCGTCAGTGCGGGCGACGGGAGCCCCGTCGCGGGGGGATTGGGCCCCCGTATGTCCGTCGCCAGCCCACCTGGGTCTAGCCACGGTAACGGGGGAGGCAGCGGTGGAGGGAGCAGCGGGCCCCCGGGCGACGTGCGCCGGTTCAAGCTTGCGCTCTCGCCCCTGCGCCATGTCGAGATGGTCCTCGCGAAGCAACTGTCCGTGCAGGAGCCGGCCCAAGGCTTGCCCTCACCCTCAACGCCAACGTGGTCCTCGCGCGCGCCTGAGGTTGCGGTGCATGGCGGTCATGGCTGGAAGGCGCTACTCACCAAGGGCGCACCGAGGCGCGGCGCGCAGGAGGACCGTGAGGCGAAAGCGGTGGAGGAGCTGGCAGACGCGCGGAGAATCCTGAGCGCGTGCAAGGCGGATATCGTCGCCCTTTGGAGAACTCCTGCTGTGAGGGTCGCGCTGAAAGAGGCGGGGGTAGAGCTGCAGGAGCAATCAGGCTTGTGAGTCTCTAGTGCGCTTTGAGCACGCCGGTGGAGGCTAACGTACGTAGCTTTTTGAACGAAGCGATTCGCGTAGCGGATGCGACTTACGTTCCTACCTTTGGTATGTGTTTCAAGCATATCCGTGTAGCACATGAAGTTGATTGCTTACCGTATATACAGATGATATCCTACGAGCACGATTGCAGACGGTTGGGGTTGAAGAGCATAGATTAATCATGGAGACTCGTGAGTAAAATAATATTTTCTATGATGGATAGCTAGAGCGTTGACCTGTTGCTAGCAACTGAGCAGGGCCAGACATGGATATTTTATGACGTTGGCGGGTCTAGAGGGCAACGAGGTCAGTGCACGAACAAAGTTGCCAGTTGTCTCGCTTACATGTGCTCCTTCGCAGCATCCTGGGTACCCTTCTTCGAAGGTGGTCAGTACATACGGATGCTTGTCACTTACCGCAGCTGACATTGACTGCCCCAGTGAACGCCATAATTTTCATGTGCTCCACCTGCGGCTTCAATGAGGTTTTGGATGAAGACCGCGCGGTCAATCGCCTGCTGGATTCGTTCACGTTGTGGAAGACGGTGTGCGCGAGCAAATTACTCTCAACTGCACAGTTCATCTTGCTGCTCAACAAGACCGACATCCTCGCCGCAAGACTGCGGTCCGGTATCCAGTTCGGTAGCTATGTCAAGAGCTATAAGGACACGAATGATCCTGTCCAGGTCACGGACTGTGAGTATCCGTTGTATCGTGGGCCATCCGCACCCTTATCTCGTGTCGACGACAGACCTCCGGAGGAAGTTCACCGCGATGCACCACCACCATTCGCCTCAACCGCGACAACTACATGTGCACAAAACATGCGCTATCGACATCGATGGGACTTCAGCCGTCTTAAATCGAAGTACGTTCTCTATCGTCAGCCGTCATCGACTTCCCCTCACGATTGTGGTCTAGTTCGGGATACCATCCTTGTAAAGTCTCTAGAGGCGACGCATATCATCTAGATGATGAAGCTCGCGACGGACTCGAAATGTATCCACCTATTTAAGTACATGTATGATGCACCGTATTCATTCACTAGATCACAGCTAATCGTCGTGGTCACTACGGACAACAAGGCTAACTTATCCCGTGTCCCTGTCACACCCGTGCCTCCCCATGTATCCTCTCTTTGCTATCTCATTCCTGTTTTCTGCCCCGCTCTGTACTCAAGTAGTAGTGGCTTCCAGCATAATGGAATCCTGTGGAGTTGTTTGCCTCTGAGGCCCCCGTTCCAACACTGATGCGCATCCAGTATGGCTACCCCCTGAAACCCGGTTCTAGACACAATCTCCAGCTCACTATCGCTCATGCTTCGTGAAGTACTCTTACCGCAAACTTGACAATAGGTATTGCCCTCCGGGCAGACCTGGACACGGGGCAACGTTGTTGATAATCATGTATATATGACTGTTTTGCTGGCGGACGGCGTTGGAATCGTGAACTTGAGGTTGCGGGCCAGTTGGGGTGTCCCCTGAAGGGAACGCGCGCGTGCGCAGCCTTGTGAAGACGGAGGGGCAACGCACGCGCGCAGCTTTGTGAAGACGGAGGGGGAACGTGCGCGGAAAGAAGGGGAGCTGGACCCTTGATTTAGTTGTGGTCGAGGACGGACATTCAGGTATAGTATTTTTGCGCTTTACGGCCTTCTTATCGAGGCTCTTGAGTGGCCTGCCCCCAGCGGAGTTAGTCCTCGCGCTCCGCGCTCGAACTAACACAGCGCTGGGAACAGGCCACTTGATCAAGACTGTAAGGGATTGTCATACTAGCCCGATGGGTGGATGATAGTTGGTCTGTCTAGTACTTTCTAAGTTTGGGCTACTTTCGTCCACCGTGTCCGGCTCAAGTCCGGCTTTGCAATTGAGTCTCCCTGTAAGTTGCTATCGACCGAATGCTTTCACAAGTGACCTTTGAGCGAATTTCTCATTCCCTGTGCGCTGCTCCGAGACCACCGCCAGTGATTGGAGAGAACCGCTTGCTTGCTCGTAGTTGAAAGAGAGTTTTCACGAGTCGAATCGCCGAGCGCGAGAGACTCGTGACGGAAGACGTGCTGCCACGCGTAGGGCGCTTCAAGAAACAAGCCGCTCTTGGGCGCTTTGTGTGACGTCACAGCTCACGCTCTGACGTTACAGCCCGCCGGCTTCGGAGTCGCACTCAGGTTCTCTTACTTGCTCTCTCTCTCTACTCGTGCTACTTGCTTAACTTCATGTCTCTCTCTCTCTCAGGTTATCGCTCTTTGTCACCGATTGTCCAGCTGTCAAAGTCTGATCATCCTTCGGCGTCTGACCTGCAATGGTCACCCAACTTACAGTTTTCGACTATACTCGACTCTTGGAAGCACACATCTACTCCAAACCCGCACATCCATCGTTCCTATCTCGCGCGCGCGCATCGTGGCCCATTCCTCCGCGACAAACACCGGACAGGGTGCTACGCCATCTTTTCGGTGCGGCATTTTCGGCAAGTTCTCTCAGTCCGCCTGCACCGCTACTGACACCTTCGGAAGCCCCCTCCACTCCCTTGACTCAGGATCCAGCGACCGCCCAGCTCTCAAACAGGCGGCGCTTCTTGTCCGCTCGACGCCATGTCCAATTTGACTTTTAGTCTCATAGTCACGTTGCGGCGTCGCGGCTCCTTTCTACGGAGACCCCATGTTCGCGTGTATCACCATCCCCACCGCCGTGCACCCTGTGCTGGTTTCTGTTGCCCAGCCCCTCGTCGAGCACTCGACTCGCGAAATACCCGACTCGCCTTAGCGCCTCAACTATGATGAATTGGCATGGTGAGGTATTGGCCCTTGTTTCTGCCTCCGCCGAGCATCACGCTCAAGAGGCTGTTGTTGTCCGTACGGAGGCTGCGTGGTCAAATATATTTCTTCGTCTATTAACACTTACCCAAGGACGACCCCCGAGACTTCGAGTGGTCACTCTGGCGGCCCTCGCATGAAGGATAGCGAAGGTTTGATAATGGTGATCCACAAGCTGAGCGTTCACTGTAATGACAGTGTCGCTTCTTGTGCTGAACCTGCAGAGACGACACCAATTGATCACATCTGCACTGTCTAGGTCTTTCACTGGGAATGCATATGAGTCTTGATTAGTCAAATAGGTTGGGAGAGCTCTTTGCCTGATATATTGAGAGCTCGACACCGTGACAGGACTGGTGTGTGTTGATTGAGTTAATTACTACGTAAGTACATTAGTCAAAAGGACAATCATCATTCTATCACCCTATTCATTGCCTGCATAGTGTGATCACCTTACGATCGACGCGTCGACTTGGGTTCAAGCTTCAAGATGCACCTGGTACACACCAACTCTGCCAGTGATGTGCATGGCACACGGCCAGCACGTGAAACTGACGCGCTCTACGATCGCGACCTCAACCCGTGACCGCAACACACTTGCAGCTCGCATCCCGACCACGACCGCAACCTCACTGCCACCATTGCCGACATGCCCGAGACTGCGACCTTCGACCCAACCGCAACCTGATCCACTCTCCGCGCTGCCAGTCCTTCCACGGCCTCGACAGCCTCTACGCACGCATGATCACAAACACCTCAAAATAAGCCCAGACTGCCTCCCGACCGACGCCCAACGCTATGTACGCGACGGCGTGCGCAGTCCATCTGCACTCAAGGCCTACCGCCGGCACGACCTTTGATATGGGTTTCGGTGCATGCCACTTTGATTTTCCACCGGCGAGGTTTGTTCATACAGTTTGCTCGGACATTGTCCTCGCTCTCACCCTTCCTTCTTATAGAGTCCCTGCTACCATCTACGTGTACGTATATTTCTGCGTTCTTCGTTACCTACAGTACCTCCTACTTCAGTTTTACTATACGATCTCAGCATCCCGTAGCAGCTCCGTAAGCCGCGCTCATGTACCCGATTTGCCAGCACAAGTCATCACCCCCGCACTCCTTGTCACGCTGATCCTCGTCCCTCTCGTCCCCGGTCTTATGTATCCAGGCTGATCTCGTCCTTCTTCGCATTTTTCGTATGTTTCGACTATTATCCTCTATTCTACTCTGCTTCAATATTCGCGCTCTCCTGCGTATTTAAGCCAGGAGCCTATATAGACCTCGAATCCCGGGCCAGCCCGGTTATTCCCTAATACTTCATCTCTCGCGTGCTCTCATCTTCACCTTCGATCCTCGACTGTCGTTCGACTTTGGCACACTCAACATTGTACTTATCTATGCCCTTGCGCATACACCTCGACCTTTGGCTATCGGCTCTCACGGTCGAACACGACGCATAAGCGACTCCCGAAAACGCATCGACGACGCAGTGTGATGCCCGGTACCCTGCGTCGGTGGGGAACCCGGCTGAGGGATTGACTACTTGTACTGAGCGCTACTGAGAGTACTGCCACAGTAACACTCCTAGTAGCAACGCAAGTTTACTTTTGAAACGTAGCTTGCTGACCCGCAGATTCGGAGGCTCTCCTGGAGGATCAGATATGCACAGATCTGAATTTGGACCTCTGAGATTCCCTGAGCCGTGTAAGTATTCAGCTGTGTTCAACAGCCCGGAGCCTGAGTTGGTCCAAGTTGCACAGGGTGTCACACATTGGACTACCCATACCATGGTTCACAACACACATCACCTTGGTGTATGACAGCCAATGCGTAATGATACTCTTCAAGTTGATCCAGTGAAGGCACGGGAGTCATGGACTTGCAACAGACGAGCTCTAGATCTACTGACGCAGTGGATCGTTCGGCATTCCAATGGCCGGCCGGAGAGCGTCTGTTTGAGCGCGTATTCAGCGCCAATTCCTTAGTAATTCTCCGATCCGATTTGGGCGCCTCGCCCGCACATGACCGTGGGCCATTCCACGTGAACGAATTTCTTACTATAACTAGGAACTGTTTCTCATCGGTACACCATTTCTACCATATGCGTCAGATCTGATACAAAGATTCGACATTCCTACCCCCAAGACCTGTCCACTGAAGTGTCCAGGAATTCAATGTCCCTGTCCCTCAATACCTCCGGCACAATGCAACGCATCCCTCCTGCGTCGATATTGCATTGGCCGCCTCTATAAACTTGAAACATCCATCAAGGCAGCTCGTAACCTTTCATGTTCTTTTATTGTTTGAGCGCGCCGCTCTCGGTAGTCCCGAGTCATGTCGTATGTTCCGATTCTTTTAAAGAATCGGTAATCTATATCGCAGGGAGGACTTTCTGGCACGTGACTTTCGTTGCACCCGGTTGCTCCCGTCTATCAACCCGCGTGCACCCGTATCTTTTGGAACGACATTCTATCATGTGACCTTCGTTGCACATTTCGTTGTACCCGTATACTATTCCCGATACTATCCGAAGTCATCCGAACTTGCATACCTGTTCCACCTTGCCGCCAATACTCCCTCTAAGTACGACGGTACTTCTCACTTCGGTGAGAAGCAGCGGGTGTCACAGTTACTGGTGTCGCAACTTGCGACGAGGAACCAGTGTTCTTGTTCAAAAGCGCTCTCATACGAGATGGGGTTTCTTCGAGAGGTGCTGGAACTTGGCAGTCATGCTTGATGGCGTCTACAGTCTTTTTACTGTGCTCTGGTTCATAGGGAACACACGAATAATGGCGAGTGCCGGACAACGTATCTACATGGAAATGGACGGCGCTGGGCGTTGGTGTATGACACCACCGTGTTCATAAAAGGAAAAGAATCGGACCCGGGCGCGCTTCGCGCCGCTCAAAGAACAAGTTGGATGCTCATGCTGTCATTACGCTACGCCCTCTGTCGCTCGAGATGCGTGACGTCAGACTGGGGAAAGTGGCACCGCGCGCGTCATCGTTCCGTGAGCGCCGGAGAGGTCGGGACCGCAGTTGGCGCGCAGTTCCTTGCCGCCCATGCCCCTGGACTCGCCGGACTCAAAGACACTGCGGCCTCGTCCTTGACGTCTCCCATCTCTCTACTCCGAACCCACATACCCACCGCCTCCTTCGACCATCCACGACAGCTATGGCCCGCGGCTCTGACATTCTTCTCATCATCGTGAGTGTTTCCTCCCGCCCTTCGTCTACGGTGGCTGCCTCCGCATGGGGTATTCCAAAATAGCCACCACTGGAGCTCACCAGCGATACGCCAGGTCGCCATCCTATTCCCGCCTGCAGCGGCGGCGTTCATCACGGGCTGCAGTTGCGACCTCCTCATCAACATCCTTCTCACCATGTAAGTCTTCTCGTGCTCCTACTCGTCTCGCTGCACGACCTTGGTGTGGTGCTGCCTTGCTGACCTGCTATTTTGATTTCCAGTCTCGGATACCTTCCTGGCCATCTCGTGAGTCTTCCCATCTCGAGTCATGCCTCGTATGAGGGCAATGCTCACGTCGCATTCACAGCACGCCTTCTGGTTGATTTACAAGAAGATGCAGGCGGAGGAGCGCTACGGCCGTGGAGGCTACGTCTGTACGTCCAGTCCCTTTCATGCACGCGCTCTCAGCCATTCATCTATGGGCGTACCCAGACGTCGGAAATGGCGAGTACCAGCCTGCGTACGGTCAGATGCCGCCTGCCGGCCAGCCCAACTATGGCGCTACTGCGGGCTACACACACTGAGCACGGAGCGCAAGATGGGCCGTCCATGTATCTTTTCTGTTGGAATAGAACAACAGAGAACTTCGTCTCTGGGCTGCTCTTCGTGTCGCGTGGACGCATGATTGTTTCTTGTTGGAATATCTGTATACATGCGGATGGTGTACGAACTTCGGGACTAACTCATATACGACGTGTGTTGACTACCTGCCTTTGCCCCCTCTTCCATGGAGTCGCATGACGTGGAACCCAAGGAACCTGAAGCTCACCAAGTGACGCTGGAGGACTGACAGACGCAGTGCCACAGCAGGGAGGGGCGCAGTTCTTCTGGTTGTATGCACAGCCTTAATACACTCGATGCCCATGAGGTACCGGCATACCGTAATCCCAACACGCCGAGCTGTCCAAGCGAAGGCGGGCTCCTAACCAAATTTCTGGGGCGAGTATTCTCACATTCATAGCTTTGACAGCTGTATGCGGGTGGAGTGGATGTTGCGATATACGGCCGGTGAGCTCTAGAGCATGCCTTCTCTTGCCCCGCTCATGCCATACGTCTGTACAAGTACAGCCATGTCCATTGTCCAGATCAAATGTGTATTGCATTGTGGTTTCTACATCGCCAGAGGATTTTGCGATGCGGGAAGCGTCAATATTGAGAGGTCTATATACCCGGGCAGGTCTGTGCATCACAGTTCAGCGATGACCGAGTGGTCCACCACCTACCCTCCCAGAATTGCCGCAAATCCTATTGCTCTATCACTTGATCAACGCGCACTCATTACTTAGAACTGGTCAGTACATCAGGATGTTGTCGGGCATGTGACTTACCGTCTTGGTCCAAGAAGCTCTAGTGTACCATGTGGCTCCTCAGTACCAAACGTGCCGAACTCCATTTCTTCTCAGAGCCTTCTGCCATCCCTGGAGGTTACGCCATCCTGTCTCATACCTGGAGTCCGGACGGCGAACAGACGTTCCAAGAGGTCCAAGCCATCTCCAAACGATGCAAGCTCCTCAGGTCGAACCCTCGCAACAAGGTCTCCTCGAAGATCCGGAATTGCTGCGTGCTCGCAGAGCGCGACAGCTACGCCTGGGTCTGGATCGATACTTGCTGCATCAACAAGGAGAGCAGCACAGAGCTCTCCGAGGCGATCAACTCCATGTTCAGCTGGTACACCCACGCCGAGGTGTGCTACGCGCACCTCGACGACGTCTCGTCCGACGACAACGTCTACGCGGCCGGATCCGACTTCCAGAAGGCGCGGTGGCACACCCGCTGCTGGACGCTGCAAGAACTGCTCGCTCCCGGGCTGGTCGTCTTCATGTCCAAGGACTGGCACCGGCTCGGCACGCGGGGCGAGTTCGCGCGTGTGCTAGAGAAGGTTACGGGCATTCACCGCGATTTCCTCACGCGTGAATCCAACTTCCTTCATACCTCCGTCTCCATGCGCATGCGCTGGGCGGCGGAGCGCACGAGCACCCGGATCGAGGACGAGGCGTACTCTCTTCTCGGGCTCTTCGCCATCAGCATGCCTACTATCTATGGCGAGGGCCCGCAGGCATTCCAACGCCTTCAGGAGGAGATCGCGAGGCGCTCTATGGACACCACCCTTTTTGCCTGGGGCGATACTCACCGTCAAGAGGATGATGACCGGCCTGCGATATCGATGGAGGAGGTACGCACCATACACTCAGAAAACGACCAACGGTATCTATTCGCTCCCTCGCCATACTATTTCAATTTCGGAGAGCACACTTACTACACGCCGGTGGTTGGGAATGCGCGGCAGCCGTACACCAAGAAACAGTGGGACAAGGTAAGGATCGCCCAGTATCTGATGTCAAGCGTAGCGTTTTGACTTGTCTTAACTAGGTGGCGCGGCCCACTAATGGACCGTTCGGTGCCTTCGAGCTGCCATCCTTCGAGGTCACGAACTTCGGGATGAAGTGCCGTTTCCCGGTCTTCGAAGCCGGCGATCACACCATTGCTGTGTTGCTCTCTGAGACCCAAATTCAACATGTCGGCCTGTTGCTGACTCCCATGCCCGACGACGAGATTCAGGACTCGTCGAGAAGGTCGTATTACGTCGGCCTCGGCCTCCGGCACGGCAAGAAGACGGCAAGAGAGGTGCGGCTAGTGCTGCTCGGGGAAGACTTCTACAACCTCTGCTTTCGGGGGAAGACATACCGCGCCGAGTGGCGGGATATCTACATCGCGAGGCGCAACTTCAAGGCAAACAAGACAACCCCTCTCACATCCTGGGCGCTGGATTCCATTCCTACCTACTTCCGGGTTCCCCGCTCCCTCGTCCGTTACTTGTGGTCGCTTGACCTGAAACCAACTTCCTCAACGATCATAGAAACTCGCGAAGAGCCAGTGAAGTACGTGCTAGGTTTCTCCAACCCCAGCTTCCAGGTTGGCGAGGCGATATACATCTCCCTCGGTCTCTGCGGCCGCAGGACCCACTACCACCGCCATTGGGCCATGATCGATATCAGCGGATTCCACCCGGACGAGCGGAGCCTTGCCACCACGAAGCACAATTGCGAGACGGACCACGTCGAAGCCTGGCCAGACTGGACGAAGGCGTTCGGCGATGGGGAGCGCACCGTACAGCTCAAGTTCTCCCGTTGCGCGCACGAGCCACGGCACATGCGCGTCCTCGAAATCGAGCTCAAGGGCAGCGCGTATGAGGCGCTGATGCGGCGAAGGACGGATAGTGTCTTTGCCAGGCGGGCAGAGCGAATCCGGAAGCAACGCCAGCTCACGACGTTCCCGTTCGGGGGTTCACTGAACGAGTCGTCCGAGTCGGTCGCGTCACCGGAAGCAAAGCCCAAAGACGAGGGTTCGAACCAAGACGAAATGAAGCAGGAGAAAGCCACGGTCGACTCAGACTCGTCGAGCTCTACAAAGGTGTCTCCAGACGAGCCCCTCCACGTCGAGGAAGGAAAGACGGCGTCTCAGTGTCGCGAAAACTGGATGATACATGTGTTATCCGTGGCGCGTGGAGTTGTCGAGAAAGCTGTGAAGGCCCTGCGAGGGCAGTTCACCATTGCGCGTTCGGAGCCTGTTCGAAAACGGAGGTACAAGCGTAGGCGTTGAATGTTGAACATTGAATGATGGAACCTCGGACGTCTGTGTGAATACCCGCCACAGCGAGGTAAGCCTCAGACATTCCGAGGTCAATCTTTGAGATTACACACGTACCCGCAGGATATCTGCTATCCTGTCGTCGTTACTGTAGTATGTACGATAGTATACCCTCAGACGGCAAGACTTTCCACTTGCTCCTCACTGGCCATTTGAATGTCATACCAGCTGCGACTTGGACGACAACCGGCAGTAAGACGAAGACTGAGGCCAACGAAGTGTTCGCTATGTAACCGTCCTAATGCTTCCAGTGTTGGAATGGGTTATTTGCGGTATCCATCCTCGACGAGTTGACACCCATGACATGGCAGACACGTTTATGCAGGGAATCAAGTTTCATTATAACGATTACTATTATAGGGATGTGTCTTCCGTGACAAACCTCCATACCGTACAAGAGAATGGCATCGAAGTAATAAAGGAAGGGGGTTGCTCTTGCACCAGAAAGCCACTTCAGGGGCTGCGGTAGAAACACGCCGCTGCGCCTGTACACAAATGGTGCGGCGAAGGAGTATTCAGAACGTACCATCGCGACCCGACTACCATAGCACACAAGCGTCCAACATTGTCTTCGAGAAGCACTCTGGTAGAGATAGAACGACGGAAAGTCAATAAGCAGTGATGAGGGACGAGGAGAGAAAAATGGCAGGCAAAGGGCGCCAGCGTTCGCCCGGAAAGTCGTCCCATCATCGGAGCTTTAAAGCGTGTAACTCCGCGGACGCGCCTCGACGCGTCGCGTGGACGCGTCTCATCGAGCTCGTAAGTGGCGGTCGCGTCCAGCGCGTCCGACAGCAGCCACCAGAGGCAACTCACACTCCGCACTACCGCCATGTCTCTCATGTATGGGAAGGAAAAAGATGCTGAGTTTGAAATAGGTATCGCTGCAAGTTCCTTTAGTTATCTGTCGTGCCAGTCTAATGCTCTCCCAGACAACTCTTCGCATCCCGGCTTCTGTTCGTTCTTCGCACAACTTCCCGCAAAATCGCCCGACACAGGCACTGTGCGCTTGTTCTATCGGACCGACTATTACTCAGTACACGGTTCCGACGCGCTCTATGTCGCGACACACGTCTTCCGCACCAACTCGGTCATCAAATACCTGGGCAGTCGTGGGGGACTGCCTAGCGTGACGCTCAGCGAGAGTCTTGCGAAAAGCTTTCTTCGGGATGCGTTGACAAGCAAACAGCTCAAAGTCGAGATCTGGGTACCGGAGGCAGGGCAAGGAAAGAAGGCGACGAAGTTCGTAATGGACAAAGAGGTACGTGTGCATACTACATAGATTCGCGGACGAGTTGTTCAAGAGCACGGTAGGCCTCCCCAGGAAATCTATCCGCCGTGGAAGATCTCCTTTTCGTCAACACCGATCTCGTTTCTGCGCCGATTGTGATGGCCATCAAGGTCGCCAACACACCTGCAGCGCCAGGGAGCAGCGCGGTGAAGACGAAGGCTATTGGTGTCGCTTACGCTGACAGCAGTACGCGCGAGCTCGGAGTCGCAGACTTTGTGGATAACGACATTTTTTCGAACACTGAGGTAGGTGTCATACTGTCCAGTCACAGATGACTTTTGCTTACGACCTGCTAGACTCTCATCATTCAACTCTCCGTCAAGGAAGCCATTATTCCTACCGGCACGGTGTCTGGAAACACTGAGCGTGATCTCGACCTGAAGAAACTGAAAGAAGTACTTGACCGTTGCGGGGTTGTGATTACAGAGAGAAAGCCGAGTACGCAGATTATGAGTCGCAGTGGGGGCTTCGCTGACGTCCTTCAGGCGAATTTACGACGAAGAGCATCAATGAGGACTTAGTCCGGCTCTTGAACGCAAGTGCGATGCCGTCTACATCGACAGAATCCACGGCAGCCATTCGTATGTATCCTGTACTGCGTTTTTGTTCCGATTCTGACCTTCTCTCGTTGAGCAGCCCAGTTGGCACTACCTACGGCGCCAGCAGCGTTGTCCGCCCTGGTATCCTATCTCTCGTTACTATCCGACTCGTCGAACCATGGAGCATGGAGTATCCGAACACACGACCTGTCTCAATATATGCGCTTGGACGCGAGCGCACTTCGCGCCCTGAATCTCACTGAGGCGCCTGGAAACATTGTAGGATCTCATGATCTGTCATTGCCATTTCGCTTGCTTATATCTTCTTTAGGGGTCTAACAAGAACACGACGCTGTTCGGACTCTTAAATAAGTGCAAGACAGCTCAAGGATCGAGGCTTTTAGGAAGCTGGCTCAAGCAACCCCTCGTCAATCGTCACGAAATCCGTGAGTAGCACGCGGTTTGTTTATTATTACCGTACACTAATTCACGCGTATGCAGTCAAGCGACAAAGCTTGGTGGAAGCTTTCTTTGAGGATGCCAACACTCGCAGAACCCTACAGGTATGATACCAGAAAATGTTTCCCGGGTGATGGACTGATGTTGAGATTCGTGCCAGGATGAATACCTCAAGTTGATGCCGGACATGCATCGTATTTGCAAGCGCTTCCAAAAGTCTATTGCATCTCTCGAGGATGTTGTTCGCGTCTACCAGGCTGTACTCAAGGTGCATGAGCTCAACGATACGTTACGTTGCCAGTTGCTAACGTTACTCGGATAGCTTGAAGGACTCATAAGCTTCATTGAGGGCATGGACACAAGTTCGGACGAGCAGAAAGCACTGTTAGAGGAAACCTATCTAACGAAGTTCCGGGTATGCCTTCTATCGCTCTGGGAACGTGACCTACCTCACCTGACACTCACGCGTCACATAGGAATACGAGACTTCGCTATCGAAGTACTCCGAGATGGTCCAGCAGACGCTAGATCTGGACGAGCTCGAGAACCACAACTTCGTCATCAAGCCAGACTACGACGAACGCCTGCAGGCTCTGGCAGACAAGCTCTCTGAGGTGCGCGATGGCCTTGACGCAGAACATCGCCGAGTGGGAAAGGCGCTAGGCCTCGAACTCGACAAAAAACTTCATCTCGAGAACTCTCAGCAATACGGCTATTGTTTCCGCGTCTCCAAGAACGTGAGTGTTATCATGATACGGTCGTCGATGTAGAACGCGGGGTATTAATCACTCATATAGGACGCCAAAACGCTCCTGGACGAGCCTAGAAAGTGGATAGAACTCGGCGCTCAGAAGAGCGGCGTATTCTTCACAACTTCTACCCTCAAGGAGCTCTCAACCGATTATAGCGAGACCACTGACCAGTACACCCGTACACAGAGTGGTCTTGTTAAAGAGGTCGTGAACATTGCTTGTGAGTCCTTGTTGTCTTCGAAGAAGGCCAAAACTGATCACTATGAATAGCGACGTATACTCCTGTTCTGGAGGCTTGGAACGGCGAAATTGCTCATCTAGACGTGATAATTAGCCTGGCTCACGTCGCAGTGAACGCCCCCGAGACCTACGTCAAGCCTGAGATCCTTGAACGAGGCTCAGGAAGTCTGGTCCTTCAAGAGGCTCGCCACCCCTGCTTGGAAGTGCAAGACGATGTAAGCTTCATTCCGAACGACGTTGAGATGATTAAGGGTACGTCTAGCGCCGTCGTTTGGTATCCAACCATTCTCATTTAGTCTGTGGTTCGACAGACCAGAGCGAGTTCCAAATCATCAGTACGTATCTGCGTTTATGTCTTGGCAACGCACGAAACTCATCATCCATCAGCTGGGCCGAACATGGGCGGGAAGAGTACATACATCCGCCAGGTCGGCGTCATCGCGCTCATGGCACAGACGGGCAGTTTCGTGCCATGCGCGTCTGCACGGATTCCCATCTTTGACTCTATTCTGTGCCGTGTGGGTGCCGGAGACAGCCAGCTGAAGGGTATATCGACATTCATGGCGGAGATGCTTGAGACTGCGACCATCCTTCGCGTTAGTGTTCGCTCATCCCGCTTACTCGGCCGCTTATTGACGTGCATATAGTCGGCAAGCAAGGATTCTCTTATCATCATCGACGAGCTCGGGCGCGGTTCGTAGTATCATATGATTTATTGATGTTCTAGTACACTCATTCTATTTCCAGGAACGTCGACGTATGATGGTTTTGGATTGGCTTGGGCGATCTCGGAGTGCGGACTCTTCTAGGCCACTTGAGGCGTTGACACTGACAACTATTTCCTCAGACATATCGCGTCCCAAATCCATGCCTTCTGCATGTTCGCAACCCACTTCCACGAGCTCACTGCGCTGGACCAGCAAATCAAGCACGTCAAGAACTTGCACGTCGTGGCTCATGTTTCCGATGCCAATGAGGAAGGTCGCGATCGCGATATTACTTTGTTGTACAAGGTAGAGCCAGGTATGTTCGACGACCCATACTTAGTCGTCCCGCCTTGCTAATGGTTTTGCAGGCGTATGCGACCAGTCGTTCGGTATCCATGTGGCCGAGTTGGCCAACTTCCCCGAGAGCGTAGTGAAGGTCAGGTCTTTCGCATAGCGCTCAACAACTGAGGCTGACAAAAGCATGTACAGCTGGCGAGGAAAAAGGCAGACGAACTCGAAGACTTCAACCATACGAAGGCCGAACCAGAGCTGCCAGAGGATGTCGTCGAGGAAGGAACGAAGATCGTCGAAGAGATGTTGCGCGCGTGGGCGTCGTCCACCGGTGGTCAGGATGGTGAAGATGTCATCATGGTGGACGAGACGTCGCCGGAGGAGCAACTCGAGGAGCTCCGGAAGTGCATGGAACAGTTCCGCCCGAGGATTGAGGGTAACGCCTGGGCGCAGAACCTCATCGCGTCGTTGTAGTTGTTTTCGGACTGAGCTGCATGTTCGTGTTTTGTTATGCTTTGCTGGTACCTAGTTTTCGCTCGTTGTCCTCGCTGTCAATCGCATCGCTATGCACATCTCGCTTCCCTTTACACGTTTCGCTGAACGGCGTCATTATCAGCATGGTATTCCTGAGACAATTACGCGTCCTAGCGAGCAATACAAGTGTTGCTAAGATGTCACGTATCCACACAATCCGCACGCTACAGGTCATGCTCAAACCAATTCTGCATGCACCAAGGAAATGAGGATTGGAAGCCATTTGATTCGTGATTTCATGAAGGCATGAAGAACATAAACAGTAGAAATACAAAGTCCGAGACTAATAACGATACAATGATAAGGATAGGTGATTTCAGCGGGGCGCAGCCCATCGCCAATGTCTTGAGACGTTTTGTCGGATAGAAGCCGTGCAGGAATGGGAAGTCGGGAGGGGTTCCACGCCGGTCGAGTAGCTCAATGCCGCCTAAGAACGAACAGCGCCCCCAACACGAGCGCGGCCGCCACGAGCGCAAGCACGAGCAGCGCGCAGAGACAGCGCGTCGCCCACTTGACCTCCGCGCGGCGCATAGACGCGAGCAGCTCCTCGCGCTCGCGCTTGGATTTGCCCGCCTCCCAGTCCTCGGGCGCGCGGAGCGGCGAGAGGAGCACGAGTGCGCCTGCGACCCAGAAGAGCGGGAATACTAAGGAGAGAGAAAGAAAGGGCGGTCAGCGCCGAGTGCTACTAAGAGGGTGAGCGGGAACATGGGAGGTACTCACGAAACCCGAGCTTGAAGAGGTACATCGCGAGCGTCGGCTGGTCCGACACGGGCGTGTACGCAGGGGGCTCCGCGGAACCCGTCGCGTGTTCGTACGAGGGGAGCGCGTCCGCCTCGTCCACGGGAGTGGGTGGGTGAACCTCGTCGTGGCGGCTGTCGCGCGTTCCCGTGAGGAGTGTGGGAGAAGGCGCGCGATGTGAGGCCCCGAAGAAATCATCGACGGCATCGGAGGATGCGTGGGGCGAGTGGAGGCGGGAAGCCCGTGGGGGTTGAGCGGCAACTACAGGCATATGGGGCTGCGCCTCGATGTCGACTTCCTCCGAGCGACGGACAGCCGAGTGACCGAAGACGCTGAATAGGGCGCGAGTGCTGGTGGAGGGTGCGGAGGAAGGCATTGCGAGTCGCTTGCGACTTAGTGGACTGAGGACGACTTCAACAAGGGAGGAGGGGGGATCGAGAGATAGACGGGAGCGAAAACTCGACGGATGTGTATCGACTCGACGGCGACATGCCTGTATATATACCCCGAGCCCGAGGGCAGAACAGCAGCGGGATTGCTGTCGATGGCAATCCCGACGCGAGTGCTGGCAACCAGTAGGCCATGCGCCGACCTACGCCGACACGACCAAACAAACACAAACACCCGAACCTTCTATCTAAGGCAAGTGTCGGGGCGCTTCTTGGCTCGATTTGTTGAAGTCGCCACTGCGTCCATCGAATAAGCACGCGACAAATGTGCAGAACGACGCTGCATTACCACAACTTCTAACTTGTTACTACTTCTTTACTAGTCATACAACAATGTGTCTTCTACTCTGATAGTCCGGAAAGTCGTAAGAACGTGCAAGACCAGCGAGCCACGACGACACCGATGTCCACGATACAGTCTGCGGATCTGCTCGACATGAAGTGAACCAAGGGGAACGGTGACCAAGAGTGAGCCGTGATAGTAACGCGCGCGTCCAGAATCCCTACTCAGTGGTTCCCCGCATCCACAGCCTTCTCTCCCTCTTCGACCCGGACCTCGCCGGCCACGCCCGTCCCAACGCCCTTGAACGTCTCGGTCGCGTCGGAGAAGAAGCCAGAATACGGCGTAGCCGGGCTTAGGGACGCAGGCGTCCGCGTCGAGTACGTCAGGGCAGGCGACACTGCCGGCGAGTTCTCGTCCCTGTCTTCTCCCTCTTGGCTACCATACGTAGGGGCACGTGAGTTTGGTCGAATGAGTGAAGGACCTCTCGAGGAGACCTCGCCTCCGTTCCCCGCAGCGGCAAGATCGGAGCCAGAGACCCGGATGCGTGATGCAGCACTGGGGACGTTTATGTTGTTCTTGCTCGTAAAGAGTGTCTGGGTATCGGGTACGGTAATAGGGCCGGAACTACTGTGGTTGATGTGACGCGACGAGGAAAGATTGCTAGTGACGACGCTGGGGCCCGTCTTCTTGGCGATGTGGTTAGGATTTGTGTGGAGACTGCTGCTAATGGAAGTGCTGCTACGGATGCTGCTGTTGGAGTCGTACAGAGGAAGATTAACGTCGAACGATGGGGTGTTACGTGTACCGAGGTATTGAGATGGTAACGTCGAAGAACGGATGTGAGAACCTTGACCATCCGCTTCAGGACGACCATGTGTGGCGAGGGTATGGTTACGTTGACGCGACGGCTGGTTCGTTCGCGAGAACTGGTGATCAAGACCGAGAGGAGGGGACATGAAGTGCGTGCCGTTGATATCTGGAGAAAGAGGGGATATCTGCTGGTGGCGCAGCAGCCCGGCGGTGGCGTGGAAATCGTCTTCAGATAGTTGAGGAAGAGCGTCGAGGAGGCGTTTGTTGACCTGTCGTGGACCAAGGCTGACGCTACTACCCATGCGAGGACCGACGGCGGCACCGTTGCGCGATCCTGGAGGGCGGCCGTGGTGCTGGAGATCGTGTTGCGTGGATACACCTCCTGCATGTTGTTGCCGGGCATGAGCTTGGAGGATCAGTTGCTCGACAGGGGTGTATCCATTGTGTGCACGACCACGCAGACCTTGTGCGCGCATCAGGGCCAATTGTAGCTCGGCGTTTTCCACAGAATCGACGCCCCGATCCGAGAATTGGTCGTTCACGCGGAGGACTTGGCCAGGAACGTGAGCGATGTTGGCATGGAAGGTGTCGAAGGAGGGGTCGTGTGAGCCTAAGCCTTGACGCCCAGTGTGTTCGTGGCCGAAAACATTCTGTACGGAGAGAGGGGAGGTTACAGACATGGACGACAGGTGACTGGTGAGATGACCAAGCCCGAGCTGATTAAAAGCAAGGCCAAGATTGGGGGCCGCGACGTCAGAGATGCTACCAAGACCGACATCTGGAATAGAGGGTGAAGTTATGGACGGTGAATACTGAGTGCCCTTCAGGTTGAGGAGGGCCGCACGGGCCATAGTTAAGCGAGCGGGCGACTGCTCGCCTTCACGACTGTGACGCTCCGTGCGCTGCCGTAACAGGATGGTATGAACAGACTGGTCGCGTTGATATGAATCAGACCTACCCTGAGCTCTCGTTGCTCGGCAGTGTCTGCAAACCTGACCGAGATCCTGCACCCTGGATCCTGCCTACCCCGAACCAACCTCCCATGGAGGCGTTCGATGATATCCTCCGCAGCGGTACGCGTTTCGAGCCTAACGAGTTATCAGTACGTTGTAGAGGACGGCAGCGGCTATCGCATCCATAACGATACCACTTTCTAATGGTTTTTAGCCTGAACGGAGACTTACCGAACGAAAGCTATAATCCGAGGCGGACTGCTGAGGCGAGTGTGGAAGAAACGCGAACTCATTATACGGTATGGCATGACGATCGCTTGGAGTTCCTTCTCCGTGATGTCGAGAGGAAGACCTTCCATGTAGAGATTGGTCGATGCGTGATCAGACAGCTGCTCCATCTTGACTTTGAAAGAATCTGCAGGACCGGTACTCGCTGCAAGGGCCGACGGGACGGATGCATACTCCGTGCCTGGGATCTTGTGCACTTGCTATTGGACTACGGTGAACACAGCCGCCTGAACTCCAGGCGCGATGAGACGTACCTTGGAGAAAGATGGATGAAGGTTACGATATTTGCGCAACGATTCGATACATCGTTCCGCCGCATCGAGGGTCTCGAATCTTCGCGTCTGATTATTAATGCGTCTCGGCAATACGGATGGAAAGACGTACAGAACAAAGCCGTAGCCCCTGGATGTTTAGATCGATCGTCAGCAAAGTAAGTAGACGCCGATAATGAAAGCGGATCGGCGGTGGTACACGCCACCATTAGCGCGACTCAACTTAACCGAGCGTGCACATCCGCGCCACGCAAGGTATTAACACCGCCACCGCATCCGCGCCCAGAGGGAGTAAAAGAGGGTGATTCTAGACTCACGAAGGCTTGTCGCTCACGTGTCGAGTGAACGTCCGAACGCTGAGCACCGTCCCAAAAGGGCGTGTCATAGCCATCAGTTCGTCTTCAGGAAAATTCGGCGGAAGCCCGTTGATATAGACGTTGGGAGGTTTCGAGTCCACGTGGGACGAGTCTTCCGGCTCACATCGCGTATCCTGCAGGTTGCTCGGCGACCGAGCGCATGCAGGGACAAACGGCGGAGGAAGAGTTTCTGGGAGCATCTTGCGCGGCATCGGTTCTAGGGTTGGAACTGCCAATCAATGACATGCTTTCAATATCAGACGATTACGAGAGCGGGTACGAGACACGCACGGGGACTACCTTGTTGGTGCATCTTTCCCGCGGCAGCGCTGTCGTGCTGGGCAGATACTGCGGAATCCTGGGAGACAGTCGGACTGTCGAGCTCCGGAGCAAGGCAATGGATATCGATGGGAGTGTCGAGAAGGCGAGGGTGCATATGAGCAGCGGAAGAGAGCGTGGAAGAAAGCGAGATGTTGGAGGACGAGTGTGGACTGCCGATCGAGTGCGGAGAGGAAGGAACGTCGAGCGCTGCGCGAGAGGAGGAATCGGGCGGGGTAGGCGGAGCGTGTGAGGAACTGTTTGAAGCGGTCGGAGGCGTTGCGGGCGTATCGCACGGCGGAGAGCGAGAAAAAGCTGGAGAGAGTGGGGAAGAGCGAGGGGGAGAAAGCTGTTGGCGAGAAGGAGAGACCGACATTTTGCAGGGAGAGACGAGAGAGCGGGGCTCGAGCGGGACGGGGATATATGGCTGAAAGCGGTGTACGAGGAAGTAGTATGCAGAGATTAGCTGTATTTGGATGGCGTTCCCGAAGGGCGGGGGATAATAATACGGGTGCGAATGCTTCTTCAAGATTAGGGTTGGGCGATTAGAAGATGCGGTCGAGGACAATGACGGAGACGGGGACGGACGTCGAGCAGCGGGGGCCGGGCGGGGGCGGGGCACGGCGGTATAAATACCGCCACAGGCAGCGGGCGAGGGAGCCGCCCATCAAACCATGAGCTTCTCTTCGACAGCACCGGCCGCTCCATGCGACTCTGCGTCGCCGTATCGGGAGCGGGCGAGGCGCTTTCGGGCACTCGCTCGCGCGGGCGACCGAGCGGGAGGCGATCTCCCCCACATCCTGTGTCTGCTTTCCCTATATCCGGATTTCTTCTTCGCTGTTCGTCCACTCTCTGTCGCCTCCACGCGGCAGCTGTCAGCGACATGGCCAGCCCGCCAAAGAAATCCGCTGTCCTCGTCTCCGTTGCCTTCCACGCCCGGCCGCTTGGGCTCCGGGGAGCGGCACAGAATAGAGTTCGTCGCGGCCACCCGCCGAGGCAGAGGAACTCAATCTCGCCTCCGCGGCGAACTGCTCGAGCAGCGGAGGCGTCCCCCGAGCTTCTCCACACCATACACCTGCGGTCCTCCGCATCAGCGACACAAGCTGTGAACGACACGTCAAACCAACTAACTTCGTCCAAGAGCGCACCGGTTCACTGGCCGTGCTCAGCCTATGTGGTTTTGACAGGCGACGCGGAACGCATTGCTTCCGTGGTAATGACGCGTGGCCCCAGGCGTCATTGTGCGAAGAAAAGCCGTCAACGGGAAAGAATTGGGAATAGACTTCAGAGCCAAGAACCAGTCGTCTGGAAATCAGCGGCGACCTGCTAAGCGAGACAAAACCTCCAGGGGGGTGGGTGAGCACATTCTGTTTGCCCAACATTCGCTTGATGATATGCCCGCCTAGCTCAATCGGCCAGAGCGTCAGACTTTTACGCTTATGTGAATATCTGAAGGCTGCGAGTTCGACCCTCGCGGCGGGCTCTCATTTTCTCACGACCCCCTCCTTTATATCGCCAAAGAACTTGTTACGACTTTCGAACTGACTATGCTAGTTTTGGATATGCTCTAAGATGTACACAATGGTTCTGAAGTCGCAATTCGATTACGGTACGCGTTCACCAACTTAGTAATCTGGCTCATCCCTGGGGAGCTCTCCTCCATACTGACCCGCGCCCTGTCTATCGCGCTTTCGGTGTGCATGCCCGTCGTGGTGTCTCTCCGCGCTGCTCATCCCCGCACCGGGGTGGCCAAATCCACCGTGCACGTCGCGCGACGTTGCACCCGTGAGTGTGTCCGCCGCGCTCGTCTGCTCCGCGAACGGGTCGCGGTCGACGACCGTGCGAGAATCAGGCGCGGGCGCGAGCGGAACAGGCTCCTCGCGGATACGGCGAGGAGGCGAGGCCGGGCGATGTTGGTGTTGCGCGAGGATGTCGGATTGGAGGGCTGGAGCGACGAGGGATGTCGTGTCAGAGCGTGGATGGGGGCGAGTAGGGATGAGATGCTCACTGTTTGTGCCGATGCGTGTTCCGGGATCTACGCCCCCAGCGGGGGGTTGGTCGCGCCCGGTAGGGGGAGGAAGGTGCTCTTCTGCCCTACGCTGAGCACGGCGTTGTTGGCCTGGTGAGAAGTGGTTCGTCAATGTGAGAATGTGACCACAGAATTGGAGGACACTCACCGGTCATCGGGTCGACTGCGACAAAATGGTGGCCCGTAGAGGCATCCTCCGCACCAGGAATGCGGCCCATGCTCGCCTCATCACCAACGAAGTCGTTGTGGCGGCCAAAAGTGATCGAGTCGGACATTTTGTGAGAGATATGCGAGTAATAGGTGAGGTGGAAAGTATGCGTAGAAGACGTATGTGGGTGACGAGTGTTACCAGGCATCATGCTCATCTCTCTGTCCTCTATATACGCATGCGATGCATACGGGGCAGTGGCTGCCTATGGCTTTCGTACCCACAGGAATGGGGTCGTTGCATCATACAGGCGGATGAAAGCGCACCGACGTCATAACTTGCACATGCGTGGATGCTCCCAACTTAGTAGGTGTGGCCGATCGATATCCCGTTCGCTCCTCCGCCATGGAACTTCCTAGCTTGTTCCTTTCACCCAACCGAAGGAGCCGTTGGGCGTAGGACCATCGACGCTCTTCTCGACGACTTCGCGCTCGGCTTTGGGCGTCGGACACAGCAAGAAGTGAGAACCAAATCCGAGGAGCTCCACCCTACGCTCGTCATTTCCATCAACACCACAGTTACACATACGCTTACGTCGAGTCTATCGGAACGCCCGCTTCTGAAGCCAATTGTGCTGGCACCTTGCGCACGACCCGTCGCGTCGTCCCATCGTCCTCGCGCACCCAGTCGCGCACGAGCGTATAGCCTCCTCTTCGCGGGAGCCACACGCACCAAACATACCAGTAGGTAAGCCCGCAGAGAGAAATGGACCAGGCGACGGCAGCGTGGAGCTATACACGGAAGGTAATCAGTACGATGGCTATGAGGAGGCAAACGAGGACGGACCCAGTAAGGTAGATGCGCATAAAGTTTGTACCCCTCCGAGGGCGGGACGAGCGGGAAGCCGACGACAAATAGGTTCGATAGGCAGAAGAAGAGAACGACGGGGGTCCATACACGGAATGGCGGGCGCCAACCGTACGATGCCCGCAGGATCTGTAGCTTCTTCGATAGACAAGAGTCCGGAAGATGAAGGAAGAACAGGCCTCCAGAGACGAATACATTGATGATGGCGAATGGGTATGCCGTGACTGCAAGATCGTCCACAAAATCAGCCACCTGTCTAGCCAGAAACCAGAACGGCATCTATCCGGATACGCACGGCTGAGCATGAATATGAACGCATCACCGGAAGGCACGAAGAGCACAAGGAGGGTTGTGATAAACCACTGCTCGAAGAGTCCCATAAACGGTGCGTTGAACGGCTTGTTGCTTGAGAAGAGCGCAGAGAAGGGTAGGACGCCCTCTCGTGCGAGCTCTTGTACAACTGCCAAAGGATGATTAAACCTTGAGATAAGTGGGTTCAAGATCGCGAGGTACATACCTCGGCCTGTGGTGAAGAGAACAGCCAAAATGTTCCCAACTGTGGAAAGCGCGATGATAATGGTCACCACCTGTGAAGTCGCATTGAGCCATCGCCAATGGGGAACAGAACTTGAACAGCCCACGAACCCTTTCAGCACCTGAACCCCAGAGCTTCCCAAAGTACAAGGCCGCCACGATGGCACCACTTCCTACAATGTCCTCCTTATCGACGACTGCGTAATAGGCAATATTGACAAGCATGTAGACCACCGTGACGGCGATCATTGCAAGCGGGGCGGCGCGCTTCATGGTGCGCACGGGATCGCGCACTTCTGCTAGCGCGTAATTTGCATTCGAGTATCCGTCGAAGCATCTGGTCGATACGCGTCAGTAGCCAAAGACGGGGAGATGTGTAAGTGGGCATACCCTAGGACATTGAGCAGACCCGCCACGAAAGCGTTCGCGCCGCCTTTGAAACTACCTTCCCACATGGTATCCCACTTGAAGTTATGCGGAGGCTATGCGCTTCATGTCAGCCGCCCGGATACGAATGGAGAGAGTGGACAGAACACACGTTCTCTAAGCGGAATCCTGGGACGCCAACGAGCACAGCAAGGCCACTAAGGGCGATACCCATAAAGACGAATAGCTTGAACATTCCCAATGCATTTTGTAGGCGCACACCCGCCTTGAGTGCGGTTCCGTGTAAGATGAGAGCGAATGTGATGCATGCAACCCCCGCCAGACGAGCTGCGTATGGAGAGGGAGGCGCAGACGGGTAGATGGCGTGCACGGCGTCTGGGAACATGGTTATGAGTAAACAAGGGGTGTTGAAAAGTGAGCTTCGCACATTCTCCGAACACGGCTACCGGAGCCGCAGACCATCCCTATCAGAAGTCTTCCCTCAGAACGCAAAAACACGCGTGATAACATGAAAAGCCTCACCGTGCACACAGCATACATGGCATATATGCAGGTCACAAGTAGCCTAGGTCGCCTATATATGAATTCCAGGTAGTTCTTTTCGCCACCATTCCTCGGTAGCGCCTGTCGAAGCATAGTTTGAGTTCATCGAGCGAGCTCCGGAACATACTGAGCCGGCTCACCGTGCCAAGTTCAATGTAAACTGCAGTCCCACACAATGCCACTGTCGCTCCAAGGAGCCATAGAACCAGAGACAAGCCGATGCTTCCTGCAGAGCGGAGGATGACACTGGGAGTAGCGAAGATTCTAGAGGGGCTCTCGGTTCAACGACTAGCTTACACATGTTGGCCATCCGGAGTGGAACGCACCCGATCCCAATTACTCGATTGAAAATGAGAGACGCGGTGCTTGCAAGCCCTGCAGTTGAAAGGGATGAGTCCCTAGGCGCGTATCGTGCTAAACCGGGGTGGCTCACCTAGTTGACGTTTCCCCTCGGGTAGTTCGTGCACTAGAATTGTTTGGAAACCGGGCGCGCCTCCAATATGACAGATAGAAACGTACAGCGTGCGTCGAGCTCGTCCGCATCGTCTTCAAGTTGTCCAACGCCGAGCACGTCAACAGACGCGTATGCCTTGAGTGCATCCGAACCAGACTCGACATCGTTGGCCGAGACGAGTAGGGGCTCGCTTTCAGGCGTACGCGACGAGCTCCCGGAGGCGGCGGTCTCGTTTGCTACACGGCGGGACATGCCAGCGACGTTCAGGCGTGCAGCTGCTTCCTTATCATATCAGATAAGGATCGGCTATTGGACATGTTCGAACATACCCTGATCTCTCTATGAACTTCGTCGACGAAGGATTACTGGGGGAGGTGGAAGGAAGGAGAGCTACCCGTGTCCTTAACGCGACTGAGAGGGACTCAGGGCGCCGGAAAACGCGGGGCACGGTCAACGTTCAGGTAGAGGGCATGGGAGATAAGTAAGTTGGTGGTAAGGTATACCCATTTGATACCCACGAAGGCCAAGTCAGTAATCGCTGATTACCTTTCATAGTTAGTCGGTGCCTATATAAGGAACGGCGGCGGCCCGGCGAGACTCGCTTTCATCACGGATTAGAGAACCCCATCAGTCAAGTGGAGAGACTCTACATGGGCCTTACGAACGTCGCGGAACGCACAATTAGCGGCGGGCTCAGCCATAGTAAGGTGCGCATCATGATCATAAGTAGTATCATATGTGCCCCATGTCCAATCGCTCGAGGCGTCGTGGTATGTAGTACGGTGGCTTACAGCCCTTCCTGAATGAGATCTCTTGGCGATGGTCGCACTTGGCGTACGACCCGCCTTGTTGATCCATCGTCATCATGCACCCATTCGCGTACCAGCGTGTATCCCCCTCTCCGTGGCAGCCATACGCACCATACATACCAGTATACGACTCCACACAGGGAGATACACCATGCGACAAGGACATGTGCCTAAAGCCTGAATGTTAGAATCACGCCCGTGCACTTGCTGCCAGCAAGGAATAGGAGACACTGACCCAGTATGGAAGATGCGCGTATACTTGGTATCTCTTCGAAGGCGGCACCAGGGGCACACCTACGAGGAAGATGTTCGACAGGAAGAAGAACAAGACCACCGGCGTCCACGCTCGGAAGGGTGGTCGCCAACTGTAGGACTCTTGGAGCGTTCGGAGAGTCTTGGGTAGCCAGGCGCTGGGGAGATGGATGAAGAGCAGACCCCCTGACACAAACATATTGATGAGGGCCAGAGGGTACGAGGACACTGCCCAGCAAGACAGTCAGCGTCGTGGTTAGGCGTCGGTGCAATCGAAAGCCGAGACTACGTACAGCTGAGCATGAAGAGATAAGTATCTCCAGGAGGTACCAGGAGCACAAGGCCACTAGTGATAAGCCATTGTTCAAACAGGCCCATGAAAGGTGCATTGAAAGGTCTATTGCTCGCGAAAAGCGCTGAGAAGGGAAGAACCCCTTCTCTTGCGAGCTCTTGAACGACTGAGATGACACGTCATCTTCACGCTCTGCACTCGATAACAGTGTCAACGTACCTCGTCCATGGGTGAAAAGCACAGCGAGAATGTTTCCTAACGTCGACAGGGCGATGATGACACTCACAGCCTATCCAAACCGCGATAAGTGTTGGAGTTCTGTACGTCAACGCGAGATTCCGACAGTAGACGTACTCTCTCAGCATTCACACCCCAGAGCTTGCCGAAGTACAGTGCCGCCGCTATGCGGCCACTCTCCAGGATCTCAGCCTTGTCCACAACTGCGTAATATGCAACATTCACGAGCATATACACCAGCGTGACAGACACCATGGCGAGAGGCGCAGCACGCTTGATAGTCCGCACTGGATCTCGAACTTCTGCGAGCGCATAGTTTGCGTTTGAGTATCCAATGAAGCACCTACAAAGGACCCAGTTGGCGCAAACTCAAAATGCACTAAGTTCTGTTCAACTTCAACTTACCAGATGACGTTGAACAAGCCCGTGACAAACGCGTTCGCGCCAGTCTTAAGGCTTCCTTCCCACATTGTGTCCCACTTTAGGTTGTTCGGAGGCTGTTTCGAAGTCATTAGTGAGGCGTCGTCTGAGAACTCGAGGGCATCAACTGACGTTCTCAAGATGAAATCCCGGGGCACGAGCTAGCACCGCTAGGCCACTGAGAGCGATGCCAAGTAGGACAAGCAGTTTAAACATGCCGAGAACGTTCTGGATCCGTAGCCCCGCCTTGAGAGCAGTGCCGTGTAGGACGAGGGCGAACGTGATGCATGCGACTCCTGCCAGCCGGGCAGTCCTTGGGGAGGGCGGACTGGTGGGATCGATTGCGTGCAACGTATCTATATAAACGAACGTAACCAAAACAGCCAGTCATGATAGGAAATAGAGTAACGTACATTCTCCGAAGACGGAGACGGAAGCCGCTTGCCATCCCTGTTGGCATCATACGTGTGCACGGCGGACAAGTACATCAACCCTGCGAGACTCACAGTGCAGACGGCATACATTGCGTATATGCAGGTCACGAGCAGTTTGGGTCGTTTGTATATGAACTCGAGGTAGTTCTTCTCCCCACCGTTCCGCGGAAGTCCCTACGTCTGCGTCAATCAATGGAAACGACGTCTCCTCAAGTATGACAACTTACAGTTCCCAGCTCAATGTAAACGGCTGTACCACACAGCGCGACAGTCGCCCCGAGGAGCCATAAGACGAGCGACAAGCCGACGCTGCCGGACGAGCGAAGAATGACGCTTGGAGTGGCGAAAATCCTACGGGTGCACGACACAAAGATCAGCGGATCAAGGAGAGACGCATGTAGTATTGCGCATACCCAGTTCCGATAACTCTATTGAAAATCAACGATGCGGTACTCGTCAGACCTACAACAGAGCACCGTGCAGTCGCATCAGTCGTTGACTCAGATGTTAGTCTAGGTCGATTGGAGCAATCTGACCTAGCTGACGCTTGTGATCTGGCAAGTCTTCTACTGCTCGATCCAAGTTAGTCAGTATAGGTTTCATACATATCGGAAGACATGGACATACGATATACGTCGTCTGGGTCAGCACCATCTGCCGATCCGATGGCCAGCACATCTACGGACACATATTTCTTGGGTGTGGCCGTTGACAAGTCCTCCGACGCGAGGAGAGGATCATTCTCCGATGGGGAGGATGAACTTGCATTCGCAGTTCTGTGATACACGACCCCAGACATCCTGTGCGCTGAGGGCTCGAGCTGAGTGAGTGAGATGAGTAAGCCGCTGGAGCACAACATACACTATAAACACAACATACCAGGTAGTCACACTTCTCAAGTGGTCCTTACAACGCTGCTTTCAGAGAAGGCAGCGTTAAGTGTCGGTCTCCAAAGGAGATTAGGAATAGCGCGATATTGCAACATGTCAGACGATGTAGCGTAGCACATGGGAGGTGACAGCAAGATCCCACGTTCGCGATCTCACGTCCAAATGGCGCAGTGATGCGTCTCGCTTCCACTTTTGGTATTTCATTGCCCATTTATGGAAGAGGCCCAGTCGGGGAGAGCGCGTCGGAGAAACGCGAAAGCGACGGGAGATGGCAATGCACCGGTAACAATGCATTAGTAAGTACTGTGAGGTGGTGTACAAGGAAGGCGTCGCTATTGGTTGACCCCGGTATGGGAAGCACCACTGCATTTCCAGTGTTCGGATCGATGTGCGAAATGCAATCATCCGCCGGCGCGATGTAACTCACTGCGCCATCCAGACGCTGGAACCACAATGAATACGTACGCCTCCGAAGGTGCCGGCTTGCGGGAGGGATGCCCGAGGGTGCATCGCGGCGCATCGCCCTCTCCACATGAGCTCAAAATGAGGCACTCAACATCATGGCAACGATCGATAGGCAATCGCTGACGTCGATGGCGCTCGTGCAACATTCCGATGGATGAGAATACAAGGATGGTTTTCTTCTGCTTCTTTACTTCCGACCCCGGCCCCAACAGCGAACCCAACACATGTCAAGCCAGCAGCGAGGCGGCTAGATTAGACGGTGCCGCTCTTCGCGATGGTGATGCGCGCCTTGGGGGTACCAGACGCGGAACCGAGGGCCTCGATCTTCCTGACGAGCTCCATACCGTCAACGACCTCGCCTGGGCAGAACATCAGACCGGGCGAGCGTCTCTAGAGAGATGAGAACATACCGAACACGACGTGAGCGCCGTCGAGCCAAGAGGTCACGACAGTGGTAATGAAGAACTGCGAGCCGTTGGTGTTCTTGCCAGCGTTCGCCATCGAGAGGATGCCGGGCTTGGTGTGCTTGAGCTGGAAGTTCTCGTCTACACACCCGCCGCACATGAGTGTCCTTCGCAGAAGGTCACGCAATGAATGAAAACTACTCACCCGCGAACTTCTCGCCGTAGATGGACTTGCCACCGGTACCGTTGCCGCGGGTGAAGTCGCCACCCTGGAGCATGAAGTTGGGGATGATACGGTGGAAGGAGGAGCCCTGGTAGCCGAAACCATGCTGGCCGGTGGCGAGCTCGCGGAAGTTCTTCGCCGTCTTGGGGACAACGTCATCATAGAGCTTGAAGACGATGCGGCCGGCGTGGGCGTCGTTGATGGAGATATCGAACTAGAAATTATCACAACAAGGAGCGTAAACCGCGAACGAGCCATAACGGCGACATTGGGACGAGGGAGCGGTCAGCGCCAGCATTTGACAAGCGTGGAAATGGGTCGAAGGGGACCATGGCGCGATGGAGAGCGACTTACGAAAACGTTAGACATGGTGACGGAGGAGGAAGAAGGAAGTGGGCGTACAGAATGTCGAGGAGACCCGTGCTCTTAAGGGCGGGGCTGGAAGTTGCCGATCAGAGGGCATCAGCACCAAGATCATCCACTTCCGATAATCTAACCGCTGTGACAATCGGTCACAATCGGTGACGTAGCTCTTTTTTCCTGCCACACCGGGGGTTCCGGAATTTTCGGACTCCGAAAATGTATCTCTAAACGCTCACACCAAGCGTTGCATTTGCGATTTTATTGCCGGTCATCAGAAATATGCTGTTTGTAGTCGTTAGAAACGCAGCTTCAAGCTCAGCATTTACAGAGCCTCATACTATATGACATTTCCACGGGCTAAAGACGTCACCTTTTTGTTTGCGTTTCTATGACGCCCCAAATGGGCGTTTTTGTGATCACAAAATCCCAAAACTACCCAAAACGTAGGATTTTCGCCTTCCAGAAATGTGGACGGAAGACACAGGGTTTACATATGCGTTCTGGGGGTGTGAAAACATCGGGTGTTCGAGGTTCCCAAAGTGCTATATTTTGGACCACATTTCTGGGCGTCGCAAACGATACATCTGGACCAGCCGCAAACACATCTGCGAATATGACATCTACTGACAGCGTTTCGGGATACATTTTCGGAGTCCGAAAATTCCGGAACCCCCGGTGTGTCACCAGAAGCACCCTTCTCTATTCGGTCAGTCACCTACCTCAAAGAACGCGAGGAAGAAGCAAGGATGTGACTCCTTCTAAAGAATTTTTTTCGTGGGCAGTGAAGAGCTTGGCCGAGACTTCTTCCTTGAGACCCGTCGACGGCGCGCCTCGCTCATGCTGAAAGAGGGCAGGGCGTCCCGGATAGTAGCTAGTAGAGTCACGGCTTGTGCATGCTCAATTTCACGCCGATTTTCACTTTTCACGTCTGGAATCCGTCACCACCGCCCCTGCAGGCATCAGTGAACTGCTCGAGAAGCTTCATACCGTGATATGTATTATGCACGAAGATACACATTTAAAGCCCATGCGAGAACGACCAACTATATCCTTCATACAACGCACTTCAGCTAACCACGCCTCCTACACCTTGAAAATCCTAGCAAAATACTCCCTCACCCCAGCCGCATCATACACGAACGCTCCAACGTACCCATCCGGCCTCACCACTACCACCCGCGGCCCCTCCCCCTCCCCCTGCTCCTCCACTCTATATGCGCGCGCAGCGTGCCCGTCCCTATCATAGAACGCCCCCGCCCCATCAACCCCCACAGGCACCCCCTCCCGCCCCAGCACCACAGTCTGCACCGTCCCCTCTGGATAGGTCCGCGCGTCGTGCACCACTGCCTCCGCTACGCGCTCCCCGTCACCAGATCCCGAGGTGAATACGAGCACAGTATGCTTCGTACAATCCAACACGTCAAACAGCGTGTGTTCTCCTCCTTGGGCGTCGACGAGCCCCGGGGCTTGCGGGGCGCGGTCCCCCGCGCGGAGGGGGGCGGAGGGGCCGTAGCCGCGGTAGGCGAGGGATGTCATCTCTTCTTCGGTTTGCGTCTGGGAGGAGGAGCGGGCATCAAGGACGACGGGGGAGAAGCGGTAGTTGACGTCGAGCTGGGAGAGTGCGCGGTCTTTCCATTGGAGGAAGCGGCTCTTGTCTTGGCCTTGTCCTTGTCCCTCTCTCTGCTCCTCTCCCTGCTCTTGTCCTTGCGCCTGTCCCGGTGTCTCCCCCGCGGGGACGTCCTTCCCTACCCTACCCCCCGCAAACACCAACTTATACATCCCCGTCGTCGTCACCAACATCTGCGCGACTACGGGCAATCGTTCTGTGCCGTACGAATCGAGCAGCGCGGGCGTCGCAAGGCCCTTGTGAGCGAGCGCGAGCTTCCAGGCGAGGTTGAAGGCGTCTTGGACGCTCGTGTTCAGGCCTTGGCCGCCGGTGGGGGAGTGGATGTGGGCGGCGTCTATGTGTGGGTGAGAGTGGGTGTAGGTGAGATGGGGGTGAGATGAGTGCCGAAGAGGATAAAATGAAGGCTTACCTCCTGCGATGAACACACGTCCCTCTGAGAACTTGTTCGCCATCCGCATCTTCGGCCTACCCGTGAAAGTCTTTCGTCAGCTCACACCCCTCGTTAGTACCCCACGCGTCCGAGACTCACTTCCAATACATCAACGTCTCGACGCTCTTGAACACGACGTCCCTGCGCCCCGTGAGCTCGTGGAAGAGCGCGACGAACTTGGCGGGGTCCTCGAACGCGGTGGGATCGTAGTTGGAGCAGACGATGCCCACGTGGAAGCCGCCGTAGCGTTTGGGGCGGGCCATGATGCTGTCGATAAGGCAGGTGTGCGGGTTAGTGACGAGGGATCGTTACATTGAAGGGATATAAGGACGTACGTGAATTTGCCGGGCTCGCTCCAGAGGTGGCGGCACTAACACATCCTGATTAGTTTTACTATTTATCTGGATGCTCAAGCAGGTACGCACGTCTGTGGAGAGGACGTCGCCTTCGAGCTCGCACTCGGCCCACATGCCCCCGTCCGCGTCCTTCGTCTCGCCCTCGAACGTCGCCCCGATAAACTTGCGCGTCATCCCTAAGTAAGAGGAATCAGCATACGCTCGACAACATCTCCCATACCCCCATACAACCACTCAACCACTCAACCACTCACCTCTAGCCCCATCAGCCCCAACCACGTACGATGCCTTGAAAGTCTCGAATTCCTCCCCTCCGTCCGCCGCACTGGTCTTCTTCAGCGTGACAGTGACCCCGTCCGCTTCTTGCTGGAGCGAGACAGGTTCGGTGCCTTGCTCGACCTCCACGCCGTGCGCGGCGAGATGTTTGCGCCATACGCGTTCGTTCAGGTATTGGTCGACTACTATCGCTCCCTAACAACAATAACAATATCACCCAACCGGTCGGTCAGAGGGCAAAGCAAACCCGAAGCCTGAAGCATGGTACGCACGTAAGGCCTATCAGGGGTCGGCGCAGGGGGCTGGAACAGCGTCCACTGGCGGTCAATCTCGGTGCCCCCGGGAAGCTTGTAGGAGCGCATGGGGAGCGCGGGCGTGGACTCGTGCCGGAGGTCGTCCAGTACGCCTAGGAAGTGCGCGACTTCCATCGTCCGGGCCTGTTAATAACATATCAGAGTCGATCAATGTTCAGCGTGAGGAATGTTCAGCGTGAGGAAAAGGGCCCGGGGAAGGGGAGGGGAGAACGTACGTGGATACCGCTCCCGCGCGACATCGCGTGCGGGGCGGGGAGCTTGTCGACGATGCGTACGGGCACGCCGCTCTTGGCGAGCACGAGCGCGGCTGCTAGGCCGGTCGGGCCTGCACCGATCTGCACGCGAAGTTCGTGTGAGGTGCATATAGAAGCGCATATAGAGCTGAAGTGGGACTAGACTTACGACGAGAATTGGAGATGTGCTAGAACCTGGGTTCATGATGGGCAGTTGGGTGTTCGAAGGCCTGGAAACTTGGGTTACGGTTTACAGGTCGAGACGTACGTTGTTGCGGGGGATCCTAGGACGCCGCGAGTCTTCCTTTATATACCATCCTGTCTCAGAGCCGAGTCACAAGCATCGCTACGTGCTCGAACGCTCTACTACTCCATGATCCCCCGAAAGGAATGCGCGACCATACCACCGGTGTACCACCGCGGTGCCTTCGCCGACGCGCAAATGCCGGCGGGGATGCCGTTCGAGTGCGCAGTGTTGGCGGTCTGCCTCGGTAGCGACAGACACAGAGGACACGTCAGCCGCAGGTCCAAGGTCGAGATACGCCGGGCTGGCCTCTATATTTTTGGCTCTAAATTGACGAGCTACTGCCAGCTAAGGCCGTCCATCATTTTTCAGGCCAGTTGATCTTGGGATTCGGCGTGCTAAAGCCTGAGACCGCTGGGTGCTCGTAGTCACGAGTGATTCGGGGCCTGGCCACTTACGCTGGTGTCGAGATAGAACGTCCAGGGACGAGGCATCGCCACGGCGGTTGAACGCGACATTTGTAGATCGCGGACGAGTTCAGGGAGAAGCAAGGGAGAAGGTGATGATGACGAGGCTCGGCGCCGCTCGGCACGGAGCCCCGTTCTGGCATATCCGTTCTGGTCGGCCTTGCTCGGCAGGCGCCGAATGACCCATGTTCAACTTCGACGACGTTCAGTCGACGGCCTCAATGATACAGCATATACATATAAAGATCTACAGCTAAGACCGCCATCAAAACTCGGCATCAAAGGAGAAATATACGTACTACACCGGGGACCAGGGAGGGACACGCCTTCCCCGGAAGCTATATGCGTGTACTCAACGCCATAGTGTGATCGACGGAGTCGGGGACTCAGCGGATGCTATATCGACGGCGGTGCTATGTACGACGTCTTGCTCGGAAAGACTCACAGATATTGATCGCGGCCTTGGAACCGTATAAATAGCAACATGCCGGCGAGACGCGTGCGTAATCACCAGGGGTTAGTAGTTTCATCGCAGATGTCTTTACGACTCTTTAGGGTAATGACTCCGGTACCTGCGCTAATGGCGGCAAGTCGAGTCTGTGCACGTCAGGACGCTAGCTAGAATATGCTTCGAGTAATATCCAGCTGTGGTGCGAAAGGTGTATGGTGGGCTAGATTGATGTCATTCCATCTCCTCTCATTGAGCCTAACGCACGGATGAGGCTGTTGAATCTTCGACGGGCGTAGTAGAGGAAAACACATCCAGATGATATTGCCGAGCGCACGGTGAATGTTCTTGCAGGGGTATACACCAGCGCCCGCCACCATTATTACTACTCTACGAACATACACTATGCGAGAAAGTTCAGCCCTCTCCCATACACACAAACAGACGTACACCGACACACTGCCCGGGCTCGATTGAGCGGCGGATCCGCCTGCACAAGGACTAGTCCCGTGTCTATTGTACTGTATCTGTATCCAAACCATCACCGTTTGCGGACCTTCCGTGCGCTGGGTCCGGGGAGTCAAGCGCATCGCCATCTTCGTTCGAAGTTCAGACCATCTTGACGCCCCAGCCGAGGACCTCGAACATCACGGGCACGACGCCCGCCGAGACCATACCAATACCGCAGTACACAAACACCTTCGTCAGCACTGCAAAACAAACCCCCAGGTCGTCTCAGCGTCAGCCCCGAACAACCTTTCCAAGACACTGTGGGCGCACGCACCATCCGCATCGTAATGCTTCACATCGTCGCGCGCGCGTTTCCCGCGCGGCTCGCTCCATTCCTTCGCCGCCCCGCTCTTCTCGTCCTCCCCCGCGGCCGAGGAGCCCTGCGCGCCCCCACCGCGGCCCGAACGCTGCTTCATCGTGATCGTGCCGTACCCGCCCCCCGCCCCCGCGCGGGCGGTGCTGGCGGCGTTCGCCTCGTACTCGACCATGCGCGGGAGGTCGATCACGGACGGGATCGGGCGGAGGCCCTTCTCGGGGGGCACGGAGGTGTAGTCCGTCGCGGGGGTGTAGAAGCGGCGGTGCGGGAGCGTGACGAGGTGCGAGAGGAAGCGGAAGATGGGCGGGAGGATGGAGAGGCAGAAGGACTTGGCGGCAATGCGCCATACGAAGATCGTCAGGACGCCTGTGGCATGCAAGGAGGTGTCAGGGTGTGTGGAATGCGGTGTGAGGGAGAGAGGGGACGCACCGATGACCATCTTAATCGCTGCGGTGCTCCACCAGGTCCCGAGGTCCTGCCAGGTCGCCCAGGACGCGCCAGGCATGGGGCGGACGAAGAAGCTCGCGTCGTACCCGTTGTGCTCCATGTACCAGCGAGCGACGAACTCGCCCATGACTACGGACACGAACGCAATCGCGTCCTCGAAGCACGGGCAGTCATCCACTGGCTGTGGGTGCCTGTGGACGAGGTACAGACACAAGGGCATAATGACCGCAGGGACTGGCGTGCGCCGTGTCAGTGGCGACGTAGGAACGCGAGCGCAAGGGACTCACCGATAAAACCGTTCTCGCGTGACCAGGCGTCCACCACGTCTCCACACCAAACGTGCAAACCCCAAATGCCTGCGCCGAGCGCTGCTCCAGCGATACAATCCGTGAAGGAATGCATGCCGGTGTAGATACGCCCAAACACGATGGAGAAGATGTAAAAGAGCAGGAGGCCGACGAGAGCGAGGTAGGTCGGTAGCGACATCCCATCTTCGCGGTTGGCCACATGCTGGATGACGCCGTAGAAGAAGAGCGCAATGGAGACGGAGTTGGTTGAGTGCGTCGAGGGAAAGCCGTACTCCAGATGGCAGTTACCGATCGCTATGCAGTGGGCGGTCAGCATCGGAAAGGGCGCACAGGACACGGTGCTACTCACTGAGTCGGGAGACGGGGGGCGCGAAGGGTCGTGGGGAACAGCACAAGTCCTTGATGAACGACGAGACGTACACGCCCACCGCGAGCATCAGGAGCAGGCCGCGCCCGAACTCGGGCAGGCCGAAGAAGTAGAAGAGGGGGAGCATGATCATGAAGAACGTGTGCGTCCCCAGGGAGGAGGTGTATACGAAGTACGCGTCCAGGAAGGGCATCCGCACTTTCTCCTGTTCAACAACTCGGAATCAGTCGCCATATTCCAGCACGAAGAAGCAACATAGGCCGCGTCCCATGAAGAGGAGCGGACTGAGAACAGGACAGCGCACGTACCTGCATACTCGCGATAACCCCCGACTCCCACTCAACATTCCTCACGATCGCACGGCGGATGGCTGCCCGCCACGGATCCAAGGTGCGCGTGTACACCTCCTCGGGCTGCCGCCCAGCCCATCCAACAGCCTGCAGGAGGCCCTCCTCCTCTGAGACCGGGGTGGACGACGACGCCTGTGCCTTCTCGTCCCAGCTCCGGTTGCGGTCGGCCTTGCGGAAGCTCATCTCGAGCGCCGAGTCCGGGGTGGACGCGCGCGAGTCGTCGTAGAAGGACGCATCGCGCGAGGTGTGGGAGACTTCAGACGATGAGGACTCCTGGGCGTGCGTGAGATTGTGCTGTGCCCCTTGGAGGACCTTGGCGACGAGCGGATTTTGGGGTGTGGGGGAGTGGAGGGTGGGGCCGTCGGACATGTTCGTTGGTCGTGCGCAGTCGTCTACGGTTGGGTAGCCGTGAACATGAACAAGAAAAGAGGCGGGAGGGGTATCAGAGGAGGCGTCACAAGAGGGCGGGGAGGGCGGGGAGGAGGAGGTAACAGGGGTGATGCGGGGGCGGGGACCAACAGACACCGGAAAATGGACGATATATCATGTAGCAGCTCGGCCAGCGCCTATTCGCACACCGGACCTACCGGGCCTGCAACGGGAGATTTCCCTGGAGGTTCGCTGCACTGAAACCTTCCATGCGGATGTCTTCTCCGATCACGAACGCCTGATGTGCAAGCAGCGAGGCAGATATGCGGATATGTATTATGGCTACCTCTACATGTACAACAGTATCTACACGAGCTTTCGCGGTTCCCAATGGCCCCCAACCCTGAGCGCTGAACGAACCTGAAAAAGATGTTGTAAGCATGCTGACGGTGCGCGGGTCCGAGGCAAGAGAGGAGGGAGGTTGTCTCAGAGAACATACGTTTGTCCTACATGTACAGTTCGGACATATGCTTGTCATGAAAAATTTATAGGTTCATCAGGGACGAAAGATGAAGGAAGGAAGACGGGGGCAGAGCGATAGTTCGTCACGGTGCTCACCTTCTATCACCGGTGATAGAGCCGTAAGCAACGCTTGTGAGGGAACTATGACCGACGACTCCGTTCGGCGTAGTCTTGGCCCTATCGTTGACGAGCTGAGTTCATACCGATTTCACAGGCCCTGTCAAGGTGAGCGGGCAGACACGTTTCGCAACGCGCTTGTGCGTCCAACCTGCCCATGGAGACATCACTTAGAAGGAGACACCTGATGAAGACACAAGTCAGTTAATGTGTGCACAGAGAGCGAGATGTGGACGCGCGAAAGAGGCTCCGTTGGTGATGCATGTTAAATGAGTACGGCACATGAAGTGTTCGCCAACTCGGATGTTTATGGATAAACTATCTTCATAGCCAATAAAGAGGGGCGTACAGAAACTCACCAATGCAATCTTCACGATAACGTAGTTGATCTGTCCTGGGGGACACACGAGAGGCAGATGAGGTACAGAAAGAAAGGCGCAGAGAGCTGGAAGGCTGGACGCCGGAGCGATGATTTTGAACCTCCGCTGATTGCCTTGGGTGGCTGAGTGCAGCGGAGTTTCATAGCTGTACAGTTCCTCGCGCTCAAAAGCGCCCAGCGACGCGTCCCGTGAACCTCCTCCTTTCTCCTCTGGCCAGCAACATTTTCCATGCGACGACAGACCTGGTGAGTGTCTTTACCTACATCTTGCGGAGAAGGTTTCTTCTTCGCATATGATGAGCCTTTCATTCAGTTCTGCTTCCGAAAGAGAGGGCAACCTCCTAGTGGACAACTTCATACCAAAACTCTCAATCCTGATTCTCTTCTGACGTCCGTTCATTCGTCGCACGATCGCTGATACGAATTTCTTTAGATCGCTGTTCTGCGTATGCTCTCCGAAGCGACGCCAGCCCAGTTTTCCTAGGTATAGGTGAGTCGCCGCGTCTTTCTTTTTGTCCGGGACGACAACAAGTTCATCCATTCGTTGAACGTCCTCCCATCACACCTCGTCTCCCCCGCCTGCGGTGCCTGTATAGGCCCGTGGGTCGTGCCCGCTGACGTCGTATTGATGTCGATGGGACGGGGGCGGTGAGGTCCCTGTGGGAGGAAAAATGAAAATATCGGCTTATCTGATTCTTGTTTGCATGCGTCCCCCCCTTTAACAGCATTGCTGACGCTACGTCTTATAGGTGTTCTTCATGTCCGTTGTAATGTATTGTCGTACGTCGTGTAGTGCAGGCTATGTTATATTTTTGAGTCGAAGTTGTGAATGCCGCCCCTGAGTTGATAGAACGCTGCGTGATTATTTCTTTACGGAAGATCCTCGAGTGAGTATCTGCCTACGTCGTGACGCCACGAATGGAGACGATTGGAGCAGACGTTCAAGTGATCCCAATGAGAATCGCATTCCAGAACATGACTTCTCAAGTCAATAAACGAGCTCTATGATAGGAAGAACGAGGCACGACTGAAGATATCCACGGACGTGACTACTCGGGCATGTATGCATGGTAAGTGGTGATAAGCCGCCAGTTGTGGTCCTTGGGCTCCGACTTGTCGTGTTTCTCCTCATCGTGATCCTTCGGCTGTGATTCGTCGTGTTTGTGCTCCTTGTCGTGCTCCTTCCGCTTCGCTTTTTCGTGCTTATGCTCCTTGTCGTGCTCCTTCCGCTGCGATTTTTCCTGTTTGCGCTTCTGTTTTTCTTCCTTACGCTCGGCCTTGTCGAGTTTGACCTTCTTTTCCTTGGGCGTTCCTCGCGCCATGCCGATGTGGATACAGCGTGGATGGAAGAACATCTATGTACTTACTTGAGCGACTCGGTGGCGGAGAGAAAAATCATAGCGTACATGGTTCCAGTGGTCGATGAGCTCCGACACGGGGCCTTTCTTCCCGCGCTTTACGGCGGCCTCGATACCTTTCACGACGAAAACTCCTACAGAAAAGCCGTTAGTCATATATGGACCTTTACAACGCAACGATACACTCACCGAAGACCATCCCGACCGGCAACGCAAGCGGCGCGAGACCCGCCACAGCGCGATTCGCAGGCGACAGCGAGCCCGCAATCCTTACATCATGCAAGAACCTCCTCCAATCCTGCTCGTTCACGTCGTGCTCCACGAACGGGTGCGGCACAATCGCTACACCGCCCGGCTCCATCACCTGCGGCGGGTCGTACGGGAAGCCCTTGTCGAGCATAGAGCCCTTGCCCATGAGCAGGAGAGGTGGAAACGAGGCGTACGTGAGTCCCGGGGCGGGCGGGCGCGAGAAGGACTCTGGGGGAGGGTCCAGGAGGCTCTTGGGGCTCTTGCCGGGGGCGAAGTTCTTCAGGTGCCCCTTGAGACCCTCTGGATTGTCCCCAGGAAGCTCGGGTCCGGCCGTGCCGTCTGGAGAAGGCGCGAAACAGTACATGTGTTGCGGCGGGGGCGGACGCTTGAGCAAGTCTGGGTGGGGGCCTGAGGGGCCGGGCTCATTGGAGTAGTAGGCGGGAGGCGGCACGGCGGCATCGGCGAACGGGCCAACGCTCGTTTGAGGCGAAACGTAGGGGTTAGCCTGAGGTGGGTCTCCTGCGATCATGGCGAGAAGGGCTGTAATCCAGAAAGCCTAAGGGGGTGGACTGTCGGAAGGGTTTTGCGAAGTTCTGGATGGTGTCGAGTCGACTCGGATCTAGCCTCGCCGGGCGAGCAACGCTATATAGGCCAGCAGGTCGGTTGTAAGAACCCGATGCTGTTGCGCATGTCCGGGGCTACGGTCAGGAAGTTAAGGTCATTGAATCGCGTACACCGATGGCAATAGTTCCTACATACCCGAACTTGGCGTTCGGGTGCTGAGAAGTACCTTCGACACGGCGCAATGATATCGGCGTCCGCAGCTGACTTCGGAGAAGATGCGACTTGACGAGTCGTCGGTGTTAGCTATGTATGCGCGGGGGAACTAGCTCGCACAGCGGCCGGAGTTGCACTGGACGTACCGTTCATCTCTATGGGGGGACCAGGGCTGGTTTCCTTGACCCGGAAAGTGTTTGCGAGGGCGCCATACGTACGGGCGAGAAGTTCGTCCGCGCGAACGACTGGTTGTAGGCGCATTGTCATGTGAGGTGAAGTAGTCGGCTTGCAAATGGAGTACGAAGTGTATTCTCACCGAGTTCATGCGTTAGAAGTTGTCTCATGAGCTGATAGTCGAGCCCGATGCGCTCAACGACACACAACAGTAGGCTCGGATCTTCGGGCGCCGCAAAGAGTACGGCCCGGCTTGAAGCTCGATGAGTCATGACGCCATGGCATGGCATGGCATCCAGAGGAAGACTCGCTGAAAGCACCGGTATACTACACGGCGCAGAATCCTTGAGAATGGAGAGCAGTGCTCCTGCGTATACAGCTCGCGGAAGGGGCCCGAGGGCGACGGACTTCAACCCTTGCGCTGGGGAATAGAAGCGCTGGCGTGAACGGGTATGTGCATGACTTAGTGCATAGAAGCCGGACGTACCCGATGAAGTCTCGATTGCGGTGCTCGAAGCCCGCGTGCAGCAGGTATGGAACACGAAGGTGGGGGAGGTGGAGCGGCTTGAGTGAGATGGCCGGGCCGATTTTGAAGTTGGAGCATGAAGCCGTACTAGAGGACTGAAGTAGGTGAGACGTGCCCGTGTTACGGCAGGACGGTTTCGCTGAGTAGTGGCGGCGGTCTTCAACGCTTACTCAATCCAGGTTTCTGGATCTGTCGCATCCCTCCCCGTCCTCACGACACTACAACTGGTGCTGTAAGCTGCCACAAGTAACCGATTACTGTCAATTTTCGTCGACAGCGCGTCCACCGCGGCAGTGTGGCCGTTAATCTGCATCGGACTGTTGGAGCAATAAAAACATTTAGAACAGAGAGACTATGCTTTAAGAGAGCGTATATACTCTGGTATCCTCAGCAGGGTAGTGTCGTGGTCCAAAGGTAAACGGATGGTCATGAACTCGACAGGAGTAATCGTACGGAGAATGCCGACGATCAAGCGCCCGCGCATGTATGAACACCACGGCGGGGATGAAGCTTTGAAGCTTTGACGGACTGCCACGATTGAACCGTTTTCCATGATATCCAATACACGATTTGGGGATATATCGACAATTGAAACAGTTGTACATAGGTCTGGTAGGGGAACTGACAGGGAAACATACAGCTAGAGTCCAGAAACGAGCGTGGTAATACGGTAAGTGGCTTCATACAGCGTCGGAGCACAACTGCGGTATACTTGGTTTCATATCGCCCACAATGGTGCGTGAGCCGGCATGGGTAAACGTGAACATATGCAAGACTCACCCGAGCGTCTCTGAAGCATCGCCTCGTATTGGCTCCGACGACAAAGTTCGGCCATGATTACACAATATTGATACACAGAACGTTGAGGGGTATGATGGTAGAAGGAATAAGACCCGATTAAACACGCATATAGGAGGATGAGGAGGGAAAGAGAGGGATTGAGATAGTCCGGAAGGTCACTCGGGCACGTATGCACGGTAGGTGATGATGAGCCGCCAGTTATTGTCCTTGGCCTGTGACTTGTCGCGTTTACCGTTCTGATCCTTTGGCGGCCCTTGCACCACATCGATGTGAAGACAGCGTGGGTGGAAGAACATCTATGCGTATCCTCGTGAGCGATCTCAGACACAGAATGAACGTCGGAACGTACATGGTTCCAGTGGTCGATGAGCTGGGAAACGGGGCCTTTCTTGGTCCGCTTCATAGCGCTGTCGATGCCCTTCACGATGAAGAACCCTATAAAAGTGGACGAAAACACCCTTTATTCATAAACAAACATCCACATGATAGCAGCAGTAGACCCACCGAAGATAATCCCAACGGGCAACGCCAGTGGCGCGAGGCCAGAGACGACACGGTTCATGGGCGACAAGGACCCCGCAACCCTCACATCATGCAAGAATCTCCTCCAATCCTGCTCATTCACGTCGTGCTCTACGAACGGGTGCGGCACCGCCGCCACGCCCCCTCCCAGCACCTGCGGCGCCGCGTACGGAAACCCGCGGTCGAGCGTCGAGCCCTTGCCCACGAGCACGAGCGGGGCGAACATCGCGTACGTGAGCCCCTGAGCGGGCGGGCGGAGGAACGACTCCGGGGGAGGGTTGAGCAGGGTCTTTGGGCTCTTACCGGGGGCGAAGTTCTTGACATGCCCCATGAAGCCTTTCACGTTGTCCCCGGAGAGCTCGGGGCCGACCGTACCGTCTGGGGAGGGCGCGAAGGAGTACATGTGTTGGGGAGGAGGTGGGCGCTTGAACAGGTCTGGGCGCGGGCCTGAGGGTCCGGGTTCGTTGGAGGAGTAGGAAGGAGGGGCCACGGCGGTGTCGACGAAACCAACGCTCGCTTGAGACGAGACGTAGGGGTTAACTTTGGGCGGATCTCCCGTGATCATGGCTAGAAGAGTTGAGGCCGAGAAGCTTGAGAAGGTAGGATGTCGTCGAGAGCTTGCTCCTCTGGGTAGTGTTGAGTGGGCTTGGACGCGCTGAACGACACATATTATATGGACGAGGGGATCAGTCGTAAGACCCTGACGTTGTAGTGCATGTTCGGAGGCCGCGGCAAGGAGGTTAGGACGCCGTTGTACCGCGCACATCGAGGACAGTCATCTCGGCGTACAGCTCGCCGTATAGTGAGCGTTTCGGAATGCTCAGAAGCATTTGCGGCACGGTGAAATCAGCGCCAGCACTGCTCCGCAGCCAACTTCAGAGAGGAAGCCGCTGAACGTCCTCTAGTCCACACTTTCACCTATACGCGTGGAAACCAAAATTAGTTTACGCAGCAGATGGTGTTGTGCTAGACATACCAGCTAGCCGGGGTCTGCTGTGTTGAATCAGAAAGTATCTTCGTGAGCGCTACGCATGCAGTTGACAACGTCCGCGTCTAAGTGTGTAGATTGCTGTGCGTGCTGGAGCATCCCCGCGGGATGAGTATGGCGACGAATCGGAGTGCCCACAGTCCGTACCCGAGTCGTCCCGCGGGAAAACAGTCGATGTAGCTGTATCAAGAGGTCCATAACAGCTGTGTCGAGCCTTCGGGCGCTGTAGAGGACGTGGGACTCCGTTATACCATGTCTCAGAAACGACTTTTGCATGCTTTGACCCTTGAGAACCCTTGGTCATCAGTTCGAGCGAAAGAATGAAAGGGTGTACCAAGTTCCGAGGGTGTGTTCAGGCGAGTGGCCTCATTCGTCGAAAGTTGCGTGGGGTCATGTCATGACATCCAAGCTGCGGAAAGCCACATTTTTTCCGACACTTGTTCTTCGGTGCTACTTCAGAATCCTGGATATGCAGTGCTTCAGCCGACATTGCATAAGCAGACGCACATACCCAAGTCATCTCAAGCTCCTCTGGAACACCGCTTCGTATCAACCCCGACGTTAAAAGTGCGCCCGAGTTGCGGGAACTCTTGGGCGCATCGCCCACACAGCAACCCACGCGACGGCGTGGGATAGGTACGGGCCTTCGCCCGCGGCTCGGGACATGTGGTGCTATCGCTGACACCATATAGGGGACACAATGAGAGGTTCCGGGATCGACGTAACACGAGTGCGGCTTCGTTGTCATGGAAGTGGACGTCGGGAAGGAGGAGGTCTTAGCGTGCTCTGGGGAGACAATAAGTTCAGCATTCCCGAGGGCGTGCAGCCGGATGTGTCGCAATCTTCGTGGGCGCGAGGTGTCCGCAAGGCCAGAAGCCAGGCCCACGGCCTAGCAGCCAGCCGCAAGGGGAGTTCGGTGGTTCCCTGGAATAGCGGCAGCACCGTGGAGGCTTATTGATAGAAGTTGTCGGGATACAGTACTCTTCTACACCGGCCTCTCGAAACAACGTTTACATGGAGAATTGACGATGGAACGCGCATGCATATAAAGACCAAGCGGACAGGAGACGGACGGTGCATGTTGGAAGTCTCAGAGAAATGACAGAGGCCGGACTCGACCCAGTGCTTGGGGCAGTGGATGTCGTTCGGGAACAAGGCACGCGCAAGCGCTTATGGTAGAATTATCCTTGATTTTGCCCTTGACACGTTTTGGGCAAGTCGTGCCTCGATGACGTTATCAGAAAGGTTAATTCCCGACTACTCATGCCTTGATATGGGCATGGCGGGTCACAAACAAGCATCAATACGGCGAATTAGCGGTGTTAACTGCCGGTTACATAACCGAGGGGAAGTATGGGCGCCAATAGAAGCCCCTATTGTTCCGGATACGTCAGTCATTATTGTCTGAGAAGCGGAACGACGAGCAGAGGCGAAACAATGGGGGCCAGCGCACAAAAGGCCGGAAAAGAGGCGAACGATACTAAAGCTCCTGCTGGGCAGAGTCCTCCCTTGTCTTCCTCCTCGTTGCGTTCTCTGCATTGAGCAAGTCTCCCTTTCACGACTTTATCGAATCATCATTAGACTCTAACGACCCCAACGATGGCCTCCAGTGAGTTGTCTCCTCCTACTGTTCAGAGCATCTTCGCTAACCGGTTTCTAGTCTTTGCCTCCAACAAGATTATCCCTAGCCTCAAGCGCCGTGCTCGCTCGGCGAACAAGTCCGATGCATCGCCAGCGAAAGCCAAACCTCTCCACATCCTTCCCCACGTCGTAGAAGAAGACGAGAGCCCGAGTCGCGCCTCCTGCTCATCATCATGCTCCCTCCCGACCAACACGAACTTTCAGCCCTCACGATATGTGGGCGGCAGCGCAACCCTCGGCGCGCGCCCCACACACGACAAGCGCGACTCGCGTAGAGTTGTCTTGACGGGAGTGGAGGGTCTCACTTTCGACGACTTCTTCCCCCCATCAAGCGCCCCCCGCGCCCGCACACCTTCTCCGCCTCCTCCGTGCGCCCGCACCGCTTCTCCCCTCTCTCGCCCACAAACGCCACCAAGATCGGCTGCTCCCTCTTCTGCCACCTCCGAGAGCTCTCTCGATGATATTAACCTTCGGTTCTCTGGCCTCGGCATCTCACTCGACTTCCCTTCTCCCCCTTCGTCTGCAGCAACGTTTGCTTCGCTATCCAGGAGACGCGAACAGTCTCCGAGCCCTTCTGTCACCAGCAGTGATTGCACTTCTAGCCCCAAAACCCCGTGCTCGACGCCCCCCACTTCCGACGACGAATCACCAATGCGTTCGAACCTCATGCGCGCTCCGACCTTCAAGTCCCAACATGCCTCCGTCCTCTTCATGCAGTCCATGCCCGACCTCGGCGAGCAGGTCCGCAAGAGCTCCATTACCTCCATCGTCTCAGATAACGTCTCTGAAGAGGTCGACTGGATTGCCCAGGACATCAGCGATATCGTCACGCTTTCCTCGCCCCTCCCTGCCGCGATCCGTGTCGCGGAGACTGAGCCGTCCGTGGATGCTCGCGCTCGCCCGGACTCGATGCCGCCACCGCCTCGTACCGCTCGTGGCCGCTCCAGCAAGGTCCCCCCTGCGCTTCCGCGTATCGCTATCCACGACAGCAACATGCGTGGCCCGAGCGCGCAGCTCGACCCGACGTTCCCTCTCAAGCGCCGCTCTTACCTCGTCCCGACGCGTCCGCCTCCCCCGCCCCCGGTCTCGTCCCTGTCCGCAATGGAGCAGGCGACGGAGGCGCTCCTCGAGGAGCTCGCTAACGCCGCGCTCGGCGCGGGCGATTCCTGGCACCGAGCTCACCATCCCGAGCACCGACGGTTTCCAATCTCCAATCTCGCTCCCGCCATCCCCAAGCAGCCACTTCATCGTCATGACGCCCACCACCCCGGCTGGGGCGCGTCCGCCCCCTCGCTCTTCCGTTCCGGCGGATGTCGACTTCTTCGCTGAAGAGAGCCCGGTCGAGCTGCTCGCACCCATCGTGCGCGAGGTGCCACAGTGGCCGAGCACCCCGCAGAGCCCGAGCGTATATTCGCAGCCCGACTCGCCCCTCTCCTCGTTCGACTTCGACATCGACGTTTCCTTCGCTCCCGAGAGCCCCAGCCCCAGCCCGAACCCCGCGCGGCGCACGTCCTCGACGATCTCCCTCGCGGGCGCGACGGTGGACCCCATCGCGGCAGAGCGTACCCTCCGCTCGCGCTGGTCGACGTCCACGCTCGGTTCGCTCGCGGAGAGCCACTCGCACTCGTGGCTGCCCCGCTTCACGCTCTCGCCCTCGAAGCGCGGGAAGGCGGGAAAGACCTCGCCGACTCCCGGGCACGCGCACTCCGGGTCGTCGTCGTCGGTCGCCTCGACGGGCTCGACGTCGCCCCTCCAGCGCAAGAACGCGGTCAAGGGTGCGGGAAAGCGCTCACTGGAACTGACGAGGCGGGATAGCCGCGCGTCGCAGGTGAGCAACAGCGGCGCGAGCGACAGCGGGGAGAGCACCGCGAGCTCGGGCCTCCACCGCAAGCCCATCCCGTTCGCGCTCCTCATGGCGAATTCGGCGTCCGCTTGATTCGCTCTCGCATTCTCGACGATATGACTCGGAAGTAACGACCACTCATGACGCTCTCCTGCATCTTCTTTGGTTTCATTGCGGCTCCTCGGTAACTGTATCAATAGTCAACGCGCTCCTTTGCACATAGCATTTCGTCCACTCATTCTTCCGCACGCTTCCTAACTATTGTAGCATTCGCATTCTCGAACACGTCTCTCCTCTCCTCTGTAGCCCACCCACAAACCCACTTCGTTCTCCACGCTTCGTCTCCCTGCTCCTTAACTTCTCTGGCTCTCGGTACATATTTATTCGCGCGTGAGCGCATATTGACTGTAGTCACTTAATCGCGCCTACGCCTTCATTCGTACGCATACTGTACATATCCTGCCGGGCTCCTCCCTCACTAGATTGCCTGCGCCACACTCTCGTTTTTGCTACCCGTAACGCATCGGCTGGGTCGAACATTATGTATCTCTTAGTAATGAAAACCTCACGCGTTTCGGAGACGATCCTCTTCCTTGCTCGTGTGCTTCCGTTAAAGACGCGACGAACTAATCATTCTGTCCAGGGGCTAATGTTACAAGGTGGATACTCCACTTTCAGCTGATGGTGATATTTACTTCGCCGCCGCAGCGTTGGCGCGCGCGTTCGCCAGACGCTTCTTGAACGCATCAGCAACGTACGCCTGGAAGGGGATCAGCGCGTATAGCAAGTGAGGACCACTTGGGAACATACCTCGTCGAAGGTAGCCTTGAAGCTCTCGCGGGCGAAGAGGTCGTCGACGTACTTCCCAAGACGGGCGAACTTGCCAGTAGTAGCAGCCTCCCAAACCTTCTTGCCCTCGCCCTCGGGGTAGGCACCAAGCTCGTTGATGAGCGTAACGCGCATGCGCGCAAGGAAGGGCGTGATAGCAACATCCGCGATCGAATACTCGCCGACCGCAAAGCCGATCGCGGGCAGGAGCGATTGGATGTACTCCAGCCCTTTGTAGACGTCCTCGACAGGCCCGTTGCGCATGAGGAACGCGTACCAGGGCCCGGTGAACTTGCTCGAGACGCCCTCGATGAAGAAGCGCGCCTGGGCGCGCTTGACGGGGTCCGTGGGGATGAGGCCGGATTGCGGGAAGAGGTCGCCGACGAGCTCGACGAGCACGAGGGACTCGGCGATCTTGGTCGACTCGGGCGAGGGCTGGTCGGGAGAGACGTCGGGGCCGCCGTAGGCGATCGCGGGGACCTAGAGCGGTTGTGAGCGCTCAAGAGTTGAAGAGACGTGGTGCTCGGTGAGAGAATGGTACCTTGCTCGCGGGGTTTACTTTGGGCGCGTACCACTCGGGCTTGTTCGAGAGATCGATCTCGTACCTCTTGAACTTCGCACCAGCCTCAGCCAAGGCAATTTCAGCCTAGAAGGCAACAGATAATGAGACGACATTTCTAGTTCTCTAGAGCGATAAGTCATACCCGCTGCGCGTAAGGGCAAATCTATATGGGCGAGGGAACGGTTTGTAAGCCGAGCCGTCCTCAAACACAATAGAATGGTGAAGAGAATTCAAGGTCTAACCTTTGCGGAATACAAAGTGATGCTCTCGACCATGGCTGTCAGTGTGGATGTAGGAAGGCGGATGGGAAAGCAGCCCTGCTGAAGCCTTGCTTATATATACGGAGTGGATAAGGTCATCAAGAGTGCCCATGTCGCGAGATCGGGATTTCCTGTGGGAGGGGATGTCGTCATGTGCATGCCACCGAACCAAGATTAGTAGATAGAATACAGATCGTGAACTCCGATCTTGCTGACTGATCCTCCTGCGTCCGACATCGTTGTACAGATGAGACTTGGCGGGTACTGCGACTATAGGCGCCATGGTCAAAGAGTGAGTCAGCATATCATTCTTTCCAAGAGGACTGCGTATGTGTAGTTGCGCCCGACATCTGCCAGCTTGCGAGGGCGGCCGCCGATTCGGAGAGAGTCAAGGCACATCATGAGTGGCGGGAAAAAGTGTAAGCGCCCGTGTGGCGTCGACCTGAACTATGCACGACGTCCCGTGTGCTCCCAAGTCACCCTCAGCATTCCGCAAATCCTGTAGCAATCAGTAGGAGATGGTTCAAACAAACACGAATCCAAGAGTTACCTCAATGTACAGCAACCTGGAGGGAATCGCAAATCATGTATGCTAGCGATGACGAAGTCTTTGTGATATTCATCTGATATCTTCGGGCGCCAGAAAAAATGCTGGACCGCGTTCCGCTGTTTTTGTCCACATATCACCGAAGACACGTTTCGCTGGCAAGGACCAGAGTGACGATATATTGGGCGCCTAAAGGCGTTCAGTAGGCTTGCCAAATACGAGAAAACACAGCTTTCATGCGCGGGCGTCTGGAACGGCTTGTCGAGCAGCGGCCAGCAGCGGCCTTTGCGAACGGTCTCTTGCAGGCGTTGAGAGCGCAACATGCATGCCCTACGTCAGGAGCTCCTCCCGCCTAGCGGTGTGGAGTTTGCAGCATGTCTCAGGTTCACGTCTTCTACCCTCTCCGACGCCAGCTCGTCCTCCACCGGGAGGGCTCTCTTCAACATCGTCGTCGCGCGTTCAAGTCTTCTGCGCATCTTTGAAGTTAGGGAAGAGCCAGCACCTATATCCGCACAAAAGGAGGAGGAGAGGGAGCGGCGCGCCAGCGTGCGCAAGGGGACAGAGGCGGTAGAGGGAGAAGTTGAAATGGATGCGTCCGGGGAGGGGTTTGTCAATATGGGCACGGTCAAGGTAAATGTGCTTCGGATACGGAACTCTTGTCGCGTCGCCACCGCGTTCGAATGCCATCTTGCTTTTCCCCCTTCCCTCGTGCCTCCTTCCCTCCTTGGCAATGGGCGACCGCCTCTGTGCGAGTGTTAGAGCAGCTCGCTGACTGGTACTCTTCCTTGTCTCCAGTCCGCTGCACAGAATGGTGCAGCACACCCACCCACCGTCAACCGCTTCTACCTCGTTCGCGAGCATCGACTACACGGAACCGTCACTGGCCTGGAGCCCGTGCGCACGGTGCACTCCATCGACGACAAGCTGGATAGGTTGCTGGTCTCGTTCAAGGATGCGAAGGTGCGTAACAATCCATTCACATTGTAGTGTCTTCTTCATGTCCTCGCATATGTACAGATCGCTCTTCTCGAATGGTCGGACACCGTCCACGATGTCATCACTGTCTCTATCCACACATACGAGCGTGCGCCACAGCTGGTGCGTATATCCCGTTGCAACTGCATATAGCCACCTAAGTCGTGCTCCAAGATGGCCCTCGACTCTCCCCTCTTCCGCGCCGAACTTCGCGTCGACCCTATGTCTCGATGTGCTGCCCTATCGCTCCCAAAAGACTCGCTCGCGATTCTCCCTTTCTACCAAAGTCAAGCCGAACTCGACCTCATGGAAGTGGAGACGAGCCAAGCCGCCAGGGACGTCCCGTACTCCCCCAGTTTCGTCCTCGACCTCGCGAACGACGTGGACAAGCGTATCCGGAATGTCATCGACTTCACTTTTCTGCCTGGTTTCCACAACCCGACTATCGCGGTCTTGTGTCAGCTCCAGCAAACATGGACAGGGTATGTCTTCCCTTTTCCGCTCGTGTTATATGCGTAAACGCGGCCCCCTGACGTTTCGTATAGGCGGCTCAAGGAGTTCAAGGATACTGTCGGCTTGTACTTCTTCACGCTCGATCTCGTTACCAACAGTTACCCCGTGATCACCGCCGTCGACGGCCTCCCCTACGACTCTTTCGCGCTCCAGCCGTGTTCCACCGCCACCGGCGGAGTAGTCGTCCTCACCAGCAACAGCGTCCTTTTTGTCGACCAGTCCGGCCGGCGCATCGTCCTCCCCGTGAACGGCTGGCCGCCGAGGATCAGCGACCTCCCCATGCCCCAAATCACGACGTCAGAGCAGACACGCGACTTGCAGCTCGAGGGGGCGCGGTTCGCGTTTGTGGACGAGAAGACGTTCTTCCTCTTCCTTCGTGACGGCACGGTGTACCCCATCGAGCTCATCCAGGACGGCAAAACTGTGTCCAAGCTGTCGATGGGGGCTGCTCTCGCGCAGACCACCATTCCTACCGTTGTGAAACGCGTCGAAGACGACCATGTGTTTGTCGGTAGCATCGTTGGCCCTTCTGTTCTGCTCAAGACGGCTAGGGTAGAAGAGGAGATCAAGGAAGAGGACGTGGAGATGGACGGTCCTGCTGCTGTGGTCGACACGGACAAGGATCAGGACATGATGGATGACGACGAAGGTGAGCATTCTCGCGTATCGCTTCAGTGAAGTGTTTTCATGATATGTGCAAGATCTCTACGGACCGTCCGACCCCGCTGAAAAGCCGACCGCGAACGGTGCGACGAACGGCGGCGCGGATTCAGTCCGAAAACGCACAGTTGTACATCTGTCCCTGTCCGACGCGATACCGGCACATGGACCTCTGTCCGATATAACATTTGGATTTGCTCGTAATGGGGTAGGTACAGCCAACAAGTATCTCTATTGGTTGCTGACAAGGCCGATAGGATCGACAAGTACCTGAACTCATGACCGCGACGGGTGCCGGTCAGCTGGGTGGCTTCCACCTCTTTCAGGTGAGGCCATTTTCTATCAACAGCTTTGCACAGACAGCTAAGGCTCGATGTCACAGAGGGATATGCCCACACGTTCGAAGCGCAAGCTTCATGCTATAGGAGGTGGCCGCGGAATGTGGTCTTTGAATATCCGACGCCCTTCTACACCGCTCAATGCGGACAATGACTCGATCATTATTAGCACGGACGCGAATCCCTCCCCCGGCTTGTCACGAGTGCGCACCCACCTCCCTTTAGCATGCCAACGTGCATTAAACTCCCCTTTGCACAGATTGCTACTCGGTCGTCGCAGTCGGATATTACAATCACGACTCGAATACCGGGGACGACCCTGGGCGCGGCGCCCTTCTTCCAGAACACCGCCATCCTTCACGTGATGTTCAACGTCACGAACGTTATTCGAGTACTAGAGCCCGATGGCACGGAGCGACAGAGCATAAAAGACGTCGACGGCAACACTCCTAGACCGAGGGTGAGGTCGTGCAGTATCTGCGACCCGTACATCCTCATCATCCGCGAGGATGACACTATTGGCCTGTTCATCGGTATTGATCGTGGTAGAATAAGGCGAAAAGACATGTCTCCTATGGGTGACAAGGTGAGCAGTGCTGGCCCACGGAAAGACGTTATTGCTGAAAGTCTTTCCTAGACCTCGCGATACCTCACAGGTTACTTCTACACAGACACCAGTGGCATCTTCCAGAGCTTCCTGAACGAGAACGCCCCGGCGGAGATGACTACATCAACAGTTCAAGGCGCGATGAATGGCGGCACCAAGAGTCAGTGGTTAGTGCTCGTTCGCCCCCAGGGAGTCGTCGAAGTAAGTGTTCGGTGGCTAGTTCTCTCCCGTTACTAACCTCCTTCGCAGATCTGGACGCTTCCAAAGCTGACGCTGGCATTCTCCACGAACCAACTGGCGACCCTCGACCCCATCCTGACCGACTCGCTAGACCTTCCAGCGCTTTCGCTTCCGCAAGATCCGCCGCGGAAGCCGCAGGAGCTCGACATCGACCAACTTGTCATCGCACCCTTGGGCGAGACCCGGCCACGCCCGCATCTCATTGTAAGTGCTGCTGCGCGCACCGCGTGCCCCCCGTGCGCTGTGGCTTGGAGCACTAACAATGATCCGCCCCCATAGGTCCTACTGCGGTCGGGGCAGATGGGGATCTACGAGGCCGTCGCCACGACGGCTCCCACAGAGCCCCTGCCCTCCGCCCGATCATCGACGCTTCTCGTCAAGTTCGTCAAGGTCGCGTCCCGCGCGTTCGACATCCAGTACCCCGAGGAGGAGCAGAAGTCCGTTCTCGCCGAGCAGAAGCGCATCTCGCGCCTCCTCCTGCCCTTCGTCACCTCGCCCACGCCCGGGCAGTCGTACACTGGGGTCTTCTTCACGGGTGATCGACCGAGCTGGATTGTGGCGACGGACAAGGGCGGCGTGAGGGTGTTCCCGTCTGGCCACAACGTCGTGCATGCATTCACGACGTGCTCCCTGTGGGAGTCTCGAGGCGATTTTTTGCTGTACTCGGAAGAGGTATGTCAGCAATCGCCTGCGCTGGCGCAGTGCTGACCTCATGACGCTTCCCAGGGCCCCAGCTTGGTCGAGTGGATGCCAGACGTTTCGCTGGACGCCCATCTACCCGCGCGCTCCGTCCCACGCTCGCGGCCTTACTCGAACGTCGTGTTTGATGCCTCCACCCAATTAGTTGTCGCAGCTTCGACCTCTATGAACCGGTTCGCATCATATGACGAGGACGGGAACATTGTCTGGGAGCCCGATAGTGCGTGCTTATATAGCGTCGCTATCTTGTCTACGCGCGCACGCATCGCTCACCGCGCTATCTTCCCTCACAGGCGCGAACATCTCCCTCCCCTACTGCGAAACCTCGACACTTGAGCTCATCACCCCGGATGGATGGGTCACGATGGACGGGTACGTTCCGCCCCGCATCTAAGCGAGCTGCGCTGTGTGCACGACGTGCTGACGCAGTGCGTAGGTACGAGTTTGCCGCGAACGAATTCGTGACTTGCATCGTGTCCGTACCCCTTGAGACCATGAGTACGGAGTCTGGCATGAAGGACTATATCGCCGTGGGTACCACGATCAACCGCGGAGAGGATCTCGCGGTGAAGGGCGCGGTGAGCCTATTTTGCCCTTTACTGTCTGCAGTCGGGCTCAATTGCACGACTTCTATGCATAGGTCTACATCTTCGAGATCGTCGACGTGGTTCCTGATCCTAGTGTTACGAACATGAAGAGATGGTGGCGTCTCAAGCTTCTCTGTCGAGACGACGCAAAGGGATCCGTCACGTGCCTCTGTGGCATGAACGGGTACTTGGTCTCGTCCATGGGCCAGAAGGTGCGTGCCGCGAGGCTATACTTTGACTGGGCAGTGCCCTAGCCTAACTCGCCTTCACAGATCTACGTGCGCGCCTTCGACCTGGACGAACGACTTGTTGGCGTGGCGTTCCTCGACGTGGGCGTGTACGTCACCTCCCTGCGCGCGGTCAAGAACCTGCTCGTGATCGGGGACGCGGTGAAGAGCGTTTGGTTCGTCGCGTTCCAGGTAAGCCGTGCCCCAGCGTTCGTCCTCTGCGCACTTCATTTCCCACCCGCTCCCCCCTGCCCCTGCTCCCGCCCCGCCTCCTACGCTCTCGCTTGCGTTTGAAACCGTCTGGTGACCCTGATGCTGACGCTCGTGATTCGATGCGCAGGAGGACCCGTACAAACTCGTGATCCTCGGCAAAGACCCCCAGCACTGCTGCGTCACTCGTGCAGACCTGTTCTTTGCTGACGGGCACATGTCTATCGTGACATGTGACGAGGAAGGCGTTGTGAGGATATACGCCTATGACCCGCGTGGTGGGTCTAATCCTCTCTTTTCTCTTCTCCGGCTCTAATAATGGCGTTTGCTATACCCGTCGACGTCAATACCGCTCGGAACCGCCTTCGGACCGGAAGACCCCGAGTCGAAGAGCGGTCAACGCCTTCTCCGGCGGACCGAGTTCCACGGACAGACGGAGTACCGGAGCTCGTTACTCGTCGCCCGTCGGCCGAAGACGGGGGATGTAGAAATCCCTCAGGCGCGGCTTGTGTGCGGTGCGTAGTGTTCCTACCGGGCTGTGCCCCATTTTGTTCGGCGAACTTAATGCTCACAAGCGCTGCGGTCCTGGATAGGCATGGTGGACGGTTCACTCGCGTCGCTCACAGCCGTTGACGAAGCTGCGTTCAAGCGGCTGCACCTTCTGCAAGGCCAGTTGGTCCGCACCGTGCAGCACGTCGCGGCCCTCAACCCGAAAGCCTTCCGGTAAGCCTCTTCCTGGTCGTGTGCCGCTCGCCGCGTGGTGTATCTGACTTTGCATATTTCTGGATCCTCCACGCGACCCAACACGACATCTACAGCATGGTGCGGAACGAACGTGTATCTCGGCCGCTCACGAGGGGCATCCTGGACGGGAACCTGCTGGCGACGTTCACGGACCTGCCCATCGCCCGCCAAGACGAAGTGACCCGCCAAATCGGCACAGACCGCGCGACGGTGCTCAAGGACTGGGTTGCGCTCGTAGGCGCGTGGTAGCACGGTGGCAGTTGGCCTTGCTCGGACGTGTTTGTTGTACGTTGTGTATTCCCTGCTCCGAACACGATTCTATGATTCGCCCACCGGCTAGACTAGAACACTTTGTTGGCGCAGCTAGAAGCGAACAGCCGCGGACGGACGGGCGGTTTAATGCGGGTGAGCACGCCGCAGGCGTGCGGAGCGTCTGGCGCATGTTGAAGGTTTCCTTGCGGTTGTGCTGCGCGCCTACGGGATCCGGATGCGCGTTCAAACGCTCGCGCTTCTTCCCTCCGGATCACTTTCGTCAGATGCACCAGGGTCGTTGCCTCATGCCCATGGCGTGCTACTGTACTGCTGCGAGCGACTATTTCGTGTCTCTGGACTTGCCTCGCTCCTCTTCCTAGCTCTTTCTATCACTCGTGTGCGTAGGCTCGGCCCCCTGGTCCCACTTCCCTCCGGTCAGGACGCATCTACGGGAGCGAAGGGCGATAGCGAGGGACGCCACAGATCGTCCGTAGACCGCCTTTGGAGGCCACATGCGCAGGTCCAGCTATTGCTTTCATATTCCCGCGCTCATGCCGGCGCACGCCCAGGGGGAACGTGGTGTTGCTGAGAACGACGAAGCCCCGTCGAAGAGGCCATCCTGACGGCAGCGGTCAATGTTCGAATGGGCCACCGATCGTGGGCGACAGCACTATGTCCGCCCGCCCGCGGGGCGGGGGATGCGCCCTATCGCAATTCGACCTGCGTAGTCGGTCACGGTGGGCAGCCCCCGCACGCGGGCCCTTCACACGCGCGATCTTCTTGCCCCGGCCTGGCGGACGCGTGCCGGCGGAGGGGGCAAGCCGGGACGCAGGCGGCGCGTGTTCTGCCAAATGGGATACTCGTGTATGTGAACGCGGTGCGGGCTCGCGCTGCTGGCAGGATCGTCTGCCCCGCTGGAAATTGCTATAAGACACAGGGCCGCGGGCCGCCTGCGCTCCTACTCCGCCCCCCTACTTACTGGCCTTTCTCTTCGAATCACTCTGAGCTCAGTCTTCAGAGTCGAGGTGCCTCAGGTACGACTGAAGTACTACCGACCCGAACCTCCCTGGCTCGTCCACACCTCGCCTTTCTTCACGGTCCACTACGAGCTCTGTAGCCATACTCGCACTATCGTTTCATTTTTTCTTTGTTCGAGTTCGACGCCTACGTCGGCCCCGCACCCACCACATGCTCTCTGCCCTCGGCTTCGACACCAAGAGCGCCGGCCGCACGATGAATCTTAGCCACACATTGAGCCAGGGTCACGGTGGCTCGAGGGTACGTCCCCGTTCAATTTCGCTGTACCCCAGTGCCTCGAAGAACGCCTTGTGACCGACGATGTGCCTGTAAATTTGCAGTTTTTCTCAAACGCCCCAAGGGGCTTTTCCGTGCACGTATTCAAGAACTCCGTTCACACCGCGCCCCCGCTGCAGCAGCCCCAAGGGCCGCCCCTGGCCGCGGTTCCTGGAAGCAAGTATGACGTCGTCCCCGCCTCGCGGCAGGTTACCGGAGGACAGACTTGGACAGGAAGCAGGCAGCAGAGCTACCACACCTCGCAAGGATTCGAAATCGAGCGAAAGCAGCAGCCGCTGCAGCTGACAACAGGTGCGCCTCCGTTGCCTCCGTCGCAAGACCGCCGCCTCGTGCCAGTGTCGACTAGCGTGGGGAAGCACGCGCGGCCGGCGGAGACGAAGTACGGAGGAGGAGCGGTGGTGAAATCCGGGGCGGGGAAGACGTACGGGATCTACCCGAGCCTGACGAGCGACGTGTATATATACGAACGGTCGATCTCGACGGCGTCGGTCGACGAGGACGCGTACCTGGCTGCGTCGCCGTCGTCGGATTCGTCGAGCTCGTCTGAAGACGTCGTGGACGAAGATCGAGAGATTGGCATAGCCACGCTCGAGATCTCGTCTACCCGCGCGTCGAGCAGCACCGAAACCTTGGAAAGCACGCTCACAGCCGCCCGCATCCGTCGCGACTCTCTCTCTTCCCTCCCACCACCACCTCTCCCGCACACGTCCTCTGCCGCCGCCTCCCGCCCTGCCGTTGCTGCCCCACCTCGTCCTGCATCGACGCGCCCCCACGCCCACGCCCCGCCGCCGACGTCCGCGTCCGCCCCGCCGCTCGCACGCGCCGAGAGCCGCGCCCACGCCCCATCCCGCACCCACATCCCAATCTCGCACGCGCCCGTACCCGCGATCCAGCTCGGGTCCGCGCCGCTCGAGAACAGCTCCGACTCGGACAGCGACACCGTCGTATCCGACACACTCGCCGCCGCCTCATCGATGGTCGTCGACGTGCTCGGCGCGCAGTGGGCCCCGCCCTTCCCTTCCCGCCAACCGCACGTGCCCCCCGCGCTCCGGAGCGCGACGCCGTTTCGCCGCGAGGAGGACAACCATGTCCAGAGCGTGAGCTCTACATCCACGTACTACTGGTACCCGCCTCAACCCACCACCCAAGCGAGGAGGAGGGACCCTCCAGCCCCCGCACAAGCCCCACAACCCGTAGCCGTCGCGAGGGATCCGAGGGATCTTCCTACGCAACGCCCAGCAGCACCGCCCCCGAGTTCTCTGTCGCAGCACCGCGACTACGATCGCGAACGGGACCGCGACCAAGATCGTGAGCGCGAGCGCGACGGGAGGCGCGACGACAGCCCCCGCACGGACGAGCCAGCGCACCCACGGGCGCCTCCAGGCTTGTCTTTTGCGGGGACGCCCGTCGCGACGGCCGCTGATGCGCCTGCCCCGCCTTCCGCGGCGAAGAATCCTCCGGGCGCCGACTCGCGTTCGAGCCCCCAGTACGCCGTCTCCCGCTCCCCGCCGCCGACGGGGGCGCCGTCGTCGTCGTCGTCGCCGCCGGGTCTGGCGCGCGCGTCGAGCACGCGTCACTCACCTACGGCTAGCTCGGCGCCTGCTGGCCAGGAGGCGTACGCTAGACACGCAGAGGCAGCCGGTTCGGTGCATTTCCCTGCATCTGTCCCACCGCCTTCTTCCTCGCCCCCTCGCCGAGACCGTGAACGCGAACGTGGTGCGCGCACGCCTTCTCCCCGCGAGAGTCCTACTGCCACGGAGCATGCGCCCGCGGCGCAGATGCAGCGGGCCGTGTCGGGTATGGACGGTGCGCAAGGTGCGCTCGTCGTAGCTTCGCTCGCGAAACGTTCTGTCCGCTGGACGGAAAACCTCGTCTCTCCATCACCTGTTCCCCCCGAGATGCGCAGGAAGGGCTGGTTCAACCGTAAGGGGTAAGTACCACCTTTTTGTCGCTGCTGCGCCGTTATTCACGCCCCGGTCGCATGTTGCAGGGACCAACTTTGGACGAACGAGGGACACTACAAGATCCCAGAGCCGGGAAAGGAGTACCCCGAGGACCTCGCTGTGAGTTTCTGTCCCCTCTCGTGTGCCCCTTCCCTTCTCGCCCTGCGCTGTCCTCGTTTCCCGGTCCCTCGCTCGTGATCAGCGCTGACACAGCTACGCATTGCCTCTGTAGAACTACCCTGAGCCCAGGACGGGGTGGATGAACGAGGATGGCGTGCGCATCGACATTTGGCACCGTCTCATCCCCAAGCAGCCCCTCCGCCCGGCCCTCAAGCGCCCTCGCCAGGTGACCATCTGAGCGGTGCAGCACGCTCGTGCACCGTGCACTCGCCACCCTCAGCACCACGACCTTCACACACGCTTCGCTATCTACAAGCTCTCAAGACCCTACCTGCCGCTCTCGCCAAGACCGATACCCTCCACCCGCTATCTGTTCCTCGCTATCGTTATTCGTCAGAGGCGCCTAATGCCCTCACCATCATCACCATGTCTGCACTATCTCCACGGAGCCTCACGGAACCCGCGCTGCTGCTCGTGGAAAAGCACCCGCTCACGATAATTTGTATTTTAGCCCCCGGCCTTCTCACCCTTGCCTCTGTCACTTGTGACTGTCAGACAAGGTGATAGGGAATGGCTGGGGCATTCTCTCGCCTGACTGCTACTTATTGCCACGACTAGATAGTAGAGCTTCCCGTCTCACTTTCTTCTTACGCCCATTCTACGTACGCCTTTCTTATGCTAACCCTATCACGACCCGAGGACCCCCATCCCGCTCACCCGGAGATGGTGAGCGGGACTGGGGGCAGCAGCACAAAGTAAATTATCATGACATGCAGTAGTTAGTAGTAGCACGCTCTATGTAAGATATGCGGCCACTTCTTCTTGGGCTTTCACGCGTTGAAATGACATACTACATCATAGTGAATGACGGCGGAGAGTGATATGGGGTGATGACACGGCGAGACCCCGAGAAGGTTTGACAAAGCTCGGGTTATGCGTGTGATAGTTGCAGTGCTTTCAGTGCTTGACTTACGTAACAGTAATGCGGATCACCTTTGTCTCTTGCGGTCTCGGCGCCTGTCGAACGGCACTTCTCCGATTTCCCCATTATCAAGTGCTCGAAGATATCAGCTCCTCCGTAATATATATGCGCGTTCTCGCTCAATCTGTGTAAACAGCCTCAGAGCCCTACTGATTTCGTGAACAACAGCGATATCCACTGCAGCCTATGCGCGCACTAAGTATCACTTAGTCGTCCGCACGCGACTGAAAACCTGACGGAACTCCCGCTCGGGCAGGAACACATATGTAAGTCGTAGTAGAGTACTATCGGACCCCTAGTCTAACTGAATGACAACACGTAGTGCGCAGCATTGCTCGACGTGCCGCATGATGGCAGTCGAACTTCGATGATGACCATCGCAAGGTCTCGGAGGTGAAGAATCTGTAACTCAATTACGACTCTCCAAATTCCCCGAGGTTGGATGTTTGGTATCGACGCCTGGCCGTCAGTATCTCCTTCCGGCTATTTAACTTGGTCTCGATGAGCTACAACTCTACAACTCTGGCCCATGAAGTCAACAACACATCCCCGACCGGGATCCAGTCGACACACCCGTGTCGAGCAGAGAGGATAGTATTACGGTACCATCGCGCCTCCCTTACCCTCGTAAGTCGTGAATGTCCCCATCTTTGAGATTCTCACCACAGTCCCTTGTTCAGAATGTCCGTTGTACGCTTGCTAATGGGTCTTCCAATGGAAGGTTGGAAATATACATAAATACGCCCACTTGATCGACACACGCCCTCGCCACTCCAAGTCTCTCTGAGTTCCTCAGGCACCAATGCTCGTCGCAACCTTCGTCACACTCGCACTCACCTCTCTCGTCGTCTCTGCCCGCGCACCAGCCCACGGCGCGCGGGTGACGCACGAGTCGCGTCGCTCAGTACCCCACGGATGGACGGCCGTGCGCCGCGCGGAGCCCGACGTCGTTCTCCCGCTACAGATTGCGCTCGCCCAGCCCAACTTGGACAAGCTCGACGCGTACCTGATGGACGTCGCCCACCCTGCCTCCCTCAACTATGGCAAGCACTGGACCCACGCCGAGGTCGCAGATGCCTTCCGCCCCTCCGCGGAAGCGGTCGACGCTGTGCGCAGCTGGCTTGTCGGCGACGGCTTCATCGACCCGAGCCGTGTCGCGCTCAGCAAGAACGGCGCGTGGCTGAAGCTCAACGCGACGATCGAGGAGGCGGAGCACCTGCTCGACACGGAGTACTACGTGTACGAGCATGCGGATGGGACGACGCACGTTACGTGCAAGGACGGCTATCGGCTTCCCGAGCACGTCTCGAAACATGTCGACCTCGTCACTCCTACGCTGCACTTCACCGTCAAGCCGAGGCCGTCTGCGCAGGTTGGGAACAGCGCAAGGCCGTTGGTTGGGGATAGAACTGATGTGAGTGTCCTGGCAGGATTGTCGCCGCAGGCTTCTAGCAGTACAGCTAACCACTTGTTGACCGTAGAGGGTCTTCACGGGTCTCTCGCATTGCGACGAGTCCATCACTCTGGAGTGTCTGCGTGCTCTCTACGATTTCTATTATGAGCCGGTAGCTACCGATAAGAACTCCATTGGTATAGGTATGCAAATTCAACCCATAGTAATGGATAACTACTAACGCTTCCGTCGTAGTCGAGTATTCTCCCGATCTCCTCCACCTCGCTGATCTCGACGTGTTCTTCGGCAACTATTCCAAGAGTCAGATTGGCACACGCCCCACTCTAGTTAGCATCGATGGGGGTAGTTACACGTCCGGCAATACCACCAACCCCAGCTTCTGGATCGAAGCCAACCTCGATATCCAAACCGTCATGGGCCTCCTCGGCAAGAAACAAGAGGTACTCATGTACCAGGTCGGCGACGTCACCGGGACGGAGTCCTTCGGCAATTTCCTCGATGCTCTCGACCGCTCTTATTGTGCGGGTGACGACCCGGCGTTCGACCAAACCTACCCCAATAACCAGCCAGGGGGATACACCGGTCCGGAGGACTGCGGGGATAAGCCATCTGCATTCGTCTACTCGACCTCTTACGCGTACCAGGAGGCGTACTTAACGCCTGCATACATGCAACGCCAGTGCGCCGAGTATGGCAAGCTCTCCCTCACCGGGATGACCTTCGTCTATGCCTCCGGTGACTCAGGCGTGGCTGGCTTTGACAATCTATGCCTCACTGAAGACGGACAGCAGGAGGCAGGCGCCCCACGCTTCAACCCTACGTTCCCTTCCGGCTGCCCATACGTGACTTCCGTCGGGGCGACGCAGGTGGTGCCCGGAAACAGCGTGACTGACCCCGAGAGCGCGGTTTTTGAGCTATTCCCCTCCGGCGGCGGTTTTTCCAACGTCTTCCCCCGCGCGGAGTTCCAGAAGGACGCGGTCGCGACGTACCTCGCCAAGTACGTGCCGGATCTCCCGGCGGGAGTGTATAACACCACGGGCTACGGCTTCCCAGATGTCGCGGCGAACGGGCTCAACTACTCCATTGCCGTTGATGGCGGGCTGAACCCTGTCTCTGGCACGTCTGCGGCTACGCCGACGTTTGCTGCACTCATCGCCGCGGTAAATGACGCCCGGCTCGCGGTGGGCAAGAGGCCGGTCGGCTGGATCAACCCCGTGGTATGTATCTCTCCTATTACAAACCTGTTCGAGCAGAGCAGTCCGCTGATGTTCGTATATATCGCGACATCACAGATCTACTCCGCCCCAGAAATCTTCAATGACATCACCAACGGCACAAACCCAGGCTGCGGCACGGACGGGTTCAGGGCGTCGCCAGGCTGGGACCCCCTCACGGGTCTCGGTACGCCTAACTTTCCGAAGATGCTCGCCAAGTTCATGAGTCTTCCCTGAAGAATCAGACGGTGTCATTCATGTAGGGCGTCAGCTTCGGCGTAGAGTAACATCGAATGGCTAGACACGTTTCATTACCCAAATGATCATCATTGGTTGCCCTCTATGAGCGGATACACGGTTGTTCATCTGGATCGATACGGGAGCGACAGGGCAATCCTCGAAGCTCGATTGACGGGCGCGAACGGCCTCGCGAGTATCTGGTACAGTAATGTAGTCGAATACACAACACCTAATCTGATGACAACTCAATCACATCTTCTGGTGATGTTCTGCTCACACTCGACGCACCCACCGCCCTTGACCTCGTCGCGCCCACTCGAGCCCGCTTCGCGGGCGGCCCCGATCCCGTTACACGCTGCGTATTCTTCGAGCCTATACCCCCGCCCCGGCCGTTGGCGGCTGACATAGAATGTTCTGGGGCGCGCCCCCGCGGATGGCTACGCACAGTCGTCTGCCACTCCGTGCCCGAGCCGAAGTCAGAAGAGTTCTCAATATCGTCATCGTCGTTTTCGATGTAGTCGTCGGGGACGATGAAGCCGTCCCCGCTGCTGTACCCGCCGTCGTCTTCGTCGTCTTCTGCGTCGTCCGCGTCTGCGAACCCACCGAGGTCGTCGACCTGACCCTCGCCTGGTGAGCTCAGCGCAGGACTGACCGCGCGCTTCCGCTTTCCTTTTGCGCTCGCCGACTGATGAGCGAGGGCATCTTTGATGTTGCCCTTCGGAGAGGCCTTCGCCTTGGGCGTGGTTTTCGTGCCTGCTGCACTCTTGCGTCGCGCGCTAGCTTTCTTGGGAAGCACGACGTCGAATGCGGGTCCACGGCCGGCGTCCAGGTCTGCGCGACTCAGACGGGTGAGACGTTCGGATTGTGGTGTGGGCTTGACATATGCGTTGATGCTATACGCAGTCGACTGGAAAGCGAAGGAGAGATAACCCTCGACGAGTAGACGCATGCACAACGTCTCAGTATGCTGTTCGCCTCGCATCAGCGAAAGAAAGTAGCGAATAGGGAGTAACCGCACTGACCTCTCGCGAGAGGTCGTTCTTGTCCCCAGTGAGCCCCTCAACGTCGACGGTAGCCGCCTGGCCCGCTCCTGACTTCCGCCGCCCACGACCCTTGCCTGCTGGAGCGGCAACATCCTTCCCACGGGCAAGGTCGTACAGTTGCGAGAGGGTAAGGTCACGCCGTGCGGCCTGCGCGACACGCAGCAGCCGCCATGCCCCGAGTCGCGCAATGGGACCGAATTTCTCGAGCGCTTCGGGCGAGCGGGTGCAGTTGTCGCAGTGGCCACAGCGCTCGAGCGCGTCCTCTTCATCGGTGCGCCATGAGCTCATTGAGAGCCTCGATGATTTGTTGAAGTAGCTGCAGGAAGAGTGCCACATGCGTGAGCAGAAAGCAGTGTCGAGGTAGATCGACGACGTACCGGGCGAATTGGACTTTGCGGCACTCTTCGAAGTCGCTCGCGAAACCGATCATGGCAAGGGCTGAAGGAGCGGATTAGGGTACCGCAAGGGACGAAATAGTTCGGTCGCCACCTTTCTCTTCGCCACCATGCTCGTCACAGGTCAGCCCAGCGATGCGGAAGCCGTCCTGAGGGCGATAGAAGAGCACACAGTCTGCATCCTTGCCGTCACGCCCTGCACGCCCGGATTCTTGGTAGAACCCGTCGAGGGATTTCTGAATGAGAGCAATGGGTGAGTATATGCGCTCGACGGCTTATACGTGAGTGCCTTGGGCCGTACCGAGAGCTAGAAAGAATCGAGTTAGTCGTACGGAATCAGTCGTGCAAGATAAGTCACCTACTGTGTGATGTATTACAAAGCGCACGTCTCCCTTGTCTATACCCAAGCCAAACGCTGGAAGGCGTCGGCAAGATGATGCAGAAGACGATGAATAAAAGACATACCGATTGTAGCACATACTACTTTGATTGTCCCGTCTCGCCACTGCCGGTGAATCGCCTCTTTCTCCGTGTCAGCAACAAGGGCGTGATATACGCCTGTCTTGATCTTATTATTACTAATTGCGCGGAGCTCGCTTGCAACATTCTCGGTGTCCTGTTGACAGCGTTCATAATTGGGGATAAAGAGGGGGCGAATGGGAGATGTACCTTCTGGGTCAGGCAGTACACGATTCCTGTGTCGTGAGGATGATTTTGGAGGATGTAGTCGCGCATTGCTTCCATACTCCTTTTCGAGTCTGAGGGCTTGGGAAGGACCTTGTAGTGGAGGTTCTTTCGATACAAGGATTTGGTGAACACCACAGTTCCGTCCTTGTGAGCAGCTACGACGCTCATCAATAACTACGCAGAATCAAGAATGGCGGGCGCTGACCTGCTCCTGGAGATAGTTTCATGGACATGTGAAGAGTGCGCAAGAGATCGCTCAACACCAAGGCTGGACAGGTCGCCGACAGAGCAAGTATCGGGACATCGGGAAACAGCTGGCGCAGAGTTCCAAGTTTCTGATAGTCGGGCCTGGGACGAGTTTGTCAAGGTCGCTAACGTAGAGAACGTATTATGACGAACCTAAAGTCATGGCCTAGCGAAGACACGCAGTGGGCCTCGTCAACGACGATGCGGGCTGCGCACACATATGAGTCGCTTTGCTCTGAATCAAAATGACGAACGGAATACCCAGCCTGCCAACACGATACAGCTTATCCAAAATAGACCTGAACGTCTTGTTCTTTTCAATCTTCTCTGGCTGCAGAGGCGTCAAGACATGGCTGGGTCGAGTCGATCGACAACGTACCGTTACATAGCAGAGCTTGATGTCAGACGCATCCGACTTACCAGAAGCCATTTCTCTCAGTTTTTGAGAAACCCTTTGGGACTCTTCCTTGGGGGTGTTGCTAGTTAGACCCACTGCATTCACTGGCGGATCCTCAGTGTCGGCTACGGTAGGTTAGATAACCAAAAGCGCCAAGCTCATACCTCCAACCTCTCGCAGATGCATGATCTGATCGGAAATAAGAGCACGTAGAGGAGATATGACGATCGTGCAGCCGGGTGCCAAGAGTGCGGGTAGTTGGTACGTCAACGATTTTCCTCCGCCTATGTTCACTCAGCCGCATGAGCAATAAGAGTCCAGGGTACGAACTCGCCTGTAGGCATGATGACAACAATATCCCGCCCGTCCATACTAGCATTGCAGATCCTAGAGCGAGCTGCAGCCATCTGACGTACGGGGACTGTTTAAAGAGCACGTACTCTTCCTGGCACTCGCGGAAAGCGTTGAACCCAAAAACCGACTTTAATTTTGCCAGCAGGGGGCCGCTCCACTCAAACTCAGAGCTATAGTTGATCGCTCCGGTGTCCCTCGCCTTGCCCTTCCCGTATGCTCTCTGGTCGTCTGCGCGGATTGCACTGACGGTCTCCTCCCTCTCTTTGCGCAAATTCTGAAGCAGATCCTGTAGGCGTACTATCTGCGCTTCAATGTCTTCGATTTCTCTATCCAAGTCGTCGAGCTGACGGTTACTCCCGGACGATCCTGCTTGACTGGAGCCGTTCTGAGTGACCCGACTGGGCCCAGCCCTTCTATTATTTGAGTGATCCAACGACATTTGCAGCGCCATCTCAAACTCCCTCTCTTCCCTCTATGTATGCGCAGTGGGTGAAGGCGCATAGACGTTGGTGTAATATGCTTACCCGCCTGAGGTTTTCCTCATCCTCTAGGTCGTCGATAATTTGGCTCATCCTCGCTTGAAGGTTGAGAGAGCAGGGTACAATTCTACCACCTCCGACACGCGGCTGGATGTTTCAGATGGTTATGATCGATATTCGTCACTAGAGAGGGATGCGAGAGATAGTGAGAGTCGCGTAAACAACGCGTCCACACGCCCCGCGCGACTCTGACGCGGCTGTATACCAGATCACGTGATAATAGGCGAAGACAGCATAAGCGCCCCGCAATCAAAACCCTTCTTCAGCCACAACCGCGACTGTCTCGTCCTCGCTACTCCTTTTTCAACGCTCGATAACGGTGCTGTAGTCTTGGCACATCCATGGCTTTTGGAGAGGTAGTATGTGGCTCTCCTGGAAGTGGGAAATCGACGTACTGCTACGGCAAACACCAGCTCTTCACCGCACTCAATCGCCCCATTGCTATCGTCAACCTCGATCCCGCAAATGAGAACATCCCATATCCATGCGCGATCGACATCTCTTCCCTCATCAGACTTGAGGACGTAATGGAGGAGTATGGCCTAGGGCCTAACGGCGGGATGTTGTATTGCATGGAATACCTGGAGGCCAACTACGATTGGCTGGAGGATCGACTCAAAGAGCTCGACAAGGACGACTATGTCCTTTTCGACCTTCCTGGGCAGGTCGAACTTAGCACAAACCATCCAAGCATGAAAAACATTATCCGTCGCCTTTCTAAAAGCGGTTTTCGCGTATGTATTTCCACAAATCGTCACTGCGTCGCTAACCTTCTGAATGCCAGACTAGCTAGCGGCGGTCCACCTTTGCGATGCACACTACGTCACAGACGCAGCGAAGTACGTCTCCGTCCTTATGCTCTCGCTGCGCGCTATGCTGCACCTTGAGCTACCCCATATCAACGTCCTGTCCAAAATCGACCTCATCCGGCAATACGGTGATCTCGGTGCGTCATGTTCTCGCTATTTGTTGCGTGCCCCTCTCATATCCGTGCTTCTTCGGACCCGCGGTGCCATCATTTCCGTAGACTTCAACCTCGACTATTACACCGAAGTCCAGGACTTGTCGTATCTAGAGAATCTCCTCACACAGCAGACACCACGCTACGCTGCGCTCAATATGGCTCTATGCTCCCTGATCGAGGATACTCCGCTTGTAGGCTTCGAAACGCTCGCTGTCGAGGTCAGTACATATTCCCGCAGTTTCATATGAGCCCCCGTATGAATTCATGCAGAGAAAAAGTGCGTTGCTGACTGATCTGCATCTCGGGTATAGGATAAAGAATCCATGCTGCACCTCACGCGCATGATCGACAAAGCGAACGGCTGCGTCTTCGTCCCACCGTCCACAGACGGCCAGCCCCCTGACACCGTTGATGCCTCGCACCTGCCCACCTCTCAACGCCCCAATACATACGCGCTCATGACTTCCGCTGCCGGACAGGTGCGCGGGCCGCGCTCGGATGCGCGGGATGTTCAGGAACGTTGGATCGACGCGCGCGACGAGTGGGACGAGTGGGAGAGGGCGCAGTGGCGTAGAGAGGGCATCAAGGTGCAGGAAGAGGCGGCGAAGTTGAAGAATAGCAAGATACGGGAACGCACTGCGGCCCCGCCTTCGGGCACGGGGGTGTCAAGTTGACTCCTAATGCGTAGTCAATACCAAGTCCAAGTTCCTACCATGTAATTGTATCTCTACGTCCCTCTCAACTGCGTGGAAACCTTTGACGCATATGCGCAGTAGCCTTCCTCCTGCCTGTACCGCCTCCGGCGCTGCCCGAACACTTGCCAAGGTATCTCAGCATATGCGCAGTACACTACGTTGACTCAGGTCGTAGTGTTCGAGGGTCTGGCATCTGTTATTGTCCGATAGCCCGGCGAGAGTACATGCAACGTTCTACATGGGACGTTGCAAGTGCTCCAGCCCTGATGAAGACCAGGAGGCAGCGTTACCAACATCCCAGACTCGTCCTCAAGTTGTTGCACCTTGTCAGGCGACCCTTGGTGGATAGCACCGCCATGCACGGCCGGATGTAACTGAACGCCACGTTTGTACACATTGCAAAATGTGTGGCGATGTCAGATCCCTCTCTACGCCGTCTGTGTACGATGGGACAGATCTAGATATGTACGGACCCAACGGCCGATCCCCGAGCGACCGGGGTATCCCTCGGGAAACGCCTTGAAGCGCCCACCTCTGGGCGCCGGACCGCGCCCCTCCCGCCCCGACGTCGGTATATCGTCCTTCGTCCGCAACCACGAACCACCCGAGCGCCATCACACAGTCTCTCAGAACGGTGCGGCATTACGGCAAGCGCATCGGCTGGCGCAGGCGACGCTCCTGGTTCTGCGGGGCGCCATTCAGATCGAGCTTCTACAGGTTGTCCTACAGGTTGGAGCACGGCGAGGCCATCCCGTCATGGGTGGCCCGCAACGACGTCAAGCCCTGCGGCGCATCCCATGGACAGCATAGGCAGATTGTTCCAGGTATAAAAGACGACACTGGAGGTGTCCTCTCGACAGCTACATCCTCACCAAGCCAATTCGCCCTACGATTTACCAGCTCTTCGCTCGCATCTACCCCTCATATTTGTCAACATGGTTCAATCTGGACAGATCACGTTCTACACTCATCCTGTAAATCATGCTGTTTTGGTGGTGGTTAACGCTCGATACTGACCTCTAACACCATAGTACTCGCCTTTTGGCCACCGCGTGCATATCGCACTCGAGGAGGCGAAGGCCAAGTACACCATGTACACCGTTGATATCATCACTGGCAAGCCCGCTTGGTTCACCGAGAAAGTGAACACCGATACGGGCAAGGTGCGCAAACCCCCATCCCTGGTAGTCAGGCCGTTTACCATAGTTCCGGAACGCAGATCCCTGCCCTCACCTACGGCGGGCCCGAGACCGCTCCTGAGGAACCTTCCGACGTGTCGGTCAAGATCCCGGAGTCGCTTGTCATCATCGAGTTCATCGCGGACCTCTTCCCCGAGGCCAGACTCCTCCCTGCCGCCCCTCTCAAGCGCGCGGAGATGCGCCTCTTCATCAACGCGTTCGAGACGCGCTTCTTCGACGCCTTCAAGGACGTCATCTTCTTCGGGAAGTCGACCTCCATCCTCCTCGACGCGTTTGCGGTGATGCAGGCGCGCCTACCCCCTACGGGCTTCGCGGTTGGGGAGTTCTCGCTTGCGGACGTGGCTGTCGTGCCCGTCTTCCTGCGCGTGATCTTGCTCCTTGAGAACGAGATCGGGAAGTACCCGCTCGGAGAGGGCAAAAGTGCCGCCGAGGCGCTCCAGGAGCCGAAGTTTGCTAGGCTCGCGAAGTACATGAAGGACGTTACGGCGCGCCCGAGCGTGACTAAGACATACGACGAGGTGAGAGCTGTAACTGATGTTTAAGAACTGCCGGGTACTAACTTGGCTGGCCGGCGTACAGGCTCTGGTTCTCTCGGTCTGGAAGATGAACCCTATGACCAAGCGTGACTAGAACGTCTGGATCGTACATCGTTCTAGCTCTGGAATGGATATGTGGACGACTACTCCCGTTGTATAGCTTTGCCATGTAGTTGAGCGCTAGGAATGGACGAAGGTTGATTGTGGACTCTTCAACATGCCCATGATCCAACCCTCTCGCACGCTCATGAACGAACTGAGGCAGGTGACTGACGACCATACCAGACGGACCCCGGGCCGCATTCATTGAATCATCTGTGATGGATCGGCAAACTGTCAGTCTTTCCACACGTCCTTCAATGCGAGGGCTGGTCGAGAGCTGACCAACTTAAGGATCGACAGACTCGGGGAATCTTCAAGACGACTTCTCCGACTTCGGGATACATGCATACAGAAGATACTGGGTTTGGGTGGTATCATGAAGTGAATAAGCACAAACTAGAGTGACGTTGCAGCACTCAGTAGCGACATGTAGGCTCACGGAGTTCACAGTGGGTCCGACACCAAGTCCGCACCGTCGATTTACCGTTGGAGTTGTCTGCTTTACCCGAAGGTCATTCCGACTGTTCATTAATTTGGAACACAATATGGTAGGAACTACCACCAGTTCGCTGACTGAGTACTTCTATAGCGCGCGCAAGCTCTACGTATAAATATTACCGGAAAAGTGACGCAACGAACACACCAGTCTCACTGACCCACTTCCTCGAGATATTGTACCGCACATCGACTTCCTCTCTCCTCGCCTCAATAGCACTCATGGTTCAATCTGGTCAGATCACGTTGTACGGAACCAGTCCAAGCATCTAACTCTGACGATGCCCTCTGCAGATTTCCCCCTTCGTCCAACGCGTGCTTATTGCACTCGAGGAGACGCAGGCCAAATACAGCATTTACCCCATCCTCCCGGGGGACTGGCCCACCTGGTACATCGAGAAGGTGAACCCTGCTAAAAAGGCACGTCTTGTTTAGCAATACTCCCTGCGTTCAAAATCTCTGATACAGACGCACCAAAGATTCCAGCCATCACCTACGGCGGACCCGAGACCGCTGCGGAGGAACCATCAGCGCAGTCGGCAAAGATCCCCGAGTCTCTCGTCATCGTCGAGTTCATTGCGGAGCTTTTCCCCGATGCCCGTCTTCTCCCCGCGGATCCTGTCCAGCGCGCCGCCGTGCGCGTCTTCGTCACCGCGTTCACCGAGCAGTTCCTGGCTGTCTTTGGGAAAGTAGCGTTCGGTGGCCAGTCTCCTTCTCTGGTGCTCGACGCGTACGAGACGGTCCAAAGGCGTCTACCCCCTACTGGCTTCGCAGTCGGCGAGTTCTCGATGGCGGACATCGCAGCCGCGCCGCTGCTCTTGCGGTCGATCTTGGCTTTGCAGTACGACATCGGGAAGTACCCCGTCGGCGAGGGAAGGAAGGCGTTCGAGGCGCTGCAGGAACCGAGGTTCGCGAGGTTGAGGAAGTACTTGGAAGACCTCAGAGCGCGGTCAAGCGTGCAGAAGGCGATGCCTGACGAGGTGTGTACGCGTGTGCTAATCTGCGCAAGAGCTCGCCTTGACCGCTGAAACACTTCGCGTTTCCAGGCAGCGGTCATAGCCAATCTCAAGGCGTACTCCGCCCTGCAGCGTGACTAACTGGATTTAGATGTTTGCCTGCAGCTCAGAAAGAGGCTACGAGTCTTCGCGTTGGCCTGATCAGTACGTTGCATATACCGAGGCTTCTGCAGATCGTTGCTTTGTCGTTGCTGCTAGATTCGAACGTGTGTATGTCAGTACTCATGTTGAGTTCATCGGATTGGAGTCCATACTAGCTCCTGTGTGAAAGGCTGATCCTCTCCTCACTTCTGTGTTCGCTGTTGTTGTATGCTCGAGTTGCCTCCGGTGCAGATGGACCAGAACACCGTGATTAGATTGATAATAACCTGTTCCGCGAACTTGCCATCGCTCTGAAGTTTCTTATGAGTCTTTAAGAGAGGCCTATGCCGCCGCGTAATCGCGACTACACGATCCATATGAGATAACTCTAGAAGCAGTGTACTTATACGAATGCGAGGCAAACCGTCGAAGGTTGGGGAGTTGTGATCGGGGTGGCAGAAACGTCGTCGTTCAGACTGTCCACACACGGCAAGTCTACCGCTCTCAGAGTGACAGTTGATGGCGGTGGCTGGGACTAGGAGTCTGGTTGAGCCGATGAGACCACCGGGCGCTTCTATTGTTGCGCACTGCCACAACTCACTGAGTTCGCTCAGGCCCCTATCATACCGTCTCCGTCGACTCTCCGATCGAGGGAGTCCCTCCATGTCGTAGGCCGCCCCCTTGCAGTCTCATTCCAGGCTCACATTTCAGTGTCTTTTTCCATAAGATGTGCTACACGCTCCGCAAGACATCAGCACGAGTCGTATACCGGTTGTCGCCGACAAGTCGCCGACGTCCGAGTCGCAACACCCAAGTAACACTTGCGTCGGAGACAAGTTCGTCAGCTGGGCGGATCACGGTGGTAGACTTTATGGAATCCCTGGCAACAGCCACCTGACGCACACGTTGCTCAGAGGCTTGCTGGATGTATGTGGTTACTACTCGTGGAATTTGGAGAGTCCAGCTCAGAGTTCTAGGCGCTCGGATGTCTTGCCCCACTCCAACTCCGCTATACAGGTCGTCTGCCGGTACTGACGCGTCGTTGAGCCACATCGAAAGCCGAAGCCGCACTATTCTCACGACGCTACGAACTCTGGCTGCGAGTCTCCTCTGCAAATAAAAGCTGCCATGTAGGACGGGTACCTCCCCAGCAACACCGACGCAAATCTTTTCTCTTCGACAGCTGTTCATCAGCAGCCTTTTCTATCTGCCTCAATCTCACCCGATATGGTTCAGTCCAAGCAGATCACTTTGTATGGCGACCAGGTAAGTCGAAAGTATTTCATAGTAATGACGCTACTTGACACTGATTTCGCCTCTCGTAGGGGTCTCCCTTCGTACAGCGGGTGCAGATGGCACTGGAGGAGGCCAGGGCCAAGTACAGCACCTATCCCATCGGTCTGGAAAACAAGCCCGCTTGGTTCGCTGAGAAAGTGAACCCGAGTGGGAAGGCACGTGGTTTCTACCGTCCCGATTTCTGTAATGTGGCTGACCGTGGACGCGCCGTAGGTTCCCATCATCACCTATGGTGGGCCTGAGACCACCCCGGACGAGCCGACGGCGGAGTCCGCGAAGATCCCTGAGTCGCTCGTCATTGTCGAGTTCATCGCGGAGCTCTTCCCCGAAGCAAAGCTCCTCCCCTCGGACATCGTCAAGCGGGCGGCGGCCCGGGCATTCATCGCCTTGTTCGACGGGCCGTTCCTGGACACATTCAGGGAGGTCGTCTTCCTCGGGAAGTCTCCGTCGCTCCTCCTCGACGTGCTCGAGGCCTTCCAGACGCGCCTGGCCCCCGCTGGATTCGCGGTGGGCGAGTTCTCAGTTGCAGACATCGCGGTCGCCCCAATGATTTTGCGCGCGCTCATGTTCTTGGAGCACGACATCGGCAAGTTCCCTGCCGGGGAGGGCAAGAAGGCATTCGAGACGCTGCAGGCGCCGAAGTTCGCACGCCTGGCGAAGTACTTGGAAGATGTTAAAGCGAGGCCGAGCCTGCAGAAGTCGATGCCCGATGAGGTGAGCATACAAGCTTGCTGTCCAAAGGACGATGCGTGCATGAACTGAGACATGCTGTTCCGATATATAGGCTGCTACGGTGGCGAGGGCCAAGACCTACCCCCAACTGCAACGCGATTAAGGTTGGGACGCCCCACGGCTCGTAAAAGGCTGGCCGTGACACGCGTGGACAATTTCTACTTCCATCCCAGCATCGATTCCTCCTGTTCGACCCCGACTAGGGCACCGATTTGGGTTGTATGGCCCTATGTTTGACATCGTACTTCTTTTCGGGATGATCCCTATAGTGTGGCTGTGATAGAACGTTTACGGTGGCTTTGCATACGATTCCGAGCTTTGCGGATCAAGGTGTCAGACGCGGTTATGTGGGTTGTAGGTATTGAACTATTCGTGATTGTTTGTTGGCGTGTAGGCTTGGCTGTGCATGGGTAGGCGTAGACCTTTCGAAGTAGACTAATATTACCCCGAGAGATCGGGGCTGAAGTTGGGTCCAACCACGACATACATGTCCGTGATCGGCACTTCCACGTCGTGAGACCACACGATTGACGGTGACTCAGCAGGAAGGTTGTCGTTGCGAAAATCGGTACAGGCGCATAGGGCGGGTCTGCGGAATCGGTGGGCTTACAAATGTACTTAATATGCGGCCAGGTCCATTCATTGACCGGAAGCAAGGTCGGACTGAAGCTATCATCAACGTTGACTGAGCGTCACAGCGAGCGCGAACCCTATACCTATAAAGCTCACTATAGGATGAATGCCCCGACGACACCACAGACCCGAGCACCCCACTCAACGAGCCGCGTTAATATTCAAGCTACTACCTGCACACCACCTGATTCCCACTCGACATGGTCCAATCCAGTCAAATCACCCTGTATGGAAACCGGGCAAGATGAACGTTTTCATCGTGTATTGGACCAATGCTGATTACATCCTCTGCAGCTTTCCCCCTTCGCCCAGCGCGTGCAGATGGCACTAGAGGAAGCTCAGGCCAAGTACACCATCTACCCCGTCGACTTGGCCAATAAACCATCCTGGTTCGTGGAGAAAGTGAACCCGAAGGGACAGGTTCGCCCTCTGAGAACCTTCACGCCATGGACCTAACTAAGTATCAACGCACCATAGGTCCCTGCTATTACCTACGGTGGACCCACGACCACGCCTGAAGAACCCTCTGACGAGTCCGCGAAGATTCCCGAGTCGCTCGTCATCATCGAGTTCATCGCTGAGCTCTTTCCCGAAGCCCGACTTCTCCCTGTCGACCTTGTTAAGCGCGCCGCGGCGCGGTCGTTCATTACCACGTCGGATCAGTCGATAATGGACGCGGTCAAGGAGGCTGTCTTCCTCGGCAAGTCCCCAAACATCTTCCTCGACGTGTTCGAGGCCATCCAGGCTCGCTTGCCCCCCACGGGATTTGCAGTGGGCGAGTTCTCTCTCGCGGATATCGCGGCGGTTCCTGCGCTCTTGCGCATAATCTTGATGTTGGAGCACGATATCGGCAAGTATCCTGTCGGCGAGGGCAAGAAGGCATTCGAGCAATTGAGCCAGCCGAAGTTCGCGCGGTTGATGAAATATTTGGAGGACGTCAAAGCGCGGCCGAGCCTGCAGAAGGTGACGCCTGACGATGTGAGTGGGATGAGAGATATCGCTTTGCGAGATCCTAGGCATGATTGACGTACATTATTGGGCAGAATGAAGTAGTAGCCACGATGAAGAAATATGCCCATCTCAAGCGCGACTAGATCAACAAACGAGGTGTACAAAAATGCCTTGGTTAGCACGTGGAATGTGGAGCGCATTCGACAACTTCGTAAACCAGAGCGTGTTCACAAACGCAAATGTAGTGGGTCGTCTTGGAATTGGAACGTGTGCTGTTAGACCTCGTTTATGAGATCGGAATGACGACATCGGGAATATATGTACTTTCTGACGCTGGATGAATCACCTTGAGACCGAGGAGCACAAGCGCGACGTGAGATTTGCCAGTATCAGTGGGTGACCTATGGAACAAGTCACTGAGAGAGGTGGCTGGAAGCGCATAGCATCCACATTGCGCGAGTGATGGAACTGATTGATGGCGGAGACTGGGACGAGCCTGGTTCGGCGTCATGACACGTCGGTGCTGTCGCCGGGCGCCTGAAGGTCCAATATCGCGTCGTGTCTCGCCAAACTCTCGTCCTCACCCTCCTTTCCCATTCTTCATGAAACTCAAGGAAATCCACAGGACATCCACCTTTGCGTGGTCGCCCACGCCGTCTCTGCCGTTGCTGGCGACCGGCACCGTCGCGGGCGCCCTCGATGAGTCCTTCAGCAACAACGGCCAGCTTGAAATATGGGCCCCGGATTTCCTCGACCGCAATCAGTTCGACCTTGGAGGCGAGGGCCAGGCAGGCCCCAAGGGGACAGTCACGACTACCTCACGGTATGTGTGCCTTTCGGATGCGATAGCGGGAGAAGAGAGATGTCGACATATGCACCTAGATTCAATCGTCTCGCATGGGGCTATGTTAATGGAGAGCGTCCGAGCGGAGTAATTGTCGCGGGCATGGAAAACGGCGAGCTCGACATTTGGGATCCGGAGAAAATCGTCGCGAGTGCAGAGTGAGTGCCCATACCCCCGCACGCGTCCTGTGTCCTGAGCACATGATCCAGTCCGTCTGAATCGCTCATACTCCGCAACAAGACACACACCGGTCCTATACGCGGGCTCGACTTTAATCCCATTCAAACCAACCTCTTCTCTTCCGGTGCCGTCAACGGAGAGGTATGACCGCCCGTGCTGCTCGCTTGCTGGGATGCTGACGCGTCGCGTAGATCTATGTCTGGGATCTGAAAGATCCAAGTAAACCCTACTCACCCGGCACGCGCAGTACGAAGCTCGACGAGATCACTGCGCTCGCGTGGAACCACCATGTCCAGTATGCACTCGCTGCGTCAAGTAGCACCGGGTACACGGTTGTTTGGGATCTGAGAGGCAAGCGCGAAGTCGCGGCGCTGGCGTATGGTGGTGGTGCGGGCACCATGGGTGGGATGCAAGGATTTGGTGCTCCAGGAATGGCCATGGGCGGACGGAGAGGTATGAGTGATGTGGCATGGCATCCGGATAACGTACGTCTTCCTCTTTTCACCGTACCCTCCTCATACAAACCGATGCGGATAGGCTACGCGTCTCGTGACATCCTCGGAAGACGACGCGTCACCAGTTATCATGGTCTGGGACCTGCGCAACGCGCGGGCGCCAGAGAAGGCATGTCGCCCTTATTCAAGATTACTTCCGGCAGTGTCTGACCGTTCTTCTAGATCTTGACAGGACACGAGAAGGGTGTTCTCTCGCTGTCGTGGTGCAAGCAGGATTCCGACTTACTATTGTCTTGCGGTAAAGACAACCGTGCTCTCTGCTGGAACCCCCAGACGTCTGAAATCATCGGCGAGGTGAGTACACTTTCTACATTCAGGCCAAGAGGCCGGGCGTATCCTTCCTATCGTCGAGGTCATGACGGGGTTAAGCTCCGTTATGCTAAATGCACACCCACGATGAGTCAAGGGCACAGCTTGCCTTGATCGTTCCACCTCCCTCGTCTCATGATCCACGCTACGATCGCTCATTTTGTCGATAGCTTCCCTCGGCAGACAACTGGGCATTCCAGGTCGATTGGTGCCTACGCAATCCTGACCTCTTCGCTGCTGCCTTCTTCGACGGCACCGTCGGCATTCACTCCATCCAGTCGACGAACGAGGCAAACGAGGTGCCCCAAGCTGTTCCCCAGGTAGATGCTTCCGACATCTTCGGTGCTCCCGGTTTCTCGCGCGCCAGCCAGGCTACCCTCTCTCTCAAGCACCCGCCCAAGTGGCTGCGACGCCCGGTTTCGAGCTCCTTCGGCTACGGTGGGAAGCTCACGTCGGTTTCCAATCTGCCCTCTGCGCAAGGTAAGAACCAGAGCAGCGTTGTGCACATTCGCAAGGTCGTTACGGAGACTACTATCGTGGACCGCGCGCAAAAGCTGCAAGCCTCGGTGGAGGGAGGCAGCTTGAAGGATCTTGCTGAGGAAAAGACCGCGTCCGACGAGACTTCGGCGACGTGGAAGGCTCTGCTCAGCTTGTTCAAGGCGAACTCGCGCGATGAGTTGATCACGCTCCTTGGGTTCTCGAAGGAGGAGGTCGCTGTGCGCGTTGCCGAGGCCGTCTCGAGCCTGAAGAAGGCAGCTGCTGAGCGGGCAAACATCGCGATTGAGCAGGACGTCACAGAAACTGACCTCAAGACGCATGAGCCCGTTGTGTCCTTCGCGGAGCCGGAGCGGGAGGCGACCCCTGAGGATGACGATGAAGGCGAAGAGGTAGACGGCGCAGCGTTGGCGGCGGAACAGACGCCTTCCGAGGTCAGCGCTGGAGGAGCATCTGATGCTACTGGCATGACTCGTCAGGCTGACGGCGAATCGACTACGACTGCTCCCAGCCTCTTCGGCGACGACAACATCATCGGCACCCCTCAAGGTGACGCTGCGGCGGACTTCTTCGGCAGCATCGGCACCGCGCGCACGGACGATGACAATATCCAGGTCCCGCATCACAACTACCCCCTGGACTCGTCTGTCGCGGCCACAATCGGCTCGCGTCCGTCTTCGGTTGCCTCGGAGTCGTTGAAGAACAACACCTTCAAGATCTACCCCGCAGACGAGTCCGAGACGGACCGCCTCGTGACGAAAGCACTAGTTCTTGGGGACTTCGAGTCTGCGGTGTCGCTCTGCCTGTCCGCGGACCGCTTCGCGGATGCTATCCTCCTCGCAGTCAAGGGCGGTCCCGAGCTCCTAGCCCGCACCCAGAAAGCCTACTTCGAGCGCCGCACGACCGCCTTCCCCTACCTCCGCCTCTTCCAGTCGATCGTCACGGACGACCTCGATGACATCGTCCAGAACGCCGACCTCCAAGAGTGGCAAGAGATCTTTGTGGTCGTCTGTACGTTCGCGACTCAGGAGGAGTTCTCGGGTCTTGCAGAGCAGCTCGGCCAACGGCTCGAGTTCCAGTCGAACGTCGTCAAGGCCTCTGGCGCTCCCGACGCCGCGGCGAAGGCAGCTGAGCTCCGCCGCAACGCGACGCTCACGTACCTCGCGGCCGGACGCCTCGAGCGGCTCGTCAACATCTGGATCGAGGAGCTGTCTGAGGAAGAGAAGCGTCTTGTTGGCGACGAGAGCCAGATCGACGGTTCGTTGTACACTGTGCACGCGCTCGCGCTTCAGACTTTCATCGAGAAGGTTACGGTGTTCCGCAAGGCGATCAACTATGTAGACGACGACCTCAGTCTGACCACGGACATCGACGCAAGCCGCGCATACAAGCTTTCCGGCCTGTACGATCGTTACTTCGAGTACGCAGATCTGCTCACCGCCCAAGGTCTCGTCAAGGAGGCCGTTGCGTTCCTCAAACTGGTACCCACGGAATACAATGGCGCTTCGGGCTCGCCCTACGACTTCACCGTCGGTAGGGACCGTCTGCTCAAGGCTGCGAACGAGATCCCAGCACGGACTGCGTCTCTCGGTGCTATTCCTGCCGTTCCTTCCAAGGCTGCGCCGGTTGCATCGACGAGCTCCACGTACGCATATGGTCAGTATGCTGCGCCGCTTCAGCAGCAAACGACCATCAGCCAGGCCACGACAAGCAACTCCCTGTACGAGCCTTACGCTCCTGCTGGGCAACCTGCGCCTGCGCCTGTGTCCAACCCGTACGCGCCACCCATGGCAGCACAGAGCTCCAACCCGTATGCGCCGCCCGTAGCTCCCGCTCAGCAGCAGCCGTACCAGGCAGGCCCCGGCTACAACTCGTACTACCGAGGCCCGTCGCAGCCGCAACCTCAACCAGCTGCCATCCCGCCGCCGCCACCTGGTCGTGGCGCCACCGCGACACCATCTGCGCCGCCTCTCGCACCCCCTCCTTCTGGCCCTCCCAAACGCGACAACGGCGGTTGGAACGACGCGCCTGCGGCCATGCCTCAGAGGCGAACGCCCGCGATCACCAACCCCGCAAAACCTGCCGCCATCACGTCTCCCTTCCCCAACGCGCCGTCTCCAGTTTCCATGCCGTACGGACAGTCACCCCCGCCCGGTAACCTGCCTCCCCCTCCTCGTCCGGGAAGCGTTCAACAGCGCGTCCCGCCGCCGCCACAGGGTCAGCGCGTGCCTCCACCGCCTGGCGGTGCGTACCCGCCGCAAGCGCGTCCTCCATCGATTCCCCCAGGCCCCCCTCAAGGCCACATGGCTCCCCCTCCCCAACGTATTCCTCCCGGACCTCCCCCTCAAGGACCTGGCATGATGCGCTCTCCACCTGGGCAATTCGGCGCGCCCGGCGCCCCCATCCCTGGCCAGACCCCTCCGCCCCCGCACGGCCATGCCCCGTACCCGCCCCCTGGCGGCCCCGGCGGCCCGCCCGGCCCCTACGGCGCGATGTCTCCCCCGCAGCAGCAGGGTGGCGCGCCTCTGCCCCCGCCGCCGTCAGGCCCGTACGCGCCTCCCCCGCAGGCGCAACAACCTGGTCCGTATGGCCCGCCGCCTGGGGCTCAGCAGCAGTTCGCGCCGCCCCAGGGCGGACCTGGGATGCCGCCGCCTCCGATGGGTGGTCCTCCGCCCGCTAGCGGTCCTCCGGGTGGCCCGCCGCGGGGTGGTACGCCGGGAGGTGCGCCTGCCCCGCCGCGCGCGAAGCAGGGTCCGCCGCCGCCGAAGTATCGTGAGTCGTAATGCTGAGCACAACGTCATAATACTAACGTATATCGTGTAGCGCCCGGCGATAGGAGCCACATACCGGACGACCTCCGCCCCATCTTCCAGACCATCTCTGGGCAGCTTGAGCAGCTGAAGCAGGTTACGCCGGTGAATAGCAACTTCCCGTACCGAGCGAAGACTTGACGTTGACAATATACTTCTCTTTCAGCCTCAGCAGAAGCGCCTCGTGGATGACCTCGAGCGGCGGATCAACCCGCTGTTCGACGCGCTCAACTGCGAGACGCTGTCCAAGCCGGTATGCGAACAGCTCCTTGTGCTGTCGAGAGGTACGTAGAGATCTCGTTCTTGCAAGTCAAGAGGGAGAAGCTAATGCGTTGGGGTAAAATTTCAGCGATGGACGCGCACGACCGCGAAGCGTCCATGTCGATCCACATGGACCTACTGACGCGGGGCTCGCTCACGGACGACATCGGCCTTTGGATGTCCGGCGTCAAGCAGCTGATCGTCCGGCTGTGAAGGGTGTGTTATGACTACGACGACGAAACACGCAATAGTACGACAAAAGAGACGATGACGGAGGCGGATGTGGATCGTGAATTCGGTGCGCGTGGATGGACTGGAACTGCATGGTGCTGATGCCGCTCGTCGTCTCGCCCTGGTATTGGTCTATAGTAGATAATTAACGGTCTCCCCCAATGTATTCGTCTGTAGACGGTCCACCTTGTCTGATCGGCCTTTCTCATCTCAGCGGCTGGTGGCCATCAGTGAACTGAGGGGTTCGCTCTTCGGTATGTTCGTCACGGTTTGGTCCATGGAGCATAGGTTCTAGTGAATTCCACTTTCCGTCTCCGAGTCCGAGAAACAAAGAGCATCTAACTGAAGCTTACCGGCTCGTGATAGTTATGAATGTACATTCTCCCCACCAACGGTAAGCCTGCGTCATCCACTTGTTCTTGCCGGCAGGATGACTGACTGCTGCATGACAGGCCGCTGCGATGGGGTCGTGCGCCCCGAGCACACTATCAGTGCTTTGTGGTTCGCACCCGAGGCGCTGCAAATATCTATCCACGAACCTTCCAACGGTGTTCGCGCCAAAGTGTTACATACAGTACACCGAGCACGGAATTCGAACGGCGGGCCTACGCCACGTTCTACCGCGTTCGAGACGTCGAAGTTCATTTCCGAGTCTTCCCCTCGTCCACTTATGACATTGACTGTTCAATCCTCTCGTCATAATTGCAGGCGACTGTGCCTTGCGTTGCACCAGGACCCCTGGCTCTCTACCGACGAGCTGCCATTCACACACGCGTGGACACACCATTCCTATTACTTATGACACTTAGCCAGATAATATCCTCGCACCTACGGACTCTGTCGCTGCTCTATTACTACTCACAGTGATTTTTGCCTCCGCCATCACGGCTTTCATGATTCAAATATCACCCAAGCTTGCCACCTTCACTCGCCCGCACCTCAGCTCAACGCCTCGAAAGCCCAGGGCGCCTAGGGCTCGTGCCTGGGGTATGCGGTGAATTGCCGCCCGACGCTGATTGGTGCATCACTCGCGAGTGGCTGAGCGCTACCGTAGAGTCAAACCTTGTTGTTACGTACCTTGCCACACCCCGAGTCGACTGGAACCTCCTCGCCCCGCGCTCGGCCAGTCGAGTTCAGAGAACCACCTGTCAGTCCCTGTGTCGGACAAGCTCGTTAAAGGCTCCCTGTCTCTATCACGAACGCCGCCCCAAGTAACATGAGACGGGTACAGTAGTCCAGTGATTCCATTCGCGCCGCATTGCTACCGACCCTGACAGATTAAATCAGCTTTGCACACCCGGATGGCCACTTGCGGCGTTGTCAATGACCATGATGAGAATACGTCTTTTTGACATACGCATCTTCACAACGTGGAGGGGTGCGGGTGGAGCATGTAGGAAACGCCGATTCAGGAAGTCTCGAAGGCCGACATATGCACCAACATCGTTTCCATTCTAACGCCATGTGCGACTACCGGCGAAGCGACTCTTGCGTCAGCTTAACTCAGATATCCGCACAAAACCATACGTGCGAGCCGTCTACTTCTGGGGGACGGTGGCTTGTCTGCATCAAGCGTCAAAGGACTGGTCCCATGACGAACCCGAGCTCGATCTGGCGGGCCACGAGTGAAGAAATGTGGTTGGGATGTTTCATCCACCCGGCGCACGATGAGAGCCGTTTGGTATCCTTGGCCGCAGCTGAGTATTGCTTGAAGCGAAGATCATCCTCTCATCGCCTCCACACTTGAGCGGACGAATGCTTGATCACGATCCACGGAGGTCACACGGTCTGCGCGTTTGCTGAGTCTCACGATGCTCCAATGCTCTTTCCCGTTGTCTGCTGACCTCTGCTTCTCAAGCATTTCTCGTTGCTTCGAAACACATGCGCCCTACGTGCTTCCCAGAGAGCTGTGAGTACCTCGACACCTGCTAACGTTGTTGCTTGAGCTAACAATAGGGTCCGCGCAGGCATTCGGCGTTCAGCGCCCCGGATGGAACGCTGAACTCAACTTCGCACTCATCCCCGCGCCCCGTGGGGCATGACCCCGCACGCATCCTCTTCTCATCAGGGGCGCGATCACCGAGCGCAGACGAAACGCGCTAAGAGGTGCGATCCATCCATGTGCTCCTCGTGGCTTCTACGTCTCCCGCTGTCCTGCCACTGACCAATTTTGCCCGTCTCTTGTAGGTTGTCGTCCGTGTGATGTGCTTCGCGTGGGTCAGCTGCGAGTCCGGTCTGTCGGATAGCGCGCCAGCCGACCTCGAGCGGCGCTCCCGAGCACAATGCAGACATCCGAGCACCGACGTGCGGACGATCTCCTCGAATGAGGCTGTCGCGCAGGTACAGGGCGGATCGCCCGAAGACCCCTACCTCGTACGGGTGACCCTGCGTATAAGAAGGGCGGTCTGGATCGTGAGGCAAACCGTTGGCAGACCTTGTCCTCCTCCTCTCCGCCCCTCCTCCTCCCCACGAGGCTCTCAGCGTAGACTTGCAAGCCAACGCAACAAAATCCGACCATGTTGCGCTTCCTCTCTACCGCAGGCCTCGCCCTCGCGCTCTCATTGGGCACGCCGGCCGGAGCGCTCCCCGCCCTCCACACTCGCGCCGTCACGCAGTTGACGAGCTCACAAATCTCGGCGTTCGCGCCGTTCACGCAGCTCGCGCGCGCGGCGTACTGCGCATCGAGCAAGCTCACGAACTGGAACTGTGGTGGTGCGTTGCGCCTTAGGCTTTCGTGCTGTTTGCAATGAGGTTGATATGGGCTTGGGCAGAGGCGTGTGCGGCGGTTCCAGGCGTTCAGATTGCACTCACGGGCGGAGATGGGAATGCCGTCCAACTTTGTGAGTGACCGGTCCTTTTCGCAGTGATTGTTGAAGGAATTGACCTTCGTACAGACTACGTGGGCTACTGGTCGAGTCAAAACGCTGTCGTGGTTGGCCATCAAGGGACCGATCCCACCCAGTTGTGCGTGTCGTGCCTTACTTGGTCGGGGTTCGTCACAGCTAACGGATATGTCGCGTTGTCCGCAGCCTCTCAGACCTGACAGATCTCAACTTCCCCTTGACCGCCCTGAACAGCACACTGTTCCCTGGGGTCCCCTCTAGCGTTCAGGCGCACGGTGGGTTCCTTGCGGAGCACGCGCAGACAGCACCTGCTATCCTTGCGAAAGTCAAGTCACTGCTCTCAAGCACTGGTGCCTCAAACGTCTTCCTCGTACGCGCATTCATAACATTCTTTCCCTGAGCTTTTTCTGAACATCCTACGTCGTCGTTTAGGTCGGCCACTCCCTCGGTGGCGCGCTCGCCGAACTCGACTCGCTCTTCATGACTCTCAACCTCCCCTCGAGCGTGCACGTCAAAGGAGTCACTTTTGGTACACCTCGGGTCGGAAACCCCGCGTTCGCGACGTACTTCGACTCAAAGGTACGCTCCGCCCCTCTCTATCTCCGCCGGCGGCTTTCTCCATTCTCCATGCTAAGACTCCGATCGCGCACCACGCAGGTATCGGACTTCATGCGCATCAACCACGAAAGCGATCCTATCCCAATCGTACCCGGGCGGGGCCTCGGCTTCCAGCACCCACATGGAGAGGTGCACATCGTCAGCGACACCGACGTGGTGTCGTGCCCGGGCGACGACGACGCGACGGATGCGCAGTGCACGATCATGTCTGTGCCAAACATCATCGAGAGCAACATCCTTGATCACCTTGGGCCGTACGAGGGCGTGTATATTGGCACGGTCTTCTGCACATGAGAGGGTAGGAAGGGCGAGGGGAGGCTACAAAATGACCCTAATGAGAGCTACGGCGATGATGATGTGATGATACCCCTCATGGGATGTTTGTAAACTAGGGAAAATATACTGATATCTTCGACTTCTCGGATCATGAACCGCGGATTTACCTCATGAGCAGCATCGAGAACCCAAAAACAAGGTAACCGTACCAAGGAGAGTGGCAATTCCGGTATTCAAACGTTCATCCGTATCATCGGCGGGCGCCTCCGTCTCGTCTAAAGGCGGGCTTGAAGGCGGCTGACGTCATCCAAACTCTAGCCGGCAGTTCGGCTCCGACGTCTGCCGCGAGCCTATTCACAATCCTTCACCTCCAAAGTTCCGCATATCCGGCAACTCAGGAAGTAACGAGCCGCCTTGTGGAAAACTTATACCAGGAACTTCATAATCGTATGTTCTGTGACAATTGGCTAACTTGATAGACTCGAGGTAGGCCGCGACTTCGGAGACACGGCGTCTCGCAACTCCAAGTTGCTCCCCCTCCGAGTTACGGCCTTGGGAAACTTATCCTAGACCATGCTAACCACCACGCTGCACCACATTCCCACATATTTGCGCCGGATGTGGGTCCCACCGTCTCATGTCACCGCCACTAGCCTGTTGCTTCCTCGGAAGTGAATCTCGTCGGCACGGTGCCACATGGCGGGTCGTCAAGGATTTCCGCCCTTCGTCCGAGAATTTCGAGGATCAAGCATGGCATGGCCTATTCATACCTAACACTGTCGATGATTAGATCTTCATTCTAGGACATATGGGTCCAGATGTTTGGTCTGGAGATAGAGGGACTCCCACATCCTGAGACTTCAGTACCTATTGAGTCCTATTGAGCCTTGCTCTCACGCTCCGCCACGCTGCACGAGGTTACTGAAACTCTTCGATAGAGTCGATACACACAGAAATCAAGTAGGAAAAACTAGAAACGTTACCGACGAGCATTCTGTGGCAGCGCCTTGCGCATCATTACTCTCCGGCAGTTTACCTCGAGACTCGAGACTCGAGCTCGCTCTCTCGCTCACGCTGAGTTAAGTACGCGACATATCGTAGTGAAGCGCTACTGGAAGAGAGAAGAACCATTAATATCAGGCTTGAAGGACGGGTCGCATGACCACGACCGGCTACGAGTCTTGTACTCCCCGGCGTATGGGTGCAGCGTTTTCAATGGGTACGATACCTTGCTTATCCATACTTTCAGTTCGCACTTCTCTGAAGATCCCATGCTAGAATTCATCGTGTATCTGGCAGCCCCCGTTATCAATCATCGGAGATAGCACCGTGACGCTTCTCTCCGCCTCGCTTGTCTCGATACTCTTGTACTGATGCATTCTGGCTACCTGCCTGCACAGACCCGGTATTCGGCCCTTATTCCTATCCCTTGCTCCTCTCCCGTAGCCGCCTGCATCCGCAAGCCCGGGTCGTGAGAGGGAACGGACAGGTATGGTACTGTATGTCCTACTAGCACGACTCGGATGAGGGGTGACTTCGGAACGATGAATCATCGGGCCGGAAGTGCGAGATGTTTGGAAGCTGAACTACGCTAGGATAGGTGCGCAGAAAGGATGCCGTACAGCCGGTTTACGTACTGTGCCAGCGCGGAGATTTGGCCTGGACCACTTCAGTCAGGGACGAATTCAGGCGGCCTAAATGCTCCATGCAATCCAGGACGAGTGCATGCTAGAAAGCAGGCCCTCTCGAGGCTATGGTATGTTTCCGGTCGCAGGGAGAATATACTGAGACTCCGCATGTCAACCGGGGCTTCCTGTGATTAATTCGTGTACTCACGAACGGCGGAGGTATTCCAAGGATTCCAAACGAGGACCCACAATTCTGAGAATCCACCGGACGGCGACTGCGCTCGCGATGAATGTGTACCTACTACCCGGTCTCTACTTCCTCCTCTCGGCGTAGATGCCGCCAGGGCGCATCAACGGCCTTAGGTGTGAACTTATGTCAGAATCACCGCACCGACGGCCGCCGATTGTGGCCGACGGTGCATAAGAGGTGTAGTTTCCACGTGCATAACGCACGAACGTGAGCGAAGGTGAGAACCTCTTTCCGGCGATCATTCCAGCGCGTGCATCAGCGGACTAACGGATGTCGCGATGATGTCTGCCGATCTAGGGCCTCTCTCGACTCCCCGGAGAGGCAATCCCCAAGCTCCAGGACCTCTTGAGAGGCTCGAAGACTACTCGAAGGGGGAACATTGAGGGGCGTGGCGTCCCAGGGGCGCCCCTTTGCGCGGTGCAGGACGACCCTCCATTAATACGCGCTGTCACGATATCTGGCCCGCGAACCTCCCCGTCTTGTCCCCCACACCTCCCTCGACCCGTCACCCAGGGCCGCTCATTATTGTCGATCTGACGAGGATCGCGATGGTCCCGCTCCCGTTATTGTCGAGCTTGCCGCCGTTGACGACGCCGCTGCTCAAGGTCCCGATCCTGCTCGCGTACTCGGCAGCCAATTATTATGGCATCACTCCCCCGGCCGTTAAGCCCGCCCCGCTCAAGATCTCGGAACCGGACTGGATGACGAGGCTGGTGCGCATGCAGGTCACGCTCGCCACCATCGAAAAGGTCGGTCTCTCCGCGCACGACCCTCTCGCACCGCGCTCACACCATCTACCACTTCGTGACCTGATACGCATCGACAGACCGCGGTGGCCGCGCTCGCGATAGGCGAGGCAGCGCTCCTGCTCGCCGCTCCCTTCTCCTCGCGCGTCTCCGCGCACTCGTTCATGCCTACGCTGCGCCTCACCCCGCTCGCCGCGGCTGGCCTCGCGGCAGCGATGGGAGGCGCGTTCATCCGGCTTGCGTGCCACCGCGCGCTCGGGCGACACTTCGTGTGGACCGTTGGCGTACACGAAGACCACGCGCTGACGACGGACGGGCCGTACGCGGTGGTGCGGCACCCGAGCTACACGGGCTACGCGCTCATGCTCGCCGGGCCCGCGGTCGTGTTCTTCGATCCGCGGTCGCTGTTCGCCGCGTCGGGCATGGGGAGCACCATCTTGGGAAGGGTGATTGCGTTTGGGACGGTCGCGCATTGGGTGATGACGGTGAGCGGGATGCTGAGGCGATTGCTGAGGGAGGACCAGCTCCTGCACGAGGAGTTTGGGGAGGAGTGGGAGCGGTGGGCAGAACGCACGCCGTACAGGCTGGTTCCTTACGTTTGGTGAAGACGACCGTTTACGACACGCTGACGAGCACACGACTGCTATGATGACGACGTGGACATTGGAGGGGACCCTGTTGTACGATTGCTGGGGCATGTATGTACGCACTGTATTCCGTGTTCCACTGTCGCGCTTTCCTTGCACACATCGTATTTATTGACATTGCTATCCAGTCATTCGAGAGGGCGGGGTGAGGGTGCACAAGGGGATGCGTTGAGGGGGTTGCTGAATCCTCTGGTGCGTGATCATGGAAGGAGGATGACCAAGGCTTGAGCTTGAGGCACCGCACAGTTTAATCAAGCGGGGCCGGTCCAACGAACGCCGGCCGAGGGTCGGTACCGGTACCGGCGGCAACCGCCCCGGACCGCAGGAACCCGCAGGTGACATCATTCCAGACACCACCTTCAACGTTTACGCCGTTGAGACCGCGTGCGTGGCGGTCGAGTTCACTCAGGTTCACTCGTGTGCTATGACTGTTCACGCTAGCAGGCACAGGCGTCCGCGCGCGACCGTCAAGTCCAGAAAGCAAATGCGTGAGATTGCGTACCCATCCGGTACCCGGACGGGTGTATACATGCGTGAGTCGTACAACAGCCATGATCGTTCTAAGTCCTACACAGTCCCGTCAAAGCCAAAGAAAAATCCATACGAACACCGCGTCGGTAGACCGAGAGCACGCGCTTAGCAACCGTCGGGCACCGAGCTGTCGTCCACGTAGTTCGCCGCGTTCACGCCGAGGCCGCGGCTCGCGAACGCGTTCCAGAGCACGCACTTGTTCGCGCCGTCGTACCGGTTCGCGTCCGCCTGGATCCACGCGTCGCGCGCGCTCACGAACGTCGGGTTGCACGGCTGCAGCGCGAGTGAGTCGATGAAGAGGTGGAAGTAGACGACGTTGCCCTCGGACCCGGACGCGTCGGTGAGCGCGGTGTCGGAGAAGCCGTGCTCGGTGACGAGCGCGGCGAGGACGTTGTGCAGCATGTTCGCCCAGACCTCGCCGATGTTGTGTACTTCGTTGAGGGTCTTGATGGAGGAGTACCGGAGCGGGTTCGTTGTTGCCGACGTGGAGTACGGGTGCGAGCGGATGCCGGCAGGGTCGTCGCCGATCGCCCATTGGCCCATCGCGAAATCGCCAATGTCCGCCGTCTGGTGGAGCCAGCTGCAGAGGATAGAAGTTTCAGCGACGTGCATAGGGGAGAGAGATGTGTAAGGGTACGCACTCGGCAAAAGCGTCAGACCAACCCTCGCCCATACCACCAGCCTCGGTCGTCTGCAAGCAACGGCCAGTGCCACCGCCGGTCATGCGGTTCGTGAGGCCGTGCGTGTTCTCGTGCGCGACGATATCGTTCTCAAGCGCGCCATCGCGCTCGGGGCTGGTCAAGTCCCAGAGGAACATACGCATATGTCCGCTCTGGCCGTCAGGCGGGGTCGAAAAGTCCGCATTGTCCGTCCCCGCGGAGTCCTGTACGGAGACAGTAACGCGGTCGTTGCCCTTGCCGCCGTTCCCGAAGTTGTCGTTCTGGAAGTTGAACGCGGCCTCGGTGAAGCCGTACTGGTACGTGATGTCGTGGACCATGTTCACGATGTAGAACGCGTTCACCCGGCCCGCGTTCACGTTCGCGGTCGTCGTGGGCGCGGTGCTGAAGTTGACGGGGTAGTTGAAGACGAGGTCCGAGCTGGACTCGGTCGTCGTCGCGCTCGTGCTGCTTTTGTAGGCGATCGCATTGTTGCCTTGGGTGTCCGTGCCGGTGTGCCAGCCTTGGGGAGAGGAGGCGTCGATCTGCGGGTCCGTGACGGTCTCGAAGCCCTCGGTAGGGAGCTCCTTCGTGATGGGGAGGACGAGGTACTACAGAAACAACACCCGTGTCAGCGTCGACCGAGCATCGCGGGGACATTCTGACGACTTACGGAGGCCTTGGCAACAAAGTCCGTGATCGAGACGATCTCGCCCGAGGTCGCGTCAACAAAGGCCTCGACCCACGTCCCCTCGGCCTCGTTGCGGACCTGGAAGACGTGCGTGAGGGCGAGCGAGCCGTCCTCGAGCGCGAGGTACTCGAGCGTGGGCTCAGGGAAGTTCTCCTTGTCGAACGTCCCGTTAAGCTGCGCCTCCGCCGCGGCGATCGCGTCCTCCGTAGACACGCTCGCAGTGGGCGCGGCGGCCTTTGCGGCGGCCTGCGAGGCGGGCACGAAGGTCGAGCCGAAGGCGACGACCTTGTTGTCCTTGTTGAACGCGACGTTGGCGACGGCGTTCGCGATGGGGATCCCGTTGTGCGTCTGCTTGACGTAGACGTGCGAGGCGGCGTCGCCGGCGAAGGAGGAGCGGACGACGAGCGCGTCCGCGGCGACGTTGGCGCGCGACTGAACGAAGGCGACTGCGGAGTCCTCGATGGACGCGTCGGCGCGCTTGGACAGGGGGTGGTCGATGGCGGCCCCGAAGGTCTGGAGAGAGGGAAGATGGTTAGTATTGGGAGTTGCGTGCAATCGAGGATGGTGGGGCGAAACGCGCGCACCTCGTACGAAGACTCGGGGTGGAACGTCTCGAGCTTGAAGTCCCGACCGATCACGCGCGAGCGGCGCGTCGCGAACTTGGAGGACGCGTCGAAGGGAGCCGCAACGGCAGAGCTGGCGCAGAGCACCGCGAGGAAGACGGACGCGAGGACCTTGTTGAACGCGAACATGGCGGGGAGCAGGGCACGGATGCTGGTGCTGGTGCTGTTGCTAGGGTGCGGCGCGGGTGCGGGAGAGCGAGAGTGAGACGAAGACCGTTGAAAGTCTGTCTGGAGCGAAGACGAGGAACGAGGTCGCCTGGAGACATCCCTTCCCCGCAAGGCCGACTTTTATAGGTGCTCCGTCTATCGGGAGTCTGGAAGGCGTCGCATGCTCCGGGGGCGGCGAGGACCCAGCGCCGCGGACCCGCGTGCACTGGCTCCACATCGGCCAGAGAGAAGCACCTATGACAACCACACAACGTCTCGCACAGGCATGATGAGATCAAGAGCCGCTCGCGAAGCTGCAGGAGCATGCTATGTGCACAAGCGCGACGACAGTGTGATTGTCAAGGCATCTGAGCCCATACTACGACTTGCGGCTGCTGCGCACACCCCGAGTGTACAGGGCGATCCCATGACGTTGTGATGTTGTTAGCCGTGTGTTAGATGTCCGGTGAGGTTGGCGACGGGCCCGAGGGATCAGGCAAGGGCCTGCCTGTATATGTCTTCTGCTTCGCAAGCTTTTGCGAGGCGCAAATGTAGTGCCTAGCACGGAGAATGTCCGCGAGAATCTGGAGATAGTTCTGAGTCAGTCAACGACACCAGCGGTCCGACCCAGCCTGACTCTCTAGAAACATGCTCACTACTAGCAACGGTAATGAAACAGACGTCGTTACCTTGCTGAGCAGCGCAGAGCGCAGGGGAGAACCATGTGCCGGCCAGTGCATCTTGCGATGCCAAGCCTTTCCGCGGGGTCGTTCTGACGATAGTTGCACGAGGCAATCATAGACCGGCCTTGATGAGTTACGCATCATGCACCTTATCTAGCACCGCAGATACCAAAAGAAGTATAAGATATTTCGATGCCAGTGCTTGCGCCTGGAGTGCTGCATTGGAATGAGAGCATGTCGACATGCGGATGTGCGATATCGGCTGTCCGAGGATACCTGGAAGAACGGGAATGAATGAACGCAATCGCAAAAAAAGGAGGAAAGAAGGAGGTCTCCGGGATGGAAGCTTTGAGCCACACCATGTTGTACGGCGTATCCGGATAATGGACTGCTTCCGGCGAGTGCCTTCGTAGGCTAGCGTGTGCTAACGCCGCGTCCAGTCGCACATGGTCGCCAGTGGAAGCAATGCAGGCCCACGCGACGCCTTCGGGAAAGGATGTGCAAATGAATCGCGAGACTCACCGCCGATGCTCACTGCGAAGTTCGAACGCTGATGGCAATGCGACTTGAACATCGTCGCGTTTGGTTTGAGTCCGCTCGGCCGTCTCCGAGGCGTTGGATATGCTGCTAAGAATAGCCTTTGCCAAGCCAGAGTATGTCTTCCGGTGTCTTCCGGGGCTCTGCCGGAGGGTCCCGAGTGGTCTTCACCCACGTGCTCAGCTCTAGGAGGACACAGCACTCCTCCTTTCGACGCTCTCAAACACCAGCTTTACGTCTTCAACGGCATTCTGTGGGGCCACCACAGCCGAAGCGCAATGTACTTCGCCGTCGCGAGGCTATACACACCAGCCTCCATCGTGTTTGCGAGCGCCGACAGGCCATGGCTAATACTCACGGACAAGATCCAACAGCTCTCGACTCTGACAACAATCCAGACCAGAGTTCGGGAGTAGGCACACCCACACAGAAACTGCGCGAGAAGCTATCGGTCTTTCGTTTCGACGCCCAGCTCACACCCTCCCTGCGTCGGTCTCCTCGTACCCGGTCTGTTATCAAGGCAGAGGTCGAAGAAGAAGCCCATTCCGTACTTCCTCAGCTCTCATCGCCTCAGAACGATGAGCAACTTGGAGTTAACAAAAGACGTTCCCGGACGGAAGGCCTTCAGCCTGCGGTGAAAGAGGAGGGTGCATCTAATGTTCCTGGCCCTTCTCGCAAACGTTCGCGTACCACTTTACCGGTCAAAGTGAAGCAGAAAGTGACGGTTGCAGACCCTGCAAAATACGCTCATCTCCAGGGTCTTCCCGACCATCTAGGCGACCAACCCGACAAGCTTGATGGTAGGTAGTGTTTCGGAGATTTGCATGCACATACGCTGATGAGACCTCGTTCTGCCATAGTGCTTTTCTGCGGTATCAAGTCCGATTACCTGTTTTATCAGTCTACTTCTTTACTTACGCTGGGTTTTTGTTATGTGTGTGGTTAGCCCGGGTCAGATGTCCGCCACCAAAGGGCACCACTTTGCTCATTCCACCAACCACTTCTGGCGCTGCTTGCACGGTGCTCGTACGTCGGTTGCAACATGACGTCATCACACCCTCTCTCTCTGACAGTGTTGTACAGACCTCACCGATAGACTGTTAAGCCCAGAGGAGGACGGCACGCTGCCCGAGCACTTCAACCTCGGTCTCGTACGCCCCTTCTTACACCGCCCGCTTTCCGGAAAACTCATATTTGCATCTGCCACTCTCGGCGTTTCAGACGAACCTGGTCGAACGACCAAGCGCACAGGTACGCTGCCTCCACTCCCTCTTTCCGCAACGCATTCTGACGGCGCTCTCAGGCAGCAGAGATCGCCAACGCCGAGTTCACGGCTGGTGTGCCTGCGCTCCTCCGAAAGATCATCCTTTGCCGCCCGCGCGTGGTCTGCTTCGTGGGCAAGGGCATCTGGGATAGCTTTATCCGCGCTGCTGCGCCTCACTCTCCCCAGAAAGCACCCAAAGACAGTCAAGGTGCTCCCGCGGATACCTCCTCTTCTACTAGGATTCCTCTTGTGGGCCAGTCGTCGACGAAATCGCCACGCACGGCGAGGAAGAAGGGAACGGCAGCCCGTGGGAAGAAGGGCGCGCCCGCCGAGCCGTTCGTGTACGACCTCCAGCCATACAAACTTGTCCACACCACCGGTCCGTTTCCTTTATTTTCCCATCTGCCTGAAGGACGCATGTTCATATCGGTACATTCTGCAGCTGGATCAGAGAGACCACGCGAGACGCTCTTCTTCGTCGTGGTCAGCACCTCCGGGCTTGTCGCCAGCCACCAGGTGCGTCTCCTCTAGTCGCCGTAGTCCTCTCCGCCTCTCCTACGGCGGTGTATGCTCTATCTGCTCTACTAACGCGTTCGCTGACTTGTCCTTGGTGGCCCCTCTGATATGATGCAGCTCCCAGCGAAGATCGAACAGTTCACGCTGCTCAAGCGGCGCGTGGAGGAGCTCAAGGCGGGCGTGTTGGACACGGGAGGTATGACGGAGATCGTTGCGCCTTCTGAGGCTTTTCTTGACGTTTGAGGTCTGAGGGCGGCGAACGTACATCGTTGAGATCGTGTTGTTCGTGTAGGGCAGCTTGGATGCATACGGTAGAACAGACTCTATTCTCCGACGTGGTTGATAGGATTCGCACCCAAAGGTAGCGCAAGCGGCACGATTCGAAGTCCGATATCCGTATCTGCTGTGGACCAACCGCAAACCCGTGTGCGCATAGCCTCATTACACAGATGCGATTGCACGAGCGTCGACTAATCTACCCAATATCGACCGTAGTAAGAGTAAGTAGTAACTACTTCACAAAGAAGAAGACAAGGCTCAAGAAAACCGGGGACATGTCCCTGTAAAGACCGCATGTGTCTGTCCGGCGAGGGAGACCGGCCGCTCGGGGGACGAAGTGACGACGTGCGCGAAGCCGATTGTTCCCGATAGGAAAGAAGAAGACGAAAAGCCAGCGAGAGAAGGGGATTGGAGAACGATAGCAAGGGGAGATCATGAGCAGTCAGACTGATGAGCGATACTACGACGAGGAGGGGAGAACGCGGCTCGAGGGAAGAGGAGATACCTGGATAGATGCGAGATGTTGACGTGGAGGGATGTATGAGCAGCAGATAGGGGTAGATGGCTCGAGGAGATGAATCGAGATAGGATGGGGGGGAAACGTGGTAGCGCTACATGGAATCCGACAGAGATGACAACGATGATACACACACGACTAGGATGGGGGTACGAGAGCACGAAAGCACGACTAGGGTAGAGTAAGATGGTTTGTGCACAAGCGACAGAAGAGGACAGGCCGCCTCGAGCGAGCGTCAAGAACAACGCGGATAGCCTCACTCCTCGAGCGACAGCACAACGCGGCACATCGGACACGCGGGACTGGTGCGCAGCCACTTGCGGAGGCATGCCTCGTGGAACCTATATAACGCTGGCGTCAGCGTTCGCTCTCTAAAATATGGAAAGCCTGTATGTGTGCATGTGGCACGCGCCCCAGCACAAGTGGGGACCGCGAGGTCGGCGTCGTCACTCGCACCGTGAGCAACACACGCACACGAGCAGGGGACAGCAGCACGCCCAGCAGCTGACAACACGGAGCAAAGAAAAAAACACTCACGAGTGCTTGCACGCGGGCGCCAGAGCCGCGCGCTCGTCACGCCGGAACTGCGAGAGGCAGACGCCGCAACGGTCGACAGGAACACCAAGCAGCGACAGCTTGAGCTTCACGCGCCCGTCCTTGAGCACCCGCCGCCGTTTGACCTCCACGGCGCCGGTGAACGGCACGTGCGCCTTCTTCTCCGCCGCCGGAGCATGACGATGAGGAGAGCCTGCGGCCCCGATGACCTCGGAGACGAGGAGCAGGTCCTGCGGGGGGATGGGGGTGTCAGCGGATGAGCGCGGAGCTCGGACGGGAAACGGAGCAACATACCTCGTAGTTCCGGCCGTCCGGCGGGCCGTCGAACACGCGCGAGGCGAGCAGGTCGAGGTCCGTGATATGCAGGAACTCGCTCCGCGGGCCTTCAGCAGCTGCCTGGGCGTCCTCTAGCACGCTCCCTCCGGACTCGGACCGCTCTACCGCTGCAGGGAGGGGTGGAACGTCGAGGAAAGGTGTAGGAGCGACAGTAACGGTCGCAGCTGCAGCCGCGACTATGGGTGCTGGTGCACGCGTGGATGCACGCGGTGGAGGCGGTGGCGGCGGCATTCGTCGTTGCGACAAGGCAGGCGACGGAGGAACGACCGTAGGCAGAGCAGGAACCGCACGGATAGGCGTCGAGGCAGACGAGCCCCGGCCATAGTTGGCCTCAGGCATGCGGTTCACGGGGTACCCATCCGGGACGCGCTTGACCGGCATCTCGGGCTCCGCAGGGAGCACGGGCAGCGGCCGGCCGTGGAAGTGCGAGGACTGGCTCAGATTCGGGCCTGCGCCGATCCCCGCGGGGAAAATCGAGGTCGTGGGCGTCGAGACGGGTGAGGCTGGCACGATGACGGAGGAAGGAGACGCGGCACGTGATGGCGCGCGCCCTTCTTCGGCTGCGAGGAGCTGCTCGATCGATGCGGCCTCGTCTTCGTCGAGCACTTCTGGTTCGGGCGCAGCGCCCTGGTTGAAGTCCAGGATGTCGGCGGGCACGAACAGAGACAGCGGGCTCGTCTCTGGGGCAGAACTCGCCTCAGGGGCGAGCATAGCCCTGCGATGAGAGGGCGGAGGGGTAACCGCACGGCGTCGGCGAAAGTACACCTGGCCATCGGCGGGTGCTAGCGACGATGCCGGGGAGATGGGGCTCGGAATGGGGTTCTCGTGCAAGTCCGTAGGCGAGCGCGGAGGGAGGGGCACGGACTGGTGACGTAGGACGCTCACTTCGCTGCGCGTGAGTGCGGCGACGGCACGATGGACTGGTGCAGGCGGTATGGGCACGGCGAGCCGTGCGGGGGCCGCGTGGGGCGAAGTCGCCGGTGCACCAATAGGGCGCACTCCAGGGAACGGTCCTCCTGGTAAGGGAGAGACCGACGACTGTGACAAGGGCGAGCGCGTGCCGGGAGACGGTACTTTCCACACTACAGATGGCGAGGGTCTAGCGCTCCTGGGCGTTGTAGGGGTTACGGGAGTGGATGGAGGCAGAGACGTCTGGGACAAGACTGGCGTTTGACTGGTGATGGTGGGGGTAGGCTGCGTCTGGATGCGCGCCTGTCTTGGCTGCTGGGTACTTCCTAGCATTCGCAAGGGAGATTTTTCCGGAAGGTAAGGCCGGATCGTCGTCGTGGACGACGGGATTATAGTCGGCAGGGAAGCAGCATTCCTCGGCGACGCTGATAGAGGAAGAGGGGACGTGGGAGTTGTGGGACTGTCTAGGATGGCGGGTCCGGTACGATGACGGACGGGCCTGTTAAGGAAGGCTTGATGGGTGTTCTCCGACGTAGGTGAAGGGCCAGAGGTCGGTGACGTTGCAACAGCCTCGGGCGTCAAACGCGCAGGAGACGTAGGGGCGGTAGAACTTGAGCTAGACACGGGGGACTCCGCCTCGGCGCTCACGACCTCCCAGCCCTCCGCAGATTCTGAAGTGGAGGATGAGTCTGAGGACACAGTGCTCAAGCTCAGATCCACGGCGGAATGCATCGCCGTACCTGGGAGGGATTGTGCCCGATTATGGTCGCGCTCGCGCTCACGTTCCTTTCCCTTCAAGGAACCAAAGAGACGCTTCACCCCGAAACTCTCCCTCCGCTTGCCTGCCTTACTGGAGGGCGACGGGCTGCTCTTGTCGGTACTGCGCTTATCAGGGCTGTGGGCGTTATGGCCGTGTCCGATGGCAGTCGTCAACGACAGAGTGACACTACTCGCCCAAGCGCTAGGCATCTTGAAGAACGTCGACATGTTGGGGGATTGAGGCGACGCAGGCGGACTCACGGAATCTGGGCTCTGCGGCTTGAGCATGACGGTGGAGCGCGACGGCGACGCGAATTTTGCGGTCGAACGGAAGGCGGGAGGATGCATGTATGGCGACTTTCCCTTGACTTTACTCGGCGAGGAGCTGTGGCTGTTGAGCTCGGACACGTCGTCGTCGTCTTCTGCCTCCTCTTCACTCTCTTCGTGGATGCTTTGGATGTCACCGCTTTCTAGCGGGCGGTGAGAACCGCAATGCAAGCACTGCCTAGTACGAGGGTCGACCGGTCCCTGTGAAGGACCACCCGCGAACGCGGTTAGAGCTTCTTCGGTCTTGCGGCGGTCGAACTCGCGCTGGACGCGCTCTTCTAGAGACAAACCGAGCCGACGGTCGGCGGACCAGCGCTGCCTCGGCTCCCAGGTGAATTCCTCGAACACGTCTGTGGTGGCGGTAGAGACACGCGATTGGGGGTATGGGGATGACGGTGGCGATGGTGAAACTTCGGCGACTGCGGACCCTGGCTCGGGAGAAAGGCTCCGTTGCGAAAGTGCGCGGTGAACATGAGGGACTGCGGGAGCATCGCGGACCGCGTGTGCGGATGAGAGCAAGGTGGTGGTCGAGGGCGATGTCAGGCGATACGGGGCTCCCGGGGGAGACTGCTCACGAGGCGGAGGCCCAGACCGCGGCGCGGACGTCTGTGGGATCGTCCGCGGCTGCGGGGGTCGAAGGATTGGCAGGTCGGAAAGCACAGTTGAGACTGGCGTCACAGGAGAAGGGTGTACCGCATCGGACGATTGTGCAACCAACGAAGGCGAGGGAGGGGGCTCTTCTATGGTAGGGAGAGGGGCATCCGAGATCGCTGGGGAATCGAGAATGCTGCTGGGCGCAGGCGAGACAGGCGTGTTTGTGGAGGTTGAGGGATACGACATCATAGAATGGCCCATCTGCGCAGACGACTGCATTCCGTCATAAGGTTGAGGATGAGCACAGGTCTGTTCTGGAAGAGACGACAAGAGCGGTGGTATGCTTGTTGACGCTATTGCGTCCTCGAAGGAGGGTGGAGGGTAGTCTGGGATGGATTGGCCTGCAAAAAAGAGCATATAGCCACCTCCAAAACGAAGAGAAAAAAGGAGGAACGAACCATCTGGGATAGCATCATATCTGCGCGACGTCGCAGGTGAGGGGGGCGACGGGGCGGATATGGCGTGTTTCCGCGTGCGGACGTGAGCCGGAGCCTGCTGAAGCTTGCGAGAAGAGGAGAGGGGGACTGCGGTGGTGAAGCGGGGCTCGTCGGTGTCCCTCGTCGGCTGCTGCTGCTTCTTCTTCTTGGTCGGCTTGCGGATTCTTCCCGCGTTCTGGGGCGGGATGAGGGTGAGCTGGCCGTGGTGTGCGACGACGTGGGTGAGATAGGGGGCTACGCGGTCGTCGGTGCGCTGCTGGCGGCGGGAGTCTGGTGGCTGGGACGAGGACATTGGGGGCGACCAGCGTGGATGAACAGAAGATCGGCAGTCATCGTCTTTGCCTCGCTCGAGGCGACTCGCCTTTTGAGCTCGTGCACTCTCTCCGAGCTCGTGTCCGCGGCTCGTGGCGCAAAAACGCCCTCCGCGCCTCCGCGGACGACCACAAGCCCTGTCGTCATGGCCCCGTGACCCTCTCGTGACGCGTGCACGTGCACATCCGTCACGCGTTACACGCGCGTCGAACCGCGCGACGCGCCATGTTCGACGCCGCGTTCCGTCTCTGACCGCTCTCTCGTCTCCTGGGCCTGGCAGCCATGCCCGCCCGCACGCCCGCGCCGTTCGACCTCGAGTCGCTGAAGACTGCCCTGCCGAAAATATTTGACCAGGTGCAGAACACGGCCGCCAATCACCAGAAGAACTACATCGCGCTCTACAAGCTGCAGTCGGAGGCAGCCGCCATCAAATCTTCCGTTCAGAATGGCAAGAGTACCAAGCTCACCGGAGAAAAGGCCTTTCAGGATGCCTACGACGATGCTCTCCTGCGCGTCCTCCCCAACAAGAAAGGGACGTCGGTGGCGGACAGGTCGACGAAATTCATGGCTGGGTATGCCAAATTCCTCTCTGAGAAAGGTGCGCGCTATCCATCAGTCCGCGCTATATGCGTTTAACGACTGCTGCAGTTGCCGAGGAGCGAACGAAAGATGATCTGGGTCCAGAAGATGATACTCCCTCGGAGCGCTTCTTGTCTCACGTCGTCCGCTTTCTCCTCCAAGGTGTCACTGCTAAGGACAAGTCGGTCCGGTATCGTGTCCTTCAATGCATAGCAGACACTCTCCAGCATTTGAGTGGCATGGAGTGAGTTTCAACTACCCTCTTGGTCCTCCGAGGGCTCATTGCGCCTAGGGAGGATCTATACAACAATCTTCGGAAGGCTCTCATCGACCGCCTACGAGACAAAGAAGCCACCGTACGCGCTCAAGCCGCTGCTGCCCTCGCCAAGTTATCATTCAGTGAAGACACGGAGGAGTTGGATGAAGACGAGACACCTCTCATTGACATCGTTATCGACGCGATGACTTATGATCCCTCTCCGTGAGTAAGCCCTTAGTGTCCACACCACTCCCTACGTGCTGCGTACAGATGGTGTACTACGAGCGAGTACTCCGAGCCATCCCCGAAGGGCGAATACCCCCTGCATGCACTTTGCTTTGCGTAGTCTGATTAGGTCCTGACCGACTTCCCGCAGTGAAGTCCGCCGCACCGCTCTCCAAGCCCTACCCCTCAGTCCTCATGTGCTCCCTCACGTTCTCGCTCGTACACGCGACGTTGAGCCAAGCATTCGAAAAGCCGTCTACACAAACGTCCTGGAGAAATATTGCACCGTCACGGAGACAACTGTCGGCTTTACGCATCCCAAGATCCTGCGCATCGCGCAGAGGGAGCTAGTCGTACGCAACGGCCTGGGCGATCGCGAGTCTTCCGTCAAGGCGGCCGTTGCACAGCTTCTCGGGACGTGGGTGGATGTCGCTCGCTCGAACGGAACGAAGAAGGATGAGAGCGTGAAGAAGGAGCCGAATGAGGAGTTGATCAGTGATCTGCTTGCGTTCCTGGATCTTTTCGATCTGGCGGAGGGCAAAGTGGCGGAGGACGCCCTGGGCAGCGTCTTCGATACGCGCAAGGACATCTACGAGCATCTCGAGATTCCGGGTGAGTATCCGTCCACTTCATCCCCGACTGCGCGCTCATCTCTTACAGAATCATACTGGGGCGAGGTCACCGCTCCTCGCGCCTTCCTCGCTCGCGTCTTCATTGACAAATGCAAGGAAAAGGAGAAAGACACTGGCAAGATGGACGCACAGCTCCCCCTGACGACAATCATGGCCTTCCGAATCTCAGACACCTACAACGCCCTTGTCAAGCAAATAGAGGTGGACGACGCCGCTGCCGCCTTAGGTGACGAGGATGAGGAGGCCCTCGCAAAGCGCGAGGAGGCCCGGCTCGACCGCGAGATCTTGCTCGGAGAGCTCCTCCGCGCCGCCGTCAACTGTGACTTTGGCGACGAGATTGGCCGACGAAAGCTTTTCCTCACCGTGCGCGGCATGCTCGCCGCGCATGCGCTCCCCGAGTCGCTCCTCCCACGCGCGCTCGATGTCCTCCGCGAGCTCTCGCCAAACGAGCAGGACCTTATTCGTGTCGTCGTCGAGATCGTGCACGAGCTGCGCGACCCCCCTGAGGAGGAGGGCGACGCGTCCAAGCAGGAGGTCGACGAGACCATGACGGAGTTTGGGAGCCCGAGGCGGCCGCGGCCTCAAAAGTCCGCCGCGGATATGACCCCCGAGGAGAGGCAGCGTGCGGATGCGGTTGATTTGAGGTGTCTGTCTCTGTGCATCGGCATGCTTGAGCGTGTCAATGGGGTACGTGTCTGAGCGTATGTACATGTGATGTCAGTTGCTCATAGTCATGCAGACCTTCGAAGAGAACATTGCTCTGGAGGGTGTTCTCAGCGAGCTGATCGTGCCGGCCGTCAAGCGTAGGGAGATGGCGCTCCGAGAGAAAGGCCTCGTCAGCCTCGGCCTCTGCTGTCTCATTGCACGAGTATGTCACCATCAGCACTATCCTTACCGCATACATTGACCTTCCCCGCAGCGCATGGCCCTCGGCTCCTTCCAGCTCTTCCTCGGGCAAGTCGCCTCCGCACCCGAAGTGATCAAGCTGCGCGGCATGCAGATCATCTTCGACATCCTCATGGTGCACGAGGCCGCCTTCCTCGGGCCCGAGAGCGTCAACGGGGACAAGATCGTCGACTTCCTCCTCCAGCTGCTCGAGAGCGAGGAGCAGGACGCCGTGCAGGCGCTCCTCTGCGTCGGGCTCTCGAAGCTCATGCTCGCGGGCATGGTCGCGGACCAGCGTGTGCTCCAGACGCTCATCCTCATCTTCATCTCGCCAGAGACGGCGGAGAACCAGGAGCTGAGACAGTGCTTGTCGTATTTCTTCCCTGTGTATTCGTACTCGAGCCCGGCGAACCAGCGGCGGATGCGGGACGTGAGTGGTTCCTTCTGTTTGGGCCCTCGAGAATCACGTTGCTTATGCTATACCGTCGCGACAACAGACCTTCATCCCGATCTTCGAGAAGATTGCCGAGGCGTACCGGGATTACGACGGCGAAGACACTTTGGTCTCGCCAGTTCACGTCACGCACATGTTCGCAGACTGGACTGATCCTGTCCAGGCAGAGTACGTCTATGCTGACGCCGCTGCTGCGCGTTTTACTAACACGGTTTTACTCGTAGGGCTGCCGTGAAAGGCCTCCGAATAGGATCTGAGAAGGACCCCATTCAACTCGAGCTAGCGACCGATATCGTCAAGGCGTTGTTCAACGCAGATTATGACAGTGAGTACCACGTTGGATCTCCGCTACCGCGAATGCTTTCCTGAGCGGACACGCAGAGGATGACAGGAAGGCGCTCTGCCAGATGCTTGGCAAGTTGCATATGCCAGACGAGGTCGACGACGATAAAGTCCGCATCCTCAAACTGCTTGTCTCTAACCTCCGCATGGTACGTACGGTTTCTCTCCTACCGCTCGTATCCCTGCTCACATCTTCGGACTACAGCGCCGCCCGCCGCGGGACACGACCGCGAAGAATGCCCTGTCCAAGTTCGAAACGGCAATTTCGAAGAAATATGAGCGCCAGCTCGAGAACTTCAGCGAGGAAGAGCTGCGGAAGCTCGAGGAGCTCAAGGACATGTTTGAGTTCCTCGACGACATCATCCCGCTTGAGGACGACGAAGAGGAAGTGCTGCCCAAGAACAGGAGGAAGCGGTACGCCTCTATCGCGGACGAGCTCGTGCGCGCCATGCTGACTCGCCCGATGGTCTACGTTACAGGCGCTCCACGAGCGAAGCGACCACGTCCACGACCAGCGCCGGGACGTACGCAGATCGCACACCGTCTCCGAAGGGCAGGTCCAAGTGCGTTCACTCAAACTCTGGCAGAATGGAAGCTATACTAACGAACCAGTCGGAACAGGCGGCGGCGTCTCTCAATGCAGTCCGATGACGAGTCTTCCGACGACGACGATGCGTCGAGACGCTCGGTGTCTGCTACTCCTGTTCCAACTAGGGCGATGCCTAGGAGGAATGCGTGAGTGTCTATAGCGCTAGTCTATGAAGGATATATCTAACAACGGAGTGTGCAGTGCGGAGAAGTCAAAGAAGGCAACGACTGCCGCGTTCAAGCAGCCGATCACGATCAGCTCTGACGAGGACGATGAAGACGAAGGTGGTGGCGGCGGTGACGACGATGATGATGACGATGATGATGAGGTGAAGGAAGTGACTCCGAAGCCTAGAGGAAAGGGCGCGCGGAAGTGAGTACCGTGGCCAACCCATCGACGCATGGTCTAATGCTTGATATCCCATAGGCCCCCACCACCCAAAGCCACGTCTTCGCGCGCACGCAGACCGGCGCAGTCGAGCGATGATGACGACGCAGACGAAGACGATGATGACGACGACGAGGTTCCCCAAGCGAACGTCACCAAGGACAGCATCATGGACTCGTCCTCAGAAGATGAGGACGATGACGAGGTGGACAATATTCTCTGATCCCCTCAGGCTGCGGCTGTTGGTCCCGAATCCAGGTGTGAAGCACAGTGCAGGACGTCGACGATCTACTTTGATGTATCTTATCCCCTGCTACAATGTTGTACTGTAGAGCTCGTTTTGTATCCCTCGGATCGTCCATACCCTACCCCATCACCCGCAGAGCCTCTTCTGCAGTTGACTCCATGATGAGCGTGATAGAACTGCCTCCAAATTCTGGGGTCTTTTCCAATTTGTTAGCCCTTGCTCCTCTGACAGCAGAGCTGATAGAAGAGCAGAAATAGCGGACGCTCACCCCAACAAGCCCCAAATACAACAGACGCAGCAGCACCGGCTCAGGGCCCGGGCTTGCGAAACAGGGGACGATCACCGTGAAGTTCTAGCGGAGCCCGAGCTATGGCAGGCTCGGGTCGTCCGTGGGCGACCAGCTGGGGCCATTGACGAGGATCGTGCTTACGCCGTCCTCAATCGGGTCGATGCGTCGATGACGAGGGAGTCATCTGAGCGGATAGTGATATCGTTGGTGGGCGAAAGGAGACCTGCACGCTAGCCTGATTTAGGACAGACGCGGCCAAGGCAGCGAGGACAAAGAACCTCCGAGTCTTCACAGCTGACAATCAAAGTTGGCGCGTAGAAAGCTGGTTGGAAGGAAGTATCTGTGAAGACGTCGGTGCTTTCCTGGCTCGAACGTAGTTCAAGTTTGATACTCGCCGCCTAAGCTTGTTCACTTCGAACGAGAGTTTCGCATTCTAACGAAACTTCTGGCCCTCGCAACGTCGGACATCGATACGGTAGGCACACTGTAATAAAAATGCATCTCGAGGACAACAATTCACAGCGATCCACTGACCTCCTGCTATACGTACATCCGATTCCCATGTGGTACACTTAGGCATTACGACAGACGGGCTTATGATCCTTCCAATCCTGCTTCTGGCACTGCGGCGAGCAGTAGTACACCTTGCCGCATCCCCCACAACACTTCACCATCGCCCCCTTTTTCTCGCACACCTTACACGCTGGATTGCTCAGCGGCCGCTCGCGCGGCTTTCCTTGCCAGTTCACCAGCTTCATCCGGCGCAGCCTTTGGAGTATCAGCCCTTCGGTTCCCCACACGGGGAACAGCGGGCCGATCGCAATCCGCGTCAGACACGGCGCGACGTGCGACCACTCCGACTTGAGCGCAAGGAACCCCTCGACGTCCTTGCCGCGCCCGCAGCTGCAGAGAGGGTCGCCGGCGTGCATCGTCGTGTGCAGTGGCACCGTCGCTCCCGGCCGGCGGTACTCGCAGTTGGGGGTGTGCGACCAGTTCCGGCAACGTTCGGCGTACGCGGGCAGGAGCTGCTTCCACGCGCGTACCTCGTACGGCCCCAAGACCTCGATGAAACCGATGAGTCTGGCGGTCTGCCCAAGGACGAAGGAAGGCGTCAAGGGCGGCGCGATGGTGAGCACGTAAGCGTCTTCCACGATAGTGCCGGCATTGGGGTCGAGGCGAATCCCGGAGAGAAAGAGGAAAGTGTCCGAGGGACCTCCATTAAGCGTGTCGAGGAGTGCCATAACGCGGAACGGCTTGCCGTCAGGCGCGAGGATGGAGCCCCGAGCGATAGTGGTACGGTAGAAGAGGGCGCTGATAGACTTCTTGGGCCAGAGAAGCATAGGCGTAGATTCTTCCTCAGTTATCCACGGCGGACGTATTTTGTTCAACAGGGAGTCTGAGGCGGTATCTTGGATGGAAAGCTGAGTGTCAAGGTGGTCGCCGAGCCATTCAGCCACCTTTGGCGCTTCTGGGTCGATGAGTGGCATTCGGTCGAGATTCACTCTGTGCATACCCCAAGGATAAGAAGTCGAATCGACCGTTGTGACAACATACGGATTCATTTGGTAGCCCTGCCAATTGTCCCACCACGCGGTGTAGATCCGCGCATACAGCTTCGAAGTGGGAATAGTAGATTATATGAGTTAATGGGTCAACTGTGCACAGCAACTACCGCGACGGACCTCAATTCGTAACTCGTCCTTCTCATTGATGATTTCCAAATGATGCTCGTCCGCGAAGACCGGAAGAGGATACACCACGTCCTGCTTCAGTCCTTCGAAGAAGATGCGCAACACACAAGGAGAGGCCTGCACGACCTGAACAGCCGTCTTCGCATTCTTCGCATGCAACAGCGAACGGCGAGTCACCCTGCTCTGAACAACAATGGACGAAGTGAGCCCTTTAAACTGAAGGCGTGTCTGGTTATCGTCATCCAGATTTTCCTTCGCGCTCATGTAAACGGCAACCTGCTTCCCGATGGGCGTCTCCGCTTCATTCGGAGGCATCGTATCTGTGAGAGAGAACCACTTGCATGCCTGGTCAAGCTTTCGCGAGGGACGGTCTTCCGCGGGGACGACGAATAGGTTGCTCTCATCCGTAAGATCAGCTTCCATCATCTGTACCTGCGCCGTTTTAGGTTCCCCGACGTCTCCGCCGTCTCCTTCAGGAGAGTTCTCGGAGTGCGCGGAGCACAGAATAGACAGATGAATCCGGATCGGGGCATCTGGCTCGTCCGATTCGTCTGGGCGAAGATGGTGGAAGTACTCTGTCAGGATCGAGAAGGATACGATGAGGTCCGATTCTCCATGAAAGCCAGACAGATCTTCTTCAATCCGAATGGACGGCCAAGCGGGGGTCCCGGTGCTTACCACCTTTCCGAACGCGAGGTGGATCGACTGAATATACAAGCTTTTCCCCCCAGATCGGATGCGGACGAAGAGAGGAGACGAATCGCACCGTGAGACCATGGCGTGCAATGACTGTCGGAAGTTGCGGGGTCTAGAGGCAGGAACGACGAGGTGAATGGAAACGCGCGCAGGGATCACCTCCCATGCAGCAAACCGGGATTCCGGAGGCCGGGGAGCTTCGTATGACGACTGCTGGATGAACACCTCGTGGCGGTGTAGCACTGCCTCGAGGTCGCCGATGCCCATAGCCATCTCGAGCACATTGTCCGCTGAGTGGTCCTCCGTGAATCGCTGGATGACAGACCATATGGCGGCGTTCCAACCTTTATGTCCATCATTGTAATAAAACCTTTGCCTGACGCACTTCAAGAAGATGGCAAAGGACTCAGGGACATGCTGCCGGCTTGGAGGAATCCCTCTACTGAGGTTTCGAGAGTCGGATTGAGACTCGAGATGTTTCAGTACATTGTCCTGTGTCGGAGACATAGACTTGAGGACTCCATACAGAAGCTCGCCGAGCTGTTCCACGTGACTGTCGCACAGCGTGATGTGAGGTCTGCTATGAAGAGCGAGAAGATCACCAGAGTTAGGCTTTTTCCATGACACGCGCTCGAGATGTCTGGTGTGCGGCGTATCATCGATCGTAATCTTCTCGTCCATGGAGTAGCCCGATGTGAAGCCCGTATAACGATCTACGGGCGCGATGTCGAACCAGAGGGCGACCTCAGCGTAGTTGGTGTGATCGTACTCTGGCATCGGTTTCTTCTTGTCGTGCCCGTAGTGAGATGGTCGCAGTATGAGAGACTCCGTGTAGAGAACGCCGCAAGCAGGCAGTTTCGTGTCGAGGAGGGGGACCGTGACCGAGAAGAGATTGATGACGCCAACCTGATCGATAAGCGTCGATGTGTCGATCGCGTCAAAGACGGTGGGGGCTCCCCCGTCCACGTACTCGTCTGAGCTGAGAGCTAGAGGCTGGCTGCGAAACTGCCCGATGGAGATATCGGGGTGGAGATTGCCCGTAGCCGTGTACCAATCGAGTGCTCTCGCAACGCGGAGGGGGTCTCCGCAGATGAAACGTACGACAACGCTACTGGAGCCCGGCCCGCAAGCGGCTTGACGAAAGACTGAGCACCATTGAGCAAATTCGTCCCGAGCGGCGTTGAATAGGTCTCGAACGCGAATGCAGGTTCTATCTCTGGTCAAGCTGAAAAGCTGGGCGGTGTGGAAAGGTACTAGAGGATCGAAACAAGGATGCGGGAAGGAATTCGAACCGAAGCGGTAAAGCCAAAAGGTCGGGTTTAATCTGCAGGCGGCGATGACGTCGGCCTCATCCATGGAAGTGACACCGGAGCTCCAAAAGAACTGGAATGCGACGCCATAGAAATATTCGGCACGCTCGTGCAAAGGGCTTGCTCCACGATGTGAGGTATGGTGATAACCGTGCTGAAGCAGTGACATCTGGCGTAAGACATTCGTTCGAAAGTATTCGACAGCGGGGAGGCCTAGCGAGTTTTCTTCTGCCATTTGAGCGATCTCAAGCCAGAATTGCTGAGCCTCTGACAGGGTATGTTGAGAGCCCCACTTGATGATAGAACCGTACGCGGAGTTGGACCACCATTCAGGGCAAGAAGCTAGTTCGGCCAGTCGCCGACAATGAGACGCTAGGATGGATGTACAGCCAGAGTCGAGAAAAAGGTGGTTGAAAATACACCAGATTACCGGTGAAGATACGTCATCCAAGACCATAGTGATAAGAAGAACATTCCGTGCTGTGGCGTAAATCGAAAGGAATCATCATGCCTCAGGTCGCACTCAACAGATGAAACTAGCCACTCTAGTACTCACCTAGTAACAGCGGCTCGAGAATGGAGCAAGTAAAGTCTATCTTCCGGTTGACTATAGAGTGTGTTAGTCCCAGCATTTTATACCTTCAAAAGGGGGCTTTAAGACTTACATGATGGGTGTTCGCAGAAGACAGTAAACAAGATGTCGCTACAGTCGACGGTGTTGAGCAGCAGAACGTCGACGGGGACATCTGGCGGTAAATCGCGTGTAATGCAAGCGGCTGGTGTGCGTCTCGCGGAACGAAGTTCAGTGGCCACCGGCCAGTAGACTGGTGAGGACATTCGAACGAGAGGTCAAGGTCAGACGCGACAGGCGCCGAGGGACACTGAACCGTAAGATTACGTCAGCACGGTCATTATACAAACAGTGGCAAACATCATCCATCAACAGACTCGGACTCGCACTGGTCGGACTCGAACACCGCTACGCACTTAACGTTTGAACGGCGGGCGCAGCCAACGCGTGAGTTGCAACTTGTACTCAGACAGCTCAGGCCGCCAGGGGCGACTGTGTCACGAAGAAGTATGAGTGTCAGCTCGAGAACTCCAGCGAGGAAGAGCTGCGGAAGCTCGAGGAGCTCGAGGACATGTTTGAGCTCCTCGACGATATCATTCCGCTTGAGGAGGACGAAGAGGAGCCTGTGCTGCCCAAGAACAGGAGGAAGCGGTATGTCTCTCCCTGCAGACCGACTCGTGCGCGCCATGATGCTGACTCTGTCCATCGTCTGTGCTTTAGGCGCTCCATGAGCGAAGCAACCACGCCCACGACCAGCGCCGGGACGTACGCAGATCGCACCGTCTCCGAATGGCAGGTCCAAGTGCGTTCGCTCGGCGTAGGACAGGATGGAAGCTATACTAACGAACCAGTCGGAACAGGCAGCAGCGTCTCTCGGCGCAGTCCGATGACGAGTCTTCTGACGACGACGATGTGTCGAGACGTTCGGTGTCTGCTACGCCCGTCCCGACTCTAGGAGGAATGCGTGAGTATATACCATTTGTCCACTGAGGGTTATAGCTAATACGGGCGTGTGAGGGCAGTGCGGAGAAGTCAAAGAAGGCAACGACTGCCGCGTTCAAGCAACCGATCACTTTTAGCTCGGACGAAGAGGACGAGGATGAAGGTGGCGGTGGGAGTGATGACGACGACGATGACGACGACGACGAGGTGAAGGAGGTGACTCCGAAGCCTAGAGGAAAGGGCGTGCGGAAGTGAGTGCCGTGATCAACTCTGTCGACACATAACTTAATGCCTGATGTTTCGTAGGCCCCCACCACCCAAAGCCACGTCCTCACGCGCACGCAGACCGGCGCAGTCGAGCGATGATGACGATGATGACGAAGACGACGACGAAGTTCCCCAAGCGAACGTCACCAAGGACAGCATCATGGACTCGTCCTCAGAAGATGAGGACGATGACGAGGTGGACAATATTCTCTGATCCCCTCAGGCTGCGGCTGTTGGTCCCGAATCCTGGTGTGAAGCACAGTGCAGGACGTCGACGATCTACTTTGATGTATCTTATCCCCTGCTACAATGTTGTACTGTAAAGCTCGTTTTGTATCCCTCGGATCGTCCATACCCTACCCCATCACCCGCAGAGCCTCTTCTGCAGTTGATTCCATGATGAGAGTGACAGAGCTGCCCTCGAACTCCGGGGTCTTCTCCGCCTGAAGCAAAGTCGTTAGGACCCTCCCCCAAATAGAAACGCGGAAACAGCGAACACTCACCCCAACAAGCTGCAAGTGCAACAGACCCAGCAGCACCGGCCCAGGGCTCGCGAAATCGGGGACGGTCACCGTGAAGTTCTGGTGGAGCCCGAGCTGGGGCAGGCTCGGGTCGTCCGTGGGCGACCAGGGGCCGTTGACGAGGATCGTGCCGACGCCGTCCTCGATCGGGTCGATGCCCGCGCAGGACTGGTTAGGGCAGAAGCGGAGCCCGAGGACGATTGCGACTTGGACGAGGTCTGAGTTTGAGTTCTAGCGGGAGGAGGGGAAGGAACAGGGGAATGTCAGCATTGAATGTGTGAACAGGAGTGAGAGCTAGGGCGGACCTCTTGGTGTACGTCGATGACGAGCGAGTCGCCTGGGCGGATGGTGGTGCCGTTCACGGGTAAGAGGATACTCGCGCTCTGAGCGAGGGCAGACGCGGCCCAGGCAGCGAGGACGAAGAAGCTCTTCATGGCTGACGATCAAGATTGGCGCGTAGGAAGCTAGCTGGGAGGAAGTATCGGCGAAGTCGTTGGTGCTTTCCTGAGTCGAACGCATTTCAAGCTTTATACTCGTGTAAGCTTGGTCACTTCGAACGATAATTCCGTATCCTAACGAAACCTCTAGCCCTCGCGACGTCGGGCATCGACGCGACGGGCACGATGCACAGTGCTCGCGGCCGGCGGTACACACGGCGGCCTTACCCCACCTCTCGCCCCGACGTCGCGTCTGTGGCGCCGGTATGTAGTTCGACGTTTTGACGTCTAGACGCGGCCTGCAAACACGGCGCCATGGATGTTAGCATGCGAGAGGGAGGAAAAGCCGGGGAAATTGCAGACCAGGAGCGCTACCTAGCTGTCATAAGACAGCAGGTCTGACACCGGGCGAAGTCCGGCGTTTGGTATGTACTGTCCGGAGATGGGTGCACGAGCCCGAAGAATGCGGAGCCCGGAGAATCTGCGTGTCGCACGCTTCCTGAGGCCGGCGGGTCGTGCCGGCGGGTGCTGGTGCTATATCAAACTTTCTGTGAGCACCATTGCACTGGCGCACACCGTGTAAGTAGTCGAGGAGATATGCTGTAGAAAACATGGAATGTATAGTCTCCTCTTCGTACGGGTCCTTACAGGAGCTCGCCGACGGGCGAGAGGCCTTCAAAGCCCCCCGCGGCCGCGTCGTAGACCAGCTTACCCCTGACAAACGTCCGCTCGACCTTCCCGTCCAGCGTGAGACCCGCGTACGGCGTGAGCTTGTTCTTGAAGTTCAGCGACTCCAGCGTGACCTATCCGACATATCAGCACTCCATCCCGCCCCGTCTCGAGAACAACGGAAATGTACGCAAGGAGCGCGCGCGCACCTCGACCCTCGCATCCGGGTCCCACACGACCACATCCGCGTCAAAGCCCACGCCCAACCGCCCCTTCCGGTCCGCGAGGCCCGCATGCCTCGCAGTCTTGACACACAGCCAATCCACGACCCTCTCGATCCCGAACCCCCTCTTGCGCGCCTCGGTCCACAGCAACCCCAAGCCGAGCCCGAGCGTGCTGATCCCGCCCCACGCGCTCATGATGTCGCCCTCGTCGAGTTTCTTGAGCGACGCGACGCAGGGGGAGTGGTCGCTCACGACGCAGTCGATCGTACCCTCCCCCAGCGCGGCCCAGAGCGCCTCGCGGTTGCGCTCGTCCCTTATGGGCGGGCAGCACTTGAATTCGGGCCGGCCGTCGGGGACGGCGTGTGCGGCGAGGGAGAGGTAGTGGAAGCAGGTCTCGACGGTTAGGGGTAAGCCTGAGGCTTTGGCGGCGCGGATGAGGGGGAGGGCGGAGGATGCGGAGAGGTGGACGACGTGCAGCCGGAGGGAGGCGTAGGAGGCGTGGAGGCGGGTGATTAGGGAGAGGGCGGCTACTTCGAGCTGTTCGGGGCGGGAGTCGAGGAAGGTGGAGTAGAGCGTCGGGTTGGCGGGGGCGTCTGTTGTGTCGGCTTTGGGAGGGGAGGTGTCGAGCTCGGCGTGGAAGCAGAGGACGGTGGAGGTGTCCTGCGGGGGCGGAGGCGATCAGCGGATTAGATCAGGCGGGGAAGTGGGGCGCAGTGGACCTTAAGCTCGTCCATCGCGAGGCGGAGGTCGCCCTCGTTCACGCATGGAAACTCCTACAGGAGTGAGTATATCAGCATGGGCAGTTGTACGGTTGACACGGAGCGACCTACGTCTACGCCGCTCTCGATGAGGAAACACTTGAAGCCCTTCACGCCCGCGTCAATAAGCGGCCGCAAGTGGGCCTACAGGGCATGCCGCACTGTCAGCTGCGCCCATGGTACAAGTATACGAGCGCGGTATAGCCTGCCTGGTTCTTTGGGATGACACCGCCCCAGAAGGCGACGTCCGTCCAACACTGCCCGCGGGCGGCGGCGCGCTTCTCTTCTAGGTTCGCGACCGTGGTCGTTGGCGGGATGGAGTTGAGGGGCATGTCGACGAGCGTCGTCACGCCCCCGGATGCTGCGGCGCGCGTGCCCGTCCAGAACCCCTCCCAGTCCGTCCTCCCAGGCTCGTTGAGGTGGACGTGCGCGCTGTTGTCGGGGGCGGGGGCGGGGTGTGGGGCGGTGCGGTGGCAGGAAGAAGTTAGTTAGAGTTCGGCATGAGCGAGCGGCGGCGGCGGACAGACGGACTCGACGATCCCGGGAAGGATATAGTGGTCGCCGGCGTCGACCCATCCTGCATCGCCCACGTCTGCAAAGTCGGCGCGGGCGCTGGCGTGGGGGAGGACGTCAGTGATCTTGCCTGAGGCGGCGTCCACGATCAGGGTGGCGGGCCGGGGCTGTCCGTCGGGGAGGACGACGTTGCGGCCTGTGAAGATGCGTCGTGTGGACATGGTGCTCGCGCGTGCGTTAGGTCAAGTGAGCGTGCGCGTGTATCGATGGTCGCTGTGAGGGCCGCGTTGGTGGCAGAGGGAGGAGAGGACGTGAGTGCGAGTCGGGCGTTATCTCGATAGCAGCTTCCCAGAAAGGCAGCTACTGTGGAAAACGGTATCACGTGTATGACCATGATGGCAGGGTGTGGCTGGACGACCCGCCAACCGAGTTGTGCATGCTGGGAATGTCGCCTTCGTGCCGTGCCCGCCTCGGTGCCTGCACCCGTGTATGGCTTCCATGCGACTTGGGAGAAGCAGGGGGCATTATGAGGTATTTCGCACGACAAGTCCAGAAGAAGGCAAGAGCACAGCCATTTGAGACCGCCTCCCCTCGCGATGGATCACGGAGATGGTCTGGTCTGATCTGCATGGAGCAGTGCTCGTCGAGTCTGCACCCGCTCCGAGCTCTGCTGCAGCCCGCCACCGACAATGCACGGGCGACGGAAGCGTCCTCGCATTCCCGCCCGCTGTCCTCGGGCGTCCGATTCGAGTCGGGTTGAGGTCGAGAATGGGCTTGCGGTGCGAAATGCTTGGGAAATTGATGCGTTCCGCCTGCCCGGCTCCCCGCCCGCATCCAGCGATCAGACAGCAGCCGGAATCTCGCCCTCTCTCGTCCGCATGCTCTTCTCCTACTCGCCCACTCCTCCTCCTTCCTCCACGTCCTGAACACCACCACGCCCATCTCTCGCCCTCGCCCGCCCTCGCCCACGCATGTCCAAGTCTAGTGTCTCCCCCACCCTGCCCACGATTCCCTCAGACGGTGTCGACCGCGCACCGTATGTCGGGCCCCCACGCATCTTCGCCTGCTCCGAGTGCGGCACACGCATCGCACACACGTCCCGTATAGTGTCCACCGTGAGTACCCGCCCCGTCCGTCTGCCCCCGGCAGATCTGCAAGTGCATCCGTGTATGCTCATTGCCGTAATCCGTCGGGCAGGCATACCGAGGGCACGCAGGCAAGGCCGTCCTCGTCTCAGAAACGTACGTCTCTTCACCTTGCGTCATACCCCGCTCTTTACTTCCACCTCTCCCCCCGCCCGTTCTTCTACCTCACATACCCGCAAACCTCGCTCTTCTCACGCGCGACCCCCTCCGTGCCCTCCTTCCCCACGCACCCCGTGCCCGCGCTCACCGCCCCGCTCCCAGACGGAACGTCGCGCTCGACCCGCCCTCCATCCTCCTCATGGACTCGGGCGCGTACACGATCCAAGAATTCATCTGCAAGACCTGCGACGCCTACCTCGGCTGGCGCTTCGCGCGCGCGCACGACGGCCCCGAGCGCTGGAAAGAGAACCACTCCGTGCTCGAGCTCGAGCTCGTCGCCGCGCACGACGACGACGGCTCTATGGCCCTCCCCACACCCGCCTCCTCCGCTTCGTCGTCGTCGTCGGCACAGTACCAGCAGCTGCCACAGGGCGTGCCCCCGGTACATAAACGCACGATGTCGGCGGACCCGAGGCCGGTGGGGGCCGCGGCGATGGCGAAGGGGCTTGCCGCGCGGCAGGGTGTAAGGAGTCTCCAGGCGAGCCCGAAGCCCGCGCATGCACCCGGTCCTGCGCAGGCGCAGATGCAGCGGCGGCCGGGCGTGGAGGACTTTGAAGACGGACCGTTCTGGGCGCCGAGATGAGACGACACGAGAAGAGTGCGTCCTGTCCTGGGTCGAGACTGGGCTGTTGGGATGGGAGCGGGGACCTTGCTGGGGGTGATATACGCAGCGGTTGGGAGGGGGACCGCACGATGCTGGATATAGGTTCTAGGTTGGGTGGCGGGATGCTGGAAGCTGGAAGCTGGAGGCCCCTCTCTGCGTATTTTTGCTCGCAAACGGCGGTACGTTTGCTCGGACGTTGCTACCTTAATGCTCACGCCGTATTGTGTACATCGCTTAATGCCGCCGTCGCGCCGCCGCATGCATTATTGTCTGTATTTGCTGTGCTTTGCTCCTCCGTCTCTCTCTCTCTCCTTGTAGATTTTCTTTACTTATTGCGACACCCTCGTTGACAACTTGACCTTCGCACTGCCCCAGGCTCGCTTCTTCCTGGTCCTCACGGTGATCATTGAGAAAAGGTACGACTCCTCGAGTCCTCGGCGCGCATACAGCCAGACCCCAATCCCAAGACGCGTAGGTTGGAGTTTGGCCACCTCACCGTCCTACCCTCTGAAGACTGAGTCTGACCACAAGGTTACCCGGGCCAGACTCCAGACCTCGCGCACACGTGAGGCACGCGCGCGATGCCGACGGATCAAAAGTATCGAACGGTGCGCGTACTACGCAGAAGTGAGTATGTAAGTACATCCGCCGAGTCGAGTATGGCCTCGCCTCGTCCCTGCTTTCCGGTTCTTGCTTCTCAGCCGCGTGAACGCGGTTCTTTGACGTTGTTGCGGGTGAATGTTTGAACAGTGTTGCGGTGTTGCGGTATGTCAACTTGAAGTAGGTGCGGGGTACGAGTACTGTATGGCATGTGGGGACCCTGCGCCTGTATGGGCTTAGTTTCATACCGAATTCCAGTGCGTACGCTGATGCTGTTTGTGATGTGTGTAACTGGGGGCAGTCATATACCGCATATGACGACGGGCATCGCATACACAAGTGAAGACAATCCAGTTATGGCACATGCTATGTGACCGAACAACCCCAACGCACCCCAGCGCCGATCGCTCTTCGACTTTCTGTTCGGCGTCCTACGTTCATCCTTCGCTAGTAGCGAAGGTATGTACCAAGCGTGCGCACAAGGGGGTCCCTGGGGAATCCCACCCGTCTCTGGCATCCACTCGCGTGGCCGGGGCTAGGGCCCTTAAGTCCGCGCGCAAGTACTTACTTATTACGCGAGGGACCACATCGACCTCTGAGACTCAGGCTCCGAGACCGCTCGGAGGCTTACGGTGATTCTTGAACGTTTTGCAACCCGCACGCGTGAGGGATCTCGAGAAGCCGGCGCGTCTGTTGAGCCGCGTCGAGGGCCCGCTCGCTAACGGGCTAACGGACTCGGAGGCTTTAGCGCATCGCGAGGCCGCCGGCTAGACTGTGTAAGGGGGTGAGGAGGGCTAAGGAGGTGATGGCGTCTCTACTCAGGGCTCCGAGTTGGCTCCGAGTAAGTTAGTAGGCTCAGCGTCGAGCATACCCGACGGTGGAGGCTGGTGAAGGGCGGGGGATTGGAGACTAAGGAGTCAGGACTGAGGGCCGAGGATTGACACTGGTCTCCCCACGGCCCAATGGCGGGTTGTAGAGGGCTGATCGACGGAGCTCGCACACAGCTCGGGCGGGTCGGACATCAATACTCGATCTCCGGGCTTCCCGCTGGTCAATGGCGATAATTGGGGCGGCCCCCTGTGAAGGACAGAAGGCACCTTGCAGGGAGTCGTTCCTCGACTCGAGGAACCTTCGAGGTTTCGATGGAGCGGGAAGGATGTCGCGGTGCACTTCGCGAGCGTCTGATCTCCCTCCTAAAGGCGAGCAGGGTCAGCCAGGGTCAATTGCGAGGGATCACGGGTGTATGCACTGGTGATGTGTTCGTGCAGCTGAAGTGGGCTAGAAGGTCCCGGGAGATCTATTCGTCGGGAATGGGGCCGAGTAAGATCTGACACTCGTTGAGACTGGAAGCCGCAAGCCGCAAGGGTCGAGTAGGGCAAGGCAGGGCAGGATGGGTGGGATCAGCGATCGCGCGACGCTATAGGACAGGATTCCAAGAAGCTCACCGAAGTTCAGTACACACGTACGTACGTCTACGTACGTGCGCGCGCGCGCGCACGCCCAACGATTCCGACTTCGAGCTTCTCATGACGCAAGAGTCACGCCCGGGACGGACTCCCGACAGATGCGGTGTGTGTACAGTGCACGGCGGACGTCGTCGGGCGGAGCATGATAGACACTTATCGAGCCTGCCCGGTGCCATGGTGCGATCGTGATTTGTGGACACCCCCACTGCAAACGGTGACGCTCGACCGCGACGTCACCGGGCATAGGCATGCCATGGTCCATCTGCCCGTTGCTGCCAGTGTGCCGACCACACCACGTCTTCACCACTCGCGACTCGTTCGGCGCACGCGACCCCCGGCACGTACACCGTGACTGTATGGTGTACACACACGCGGCGGTGCACGTGGCGAACGACGTCGTCGGCGCCGCGGCGTTCGCGCTGTACTGTGTACACAAGCTAGAAGCTAGAAGCACCCCGTCCTACCCGACGGCGCAGTTTGTGGGTGCTCGCTGCTTCTCGCTGCGCGGCCGGCCACTAGTCTTGAGCCCGCTTCGTAAATGAGCGAGATGGCGAGGAATGGAGAGGAGTGGAGGGAGAGGGGAAGAGGAGGGGGCATACGTGTGCACACGGAGCGTAGGCGAGAGGCTTGGAGGGGTGATCCTCGGATTTGAGGCTGGCAGGTCTCAGATGCGGTCCGAGGGTGAAGGTGATCTGACGCGCGAGCCTGAACTTGCCGATGAGAGAGAAGCGTAGGTCCTCGCAGAGCGTAGTGTTGGCACGAGGGTCTTGTTAAGAGGATAAGTGGGCGTGAAAGAGAGTCAAGTCGGTATGAGAGAGACACTGTCCGGAGACCCCGTCCTGGTGCGAGGGATATGCTACTTGGGAATGTCGTGCCGCTGCGGGTTAGTACGTCAGCTAGATCTGGCAGCTGAGCCACTGGGTGATGCTGGCGCTGTAGATCTAATGACGCACCGTCGGTAGTTGGTCGTCCGAGTCGGCGCCGCCGTACAGGACCCGACGCCCCTACTGAGTATGCAAGTATGTCGCTCCGTGGCCCCACGGACGGATCTTGGCTCCAGGTTGGCGACAACGCGAGCCCGGGGTGGACGTTCGTAGGCCCCTTTGAGAGGGGAAGAAGCCTTTGTGTGCGCGCCGCGGGCTGCCGTCGGACGGCGTTCTAACGTCAGCGAAGAGATAGAGTTGGAGCTACAGCACCGCGGAGCAACCAGCGTGATTATTGATATGATAGCGGTGCCGCATTTACTAGTCGTCGTGCAGGACGGCGAGGCGCCACCGCCGCGGATGTGGGTGCGCATCACGCGTCTGGCGCGCCTGGTACAACAGATGGCGGCGGAGCGGAGGAGTCGGAGGAGTCGGCTGCGGGGCTAGTCCGTACGCGCGCCCAGAATATTGCTTGCAGATTTCGTTTCCTCAGGGATGTTCGTACAATCACAGTGCGACCCTCATACTGCGCGAGAGAGCGTGGAAGCCTGAAGGGGTTTCAGGAACCAGGCAAGGGCCGGACTCAGGGCGCACTCACCAGCCAACGGTTGCCTTTTACGAAGCTGCCGCCCACCCCTACGGGCTCGGAGGCAAGCAGCGGGCGGCATCAAGTGTCGAAAGTTCGCTCATATCCCGCCGCCAGGAGAGCAGCAAGTGCTAGTATTTCTCCGCAAAGGAATTTGTAGTAGACCAGCAAGCCAACGAGCCAGGCAGGCCGCTGCTGGTGACCGTTGCCCTGGCAGGCTGGACGCGCGTACATAGAGCCGGAAAGTCCGAGCTGCGAAGGGTCCAAAGGAAGAGCTCAGAGACCTGGAGGGTCCAGTTCAGGGCAAGCGACCGGCCCGCCACGCGGGATCCCGCCGTTGGCGGACGTTTCTGTCATTCGCGGGTCCGCGGGGGATCTTCCCGCCGTTTATAGTGCTGAGTCGGGCGCTGCCAGGGGCGCGGACGGTTCGGACGTGCGCGTGAAGAGGCGGGGGGCGGGACTGGGAGGACAGGGTCGCGCGGCGGGACCGTATGAGCGTCCTTGGAAATACAAATGTTCGAAGCGGCTTTGCGTCTGGCTCCCCGTGGCTCGCTTGGGAGATTCATGAAATCTTGCAGGGGCTTCCTTGGAGGCGTGTCGCGGAAGAAAGAGAGCTGAGAATTTAGTTCCGTGGCGGACGCCTGGGTCGGCCTCGAAGGGCTGAGCTGGGACCGTCCTGTTGGCAAACGTAAAAAGTGTACCTGAAGACTTTCAACTTCATCTAATGAATGGAGGGGTTGATAGATCCAGAGTAAGAAGCTTGTTAGGCGGCTTATCGCCCGCGTAAGCAAACTCCGTCACTCCCCGAGCTTATCTTACATAATCATAGCGCCCGTGGCACGAGGCGGGCGCGTCGCGAGCGCGCGTCGCCGCCGTCGAGCGCGTCCCGTCCTTGACTTGATCTCTGCCGCCACCCCGCTCGATGCTCGCGACCCAGACGATGGCGGACCACCATGCGGCCTCGACGACGCCCCCCTCGCAAGCGCACGTAATGCCCCCGGAGCTGGAACAGACGCTTACGATCCTCACGTCGCACCGATCCGTGCTCGGATATATGCTGCTTTCGAGGGGTCAACCTGTCACGATCATCCGCCATTCTGGTGTTGTGTTCGAGGGCGAGCAGGGGAAGAAGTACGCGAGTGCGATAGCGAGGATCGTGCACAGCGTGCAGACGGGCTTGGAGGACGTGAGCAGCGGACAATCCGACACGGTGAGTCTCTAGCGCCCCCGTCCATTCTATACACACGTTTTGCTCCGGTCATCCTACTCCCGTCCTCCGCCTCTGTACCGTCTCTCTTCCGAACTTGTTGGACGACAGTCATTTTTAATGCGCATACACTTATGCTAATCCTACCCCCGCGCCTGCGTAGGACGAGATCCGTTTCATGAGGATACGCACAAAACGCCACGAGATAATGATCAGCCCAGGTGCGCACCGCCTCTGCGGAATTGCGCACGCGACTTTCCGTGTTCGAGCTCACGCCCGTTCGTGGTGCAGACGAACGGTATCTGCTCGCGGTCCTCCATGACCCTGCGACGTGAAGCCTGAGGCCGTCGCTGGTGTTCAAAACCTCCCCATGCATTGAGTTATCGCGGAGATTCGTCCGCCACACGCCCTTTGCTATACTTCAATTTCTCTAGCTCCCGGTGCGCCCCCTTCCGTCGCCCCGACTGTATTGTAGCCCTCCAACCGATTTTTCCATGGGACCGGACGCTTGGACACGGCCTGTAGCCTCAGGATACCCACCGCGAGCATAATACTATGCTCCCTTGACTTTCCGAACCGGCCCCTGAGGAGAACCTTCCCGGTGTGCACACATGTGCACATACCACCAGCCAGGTACACGTCCCGCCACGCACATTTACTTGATCTACCGAGCAGTGCAAGAGCAGTGCGCACGACATGCGCGGGAGCCCGACGCGCGGCGGACCGCCCCGTGCCGCCCCGCCCTGCGTACCCGCGGCTCTCGCGCAAGGCACGACGCTGTGGCTTGTGTGGGTGATAGATGGAATGCACTCGCGCTCGCCTCAATGAAAGCCTAGCCCCGCGGCCGAGCAGCTGCGCCACATGCATCTTTCTGGGCCTATGACGGCGCGAGGGCGCGGTGCGCGTGCGTGTGCGCGTGCCTGGACGTAGATCGAGCTCTCCGGGACCGGGGAGGCGCACGAGCCGCCGGCGTCCGAGGCCGTGGGGCGCAGGCTCTGTGTCTCTGAGTCTCTGAGAGGCCCTGACGGGGAGGCGGCAGGGAGGCCCGACGGCGCGGCGGGGTGGCGGGCGGGGGGCGAGCAAATGACCGTGCGAGCGAGGACGGCAGGGGGTGACGGCGTGCGCTTGGCACGCGGCCGACGCGGGTGCGGTGGATGGCGGCGGTGGCGTCTGCAGCTGGGCTGGCCAGATACTTACTGGCCAGGGCGGAGGCCTGAGGCTCGCTGGCCGAGGGTGGCGCGCTCAATTATGGCTATAACGGAGAGCGATCGGCGTTGGCACCATCAGCGGGCTGGGGGCTCGGGACCGAGGGCGGGCCCCTGGGCCGAGGAGCTGAGCGGGCAGGCACGCGGGTTCGCAGAGCTGGACGTTGGAGAACGAGACGCGATGAACACAAGAGCTGGCTGCAGTCGGACGCCATGAGACAAACGTCGAGGGCGGGGGATGCACGCCTGTGACGGGAGAGGCTAAAGTGACTGAGAGTGGTTTGTCGCGGGTGTTGTTGGACGTAAGTTCGAGAAGATTTGTCGTGTTCTGCAGCGCCTTGCGCTGTTGTAGTCAAATTTTGCCGTGGGCGGCCCGCAGGCTGGGCCTGTCCTGCCCAAGGTCGGCAACTGCGCCCGGCGAGGTGGACGCAGGTGGATGGCTTCTGGCGCGGGCGCAAGGCGGCGGTGGATATCCAGAGAGAGGCGGGGGCTGGCCTGGCAGGCGATGGGCAGCGCTGGGGAGCCCGCTCGCCACGGACTCGGGCGTCGGTGGCTGATTGGACGAGAGGACTGGGCTCGAGGATTGGGCGAGTGGGGGAGCGGGAGCATTAACGGGGGACGAGAGGAGATCTCGATGGGCGCCACCTCGGGGGAGGGCTGGGTATTGGCGCTGGGGAGGTGATAGGTTCTGTTCATCAAGCGGTGAAGAACGTTCTGCTTGCCCGATCGCGACCTAATTCGCGTGACCGGCGATCTGCCGGGTCGATCTCGCGGGCGCCTTGCGGGGGCTCGAGAGGCGCTGGGTGGCAGCTGCCTGCCGCGTCTCGCGTCTCGCGTCTCTGCCCAGGCGGTCCCTCGCCTCGAGCCCGTCTCCAATCGAAATCGCGCCCGATTCCCGCCCTATTTCTCCCCTGCGCTCGCGGGAGGCCGGCCTCCGTCGCCTTGTTTAAAGATCCTTGCCCTCCAGCCTCGCTCCTACCGACGCCCCCCGCCCCGACCTTTCCCCGGCTGCCCTCCCCGCACCATGTCTTCCGCCCATCACAACCACCCCAACCATCTTCCCCCGGACCTCACCATCATGTTCGAACACTACACTGACCATCCTTCTTACCCGCACGCCGGCTCCCCATCGGGCCGCTCCTCCCCGTCCCACTCCTCCCCCGCCACACCCTTCGACCCTTGCCCGCCCTCGCCGCTCGATGTCTCTCTCTCGTCCGAGGACAGCTGGGATCTCATCCCCTACGACGTCCCCTGGGGCACCGAGTACTACCACTACCGCCACGGCACCCTGCCCGGCCCGGACGGCGCGTGCATCTTCCTCCGCTCGCCCACCCCGCTCAAGAACCGGCGCACCCAAAAGGCGTGCAACAAATGTCGGCAGCGCAAGGCCAAGGTGCGTCTCTCATCATCTGTTACACGCGCGCGTCGAGCTGACTCCCCTCCAGTGCAGTGGCGAGCGTCCGGCATGCACGCGCTGCCTCGCGCGTGGCTACATCTGCGAGTACGTCGAGGAGGAGCCGAAGCGTCCCTCGCAGAGCAGCACTTCGCGGCCGCGCGCCCAGCGCGAGAGCTCCGAGTGCTCCGAGGGCGCCTCGGACGGCGAGTCCTCCGCCTCCGCCTCCGCGTACCCGTACTCGCACTCGCACTCGCACCCCAAGTCGGAGCCCTCGGAGCCCTCGACCCCCGAGCTCCTCTACGCAGACCACGACGGCCGCTCCTTCGCGTCCTCCGCGTCCTCGCCCACCGAGTTCCCCGCGCACTGGGACGACGCGCACCCGCAGCACCAGCACCAGTACTCGATGGCCGCGTCGTACGGGTACGATGCCCCCGCGGAGCCCGCGTACGTCGCGGAGACCGCTACCGCGCTTCAGGAGTACTACGAGCAGGCGCAGGCTGCGTACCATCACCACCAGCATCAACACCAGCAACAGCACCTACCGGACGACGTCCACGCGTGCGCCCCACAGCAGGAGCCCCTTTACCACCACGACTTCCGTGAGCCCCAACCCATGCCTGCAGCGGCGGCGATTGCATCGGTACACGCACCGCGCCCGGTGCGGTGCACGGGCTCCCCGCCGTTCCTCACGCCCGAAGAGCGCCTTGGGGCGTTCGCGATGCAGGTCGACGCTCAAGCACTACACCACAACCACAGCGCTATGGCCGTCGAGCCTGCGCCGCACCTCGCCGTGCAGCACGTCCCGGTCCTGCCCGTCGTGGAACCCCCGATCCCCATCGAGTACGTCCTTCCCTTCCCCCGCTCCGTCCGCCTAATCTACTCGTGACTGACGTGCGGCCCTATTTTCTCTAGGTACGCGCAGCCGCGGGAGGTGTTTTACTACCCAACGGACGCGCCTGCGGGGATGCAGCCGTACCCGTACCTGCACTACCAGTACGAGATGCCCGCGTACGCGCCGGCAGCAGCGCAGGAGGCGATCGCGCCTGCGATGCTTTACTCGATGCCGATGTTGTCTGCGGGGATGACGGCGTGACGCGCGGACAGCTGCTATACCCTACCGCCCGCGCGTCATGTCATCGTCATCGTCATGGTTGTGGTGCGAGTCGTCATCCCTCGTCTCTTTTGCGGGGTCTTTTTGAGCTGGTTGCTTTTCTTGGACTTGTTCTGTTCTTCTTCGTGTTTGTTATGCAGTATAGTGTACTCATGTGCGGCTTTCTCCCGCCCCGCGCGCCGGGCTCGCCCATTACTACCCTACTTGTATCGTAAATTATCCATACATCCGTCATCCCGTTCGTCCATGCACACTTGGTACTTGGTTTCCCCGCACTGGTTTCCTCCCCACCACACGCCGTTCATGCCCATATATACAGATACACTACATGTACTACCCATCCACCCTCTCGCCCACCCGCATTTCGTACGCTACCACCGTTGACGTCGGAAAATTCCTCGCCTGTATGTAGGCTGTTTGTACCGCTACTACTACGTCTGCTGTCTACTGGAAAATTTACAGTAATCTACTAGGGCTTACAGGTACACCTCCGAGGGCTTCCGCGGTTATCGACGTTGCGTTGTACGCAGAGTAAGAACGATAGTCAGTAAGAGTCAGAGTCAGATTGCCAGTGCGACCCGCTCCGACTCTCCGTAGGTGGCCCAAGGACTGGCCGCGGGCCACAAATTACACCAGTCCATCATGCATCACGGTGGCTGCACCCCGCAACCGCCGCGGACCTCGCGCGCCACCACGTGGGCGCGCAGCCGGCCCCTCTGCTTCGAGGGCCTGAGGGCTTCGGGGCTTCGAAGTTCGGGGGCTTCTAGCGCAGGGCGCGCGGGTCTCGGGTCGAGCTTCGAAGCTGCCCCACTGCCGCACAACATACATAACGACGGCCGACTGTGACAGTCCGTGGTTCGCCGGCCCCGTCGGTGTCGGCGTCGGTTTCGGCGGTAGTACTTACTTAGTGTGCGCGCGGGTATGCGAGCTTCAAAGTTCGGGAGGATAGGGGCTTCGTCTTCGCAGGATCGCACGCGATAGTAAATAAGTCAAGTGCATACATACACTAGCGGGCGCGTGAGCCGCTGAGATCAAGTGAGTGTACGACATGTACGACATGCGCGCGCCGCGGCGCGCGGGGCCCCGCCGGGGGCGATATGCTCAGCTCGGGCGGAGTGCTGGGTGCTGGGTGTTGTACGTACTGGGTATACGTCAGTATCGACGGGTCGCGAGCGGCGTGTGGCCACAGAAGCTCAGGATGCATGACGCAGGGAATATTTGCGGATAGCGCGCGAGTCGAAGCGATATGACTGCTTGGAAGTTCAAGTTGGACGGGGATTGGCTGGCTAGATCGCTGTCCGTGTCCGGTATAGCCGGCCAGAATGAGAACTTGTTTGTTACGACGACAAACTTGAAGAGGCAGTAGTAAGGTGCTGCGCACAGACAAGAACTTTCCGCACGCTCCTTTCAGCAAGGTCGACAGTGTGACGGTCGAATGCCATCTGCCATGTAGGCGTCTTGCGTTTTGCCTTTGCCAATCCGAGCACTTATTCAATCATCATATTCAACGTCCGCGCGCGTCTAATCATGACGTCGACGAGGCTCGATGCTCGCCCAAAAAACTTAATGCGGCAGGTCCTCAGCTGATTTACCGCACCTTGGCCTGCCCTAGTCCAGCTGCAGCGCGCCCACCACGCCCAGCTCGACGTCTTGTCTGCCCTGCTCGAAAGTTCGCGCGCACCTTGCACTTTGTACTTTTGCTGCCCAGACGGCGCGACGCCACGGACGCGGACCCTGCCTGTCACCCGCCCAGGAAACCCGCCATCATGCTCGCCTCCCCACAAAAGTCCAAACGTTCAAGTCTCAACGTTCAGCCTACAGCGAGGGGCGGTCGGTGCGCCGCAGCCTCCGCGCGCGCCATCACGCGCGCCCCGTTCATGCATCAGCGGCGGGAGGAGGGGCACTAGCACTAGTACTTACTCGTACCGGTGCCAGTGCTGGTCGTTGGTCGTAGCACGCAGGGCCGCGGGCCGCGGAGCCTAGCGCCGTCCGCTGGGAGGCTGGCGGCGGGCGCTGTAGGTACACATGTCATACGCCGCCTGCAACAATCGTTGTCGCGCGCCCCGCAGGGGGGACCCTCGGACCCGAGGGCGCGGAGACTCGCGCGACGGTGGCGCGGCGCGCGGGGTGCGCGCGACGGTCACGGCAGCTGTCAGCGGAGCGGGTGCTGTCGCTGCGCCCGCCAGTCTCCGAATGGCAGGGCGGGCGTACCGGGCGTCGATCAGGGAGGAGTGGACGGGTTTATTACTGTTATCGCTGCATCGCTGGGCTTGCGACTTGATCGCTCGCGTTCGCTATTGGCTATGGGGCGCGGAGGATTGTCGGGGCTGCCCTCGCCGGAGGCTTGCCCTGGGACTTTGAGAGCCATCTGGAGGTGTGGCTGCTACTAGAGGTCGCATTGGCTGGAGACTAGTTCAACACGCTGAGAGGCGCTAAGTCTACGGCTCAACTACTTACTGACGGCGTCGAGGACGTCGCCATCGCGTGGGGCGGCGATCCGAGGATTGGCGGTCTGCCATTGGTGACGTCCACCTGCGTTGTCGTGCTTGTGAAAATGTTGAAGCTTGAAGCATTCGTGCCCCGTTAGCGCTTCAATGCTCTCGGACTCCAAGTGTGGCACGCTAAGGGATAGCAGCTCCACCTGTCAGTAGAACGTGGGCGAGGACGGAGCAGTCGAGCACGCGAGTGGCGGTAGATCGCAGCGCACGCGGGCGAGAGTACCCTCGCTCTCCGGTCTGTGCCTACTGCCTACTTGGGGGGTAGTGGTTGGTAAGCGGGGGGAGGGAAGAAAGGAGGCGGGGAGCCAGGTCGGTGCCGCCGCGGCAGGCCGCCGTCCGGTTAGCGCGGGGCGCAGGTTCATATCGGCCAATTTGTAGCCAATTTGATCGCGCGGCACAAGTGACGCAACGGCCGGGCCGGGAGAGCACTGTGCATACCCCTGGTATCGACGCGCGCTGCTTTGATCGACTTGGTGGCTTCAGCCTGACGTGCTGAAGGTGTTTTGGTGAACGGTGTACTAGTTGGGGCAGTCACTGGGAGCTCCAAGGTCTTATGCTGCGGCGTCAACGGAGGGACTGGCGCAGTCTGTGGAGGGCGCCGGTCAGTCGTCAACGAAGGCTTCCACGGGAAGTAAAACATGAGCTTGAAGTCTGACGGCTAGCAGAGATCTGCTATCGCCATGCGATCGTCGTATCCACATCTTGTCGCGATCTGCGCCGGCAGGGAAGATGCCTCCGCTGCTTACCCGCGACTCCCATGCTGCTCTTGATTGTGCGCAAGCGAGAGCACTCCTATTATAGCGGAGAAAAGCAAGTGCTGTCCGTTGTGCCCAACGACCAAAATTTGCGCCAAGCCATACCTAGAAGGTTCTTGGTGGACGAGGTCTTGTGCACCGTCTCAGTGGGTTTGCAACGCTGCGACCACCCCATCATGCCCTAAATATGTCTCCTTGGTAGATGTAAGATGGCCAGTACCGAGCAACGTCGCGGCGTTCGCCGTAGACCGATCTTTGGTCAGCGTCTCGCAAAACTCACTGACGCAGGCCGAAGACCACCGACAGGCTGATCATCGACACGCACGAAACAGCTGCCTGTACCGCTCAGCAGGCTCGCCGCCGGGGAGAACGCGGCGGCGTGGGCGAGATCCTGGTGTATTTCCGGAGCACTTGCCGATGCGCCCTACGTCCTGTATTGAATGCAACTCGCCCAACCACGTGGAATGGAAGGCCTATGACAGGGCGGGCGGACAGGCACCGCCCGCCGCCCGTCGGCCATATCCCGTCTCGCCTCACTTGCAGCCCTGCAAGTCTGGAAGTCGTGTCGGCGGGAAATGCCTGGTCCGTAGCCAGCCCCGGCACAAGTGGTGTGGTTCACTGTGCCCGCATGTGTCGAGCTCTGGAAAGCCTCTGATGGGCGGCGATACGATGAGTAACCGGGGGGTTGAACGAGGACGCTGTAGCCAGGGCCGAGCGGAACGCTGCGGCGTCGCGAGTTCGGGTCCGGCAGTCTGCGCTCTCGTTACGGGCTGTGGACGGCTTCGGACGCGAGGAGGGCGCGTTAGGATGCTTCGGTGCGATGTCTTCGAAGGCTGGGAACTTGGGGTGGGAGATTTGCTAATTGTCGACGTGGTAGGCAATCTTGACCATGAGGGGAACGGCCATAGATCGGATTTGTGCAAGTCGCCGTCGACGTTTCGCCTATGTCATGAGTCGGAGGCACCAGAAGATGCGGCAATGCGCGAATAGAATCTCTGTGACGTCGCCCTTGATTTACAGGACGCTACCGTGAGGCTTATGGCTGGACATGAGAGTATGGACCCACAGACCCTGTATCCTGAGCATGACGGGTACTCGTTATTCTGCTTGGCGGATAGACATGGAAGGCCGGTCGTAACTCCTAATGAGGTCAATGTACTTGGCTGGCATGTCTTGATTACAGATACGACAACTGCCATCCAGGCAGCAGATGCCTCGAAAAACGGGCATTGGGTCGCTGGGGGTAGTTCGCATCCTTGTGGGAAAAGAATAACCAAGTTAACGTTAACGGTCGTGATGGACGATGACGCTCACACAAAGCGCCCCTCGTAACCAAACCATATATCATCCCGAAAATTCTGTACTGATTTACGTGTAGGCCATCTTCCCCGATGCTTCTGAGCCATTGCCCGAAGCCAGAGCCCATGTGCTGGAAGTGTCGCCTGGCTAGCTCGGCCGAGCGTGAGTGTCGTATTACGCATTGTTCTCAGAATTGAGTGGGCGTTGCTCCAGTCGTTGCGGTTCGTTTTCTATGCGGCTGATGCTCACACCGTTCATTCGTAACCAGGAGTTTTGTGGTCTGCTTCTAGTTGAAACGTCGTCTCGAGAGTTACGGTGTGGCACAATATGCGGAGTGCTTGAGAATGCGTATGGCGACTTGAATGCTTGACAATTAGGCGACTGTTTGCTGCGCACTCTGAGAGACTTGCGGTAGATCTTTTTCCGATCACACCAGACACGTTCAGGCTGAAGGTAGGAATTGGGGGTTGCATTCACAAAGCGAGCGAGCGTTGACATTACTACGGGTCCGACAGAATGAGCCGCATTGCCGGGGACAGGAACAAAGAGCGACCTACGGAGCAGAGCTAGTACTACAAATTGCGTGAGGATGTTACGAGAGCAGATGGCCTAGGCTTTCTGGTCAGACGACAAGAGATGATTGAATATTCAAAGTCTTACAGATGGAACCGCAGGAAATGAGCTATGATTGGGATCCCGAGTTGGACGGAACGGCGGGTGGATCACGAAGTGGGTTTTCCGTGCGCGCTTGGTTCAGTAGATCAGTCAGGCCCTTGTCTTTGACCGCTTTCTGAGAACAGCGTAAGCCCAAAGGATTAATACTACTCAAACGACCAGACGATCTACACACCTCAACGCAGCTCTTGTACTCCCTCCATAGCTTGCCGCACGACCGTTCGAATTCGGCAGCCTTTTCCTGGGAAAACTTTGTCCGTTGCTCCGGGGTAGCCGAGACGGCAGGCTCTAAATAGCCTTCAAACCAGGCATTGAAGCACGAGTCGTACTCGCGCTTCAGCGGCGTGCATTCTTCCGAGAGACTGCTAGCCATAACTAATAAAAAGGCCTCAGGAAACAGACCAAGTGCAGAAGGAAGACCTGAGCGGCGAAGACGGAGAGGACGTGGTGGTTCGGCACGAAGACGCGAATGTCGTCGAGATGCCGTTCTAAGATCCACAGGCGCCCATGACATCGTTGCCACGTGGACGCGACAGAGTTCGCATCGGCCGGCGCTTGTGCTCGCCCTGGCGCGGCCTGCGCCGCAGAGTCTGGCCTCGCGCTCGCTGTTGTCCTCGACGTCCTCCACATTTTGCTCACTATGGTTCTCGTGCTTGTCATTGGAGACCTTCATATCCCACATCGCATCCATGACCTCCCGTTGAAGTTCAAGAAGCTCTTGGTTCCCGGCAAGATCCAGCAAATCCTCTGCACTGGCAACGTCTGCGACCGGGAAACGTACGAGTACCTGCGGACGGTCTCGCCGGACGTGCATGTAGTGAGGGGAGACTATGATGAGGTGCGTCGCCATGTGTCTCTTCCTCCACGACTTTTCTTCATGGCGCTGCTTGGACAGAGTTCTTTCCCTCTTTCCGTTACCGTAGCGCACACGCCCATCCGCATTGGCGTCATCCACGGCCACCAATCTGTGCCAACAGGAGACCTCGACTCGCTGAACGCGATCGCAAGGCAGCTGGACGTGGACGTTCTGGTATCTGGTCACACACATACGTAAGTTTGATGTCATCCCGCGTTAGCCAAGCAAGCCCAATCTCCCCACGTTCCCCAGATTCCAAGCGGTGGAATACGATGGCCGCTTCTTCGTTAACCCCGGCTCCGCCACTGGCGCGTGGATAGGAAGTTTTAATGGGTACGTGTATCGGCTACTACGGACGTTCGCTAGGGCTAGAACGACTGTGCTCCCCCTCCAGAGACGTAACGCCGACGTTTGCCCTCATGGACATTCAAGGACCCGTCGTGGTTACTTATGTCTACCAACTGATCGAGGGCGAAGTGCGGGTAGAGAAGATAGAGTACAGGAAAGAACCCGAGCCCGTCCGCGAAGCACCCAGGCCAACCGCCATGCCGCAGAGCATTCCCTCAAGCCCCGGCCCACACACGCAGAGCGTCTGGTGACCGCGCTGCGTGTGTCCGGATCTGGACGCCCGCTCTATCGATACCACTGCCTCTATCCTCATCGTAAACCCTTGTATAGTAATCCTTCGCGTGTACGTGGTGCGTAGGGCGGACTGTATTCCTTGTCTTTGATCTTGTGCAGGCTTCATCGATGACACGCGCTGCCGGGCGTGCGCGAACGCATTCTAGGGCCTCCAGAGTGCCTTCCATGCCGAGACCGCATGGCGTACTGGTCTGTGTTTGGATCGCTGCGAGTTCCAACGCGGTAGGTTCACCGTTAGCTGGGCTAGGCTGTAGTGCGGTCGTCTCAGTACAGCGTGTTCTGGTCTACTGCAACACGCTGTGAGGCGTACCTCGCATGTTAGGCAGCAAAACGCACCTACGTCATAGCAATGGCTGCGTGTCACAGTAGGGCGTTGCGTGACTGTCATCTAACCCCGTTAGCCTAGGCCTGTCCAACGGTACCGGTATTCTGTTACGGGCGTCCAACATCCACGCTACTACGAGGTACAAAGCCTAGACCCAGTCGCCCGTGCAGCCCGAGAGCATCTTCTGTATCACGCGCCCACTTCGTCCAGCAAGCCTCTAAGTTCTGGAGCAGCGTAGCACAAGGGGACAAGGAGACTCTCCTGAGTTGCCTAGGCCCAACCCGGCGAACTCGGGCTAGGTTGGCAGACTATCCGCACCGCACATGCCAGGGCGCGCACCAATCACCATCGACGTACGGAAATCACGCTGCGCTAGGTCCAGAGGCTTGTGCGGTTCGCTTGACGGTCACTCGGCGGCATGAGATCTGGGGCGCAGACGCTGGAGGCGCGAGAAGAATGAGGTGGAAAGGGGCATGGTATGAGATGGCATGGCATGGTTGAGATCTGATCATGAATCGAGAGGCTCAGGATGGCAGCTGTCAGAGCACCTCGAAGCTTCGAGGGTGCAAATCCTGGATGTTTGCCTGCCCTTTTGCGCTTAGCGGACGTCGTTGCAGTGTACTGAACGCCGGCGGGAGCGGCGTCGGGGTTTACCGAGGCGTAGGCCCTAGAGAGAGGGGATCTGATGATGGCTGAGGGCTCGGGATCGTCGCTACTCAACCAATGGCAGCTCTGGGCGGGAGGGCGCCCTGTGCGAAGCTGCGCGAACTAACTAACTTGGCTTACAGTTGCTTACGGGGATCAAATCTTCAGGGCGCAGTCGGCTTTGCGGCGAAACAAGCCGTTGTCTGATAGAGACGGGAGTGCTAGTACGTTCGAGTAGCAGCAGACGTTGTTGAAATACTATCGAAGCAGCGGTAGCACCGGAAATTAATCACTACTGTTTCCTAGTAGCTACTAGTGCACAACGAAGAGAGAGAAGAGAACGTCGCAAACTCCGCCCAGGAACCGATGTTCAGCCTGAGCTTCCTGAGCGAGTACGAAACGGGGCCGTAGGATAGCAATAAATCGGGCCCGCCGGTAGGATCGACCGGCGTATTGCAGGTATCCAAGAGGCGTGGCCGGCGTGGCGCTGGAGGCACGACCCCCGACGTCTTGTGCGAATCGACCACAAGATCAAGGAACCCGAAGGGGAAGGAGCGCACGGGACTGTCGACATAGTGTTCGCGACCTGAGGCTCGAGAGATGGTTTCCTTCGTAAAAGGTAATATGGCACGACCGGCGTCGGAGCCGCTTGAAGGTTTCTAACCGCATTGACGCAGAACAGGAACACCTCGTCCTCCAATCGAACGGAAGCTTTTCCATCGATGTATTGTTGCCCGTCCAAGGAGGCTCTGCGCAGTCTGCTTCCAGGCAACAGACGTTTACAGAGGAAAAGGCGCAAGGTCTTGTTCTTGTATCCACCGCACTGCTCCCTGGTTTTCCCTGGGGGGGCAATATAACCGCTGCGAGATCAATGAATGACATACCTTACAGAGTCGAATTGTTGATCGAAGGAGATGTGCATGTGAAGAAGCGAGAAGCAATACACGGCGGACGGATCCAGGCACCGCAGGTGGAGCTACTTGGTAAAACTTCGAATTCGGAGAGTATTGATTTACCTAGGGTTCGCCTGTTGGGGTAGACAATATCGGCTACTTTATGTTTACTTATCTAGAGACTAGCGGGGTACTCGAATGAAGAGCGCGAACGGCAGTGCCTCTCGAGGCTTATGAAGATGCTCTTCGCTTGATATGTCCACAAAGAAGCACAGCGTTGAGCACAATATCTGACTTTTGACTGACTAGAAGAAAGTTTGATCGAGGCCGTCATCTTGTAGACCACCCAGGAGATGCCTGGAGATGCGATGTCGTAAGCAAAGATGTGTGGGTGCCTGCCAGCGGGTGGAAAAGCGGGCAGGACTCCTCTGATGACAGAACCGTGACCACAACCACCACCTGCTCATCCAGCATTCACCGTTCAGCGTTCCGGCCTCGCATCTCCTCATGGAAGACGCATGTACGACTCCTTCGCGCTTTCTGTCTTGTCAAGCGCCGCACGATGCACTGAACCTTGGAAATATTTCTGGGCAGTGGGGTCCGAGGACGTCGGCTCGGCTTCGCCGCTGTGCCTCGTGTCTTCTTCAATTACTGATGCATAGCTGCACGTGTGCATGCACGCGTTGCGCGTCGAGCCGTGGGCACGGCCCAGCGATCTTCTTCGCCGCTTGTGAGCAAGGCTGTCGAGCGTGAGGAGGAGCGTGGCGGACATGAGGGGCGAGGTTGGTCAGGAAGGCCGACACACTCGGGGCGAGGGTCGGGCGCTGCAGTGCTGGGGCCGTGGCGGCAGGCCGGATGCCGGGAGACGCGAGCCGCAGCGACCTGTGCCGCGGCGCGCCTCCAGCTCGCGTCTGTGTCTGCCGTCCGTGACCCTGTCAGTGTCGGCCTCAGCCTCTCTCCCGTCGACGCCCACGGCATGCTCCATGTCGCGCCCCCTCGTCCTCCACGTATCTGCTCTCAACGACGCCGAGTTTGCCGCCTACACCCCCGCCATCCTTGATATCGCCGAGCATGACGCCAACGACGTCCAAGACTATGATAAGCTTACCGTCGGCGTCCGTGAAGCAAGGGCCTGGCTCAGAGGTCGCTATCCCACCCTCGCCCCCGCCTCTCTCGACGCGGTAAGTACGTCCGCGTCCAGCTCAAGCTCTCTCTAATTTTGCTCCAGATCCTCCGTCTGTGGTCTCCAGATCTCGCTCCAGGAGACGTCATGACCGGTGGTCAGTTCTTTGCGGCCTTCCGGCTGGTCTCGCACGTACGCGCTGGAAGGGAGATGGATCCAGCCCTCGTGTTTGTACAAGGTATGTGTCCAACTCCGCTCCGGTGCTTCTTCTCCATCCCCGAGGCCTCTTCAAGCAGTACCCTCTGTGCGATATACCATTTTCGTTTTGATGATCTGCACGCCCATGGGGAAGTTTCCCATGTGAAATGCCTGAGGCGCGCGTGCATTGCGTAGCTGCGGATGTATTGCGAACCTGTCGTCCGTGTCCGTGAGACTTGTATGCGTTCTCTTCCAGGCAGGGGTGGCTGTATGCACTTGTAAACGTGCTCAACAAGTCGTGTCGTCCCAGTCTTTCCGTATATCTTCTTTTGCACACGTTTTAATAGTCCCGATCATTGTATTTCGCCGTTTCAACATCGTAACCATTACTGACCACTTGGGTCATAGCGCATCCAAACGAAATGAACTCCCGTTCCCCCTCACCTCCCGGGAAGCGGTCACGCCTACCATCCGCAGACAACCACAACAACCCATTCACGGCTAACGGTGCTACCTCCATCGCGTCTGCACCAGCGAAACCTCCTCCTCCATCCCTTCCGCCGAAACCTACCAATCCTTTCCTAGCCCGACGTGGTTCACAAGATGCTCCGCCTCAGTCTGCGCCGGCTGGAGCGGCTGCATTTTCTACTCGCCCGCCTGCGTCCCACGACGCGAAGATACCCCCTTTACCTCCTCGCAAACCCCCTATCCTACCGCCTCCTCGCCACGCTTCCATGAACGCGATGAACAGTCAACCTCTACCTCGCGAACCTCCACCTCCGATTCCTCCATTCCCACGAAGCGCGTCAACGAGCAACCCGCTCATTCAGCAGTCGCTCCAGGCAACTCGCATTGCGCAAAGCCTGAAGAAAGCCGAGCAAAAGCTCGAGGAGGAGCGTGTAATGGAGGTGCTCAAGAGTAGCGCACCTCCGCGACGTCTTCGCAGTCAAAGCCCGACCAAGAATGCCAGCAGTTCCACGTCGTCGTCTGCAGCGAGCACGACAAGCTCCGTGGACCGTACGGTGTTCCGCCACGTCCGTGCACCCACAGTACCTTCTCTCCCTCCCCGACGGAACCTCAGCCCGCCCGCATCGACCGTCGCGGGCTCCGTACGCTCGTTTGAGCAAGTCGCAACGGCGTCCCTCTCCCCATTCAAGCGCCAGACACTCCCTCCCGAACCGCCCCCGCGCCCATTCGCGTCCCCCGGCCAGTCCCCAGCCCGTACACCCCCACGCCCACTCGCCGACCTCCCACCCGAACCACCTCCAACGCACCCGGACCGCAAGCCCACTTCGGAGTTTGCACTCCCCGCGGGTGCTACCCCTCGTGTGGGCCGCTCGAAGTCCATGCACCATCCATCGCCACCACCCGTGCCTCCACCCCCACGCAGGAAGCGCCCAGAGAGCGTCCAGATCGCGCCTGCGCCGGGGTCCCCGGTCGACTCGCCCTTCGCGAACCCCCGAGAGGAGAGCCCGACAGCGTCGAACCTCATGCTCTCGCGGCACCTCTCGCTTACCTCCCACCGCGAACGGGAGCGAGAACGAGAAAGGGAGAGGGAGCGGGAGAAAGAGCGCGGCCGGGACACGACCGACTCCCCGCTCGGCAGCCTCCAGCGCACGCTCACGAGCCTCCAGCTGCGCGCGCAGCCCGCGCTCGACACAGCGCGGTACAAGGCCGAGGGCGCGTTCTCCCGCCGCGGGTTCGTCCCGCACCATTCTAGCGCGGGGGCGCGTCGTGGGCTTATGGACGACGTCGAGTCCAGCCCGGGGCGTGGGGAATGGGGTTGGGATAGGGATGGGGATGGGGACGAGGATGCGGAGAGCGGGTTGGACCATGATGGGGAGGAGGAGAGGGATGGAGCTGGGGGCGGGATAGAGGAGAGGGCGAGGCAGTGGAGGGAGAGTGGGGTGGGTGTGGCGGTGGTTGAGGAGGGGAGGAACGGGCGAAGGATGGTGCTGGAGAGGGACGAGATGAAGTGGCCTGCGGGCGAGGGGTGGAGGCCGCTGTGATAAGTGGACCTCGTCTGGAGATGGTGAGCCTGACGCGGGTCGGCCGGGCGTGTCTGAAGAGTGCGCATGCGGAGGGGCGTTGAAGATCTATGTCGCCCATGCGAGTCGAGCTCCCCTACCACCATTACTGCAGTAAGTTGACTATGTTTCCCTTGTATTGGTACATACGCACAGCCACACCACACCAATTTCGTCTCCCTCTTTTCTTTCTTCGTCTTCGCCTTCCACTCTCGCACACTCCCGTATCGTCCACACTCACATATCGTACCACTTCACTTGACTGCACTGCATCCAACCGTTTATGCTAGACTCGCGCCGGCGTCGATAGCTATAGCTTGCTTAGTAGAACCCGATCTGTATTATATCATATCGCCAACCGCGTTCCGTCCGCTACGCACGTCGCTGCTAATATCCTCCAAGTCGTGAGTGTTACGTATCCGTCCCCAGCATGCACACGCTCGTACATCATCGCTCAAACCTTTCTTCAGCTGCATGATCAGTCTATCCAGCGAGATCAAGTTGTCGTTTAGTAACATCATCTCGTCAAGGTCCGTGAATGACGGACATTGTTTTGGCCCCGAAAGTCATCCTCGAAACGCAGCGATATTATGACGTCATTCAGCAGATGGAAGATAGTTGTTGAGCAACAGCCGATCTGACAGGGCTGAGATTCACTGGCCGTCAAAGCCTCACCAGTTGCGTCTTGGCACGTCGAGTCGGCAGCTAATAGTGCTGATAATGTCACGGACGGAGCATGGGCGACTGTACCTGTGGCTGCAGCCATCGTCGATGCATTCATCATGCGGCTAGCCGTCCGGTCCTCGGTGCGGATTGGAGTAAGTACATATTGACCGGGCGATCGTTCAAGAGGACGTGAGCACCCGACCGACGGCGCACGCCGCACCAGATGCTTACTCGGTGCCGTGTCGGGGGGCCACGGCGCCAGGCACTTATACTAAGCATGGCGCGGTGGCCACTTCGTTACCGTCGACATGATCGAACATTGTAAAGTGCTGTTCGCAGCCGGCTGCGAGGAGCATTTGTAGTGTTGGCGCGGGTGCGGTTGTAGGGTATCTATGAGCCGTGTTTGAGGGTAGGACGAATTCTTGGTGGCGTTGTTAGCAGCTCTGGCTGTGGAGTACTCCGAGCTCTGTTGTACTATCAAGAGGTATCTTTTGCGTGTATTTCGGGGGTCGTATATGGAGTGTCTCGTGTCTGGTCATGTCTTTGGTGTGCATAGGTGAAGAAAAGACAAAGTCAATCATGAGCGATTGAAAAGGAAGAGCGTACCTCAGAGTTTCTGCGGCGAATGGGCCACCACTGGTATACTCAGGAGCCACCGCCGAGTCCCGCGGGGGCTAGAGGAGGGAGCCAAATCAACGATCCCTGTCGAAGTTCCGTCGAAGCTGCGAGATCGAGGAGCTCGAGGGAGCTCGGCCGGCTTCCCAGACGATCACCCGGCGATCTGGTTCGTCCGAGGGGCTCGGAGAGGCGTGGCAGAGAATGTTAAAGGCATTTTCGATCGTCGATCGCGCAGGTTCTGCCAGGTGATGGGGGACGAGAACCTCAGCCGAGGGAAGCATGATCTACTTCATATGTTCAAGAAGCCACAGATGGGAGATTGCGTGAGTACTTCAAGATGCCGTTTGATTTCCGCGATGTGGCCCGAGTCCTGGCAGTTGGTTGAATTTAGAGATGCCAACTCGAATTAAAGCCAAGCCTACCTCACTCGAGAAGCTTTTCAGGTGAACTTTCATCGAATCTCGAATATCACGTTCAAGTGCAGCTTGCTGAATTGCCAGGCGGATTAAACGGCGATAAGTATCGATTCCGACAAGTTCAAGATCCTGCCAGTAAACCTGGTTCGGAGGAGGAATGACGTCACCAAACGGTTAGCCCGGCCCGAAGCGGATATGCCATCATGAAGTAGCAACTCGAATATAGGCTGAACTTGTCGTACAAAATCTTTTTCAAGATCTCCTCCTTGTTAAACTGGAAGCACGGAAATTTGCCCAATGAGGTATGTTGTGACAAGATATAACATACTGAATCGGGTGGGGTGCGTGATTACGTACCTGCGCATGACATGTCATCACCTCCTGGTCACTGAGCCGCTTGAATCCGCCGAAACTCCCTCGTCTGCTGCGTTCAACCTCGTCCATCTTCCCTCCTGCAAACATCCATGTCGCTTGCGACAATCGCGTGTCGTTGCTAGGTCTGCGCACCATCAGCTGAGTCTAAGGTACGTCTTGTGCAGGATGCGGGCAGTGCACTCGTTCACACCCGGACTGAAACACCGCTCCAGAACTGCATCTGCCGCTTTCCTGACGCATGACCACGAACACGGTTCCCCACGCCTTGTCAGCGGTTAACCCAACGAAAGGAGTACTTATAGATGGAGGTCTACAGTGAGCTTATACACCGTCTTTTGCCTGCCTATCCCTGATCCCACCAAGATGACCCTTCACCCCGAACTTGCGGAAGCTCTCGCCGATCCGGCTTTCTCTGCGCCATTACCTTCTCCCCCTGAAGGTGTCCCATTGTATGAGTTTGTTAGGAAACAGACGAAGGCTATAGTCGCGTCATCCGTTGCGTATTACGCTGCACGGCTTCCCTCTGGTATGTGCATGGATTTGTGTCTATCAAAACTATAGTGTTGACGGCGTATTCGCGTCATAGTTGACAAGTACACCGCTGTTGACAGGCACGTTAAGGTGGATGGAGGAGAGATTGTAGTGCGATGCTTGACCCCGGCGGGGGGCTCGGCCGATTCAACGTACCCTATCCTTGTCTGGTTCCACGGAGGAGGTACGTCTCTTTAGAGCGTTGAGTCATACATCTCGCAAACCGTGCATTGCAGGCTGGATGGTTGGAGACATCACTATGGATGACAACTACCTGCGTACCATCTGCGTCGATCTGCAACTGGTGATTGTGAACGTCGAGTTCAGGTACGTCACGCAGGACCATTGCGCTGTTTCGTGCCACCAACGTGCTTTTCAATCACAGACTTGTACCTGAAACATCGTTCCCAGCGCCTTTTGACGACAGCTATACTGCGGTCAAATGGGTTTGTCACTCTGCGCAGAAGGCGGTTTCTAAAGTTAACGCGTCTCTTTAGGTGGCCGAGAACGCTGCCTCGCTGAATGTCTCCCTTGAGAAAGGTTTCTTGGTCGGCGGTGACTCCGGGGGCGCAAACATGGCGGTTGCCGTTACGCTCAAGGCTCGCGACGACCCGTTCTTTGCACGGAAGCCTGTTACTGGTCAATATCTCAGAGAGCCTGCGGTCGTACATCCGCTCGCCTGGCCAGAGAAGTATGATTATGGGTACTGCGCACTCTGCCCATCAATTGATCCGTTTTTCATAGGTACAAGCTGAACCCACGCTCGTGGGACCTGTTCAAGGACGCTCCTACGATCAGCAGCGAGCAGGTCCTGAACATCTTCAGTGAGCATCTGCCGTCCGCCCTCGTCAGCTGCGGCTGTCTCTGATCACTGGCTGCAGACGCATACGGCGCCCCGCCGGAGGATCTGCGCATATCACCGATGCTTGCTTCATCTTTTGCTGGCCTCCCTCCAGCATATGTTCAGGTCATGGGGATGGATGCCATCCGTGATGATGGCATCGTGTACGAGCGGCTCCTCCGCGAGGCTGGGGTCTCAACGAAGTTCGTTCAGTGAGTACCTTCTGTCCAGTCTTTAATCGACATAAGCTAACACATGAGCAGGTATGAGGGACATCTCCATGGAGCTCACTACACGTTCCCGCAGATTAGTACATCGCTTGCCATTGACCTGGATACTCGGTCAGGGCTGAGATGGTTGCTCGCTCTAAAGCAGTAGGAGAGCGTATGGAAACGGCGGGAATGGTGTTGCTGTGTCCTGAATCGAGGCTTAGAATGGATTGGAGGCAATAGCATCTTTGATCTCGCGATACGAACGACATGCAACCAACTCATCTCGAAGAATTCGTCCAGAGCGTCGTCGATCGTCGCCTCCGCTTGCTGCGAATCAATAGCTACCCAGCGCTGATAGCGGCAAGACCAGTAGTGCCTCTCCCTGTCGTGTTTCGTCCGTCGAGCTCAAGCACTCTCTCATTTCGCTCCAGGTCCTCTGCTTGCGCTCTCCAGATCTCGCTCCAGGAGACGTTATGACCAGTCGGTTCTTCGCGGCCTTTCGTCTGGGCTCGCACGTCCGTACAGGGAGGAACATGGATCCAGTCCTCGTGTTTGTGCAAGGTAAGTGTCCAACTCCACTCCTCAGGCTCAGGTGCTCAACATCGTCCGTCATTCTCATTCTTGCACTCTTCCATGCAAATACAGGCCACTTTCGACGTTCACATGTCATTATCACGTCTACATACCACCACTTGAGTCCAACGCGCTTCACGTGCACGACGCGCGCAGTGCGTTCGTTCACACTGGGAATCAAACGCCGCTCTAGACTCCCGGCGTCTGCCGCGTTCCTGAACTCATGACTATGGCCATGATTCTCCACGCTTTAGAAGCGGTTAACCTAGCGTAAGAGGTACTTAAAGATGGAGGTCTGTTCTGAGCTTAGATCTTATCCGTCTTCTGCCTGCTCATCCGATCCCGCAGCCCGCCCACCGAAGTAACCATGAATCCCGAGCTTGCGGAAGCTCTCGCCTCCAATCCGGCATTCACTACACCTCCACCTCCTCCTGAGGGTGTTCCGCTGCACGTGTTCGCTAGGGAACAGACGAAGGTGGTAGCCGCACCATTTGTCGAGTATTATGGTGCTCGGCTTCCATCTGGTACGTGCATGGATTTGTATCTATCAAACCTGTTGTGCTGACGATATGTATGCGTCGCAGCCGACAAGTACACAGTTATCGACAAGCACGTCAAGGTGGATGATGGAAAGATTGTAGTGCGGTGCTTGACCCCGGCGGGGGGTTCGGTCGATTCAACATACCCTGTTCTCGTGTGGTTGCACGGAGGAGGTGCGTTTCCCCGTAGCGTTGAGTCATGCATCTCGTAGACCATGCATTGTAGGCTGGGCGGTTGGAGATATCACCATGGATGACAACCATTTGCGCACCATCTGCGTTGATCTGCGACTCGTGATCGTGAACGTCGATTACAGGCATGTCACGCAGGGCCATTTTGCTGCGTCGCAGGTGCCCTCAACATGCTCCTCATTCACAGGCTTGTCCCTGAAGCACCGTTCCCAGTGCCTGTGAACGACAGCTATACTACGGTCAAATGGGTTGGTCATTCTGCGCGAAAGGTGGTTCCTGAAGTTGACGTCTCTATTTAGGTGGCAGAAAACGCCGCGTCGTTGAATGTGTCCCTTGAGAAGGGCTTCTTGGTCGGCGGCGACTCGGCGGGCGCAAACCTGACCGCCGCTATCGCATTGAAGGCTCGGGACGACCCGTTCTTCGCCCAAAAGCCTATCACGGGCCAGTACCTCAGAGAGCCTGCGGTTGTGCATCCGCTTGCCTGGCCAGAGAAGTACGATCGTGGGTACCGCGCCCCGTATTCATCAATTAACCCGTTTTTCACAGGTACAAGCTAAACCCACGTTCGTGGGACCTGTGCAAAGATACCCCCTTGCTCAACAGCGAGCGAGTCCTGGCCATCTTCAGTAAGCATCTGCCTACGCTGGCAGCTGCGTTCCCTCTTTGATCATCTCCTGCAGACGCGTACGGCGGATTGCCGACGGACCTGCGCATATCGCCAATGCTTGCGTCCTCGCACGCTAGCTTGCCTCCTGCGTACATTCAGGTCATGGGGATGGATCCTATCCGCGACGATGGCATCGTGTACGAGCGGCTGCTCCGCGAAGCCGGAGTCGCGACGAAGTTTGCTCAGTGAGTTCCCCTTGCCCAGGCCTGAATCAATGTCAGTAAGCTGATGTGGGACTAGGTATGAGGGACACCTCCACGGAGCCCATTACACGTTCCCGCAGATCAGCACATCGCTCGCGATTGACCTGGATGCTCGTGCAGGGCTGAGATGGCTACTCAGTCTAACTTAAGGAGTAGGAGATCGTACGGAGACGGCGCGGATGGCGTCGCGAAGTGATATTGTTGTGTTTGGAAATAAGAACCAAGGTCGAGAACGGATTTGCAGCCACAGTAGCATCTTTTAGATAGCGATATGAACGGCATGCGATAGATCTACTAGGACCCCCGGTTGCCAAGTTAGCTTGAGCACGAAGTGCGAGGACTAACTCAGCTAGGGCCCGCCAGGCCACTCAATGGGCCGACGCATCGTAGACCCGTAGTCCAGGACTGCCCGGAGGGCCTTGCTATATTAGCAGCCAAGACTTCGAAATCTTGCTCAATAGGGTATGTTGTGAAAAAGTATAACATACTAAATCAGGCTAGGTGTATGCTTACGTAATGTTATTTTATCACCTCTCGGTCACTGAGCCGCTTGAATCCGCCGGCGAGTGACTGCGCTCAATCTCGTTCATCATCCTCCTTCTTGCACGCCTACATGCGAATCTACGTTATTTGTGACAATTGCGTGCTGTTATTAACTCTGCGCACTATGGCTTTCAAGGTTCAATGTCCTTCACGTTCAGGATACTCTCACACTGTTCGTCGTTACACGCTCGTACTCGAACGCAGCTCCAGACCCGCATCTACCGCTTTTCTAGACGCGTGACCATGAACACGATTCCCCACGCCAGAGATTAACTTAGCGGAGAGTGTCCTTATAGATGGAGGCCTATGGTGAGCTTGGATCTCATCCGTCTCTTGTCTGCCTATCCTTGAGCCCACGAAAATGACCATGAATCCCGAGCTTGCGGAAGCTCTCGCCTCCGATCCGGCATTCACTGCACCCCTGGTACCTCCTGAGGGCATCCCATTGCATGAGTTTGCTAGAGAACAGGCGAAATCCGTACTCACGCCATTCGTCGAATACTACGGCGCACGGCTTCCCTCTGGTGCGTGCACAGACTTGTGCCGATTGAACCGCCAGATCTAATAACAGACATGTGTCATAGCTGATAAGTACGCCGTCGTCGACAAGCATGTCCAAGTGGACGGCGGAGAGATTGAAGTGCGATGTTTGACTCCCGTGGGAGGCCCGGCGGGCTCAACGTACCCTGTTCTCGTGTGGCTTCACGGAGGAGGTACGTCTCTTTATAACATTTGGTACCCACACAACTCGTGTATCATGAGTCTTAGGATGGATGATTGGGGACATCACCATGGACGACAACCACCTGCGCACCATCTGCGTCGATCTTCAGCTAGTGATCATGAACGTCGAATACAGGTGCACTGTGCAGGCCCATTTTCTTGCTGCGCGGATGCTCATCAGCATGCTCTTAATCTCTAGACGTGCTCCTGAAACGCCGTTCCCGGCGCCTTTCGAGGACAGCTATACTGCGCTCAAATGGGTACGTGACAATACGTAGAGGCTTGTTCTTGAAACCTAACACATGCCTTTCTTCAGGTGACAGAGAACGCTGCCTCGTTGAATGTCTCTCTTGAGAAAGGCTTCTTGGTCGGCGGCGACTCTGCGGGCGCAAACTTGACCGCCGCCATCGCGTTGAAGGCTCGCGACGACCCATTCTTCGCCCAAAAGCCTATCACGGGCCAGTACCTCAGAGAGCCTGCGGTTGTGCACCCGCTTGCCTGGCCAGAGAAGTACGATCGTGGGTGCTGTGCCCCGTACTCGTCAATTGATCTGTATTTTACAGGTATAAGCTGAACCCACGTTTGCAGAGGTCCGTGAGGACGTTGGCCTTGCTCAACAGCGAGCGTGTCCTAAATAGCTTCGGTAAGCATCTGCCCGCGCGAGCTGCGGCCCCTCTTACCATCTGCTGCAGACACATACGGCGGGCCGCCGACGGATCTGCGCGTATCGCCGATGCTTGCGTCTTCGCACGCCGGTCTTCCTCCCGCGTACGTTCAGGTCATGGGGATGGATCCCGTCCGCGATGATGGAATCGTGTATGAGCGGCTGCTCCGCGAGGCTGGGGTCGCAACGAAGTTTGACCAGTGGGTTTCCCCTTGCGCTGTGCCGAATCGACGTAAGCTGACGTGCAGGCAGGTATGAGGGACATCTTCACGGAGCCCACTACACGTTCCCGCAGATCAGCACATCACTCGCGATTGATCTAGATACTCGAGCAGGTCTGAGATGGCTGCTCAGCCTCAAGCTGTAGGAGAGCGTATGCAGACGGCGGATGATTACCTAACACGGCTTCACAGACCGATGGCTTCGGAGAATGGCGAATTAGGTTTTGTTCCGAAAAGGTTTCCAATTGTAAAAATTACCCTGGAGTCTTAAGCAAACGAGTGGGCAACTGGTCAGCGGTACGGATAGAGTCGGCATGATTGCGACGAACTTGACCGCGATTAGTGTTAAGTGGTATACGCTCATATCGAATGATGACGGGTATTGACGCACAGGAAGTTTGATACACGGCTGGCGGCTGCTGTCGGCCTGGTGAGTTGCAATGACGCGTCCACTCGGTGCTCAGTCAGCTGCGACTGTTTGTCCACTGCACGGCGGCAAGGTATACGTGGACCCGTCCGGCAGGGGCCAGCCCACATACACGTCGTACGAGGTTACTGGTGTCGCGCCGGGCGGCGGCTAGTTATGCGTATAGCAGTATGTGCGCTAGGCGAGGCTCTTGGAGTCGTATATAACAGCTATTGTTCATTCGTCCCTGCCATTACGAGTACTCACATCGTGCACAACCTCCTACAGCAGCTCAGAAAGCGGAATCGCAATGTCTGACATGCAGCGCATCACTCTCTATACTGCCATGGTCCGTCCTCTCGATCTCAGCGCGTGCAATATCCTTACGCCCCCCACTGATACTCATCTTGCCTAAAGGACTCGCCTTATCCACACCGAGTACGGCTTGCCCTGGAAGAGGCGGGCGCGAACTACGATATCATAGACATCGACCTCATCAACAAGCCTGATTGGTACGCGAAGATGCCCAACACCGACGGCGGTAAGGTCAGTGGTAATATCTCTCTACAGTGTTTTGTCTATTCCCCGCTCACGCCGTCCATCCCCTGTTCATCGTCCTATCAGGTTCCGTACCTCGTTGTCGGCGGACCTCATCTGCGCCCGGGCGAGTACCCGTCCGCCGGCCTGCACCTCCCAGAGTCACTCGTGCACCTCGAGCTCCTGGCAGACCTCTTCCCCGCCGCGCACCTTCTGCCGACGGACCTCGCACTGCGCTCGAAGGCGCGCCTCTTCATTCGCGCGGTGGACAACCGCTTCGTCCCCGCAGCTATGGGCTTTGTGTGGGCCGGTGCGCCCGCGGAGCCGCTCTGGGTCGCGCTCGAGCACATACAGGCGATGCTGCCCGTAGAGGAAGGGTACGCAGTGGGCGCGTGGAGCATCGCCGACGCGTCGTTTGCACCGTTCTTACTACGAATGGAGAAATGGTTTGAGCTCGTCCCGCCGACGCTCGCGCCCGAGGCGGCGGCGGGAGCGCTTGAGGTGTTCCGCTCGCCACGGTTCGCACGGATGAAGCGCTACCTCGCGGACAACGTGGCGCGTGAGAGTATGAAGAAGACGTACGACGAGGTGCGTTCCGTTTGGGTCGGCGAGAACGTGTCTGTACAAATACTGATGGGGGTGCATTCTTGCTTCTTGGCAGGACGTGGCGATACGGAAATATCACGAGCGCGTGGAGAGGTTGATGAAGACGGGCAAGCTCACCAGCGAGATCACCGTGCCGATTCCCAAAAAGCGACAGTAGCCATCTCGAGAGCCCGCCAGGTCCTCTGGTTCGCGCTGAAGGAAAGGTCGCATCGAAGTTTTCTAAGAGCACTCCTTCATGTATTGGGTTGAGTCGGGAATCGATTTCTACTCTCCTCACATACACCTCATCTAGTCTACATCGACCGGGTTCCAAGTGATAGTACCCTCTTTTCCGCGATCGAGAGCGTTGAGTAGCTTCATGTCCTCCTCACTAATATCGAAATCGTATACTTCCACGTTCGTGACAACGCGCGCCGGGTTGGAGGACTTTGGAAGAGGCCCGAAGCTATAGTGGCATAGATTGTGAAACTCAATGTACAGTAAGGGAGCAACAGTCAAGCCTACTCACCCGCGCTGAAGTGACCATCGGACGAGGATCTGTGCGGGCTCCTTGTTGTACTATTGAAGCGAGGAACACGTCAATCCTGTAGCCAATCAACATGAATAAAGTTGCAACATACCTTCTTCGCTGTCTCGAGAATTGCAGGATAGTTCCATTGCGTGCGCATCAGGGGCGCGTACGCTTGGACGAATATGCTGTGCTCCTTGCAGTAATCCACAATTGGCTTCTGCTGGTTAAGAGGGTGCAGCTGTATTTGGGAAGGGAGGGAAGGTGTCAGAAAAGCTTTTGTAGTTGAACCTTACAGTGACGTAGAGATGGTGTACCTCGATTTGGTTAACGTCTGGTAGTTCGAGACCCGCTTCGCGAATTTCTTCAATATGCTTCACGTTGCTGTATGACCAGGTATCGTCAGGTCTTCGGGATCGCATGGACTGACCTACGGAGGACATACTAGTTTGAGACGCCGATAGCCCGGATCTTGCCCTCCGCCTTAGCCTCGATGAGTGCGCGCCACGAACCAAGGCGCTGCTCTTTGTCAGACATAGCGCTGTGCATAAGTATAAGATCTATGTAGGTGAACCCGAAGTTGGAGAGCGAGGAGTTGATCGCCGCCTTAGTGCGATCAAAGCCATGTTCATGGTTGTTTATCTTCGTTGCTGATAACGATGCAAGTTTCAGAGGCAGGAAGGCAATACCTGAGTGTAGCGACGTACTAATGAAGATTTCTGTGCGTGGAACGCCGCTCTCACGCACCGCGTCGCCCACTTGGGCTTCATTGCGGTACATACGCGCAGAGTCGATATTCCTTCGATGAAAAGACGCGGAATCTTCAGTATATACTGAAAGTTCCGGGTGCGTAGTACTGTGACGCACTTGTATCCTGCCTTCAGCGCAGCCAGGCACGCAGGCTTGCAGTCGTCATTACGGTAGACGCCAAGGCCTAGGACAGGCATGTCGATCCCTGTAGAACAACCGGATGTAATTGTGTATGTCATTGATCATAGTACAGGCACACCGACCTGAGCGGGCGAGCCGGACGGTCGTAGCGAGCGTGAACTTTGAAGTCATGAGCAATTTCCAGTGGTGGAAGAGGGTTTATGGCGGTAGGGGGCACGAACGGACACAATGTGGGGTTTATATATGTGCGTGGAGGGCGAGGGAAAGAGGCTGACATCATCTCCAGAAGACGTGAATCTCTCATGCAGATCGATAACGTGCCCGTAAACCTTAATTGGCTTTCGCACAGCTGGAGTCTCCCGGGCCTGTGTAACATACCTCATGTTACTCGTCAGAGTGGTCGATGTATATCGCTGAAGTTAGAACTGCTTGTGGGGTTCGCAAGTCGCCAGACTATGGAGGCAATGTTCAGCGCCTCTGAATGATGTCATGGCTGACCGGGGTTAGTCGTCACGCATCAATCAATCCTTGCGACGCCGAGCAAGCTGCTCGGTACCATGCAATGAATAACTGTGAACAACGTTATAAACCCAATCAGCTATAATGCTTCAGGCAAACGCCAATACATACCTGTACTGTTACGCTATACTGTTACGACACTAGTACACAAATGGTACTAGTTTGTACGGAACCTTCTCCGCCCACGCGTCCCACCGTGGCCCAAACGCCTGTTTCACCATCTCGTCCTCCGACGGCACCCTGCGCAGCAGCATCACGGCAATGAGAGCAAGATAAGCGGTCTCGACGCCAGCGACGACGCGCCATGCGAGCATGCGTCCCAGACGCGACTCGACAAAGTACGATCCGGGGCTGAATGCCAGCAGCGCGCTACCCACGACCACGAGTGCCCAGCCCGTGTAGCTCGGGTGGCGTACGTACGCGTACGGCCCAGAGGTGACGAGTTCGTGGTCGTCGATAAGAGCCATGTGCCAGGTGAAGAACCGGCCGAGACTACGGTGGCACCAGACTCGGAGGAGCCCGCCCGAGATACTCAGAAGAAGGCCGATGGCCGAAGCAGCGGTGAGCCGAAGGGAGGGAGGGTCTGTGCGCGCGAAGGGGAGGAGGAAAGAGAGGGCGCGGTCGGAGAATGTGGATGGAATCGCCTGCGCGAGGAGGACGGTCGTTTCAGCGAGGGAAAGACCGCATAGGATTGTCTAGAACGTCGGTCAGGAGCGTGAACTGTCTCGTATACAGTACACCAGGACGCACCTTGAGGAGATATGTTATGCGAAGCTGAATATGCCCGACTCTGTTGTAGAGATCAGAAGATGGTTTGTGGGTGAACTTCTCCCCCTCGTTGGAGTCTAGAGATGGCCGCGGCGGGGTGAAAGCGTAGTACGATGTTATCGCATTACCCAACAACAACGGGATCTTGAGCAGGGGTGTAGTAAGCGTTGGGGCGACTAGTAGGAAGGCCATCGGGGCTTGCAAGTTGCGACGTGGCCGTTATACGCATGCTCGGCCTTTAAGGACTCCCCGCTGTGCGAGGACCTCGCACCCTGTCGCACTTAGGTTCCATCGTACCTAGCTCTGACCAGCGTTAGTCTGGATTGTGAAGGTCCCGTGGGCTTTATCGCGGAGGGCGGATCCGATGGAACCGCGCTCATCATGGGCGTCGTTGGACAAGTTCGTGTTTGACGCCGGCTTTGTCACTGTTGTTGACTATCAGCGGCGCTTAGAATATGTGATCCCAGCCGAAACTCTGACCAGGTCCTTCATGTCCTCAGCTGATCCTCCTCCACCGGACAACCGTGACACCGATCACACTGATCTTGAGACACGTATCCTTTCTGGCGTACTCGCAGCAGCTCGCAGGAGGCGTCCTCTCCGAGCGAATGCATCCTTCGAGGTCTAGAAGCCCATTTTCAAAATCACCTGCATCGATGACCACTTACTATGCTGCAGACAAACTTCCCGGCGTACAGGAAGCTCTTCTTGCGGGAAGCATCTTAGCTCTCCCGGCGTTCAATCATGGGAGGACGGTTTGGTCATGCCGGCCCAAGGCTGACAAAGGCTTGCAATCAAGCTCCCAGCTTGGAGATCAGCCCCCACGCCGGAAATGAAGGCATTATACAGCATGGCACAGGGGTGATTGTCGACGCGAATGGCGAACTCTAGTCTCTGTATAAATGCTGTCACGGTTAAGAACGCCCCCGAGCCAAAGGTTGGAGGAGCCCCTACCCGCGCCCCAAGGCTACGACAAAGCCATGGCTCAATCCGGCCAAATTACTTTCTACACCCACGCGGTAAGCTTTGAAACTGATGTGTTGGTCGAACGCTCAAGCCGCGGAACGACCGCTCTTTGCGCAGTACTCCCCCTACTGTCACCGGGTCCAGATTGCCCTGGAAGAGGTCGGAGCAGACTACACCTCTTACGTCGTTAACCTCGCCAACAAACCTGCTTGGTTCACGGAGGAAATCAATCCCGCTGGCACGGTTCGTACCCGTCCCCGTCTCATCCGCACAATTTATCTTCTGCCCCGAGAGCTCAGGCACCCTTCCTCCGCTCAGGTTCCAGCGATTACTTATGGCGGACCGGAAGTACCGCCTACGAATCCCCATCCTTCGTCAGCCAAGATTGCCGAGTCGCTCGTCATCACCGAATTCCTCGCCGACCTGTTCCCCACGTCCGGCCTCATCTCGGCTGACCCCGTCGCGCGCGCGCGAACGCGATTCTTCATCACTTACTACGAGTCGCGTGTATTTCCTACTCTCCGAGCGTTCCTTGGTGGGAGCGCATCCGCCACGGAACTCCTTATGGCTCTAGCAGAGTTCCAGGCGCGCCTCCCGCCCGAGGGCGGCTTCGCAGTCGGCGCGTTCTCTATTGCAGACATCGCGGTTGCTCCGAACCTGGTGCGGGTGCCGATGTTGTTGAAGAATGACCTCGGGAGGTACGCGCGAGGAGAGGGAAAGAGAGTACTGGACGTACTGGACGGGCCGATGTTTGAGAGGCTGATGAGTTATGTGGAGGATCTGAAGGCGCGGCCAAGTGTGCTGAAGACATACGATGAGGTCAGAGCGATCCTCATGTGTTATTTCTTTCACAAATTTTACTACTGCACTTTCGCCGCCGAGTCACTGATTGCTCTGTCACAGGCTGCGACGCTTGCGATCTGGAAGCAGCATCCAGCATTCAAACGTGCGGACTCCAAATAACGGGCCATTCTGAACGAGACCTTTCAGTTCGAGCGGGTACCGGTCCTGGACGTGTTGGGCACGGGGGTCGCACAGGCAGGGAGATCTGTGACGGGGCTACTATGAATTTTGTACATTAGGGTCGCTTTCTGCTGTGTAACTAGTTTCTGAGATGGTGACGGGTGAGATGAGAGGCTACATTGAAGCGCTGGCCCATTAAGTACTACTTAGTCAACTGTTCACGACGTCATCGTACATGATAAGTGATTAGCGCCTCCTCCTACTATGTTACTATAGTACGTCTATCGCTCTTGCTTGTCCCGCTCTTCCACCGACAGCTGTAATATTGGTTTCCCTCTGACGCCAGCACACTCGGCGTACGACCAAGAGATCTCGATGCACTCTCGACTGATTCCAGCCAAGTGAACTTGGAGTCCACTGGCCACCGCCGCGTCGACACGTCAACGTCTCGACCTTGATGGTCCAGTCCCGACTCTAGAAAGCACTCGACTTTGGGTCTTTCCCACTACCGGCGTCAGGACATCCTGCTATATTTCTCCGCTCTCCCACCATGGTCCTCCAAGAGTTATCCTCAGCCTTAGCTCTTCCCTACATCTTGACACCCAAGCCCAACCTTAGTCGCTCGCCGTCTTCGCGATGGAGAACCTAAAGATCCAGGGCACCATCCTCACACCCGCCTCGGGTGACGCCTACACCGCCGCGCTCAAGCGCACCTCGGAACTCTCCCAGCTCCCCGCGCAGTACGTGGTCCAGCCCGCGACGTTTGAAGACATCCCCCCAGTCCTCGCGTATGCTGTCGCGCAGACCCCTCCGCTCGAGATTGCCGTCAAGTGCGGCGGAGTGCATACCGCGACGTGGGCAAGCTCGGATGGAGGCGTCGTTATCGACCTCTCGAAGCTTAACCAGGTCGCGCTCGCGGAAGACAAGCAGTCCGTCATTGTCCAAGGCGGCGCGGTATGGGGCGACGTGTACGAGGTCACCGCGCCTGCAGGCGTCGAGATCGTTGGCTCGCCGCTGTGGTTCGTGGGTGTGGGCGGCTTCACTACGGGCGGAGGGTATGGGCCGCTAAGTGGGGAGTATGGGCTCGCGGTGGACAATATGCTGAGCGCGACGGTCGTGCTTGCGGACGGGCGCTTCGTCAAGACGAGCAAGGACGAGGAGCCGGATCTGTTTTGGGCTATCCGCGGTACGTGAGGCTGTTCTTCTTGCACAACGACCCCCATATTCCCCGTGCATATGCTGATGCGGCCTCGATCGCACATACTCAGGTGGAGGAGGCCAGTTCGGCATCGTTGTCGAGTTCGTGTTCAAAACTCATCCCTCCGCCGGTCCGTACACTTCCGGCTTCATGGCCTTCCCGGGAGGCGAGCCCAATGTGGAAAGCCTCGCGAAGATCCTCATGGAGTGGTCGAAGACACAATCTCCCTGGGAGCGTGTTGCGCTACACTTCTCGCGCCCCGGCCCACACTTCAAGGTGCGTGTCTCACGTTCAGTGTTTACAACGTTGTAGCTCGACTTCTAATGTCGACGTTTCCCTTAGCCTTCTATGGCGCTACTCCCTATGTTCATGCGCGACCCGGACGAAGAGCGCGCTAAAGCCTCCCTCGCCCCCATCCGCACCGGTCCTCCCGCGCCCGTGTTCGAGAAGCTGCACGGTGCCCCGGACCTCCGCCCCATCTCGCACGCCGCGGACGCGTCCCTATCCGCCGCATCCCGCAGGCTCGCTCTCAAAGGAACGCTCTACGCTGCGCCTTTCCCTGAGCTCCTGCTTGGGGTCTGGCGCATATGGGAGGAGTTCAGCGGGAGCGACGAGGCGGTGCGTGCGTCCGGGGTCATCTGGGACCTCACGAGTTTTGCGGGGCTCACAAGTGTCGATCCGGAGGGAACGGCGCTGCCCACGCGGACGCCGCATTATTGGATGGCGGCGCAGGGGAGGTGCGTACACTGGTGTCTCTCATGGCGCGTTCGGTGTGCTAACATATAGCTGATGGCGCCGACAGGTCGACTACAGACGAGGGCGTGCCCGCGTGTCGAGAGTTCGTAGAGAAGGTGGTCGCGTTCGTGCGCGACACGAGCGCGAAGTTGTCCGGGCGCACATTGGGCACGTTCGTGAGTATGGCAAATGGGAACGAGCGGCCCGAAGATGTTTGGGGCGACAATTTGCCCAGGCTGAGGAAGATCAAGGCGAAGTACGATCCCGGGAAGGTGTTCAGCAAAGGCGTGCCGATCGAGCCGCTGTTTGACTGAACACTTGGTGTTCTGCGCAGAAGTATTGCGATGTAAGATATTGCTGTCTCCTAGGGTTGGATATACGATGTACGATGGCACATGCTACCATTGGCGAGCTGATCGTGTATTGTACGACTGCTAGCATTTTATACGCAGCTCTCTCACTTACACCCGTTGGAAGACTCTGCCATAGAAGCCCGTCATCGCGTCCTATCACCCAACGATTAACACCCTCGAACGGACACGAAGCAAGATCAGGACAACTCACCGCATCCCAGGTCTTCTTCACGCTCTCCCGCGCGCCCCCGTTCTCAATGTATTTCCACAGCCTCGCGAACCGTGCGCTCTTCAGCACCTCCAGCGCCTTCTTCCCCTCGCCCAGCGCGTACTTGCCCACCTCGCGCTCCCACAGCACCGGCAGCCGGATGAGGAACGGCACGACAATCGCGTCCCCAATCGACCACTTGCCAGCTACGAACGGGCCCCCGAGCTTCCCTTCGTCCTCGACGGGGGGGAGCTGCGCCTGGAGGAGCTCGAGCTTCTGGAAGAGCTCGTCCGCGGGCGCTCCCTCGGCGAGGAAGGCGCGGAACGGGGCCGTGATGAGGTTCTCGAAGGAGAGCGCGAAGGCGCGTGCGCGTGCGAGCTGGAGGGGGTCCGTTGGGCGGAGGCCGGCGGACGGGAAGAGGTCGGCGACGAACTCGGTCAGCGCGACTGACTCGGTGAGTTTTGTGGATTCGGGCGTTGGCTTGTCGGGTGTCGTTGGGGGCCCGCCGTACGCCATCGCGGGGAACTACATGGTGTTAAACCGGCAGGCAGTCAGCTCGAAGCGGAAGTTGAGATCAGAGACGTGGTGGGTCTGACCTTGCCGAGGGGGTTGATTTTGAAGTACCACTCAGGCTTGTTGGACATGTCGATGTGGTAGAGGGTGTATTCGGCGCCGGCCTCCTCGAGGGCGATCAGCACACGCTGAGTGTGGATCGTCGTCTGAAACATAACGGCCTACAATAAGGACTAGATTCGATCGAGAGATGAACCAAAAAGATGCGTACAGGAGCGCTGTAGAGGTGGATCTGGCCTTGGGAAGACATGTTGAGAGTAAATGAGTTCGGGGGTAGCTGCCCAGGGAAGGTGAGGAGCCCGTCCTTTTATCCGTGTGCTACAGTGTCGTTACATACACCACACACTGCATACATGCAGCACAAAGGAATGCCAATTCTGGTATACCGAGCAGTCGGTAATCGGCATTCAATCGCGGACTACGATGTGGTCAGCATATCAACTGGCAGGCATTGCAGCATGCAAAGGACGGCATTTAAGTCGATTTCAAGACAGTTAGCTCCGACTGTCTCGGCCAAGTGCCGTGGAGTACTGCTGCCCGGTTAATAGACGAGGTCGAAGTCAAATGTTCGTATATCCCGACGATTTGATGACTCAGCGCTCTGGTCATTGAAGGCGACCTCATGGTTGTCCGAGCCGGCCTTGAGCTTCGAAATCACAGTGACAGAGTTCAGTATTCAATGGTCACATACCGATAATGACTACTCACACTGCAAGTATAGGAACCGTGCTATGTAGACCGAATGAAAGCGACCTTGAGTCAATCCGGTTGTGCGCTAGCCCCGCGGTTCTCATCATTTTCACTGTAGTTCTTCGGGACAACCTCGATTTATCCAACACACGTCTTCGGAGGTCCTGACGAGAATGAAGCAGTATTGCAAGATGACTACCATTCGGCCGTGGGCGGGAGCACGGCCTTCGAGTGCGTAAAACGAGGAATCAAATAGAAAGGCAGCCACTGGGTCTGGACTCTGAAATCAAAGACGCCTGCTGCTGTCATGTGACAGAGAAAGCGAGCATCAATGACGTCACCTCTTCGTGCCACGTTGCGACAGCGGATTTCGACGCGGCCCAGTTGAACTTGGCCGCGATCCCCACTGTTGAACGACTGAATCACCGCGCCCTTCCTAAGTTCCCCGAATTCGCATGCGTATTAGTGGCCTATAACATCTTTCTGCGTCTACTAGACCCGCCTGGAACTTTGGTGCATCACTCGATTTGACTCTATACGTTAAGCGCCTCACGGAGTTCATGTGGGTTTTGCCTAACTCCTGAGGTTTTTCGAACCGCAATTCTATGTATTGTGAGCAGATGCGCTGTGCATTCTACCCCGGACTTGCATGAGTAACTTCGGTTCGATGCGATGCTGCTTCCTGCGTCTGTCCCTTGAGACACGTATTTAAAGCCCCATGTCTAGCAGTGTCCCTACCGTTCACCACTTACTACTCTCCCTTTTCCACAGTACCAGTACAACCCCAACATGACCTCGACGCTGACCCTCAACTCAACTGTCCGCCTTGCACGCTCAGGTATGTCGCCGTCTATGTACTGCGCAATGTTGCGGCCTCATACGGAACTATTCCGCACTCGGGTGCTTTTCAGGGGTTCACATGCCCATTCTGGGCCTTGGTGTCGGCTATAACGATAGTTGCAAGCCCGCCTGCTTGGATGCGCTTAGGACTGGATATAGGTATGTGCGACGCTGGTCATATTTAGGCCAGTGCTTAATGTTAATACTCGGATATTGTGCGCCCGCGTTGTTATAGGAGCGTCGACACCGCACGTATGTACGGCAACGAAGTGCATGTAGGGAACGCGGTGCGCGAGAGCGTCGTCACACGTGAACAAGTTTTCATCAGTGTGTATCCCATGCCTGCCACTGTCCGTGCGCTGGCGACTCACGGTTCTTCCCTGCCAGCAACGAAGATCAACAATGACGAACACGGTTACGACCGTACGCTTGCCGCAATTGACGACTCGCTCTCGGTCCTTGGTTTCACCTATATCGACTTGGTGCTCATGCACAGCGCCAAATCCGACAAGGAGCAGAGGCTCGCATCTTGGCGCGCTCTCATTGAGGCCAAGGCGCAGGGCAAGGTGCGCGCGATTGGCGTGTCGAACTAGTGAGTTTGTCCTTTCCCCGCGTTTAATAACGTTGTCCACAACCTGCATTCGTTCAGCGGAGTCAAGCATCTGGAAGAGATCCGCGAAGCTGGATATGAGATGCCGGACGTAGAGCAAGTCGAGGTACGTTTCAAACGTTCAAAATACTGAGGCATGAAAATGCCAGGAGCTTACGTCTTGCCTTCACTTTCAGCTTCATCCATTGTGCCAACAGAAGGAGATCGTCGATTATTGTCAGAAGCACAACATCGTCGTGGAAGCTTACACCCCGCTCATGCGCGCGAAGTGGAACTACCCTGGAATTCTGGATACTGCGAAGAAGGTAGTAGTTCGCGCCTTTCGTAACATGATTTCACTGGCTGACGAGCTCATATACTCAGTACAACAAGTCCCCGGCTCAGATCCTTGTTCGTTGGTCTTTACAACGAGGGTATGCACATATACTAAGCATTCTATCGTGGCGATGAACTTACAACGTTCCGTCCCAGGTTCTGTCCCCTGCCAAAGTCAGCGACCTCGGAGCGCATCGTCTCCAACGTGGACGTGTACGATTTCGAGATCAGCCTGGAGGACATGCACGTACTGGACGCGCTTGATATCGGGAAGGACGGATCAATTACTTGGAACCCTGTCGACGCCGAGTGAATGTCGAAGTAGGTGTCATCTATGTCTAGCGTCCTTTGCACCCCATGTACTACACCGACGCCCAGCCAATTCCATTCAATAAACGAAAGGCACGAGCCGGTACGGCGTCTTACGCGCCCACATCTCCCACTCCCTCCCAAACTCCGTCCGCATCATCCGGTCCTCCGTGCGCGTCCTCCACAGCAGCGCGCTCGTCACCCACGTGAGGTGCGCAACGAGCACACACGCTATCGCGCGCCCCACGCCCGACTGCCACACGCCCGAGCGCATGAAGAACGTTCCCTCAGCCTGAGATCCAGCGGTGTCTGCCGCGACGCCGAAGAGGAGAAGGGCATTGCCGATGCAGAGCGCGAGCCAGCCCGCGTAACTCGGGTGGCGCATGAGCGCGTACGGGCCGGTGGTGACGAGCCGGTGGTCCGCGCGGACGGACATCTCCCAGGTGAAGAACCGGCCGAGTGTGCTGTGGCACCAGACGCGGAGGAGTCCTCCTGTAATCGCGAGGAGATAGGCGGCACATGCGGGGGACGGTGTGGCCGTGTGTGCGGTGGGGAGAAGAGCGGAGAGCGTGGTTGAGAGGGGAAGTGGGATAAGCCCTGGGAAGGTCTGGACGAGGAGCTGGAGAGCTTCTGCGGTGGCTGTGGTGCAAAGAAGGACCTGTCGGCTGAAGGTCAACAGAGCAGGTAAAGCGACAAGTCAAGGGATAGACTGACCTTAGCAGCCAAAGTGAGGTTCTTCTGCAGCACCGGTGCGCGGTTCAAGAAGTCGGGGATGGCGATCCGGTTTGGTTTCTCTTCTGCGCGTACCGGAGCCGGCCTAGGCGGCGTCATACCGTAGTATGTGCATACCGCGTGCGCGAAGAGGAGAAGAATCTTGACTTCAGGCTGGAAGAACATCGCTGGAGGTGGCGGGGTAACAGTAGAATAAGCTTGCACAATGCACTCCCTCGCCATTTATGTCTTTTTTCAGTTCGGTGAGTTAACATGGCCGGTTCGTGAGACGTGGAACTCGTGTTAAGGGTGGCCGCTCGCCACAATGACTAGTTTTTTTGTGATACGCCTGACACGCGTGCAGGGAAGCCATCAACGGAGCTGGGGTTATGGAGGCGACAGCGGCTCCGAGGCGTTGTGTCAGATCGTCGAAACTGCCGATGGAAGTCGGCGGAATATAAGGCACAGTGACAAAAAGCCCTGTGGTAAATTGGTGCCTCAAGGAGTATGACACCGCAATGTTCGAGAAAGCCGTCTGTTTCGGGTTTTACTCACTGACAGCCTCAGCGGCAACTCCAAGAAGATGGTGGCGGGAGTTGAGTATGTAGAGGATGTGTTAAGCGCCCTGATTTCTCACATGACACGTGTTGTGGCAGTTGGAATGGAACACTGCAGTCGACGCCGTCGCGTCGCACTCTTTCGTCTCTTTCACCCGCGACACCAGTGACCACCCCTCCGGTACCGGGTCGTAGCCCGGCCAATGTCTCCACTTACCGCCCACCAATCGGGTCCAGTACCCGACATCTGTGCTCACAAATATGATCAACAAGCTCTACGAGTTTTAGCTGGCCGGGAAAGTCTATATCACAGCCCACAGGTTTGAAGACATTACCCTCCTCTGCTTGCGTTTCCATAGACTCTAGTGAGTGAAAAATCACGCGAAAGCATACGAGAATGTTCCTGATCTGCAAGTTGCTATTTGAGTGAATTTGCTGTACTCTATCATGTCTGCTCGCTCCCGCCGTGAGCTCCATCATGGAAAACCGAAGCCGCTCGCATCTACTACCAACAGCGTCCGGGTTTCCTCTAAGCCGCTTCCACTGGCAGAACGCCGTCTCAATCCCAGGATCTGACAGCTTTGGCTCTGCGGGCGCCGACAATCTCTCAGCGTTCCTCCCGTACTCAGTATACCCATGGGAACAGTTTGTACGGCGTCCGCCGTGCCCATTGCTCCCATTGCTCCCCAAACTCCTCCCGCAGCGCCGCGTCCTCCGTATCCACCCTTGCGAGAAGCTTCGCGCCGACCCACGCCAAGTACGCTATGCTCGCCAGCGCGCCCACCTGCGCTGCCATGGCGCGCCCGAGCCCGGACGCGACGAATAGAGTGCGGGAGCTCGCGAGGAGCGCGGCGTTGCCGGCGGCGAGGAGTGCCCAGCCGGTGTAGCTCGGATGGCGCGCGTACGCGTAGGGTCCGGAAGTGACAAGCGTGTGGGAGTCGTGAACGGCGATCTGCCAGGTGAAGAAGCGTCCGAGGGTATGGTGACACCAGATGCGCGTACCGCCCCCTACAATGCTGAGTGCAAGGCCAAGCAGGGAGAGCGTATCGAAACTCAGATTCATTGGCCTTTCGAGGAAAGAGGGGAGGAAGGAGGAGAGGGGTGAATTGGGGAAATTTTGAGAGAGGATCACTAGAGACTCGGCGGCAGCCAGTCCGCAAAGGGTGTACTGAAGGGCGAATGGTGAGCTACAGTGCTAGGACGGAACTCTAGACTTGGATTCTGACCTTGACTGTGATCATTATAGGCATAGTTCTGGGTAAGAGCTCCCTGTGGCCGTTCATCCGTGCCTGCTCCTTGGACGTTGGTGGGGGTTGTGGTGGGGTCATTCCTTCGTATGTGCAGACCGCATGGACGAGCAGAAGCGGCACCTTGAGAAGGGGCGTAGTCAAGACGGGGGCGAAAAATAGAGACATGGCGATATGCTCTGCACCAGCCTCTGGGCAGAAGCGCATTGTGCTCTTTATGCAATCTCGCTCTTCGTCACTGAGGCGTCGGCCGCCGTGCTTCTAAGAACCGTTCAATTCAACTCCGATATCTAACTGACTTGTATCTTATCCCGGTTGGACAACTATGACCATGGCCATTTAAATTTTACATGCGAGATCTAATTTCTGGTCATAGGACACGAGTGCGGCATGGAAGCTGAGCTTCCGTTCCCATATGTTTGACGTGCGAATTCTGGGCCCTCGCTTCGCGGCAGACTCACTCTTCGCTAAACATAGCACAGGTCTAATACACTGGCATACGCAAGGCACATGTTCCGTCGCCAATTCCTCGATCTCACGCTTGTCTGACTTTACGGCTTTTCATTCAAGATAAACAGGAAGAGCTCACACGGCTTCATCAGTCACTTTTCCCCCTGTTTCTCCAATTGCGACTACATCGCTTCGTCCTATCCCTCGTCCGCTCCGATAAGTTGTGAAGAGGTACCCATACGAATCGACATTGGCCTTGGTGAACTCCTAAGCATTAAACCCCGCGTGTTGCGATTCGGCCCTACCGGTCGTACGCATACGGCCGCGTAGGTCGATAAATAGTGGTATCCATGCATGTCGGATATGAGTAGGCTGTCCTGAACACCACTGGGTTGACTTGGAATACTGAGACGGAGGTTGCTAGACTCTTCAATTCTGAGTCGTGCTAGCTAAGGCTCACGGCGAGCACCCGGATTGAGGACATATGTAGGCGCGATATTAGGCGATCGTCTCACACGTGGCTCACCTCTTTGTCGGAAAAAGCCTGGGATCCTCATAAGCGCATATGAGGCCAAAAAAGGCCAAAAGGCAGCCGCTCACTTATGAGCGGCAAGAAATCTTATAAGGCACTCATGGGGCTCTCACGAATAGCCTATGAGCGCATTGTAATTGCACTTATTACCGTCTTTTAATGCCCTTATTGTCACCTTACAGGGTCATTACAGTAGCATACCAGTGCTTTTCGAGGCGGTTGCACAGGCAATTTAGCGTCCATTATTGTCGAATCAAGAGCATATATTTCAACGGAGGGGTACATTGTGTGAACATATAGGCATACAGGTATAAGGAGATAGAGTAGGGGGTATGCAAGGGTGCAAGATGATCGTGTATAGCGTAACGAGGACCTGCCAGACGGAACGTACCTATAGCCCACATTACCCTGAGAGAACCGAGGAATGTAAGACTGATAGGTGATAGAGGGCAAGTACAGTGGCTGTATACGAGCGAGTAATACGAACAGGCGTGTAAAGGAGAACTCACATTCTACTAAATCTGTCCAGCTCATCAGAAAAGGCGGTCACTGGAGGGGGGACGAAGAAAAGGATCATAATGTATCATCTTGACTCTACAAATAGACAAGATATGATCAGTTCCGGCCGTATGCATCTGCGCAAGGGAACCATACCAGCGCCGTCAGCCCGCCCAACACTGGGAGCAGCGCGAAGGGTACGAAGGGAGAGAACACTGAAAACCTGGAAAAGGCGGCAACAGCATCGCAGCTCATGACTCGTGAAGTGAATCAATAACTCACGCAAAGACAAATCAGTACCGCTGTACGTAGGCTCCTATTGCCTCATGCGTCGTCGAGTGATGTGGACCTGGGCTACTAGGGGTCGAGACGAGAGCGAGAAAAGCCAAGAGAGAAGAGTAGAGAGGCAAGAAGCGAGAGGCGAAAGGTGCATGGAAAGAGGTGAGCGAAGAGAGGTGAGGGGGAGGAGAAGGACGGCCCGAAGAGTCCAAGGCAGATGGGAGTACGTAGACAAGTTCAACTTCGAAGTTCGAACCGGTCTGAACGCGCCCCTGTGCCGCTAGGCGCTAGATGACTAACCCGTGAGTCGCTCATGATCTGAATCGGCTCCTCACAGGGCACTCATAACGGAATCGAGCCAGAGAAGCGCCTCATGAGCCTGTCGGCACTCATAAGGCATTGACAAGCGTGATGGCTTCGTTATAAGCGACTCATAAGGCTGCATAAGGCTCTCAAAAGCGCTCAATAAGAAGCTGATAACTGAAGCGGCTTATAAGGCCGGTTTACTTTTTCCGACATTCACGTGCCCCAGCGGACTTCGGCATCGAACATGTCGTGCCACAAACGCGCCGCACTCCGTGTTTTCCTTTGCTCCCTTTTACTCCCACTGCCTTGTGTACACTTCCTTGGTCTCTGTTGGTACGTATAGTCGCCCGCTACTATCCTTCGGGCATCCATTATAATGCCGCCAACAAACTCGGAGCTCTTCAAGTTGGCCTTCCGTCTCAAAGTTCGGTCCTCTTGACTGGAATCACGATCCCTCAATGATTACAATGACCTAGTCCTCCTCTTTGTAGAGAAGACTTGGCATGTGGACAGTGGCAGGGAAGTCTTCTGTCTGAGCGGATTATGTCCCATATTCCGGTTGGAAGAGTGGATGGAAGTTCGTTGGATGTTGAATGCATGTAGGTATGGTGCGTGCAGGATATAGGCTCGTATGCGGAGGAGACACTGACTAGGGGTACGTCGTTATGCCGCAAGAAGTAATGCTCATTGTCGGAGTCCTTTCAGAATGTTTGCTATGTTGTACTTGTACGTATGAAGCGATTTTCTGTACCCGGATTCCGGAATCTCGTACTACCGCGTCAACAGATGCAATCCAATGCCAATAGCTCCTCTACACCGCGCCGTCATCTGCCCTAATACGCCGTAGCATTGTACAAGAAACATGGAACCCAGCCCATCCGCTAGTTGCCCCCCTTCCATTCTCGTTGCATTCAATACAGCCATGGGATCATTTTATACGGTGTGCGCCGTGCCCATTGCTCCCACTCTTCCTTGAACGTCTCACGTAACATAGCTTCCTCCCTAACAGCCCTTGAAACCGCCACGGTGATTATCCATAACAGATATCCCGCGCTCACGAACGCAACCAGCCGCCCCACGGTGGTGTTCCCGATGCCCGACGCCATTAGGAACCCATGGGGGTTCATCAGCAACCCCACATTCCCGATGTTGAAGAGCGTCACACCCGTATAGCTCGGATGGCGGACGTATGCGTAGGGGCCGGACGTGACTAGGACGTGATTCTCTTGTATGACAGGCTGCCAGACGAAAAAGCGGCCGAGTGCGTGGTGACACCAGATACGCGTCGCCCCGCCAACGATGCTGAGGACGATGCTGAGGAGGGAGAGTGTATCGAGACCGAAGTTGGGCGGGATTGTGAGGAAGTAGGGAACGTAGAGGCCGAGGAAGGAATCAGGGAACGTCTGGGCAAGGATGGCAAGGCACTCCGCGACGGCGAGGGTGCAGAGGATGTACTGAAGCCCGGATGGGGAGCCCCAGTGAGCAACGGGGATTCCCTTCCACCCCGGAGGCGGAGGCTTACCTTGACCGTGATCATTATAGGCATAGTTCGGGGGAATAATTCTTTTTCTCTCTCCCTTCTCGCCTTTTCCTCCATAGGTGGCAGAGGTCGCGGCGGTGTCATAGCTTCGTACGAGCAGAATACGTTTACCAGCAGTAGCGGGACTTTCAGGCCACTGGCGGTGAAGATTGGAGCGACGAAAGAAGACATGGCGAAATCGGGTACGCGCACATATCTGTTTTGTGCTGCCCCTTTATAACATGGTTTCAAACACTGAGAGAACACTTCTTACTTCAACCGTCCACCGGCGATTCATGGATGTTTACACAGAAGGTTCAGTCCCCGGTTGGGTTTGGTGGATATAAACGGTAGAGTCGTCTGCATTTCGGGTTCCTGTGCACAACGTGAGTCGTTAACTGTAATTACCGCTTTGCAGGAGACATGCCCGTCGAGCAACAAGGCGATACAACTCAGGGTTCAGCTCACACATCCTCATCAGTATCCCCTTATATCACATAAACCCCTCCCCCCTCCGCAAGGGCCAGCCGGATAAGTCTCCAAACCAGAAGCAGTGCATGGTACGTATTCACACTGCTTTGTACGTCTTGTCAGAGGAGTACTAACTCTTCGCCAATAGGTTCTTAAATAATCTTTCCAAATCTGACAAGTCGACCACAGTCAGAGTCTACGTAAGAGAAGACGATTGAGTTCGAACCGCTGGTCATAAACTCTCCTCTCTAGGGATATTGTTTTGATTATCCGAATCTTATCGCGAAGATGAACGCTTCTAAGTCCGACAGCACTGAGACCTCTTCAACGATCTACTTTCTGAACACCGTTTCACAAAGGAACCCAACCGGTGCGCTACGCTTCGTCCCTTCCACTCCCTGCCCCAGCCCACTCAATACACCCACGGCACCAGCTTGTACGGCGTCCGCTTCGCCCATTCCTCCCACTTCTCCCCAAACTCCTCCCTCAACGCCGCATCTTCCGTATTGACCCTCGCATACAGCAACGACCCGACCCACGCCAAGTACGCCATCCCTGCCACCGCCACCGCCTGCCCCGCCATCGCGCGTCCCAATCCAGAAGCGACGAACAGTGCGCTCGGGCTCGCGAGCAGCACGGCGTTGCCCGCGTTCATGAGCGCCCAGCCCGTGTAGCTGGGGTGCCGCGCATACGCGTAGGGCCCAGAGGTGACGAGGGTGTGCGTGTCGAATACGCCGATTTGCCAGGTAAAGAACCGGCCGAGGTGGTAGTGACACCATATGCGTGTCCCCCCGCCGATGATGCCGAGGGCTATGCCGAGGATGGAGAGCCGGTCGAAGCCGAGGTTGAGCGGGCCTGTGGGGAGGAAGGAGAGGAACTTGGAGGAAAGGGTGTAATCGGGGAATGTCTGCGCGAGGATGGTGAGGGCTTCTGTAACGGCGAGGCCGCAGAGGGAATACTGCGCCACGGAAGGTGAGCCAGAGCCTTGAGCTGAGTGTCTATGTAGGGTTTCTCACCTTGACCGCAACCATTATAGGCATCGTCTGAGGGATCGCCTCCTTCTTCCCCTTCATCTTCGCCTGCTCCTCTGCAGACGGGGGAGGTTGCGGCGGCGTCATCCCCTCATAAGTGCAGACCGCATGGACCAGCAGGAGCGGAACCTTGAGCAGAGGCGTTGTCAGGGCTGGTGCGACGAAGAGAGACATGGCGACGCGCTTTGTCCAGACTTGCGCACACGGTCGTACTTCGTGCTCTTTATACGATCGCCAATGTTTACCACTTGGAGACATCGGCCGCACCACCCTGGCATGACGAACGGGATTCTATTTGTAGCCCAAGTGTTCTAACTCACATCCAGCTCCCACCGAGAATCACGGCCGTTCTCACACTTGAGACGTAGGTCTGCATTTTACGGCACAGGAACGGCCGCAAGCGCGGCTTCCGGTTCTCGCATTGACGCACGTGAGTTTCGAGGCTTGCTTCGGGAGGGCTCATCGTTATAAATTATAATCACCCAGGGTGCTGTTGACAAAGCGAGCCCGTCGTCGGTTGTAGCGACTGAATACCACTTCTATCCAGCGACTCCGGTGATCAGTGCACGAACGACACGATATTGTACGGCGTCCTCTGCGTCCACCGGCCTCTCATTTCTTACATTCTAAACTCTACCCCCAGCGTTTTATCTTCCATTCTTCCCGTCTCGATCGGCTTCGTGACGCCCGGGAGCCAGTCTCGTTGACGGCACATCGCGCAGGGAGGACTACCAGGCGGAGTGCCTTCCGAGAGCGCGGTGATTCTGGATCCCCCCAAGGGGCCACCAGCGACGCTTGCATTCTACTGTACGGCGGGGTAGGTGCTTAGCTTATCCTATCTTACGAGTGTTTCAACCATATCCTTACTTTCGCGATCCGCCGCGGGAATGTACCGATCGTCGACTGATACATATCCGCTGCGGAAGCCGCCGGGTTTTACCAGACTCCTGTATGCCGTTGACTCTGGACCTCTGCGAGTCACGGAGACATGTGCAGCCTACATCTTAGAATCGTAGTTACCGACTTCTGGAAGCCGCCGGGCGGCTTTTGGATGACCTTCGTTAAGAGGATGAATTGAGGTGAGTGATCGGGGTCTCGGCTCTGACATTCAACGGTGTAGTCTGCGGGTAGTACGCGAGTACCCGTGCACGAGTACGGGTTTCTTCAGAAGTACGGTCTGGCCAGCTCCTAGTGCTATTACCCAATGGACGCGGATATGTACTCGTACCTGCCGCGAATTTACAGGATCATGTCATGCAAGGAAAAACGGTATTCACTAGGTAGTGTTATCCCTTCCCACATGTATGTTTCATAGTAGGCAAAAAACAACAGCACTTCCACCATCGGAGGCGTACTAATGAACACTAGAGCGATGACGGAAAATATATCATTTGTCCTGCCCTAGTTGCCCTCGGTCCGAACGAGTGATATCTCTTATACTAATTCACGGCGTCCTCTTCCAGAAGTTCACTTGCTTCGGTGCTACGCCCGACCGCCTGTGTCACGAGATCTCGGACCGAGAAAGCAGTTCTGCTATAAGACGTACTTGCCAGATGCATCCCACCCCGGAAAGGCCTTCAGTACACATAGGGGATGAGTCGGTACGGCGTCCGCTCCGCCCAATCCTCCCACTCCCGCCCAAACGCCTCCCTCAACACCTTATCCTCCTTCTTCATCCTCGAGAGCAAGTTCCACCCCACAACCCCAAGATACCCAACGCACGCCCCCACCCCAACGCGCCAGCTCGTCGAGCGCGAGAGCCCGGACTCGCGGAAGTACGAGCCGGGGCTAAGCAGGTACAAGATGTTCCCGGCCATCATGACGACCCACGAGGAGTATCCCGGGTGACGTACGATAGAGTATGGGCCGGAGGTGATAAGTTTGTGGTTGTCGCGGACGGCGACGTGCCAGGTGAAGAAGCGGCCGAGAGCGCGGTGGCATTTCACTCGGAGCAGGCCACCTACGATCGCGAGGGCGCAGCCTGTGACGGAAAGTGGGGAAAGGGAAAGAGCGGAGGGATATGTGGCTGAGGCGTTTCGTGGGATGAGGGAGAGGAGGCGGGCAGAGAACGGGTAGGGGACGCGGTGGAGAATGAGGACAGTTGCTTCAGTCAGCGCGAAGCCGCACATCATACCCTGGGAAGGGGGAACGTCAGAAGTGTGCACTGAGAAGAGTTCAATCTGAGGCATATGGGCTAAGGCACTGGCAAAGAAACATACCTTGAGTATCCAAGACGCGGGCATCTGGATGTAAGGCGTGCGCGTCATCCAGTCGGACACGGTGACCGTGAAGCGCTGCTCCTCCCTCTTTTCCGGCTGAGGAATTGGTGGCGTGAACCCATAGTAAGTGCAGATGGCGGTGGAGAACAGAATAGGGACTTTGAGTAGTGGCGTCGCGAGAGTGGGGACGAGAAACGGCGCCATTCCGATAGGATTGCTGCCTAGAGGTAAGAACACTATATATATGAAGCTAATTCGCAGTGGCCATGATAAGGACGTCCGGTGGAAAAGCGGAGGGATGTTTAAGTCGACAGCAAGCAGGTGGGACAGCGCACGGAAGGCCCACCGCTGTCACTGAACTGTGAGAGAGGTGGGGCTGCGAGTTACGAGGAGTGACGTGCGTTGGATAACGTTGCATCATCAGGACAACTTCTACGACAGCGAGTGCCGGAATCCGGTCACACTCGGCGAGCGAGATAGTTCCCGACGGTCCAGCGGATGACCTGTCGCGGAGATTGTCCACGTGCGATTCACAAGTGCGATATGCGTGTGCTAATCTGCTCCCGCTTCAAATTCAGCGTCTCTCATACAGTAAGGACATTTATTGCATCCGCGACATCGTTCATTTCTTTTGCGGAATCGGAATGGTGATCTCGCTGTTCACCTTACCTGTCTTCTGAATTCTCTCCAGGCGCTCCCAGAACTTCTGGATGACCGCAGCCTATAACAGCCATCGTCCCGATTGAGTCCAAGCCTCGCAGCTGTACCAGAGTTAAAACGCACCTCGTCAAACGTCTTCGTCACGCTAGGCCGCGCGAGCATATCTTCCTTCCACAGCTGCAGGCGTGCGAACCGCTCGCTTTTCAGCGCCCCCTCGACCTGCTCTGCTACACCTGGGGCGAGCATCGGTGCGCGCAGACGCACGATCATCTCCAGGCGCATCAGGAACGGAATGAACGTCGCGTCGGCGACACTCCATTCCCCCACGACAAACTTGCCCTCGTCGACAGGGGGTAGCATCGCCTGAAGAGCGTCCATCACAGCGAGCAGCCCTTCGGCGGGCCCGCTCATAAAGCTGCAAGCGGCGAAGGCGGGGATAAACTTGGTGTCCACCGTGTTGGCGAAGAGGCGCGCTTTGGCGCGGAGCGCGGGTGAGGCGGGAAGCAGACCGGCGGAGGGACCGAAGAGGTCCGCGAGGAACTCGAGGATGATGAGCGACTCGGGAATCTGCAGAGACGAGGGGGAGGGCGACTCGTCCGGGTGCAGCTCAGGCCCGCCGTAGATGAGCAGGGGTACCTGCAGTTAGCGGCGCAGAGACGAGGCAGGTGAGCGGGGAGAACAAGAGTAGAAGGTTGTTCTGATGTACCTTGGCGCCGTTCGGGTACACCTTCTTTTCGTACCAGTCCGGCTTGTTGATGAGGTCAATCCAGATAATGTCATACTTGGCATTGGCCTCCTCGAGTGCGATCATCACTCGGTGGGGGAAAGGTGAGTCCTGCCAGTTAGAGAATTTCGGGGTGAACAATGTAGGATCCGTGATCGCAATAGAAGAACCTACCGTGGCGGCATAGAGCGTGATCCTCTCAGTTTGAGCCATTTGTTGGAAGTTATCAGAGCAGCCTTGTACGTTGAAGAGGAGTGCTTTGTCGATGTGAGTGCTCCGGGCTTCCTTTCAGGAGCCTTTTATGTGTCCAGGGCTCTGCTTTACGTCTTCGACAGTGTGACGTCTTCGTTTGTCAGGGTGGGAACCCAGACATGACGCTGCCGGCCGCATTCGTACGCACTTCGAGCTCAATCTGCGGACAAGACAGTCCAGACGCTTTCATTTCGTAGCTGTGCCGCACATACGTGTCGCCGGCATTGCAGTCAGAGCTGACAAACGCGCTCGAGTTTCAAGCTACTGCGAGCGCTCGAACCTCAGGTGTCGCTGCGCATACAGCTGCGCCGCGGGATGTCCGTTTCGAGGGAGCTGATGTTCTGATTTGGTTGTGATCGTGAATCGTGAGCTGCGAACGCAGTAGCTTGAACGTGATGAAGAGTCACTGCTCTTCTACGCACGACGTTGACTCGACCTATGGAAGCTGAGAATGTTGCTAAATTGCGCGGGAGTTCTGCACCGAGCCACTGATTTCAACACTCGAACGAAACCTGGGCAGTCTAGACGGTTAGAATCATATCGACTTAGGAAGCAGCCGCGCCATCGGACGAGGAGAGTCGCGGGACGGTCACCCATGCTAGGGCCACCGTGACTGACCGCTGGCAGTCGACGGCTGTCCGAGTTAGACTTGGCCATCACTTCAGCAATCCGCGACCTACGAACAGACACCTGAGTTTGAACTTGGTGAGCTACTTCAAATACTGTACTAGGGTACAGTGAAGATATACCTAATTGCTAACAGCTTGTTTATAACACGTGTTCTGAACTTGTTATGAACTGTTATGCACTAGACGCCCCTAAATACCCAGTTCGGAAGTGTGCATAATACTGAACGCTTGATGGCGGCCAGCGCGTGGCCGAGTCTCTCCTCGATGCCGCCATTGGCCGCGATAGGTAAATTCAAACAGCCTGAATATTCCAGTTGTTCTACCATGTTCTACGAGGCTGTATTGCGTGATTATAGCGACTGTCGAGACCTCTTGGCACACAGTGCGTGTTGGTACTTTTTCCCTGCCGCCTGTCGTCTCTCTCAACTCGACTTTCACCATGTCCGAGACTCCTTCCGGAGGGTCAGGCTCTCTTTCCGTCACACAGCGGCTCTGTGAGCTGCAGCACATCCTCAGGAATCTCCCCGAAAGCCTCCCCGACGTCCCGCACAGCCAGAATTTTCCCTTTCAAAATTACTCGGGCCCCTCTGAGGAGAGCCTCGAACTCGTCGGCTCTATCTCCGGGGCAATCAACCGCGATTTAGAGATTGCCTTCGGCTTCAAGGCGCGGTCGAGTGGCGACGGGACCTTGCCTATCACAGAGCGCGGCGCATCTGTATGCGCGCTCGTTGATGTCCTTGAGAAGTATCGGCAGGCGTGTGACAACCCGGAATCGGATGGCATCCTCTTGAAATGGATCGAGGATGTTCGCGCGGGTGCATGCAAAGCTTATGTTGACGCTGAGAAGCCGGTGAGTTTGCACGCCATCTGTCCTTTACGCCGGTACTGACTTCCATACGAAGTTCCCACCGCCATCCCTACCAGAGACGACAGCCACTGGGGCCGGAAGACCTGCGGCAACAAAGCGCCCCGGCGTAAATAGTTCTCGTAAACCTCGCAAGACCCCGGATGGCGTCACCGAAGACGCCTTAGATGGCAAGTCAAGCACTACGGTATGAGTTTATCCTAATGCACTTATTCATGCACGCATTCCTCACCCGCTCTGAATCATTTCGGACAGGCCCCCCTTGGCCTCAAAGGCTTCAAAGATGACCTGCCAGATAAGTCCTTCGATGCGAGAACTCCGCAAGCTGGTCGTCCGGCTACTGGCGAAGTCCTTGCCCTTGTCATCAAATGCACCAAGGACTCGGATGACGACGACGGCAAGGCATACTACCGCTGTGTGGGAATAGGATGCGATCACGTACGCGCCGGCCATCCCCAGCGGAAGCGCATCCTCAAGCACGCTGTCGAATGCCGCAAACTGCCCCCTGATCTCCGTGAGAAGGCCAATGAGTGGTCTTCTGCCAACTCACTCGGCTCTCAGCTTGGTGTGCTAACGGTCTCAGCACCAACTCCTGGTACGGCGGGCAGCAGCGTTCTTCTTCCGGAATCTCAGGTTGCTCACCGGTGTGCTGCTTATGTCAGGTGCTCCGGGACCGAACAACGCTGCACCCGGTAATCTGGCTGCTGCCATCGTACAGGACTCTCGGCCCAGTGGGGCGAGTTCAGAGTCTCGGCCGCGACTCAAGCAGTCAGGTATCGGAGAGATCACTGTACTCGCCGGTCGAGAGAACCTAAACAAGAGGTTGGACTGGCTCATCATGAAGCTGATGTGTGTCCGTGGTATGGTTCCAACTCTTGTCGACTCTCCCGAGTGGAAGGAGTTCGTTGCCGCTGCCAACCCGAAGTACAAGCCGACGTCCTCGACGACTTTCGCCGACAGCCACATTCCCTCCGAGGCCGCGCAAGTACGTAAGCTTCAGATCGACATCTTGCAGCGGGAGACCAACCTCAGCATCACGTACGACGGCGGTACCACCCGAAAGCCCCAGTCTGTATACACCGTGCATATTACCACAGCCGATCGACGTGTCTACTTCGTCGAAGGCAACGAGGCCTCACGTGAACACCACACGGCAGAGCATATCTCCGCACTTTTGACGGAGGTGAGTTCAAGCGTTCGGTTTCACGGCGTGTGCGTGTAGACAATAAGGGCTATCGCTCCAGGTCATGTTGAAGGTTGGTATCACACGGTTCTCTGGCATATGTTCCGATAATACCGGAAACACCCGCAAAGCTCGTCGACTCATGGCAGAGTCACACCCGTGGCTCCTCAACATGCTTGATCCCGTCCATCACCTTCACAACACGTGCAAGGACATCACGAACCTGCCCGAGTTCAAGGAGGTAATGTCGTATCCCCCTATCTAAAGCCCGTCGAATCCCGAGTCTGATGCCGTCGCCGGAACACTTCCACGCAGGTCATCGGTAATCTTCGCAAGATCATCAAATTCTTCCGCAAGTCGACCCTCGTCTCGAACGAGCTCACTGTTATCCGTATCGCTGATGGCGTTGGTCGTGGTGTCGAAGCCATTGGGAAAACTCGCTTCGCGAACGTCTACTGGAGCAGTGAGTCGGTTCTTGGTTGCCTGGCACAGATGAGGAAGGTAGCCGCCATGAACGCGAGCCTGTTCAAGGTACGTCATTGATACTGCGGGTGTCATTGTTCCATATCCGTCCGACCCTTTGCTGATGCTGTCATATAAGAACTGCACATTCGATATTGTGCTGATACAAGCAGACAGCATGGCGTCAATGCAGTTCGAGCAGGCCCTCCTGCGCTATGTATCGATTGTCGTACCAATCGGGCGGTCAATCAAGAGCCTCGAAGCGACTGACACGACCGCGGGCGATGTCTTCGTGTTCTGGTCTGCCATCGCCAGCTATCTCCGTGATCTCTTCAGTCGTCCGGAAGCTCACACTGGCATTCCCCCTGAGCTCGCTGAAAAGATCACAGCCATCATCAACAAGCGCTATGCAGAGATTATCGACGAATCGCCCACTGACATTTACTTTGTGTCGTTCTTCCTGAACCCTCGTATGTAGTCTGCAGGTTGCTGCGTCATGATAGGTTATATGAACGCTGACTATGTGGTTGTGGTAGGATACTCACGGTCGGACATCCTCAGACAGCCTACGCCAACTACATCAAACTCGATCTTCATCCCACCATCGCACGGTGATGGTAGAGGGGACGATAGTCTTCTCGCGCCGATCCCGCGTGCATACTACCGCACGAAGGAGTATCTGAAGAGGGAGCTCCAGGCGGAGTTCCAACGTGGCGGCACGGAGTGGCTTGCAACACTTGGCCTAGCAGCCGCAGCGAAGGAGCTTCGGAGCCAGCTTATGGCCTACGCGAAAGGCGAGTATCCATTTAATGCACCCCTGGATATGAACGCCGGAGACGGACGTCCCATCTTGCTGTGGTGGGAGACACTCCTTCCTCACCCCCATGCACGAGTATTGGCGGTACGACACCTTCCATACCTCTACTATCCGGCCTCTTCTGACTCCTATTCCAGCTGCTCGCGGTCAAGCAATACTCGGTCGCCGTCAACTCAATGGCAGACGAGCGAACAGCATCGAATTTCACATGGTTCAACTCTGCCGTGAGGAACCGCCAGAGCGTAAGGACGCTCACAGACATGATCCAGGTCCGGCAGTGGTATTTACAAGCGGTACGAGATATATCCGGGCTTACTGTGGAAGCGCTCCCGCTCACGAACCCGCTACAGAACACCCCTATAAGACCAAGAACCCGCCCGACCCTCCGTTGGAGCGAGCTTGATCCTGAGATCACATCCGGTAATGCTGATGGGGAGACCCTGGAGGATGAAGAGTTCTTCGAGGATTGGCCTGCCGAAGGGGTGGCGTCCGAGTCGACGGCGGTCCCAGCGCCGAGGGCGAAATACTTCGCTCTAGATGCGGAAGTAGACTTGAGTTCGAAGTTCTTGGGTCGATTCCTGAGCGAGAAGGCGAAGAGAAGTCGCCGAGAGGGGAGGGACAATGGTGACGATGAGGACGGGTCTGAGGGTGATAGTGGCGACGATAACGGCGACGATAACGACGGGGCTGAAGTGAGGGCGAGCAAACGGGCACGAGTGGCGGGCGGAGGCGCGCCTGACTGGGAATGGTAGTGGTTTCGCACAGTTATGAACGCGGGGCGGTGTATTATGAACCAATATTAACAGTTCATAACAACTCTGTTACTAACTGTTCCGAACCCTTGTTCAAAACACCCTGAAACCCCGCCGAGGTTCCTAACTGTGCGTTATTATACCGGAGAATTTCTCACTGTACCCTATACTGTACAACTTACACGTTGATGATGGGACCCGCCGTTCAAACGCTCAAACATTCAAGCGCATAGCTGGGCCGTCGATGAATCATATTTGCCACTATTTGTATAGTGGCGCACGACTGCCTCGCTGACGTCATCCGACGCTTTGGGCCAACCTTTCGACAAATTCAGTGGCACGGGCGTCTGTTACGCCTGATCTTGACCACCGCTGACCACGTCCGTCCTTAGGCCTCAGCAGGGATCCTCTCGTTCAAATGTCCTCACCAGTATGTTGGCCAGTAGCCACTGAACTCCGATCTTCCAGGCGCACACCAGCTGCTTGCATTACACGCGATTTACCGCCAGATGTCCCCGTCGACATTCTGCTGCTCAACGCCGTCGACTGTAGCGACGTCCTGTTTACTGTCTTCTGCGAAAATCCATCATGTAGGTCTCGAGATATTTCTGAAGGCGCAAATCTCCTTTCTGACACCCGCCATAGTTAGCCGGAATATAGACTTTACTTGTTCCACCTTCGAGCCGGTATTGCTAGGTGAGTATTAGAGTGGTACGTTTGATCCGTCGAGCACGATCTGATTATTCCTTCTTCGCGCCGCAGCACGGAATGTTCTTCTTATAACTATGGTTTTGGACGACGTATCTCCAACAGTAATCTGGTCCGTCTTCAACCACCTTTTTCTCGACTCTGACTGTCCATCCATTCTGGCGTCTCATTGTCGGCGACTGGCCGAACTAGCTACTTGTCCCGAATGGTGGTCCAACTCCGCGTACGGATCTATCATTAGGTGGGGCTCTCAACATACCCTGTCAGAAGCTCAACACCTCTGGCTTGAGATGGCCCAAATGGCGGAAGAAGACTCGCAAGGCCTCGCTGCCGAATTCATTCGAACGATCAGTTTACGCCAGATGTCACGACTTCAGGATGGTTATCACCATACTTCACATCGCGGAGCAAGCCCCTTGCACAAGCGTGCCGAATATTTCTATCGCATCGCATTCCAGTTTTTTTGGGACACTGGTATCACTTCCATGAATCAGGCCGACATTGCCGGGGCCAGCAGGTTAAACCCGACCTTTTGGAATTCTCGCCACGGTTCGAACTCATTCCCACATCCTTGTTTTGATCCTCTGGTCCCCTTCCACACCGCACAGCTCTTCAGCTTGACCAGTGATAGAACCAGCATCTCCGTACAAGAACTCTTCGATGCCGCTCGCGATGAATTTGCCCTATGGTGCTCGGCCTTCCGTCAAGCCGCTTGCGGTCCCAAGAGCGTTGTTGTGCGCTTCATCTGCGGAGACCCCCTCCGCGTAGCAAGAGCACTCGACTGGTACACAGCCACGGGCCATCTCAACCCCAACTTCTCCATTGGGCAGTTTCGCAGCCAGCCTTTGGTTCTCAGCTTGGACGAGTACGTGAACGCGGGAGCCCCGGCCGTCTTTGACGCGATCGACACCTCGACGCTTATCGATCAGGTTGGTGTGATCAATCTCTTCTCGGTCGCCGTCCCCCTCCTCGACACGAAGCTGCCTGCCTGCGGCGTTCTCTATACGGAGTCGCTCGTGCTGCGACCGTCTCACTCCAAGCACGACAAGAAAAAACCGATGCCGGAATACGACCACACTGACTATGCCGAGGTCGCCCTGTGGTTCGACCTCGCTCCTGTAGATCGTTATACGGGCTTCACGTCGGGCTACTCCATGGAGGAGAAGATCACGATCGACGACACGCCCCATACCAGACATCTCGAACGCGTGTCCTGGAAAAAGCCCAACTCTGGTGACCTTTTCGCTCTTCGCAACAGAACTCACATCACGCTGTGCGATAGTCATGTAGAGCAGCTTGGCGAACTTCTGTATGGAGTCCTCAAGTCTATGTTTCCAGCCCGGGACGTTCTCAAATATGTCGAGTCTCAATCCGACTCTCGGCGACACAGCAGAGGGGTTTCTCCGATCCGACAGCACGTCCCTGAATCCTTCGCCATCTTCTTGAAGTGTGTTAGGCAGAGGTTCCATTACAAGGGTGGATATCAAGACTGGAACGACGCCATTTGGTCTGTCACCCAGCGATTTACAAAGGATCACATAGCGGGCAACATACTCAAGGCGGCTGCCTGCGTCGACGACCTCGAGACAATGCTGCACCGCCATGACGTGTACCTCCGGCAGTCGTCATTCGAAGCTCCCCGGCCCCCAGAAGCTCGGTTTGCGACGTGGGAGGAGATCACTCCTCTCGTCCGTATGCACATCACCGTCCCTGCCAGCTATGAATCGTTCCGAGAGTCGGTGCACGCCATGGTCACGCGGTGCGAGTCATCCCCCCTAGTCGTCTACATGCGATCGGGGCGGCTGCGCTTGTACCTCCAGTCTATCGATGTCGCGTTCGGGAAGGTGGTCAGTACTGGGACCCCCGCCTGGCCGTCCATTCGGATCGAAGAGGATCCGTCCGGCTTTAGCGGCAAATCTGACGTTATCGTATCTTTCTCGATCCTGACACAGCTTCTCCATTCTCTTCGTGAGGACGACGACGGGTCAGATGCCCCGATCAAGATCTCCCTGTCTATGCTGTGCTCTCTGCCCTCCAAGGACTCTCCCGACGGAGACGGCGGAGACAGCGGAGACGGCGAGCAGCCTAAGACGGCACATGTACAGATGTTCGAAGTTGACCTCGCGGACGAGAACAACCTGTTTATCGTCCCCGTGGAAGACCGTCCTTCACGAGAACTTGACCAGGCATGCAAGTGGTTTTCTCTTGCAGATACGATGCCTCTGAATGAAGCGGAGACGCCCATCGGGAAGCAGGTCGCCGTTTACATGAGCGCGAAGGAAGATCTGGACGACAACAACAAGACGCGCCTTCAATTCAAAGGGCTCGCTGCTTCCATTGTTGTTCAGAGCAGGGCGACTCGCCGTTCGCTGTTGCATGCGAAGAATGCGAAGACGGCTATTCAGGTCGTGCAGGCCTCCCCTTGTGTGCTGCGCATCCTCTTCGAAGGACTGAAGCAAGACGTGGTCTACCCTCTCCCGGTCTTCGCGGAGGACCATCATCTGGAAATTATCAGTGAGAAGGATGAGTTACGGATTGAGGTGCGTCGTTGTAGTCGCTGTGCACAGTTGGCCCACTGGCTCATAAGTCCCCACCTCAAAGCTGTACGGACCGATCTACACCGCATGGTGGGACAATTGGCAGAGTTACCAGTTGAATCCGTATGTCGTCACGATAGCCGAATCGACTTCTTATCCTTGGAGTATGCACAGAGTGAATCTTGACCGAATGGCGGTCATCGACCCAGAAGCGCCAGAGGTGGAAAAATGGCTCGGCGACCACATCGACACTCAGCTCTCCATCCAAGACACCACCTCAGACTCGTTCATGGATAAAATACGCCCGCCAGAGATAACTAAGGAAGAAGCTACGAACGTGCTTCTCTGGCCCAAGAAGTCTATCGGCGTCCTGTTCTACCGAACCACTATAGCCCGCGGCTCCGTCATCGCGCCTGACGGCAAGCCGTTCCGCGTCATCGCACTCCTCGACACTCTCACGAACGGACCCTCGGACACTTTCCTCTTCCTCTCCGGGCTCCGCCTCGACCCTAGCGCCGGCACCGTCGTGGCGGACGCTCATGTGCTCACCATCGCGCCGCCCTTCACACCTTCCTTCGACGACGTCTTTGGGCGGACCATGAAACTCATCGGCGCCATCGAGGTCCTGGGGCCATTCGAGGTGCGCGCATGGAAGCAGCTCCTGCCCGCGTACGCCGAACGTTGCCGGAACTGGTCGCACACTCCTAACTGCGAGTACCGCCGGCCGGGAGCGACGGTGCCGCTGCACACGACGATGCATGCCGGAGACCCGCTTTGCAGCTGCGGACGCGGCAAGGATGTCGAGGGGTTCCTCGCGCTCAAGTCGGAGTGGTCGCACGTTGCGCCGTATCTGACGCGGGTCGCGATCGGCCCGCTGTTCCCCGTGTGGGGGACGGAGGGGCTGATGCTCCGAAAGCTGCGCCGGATGAAGGTGGTGAACTGGCAGGGAAAGCTGCTCGAGCGGCCGCTGGTCAGTCCGGCGTGCAAGGTGTGCGGGAAAAGGGGGGCGACGGTGAAGTGCTGTGGACGATGCCGCAAGGTGTACTACTGCTCGCCGCAGTGCCAGAAGCAGGACTGGAAGGCTCATAAGCCCACCTGTCGTAATGCGTAAGTGTGCAACGTCGGACTCGGATGTACGTATAGCAGGAGGTTGATCGCTGTGAACTGTCGTCCTCCAAATGTATCTCTAGTGCTGTGTAGTACGGTATTGGATGTCCCGTTTTCGTGATACCTCGACTGGATGTTTTGGAATGTAATCATGATACCCGTTCTCGACGGAAGTGCCTGTAAAAGCGACCAGCCGATCATGTAGGACTTCTGCGAGTCGGAAACTTCGCGAGCCACTTGTACGTGGCCCTTCGATCGCGGCTTTAACGACAAAAATACGACGTTGCTACGCTTCTTACTAAAGGTGCCCGTCATTATCTCCGCCGATGTAAGTGTTTTCTCAGCGACAGTAGCAAGGTATGGGCGATCATACGGGCTAGCGCCAGCCGGTGAGGCATGAGGTCTGGGAACGTTCGAATCCATTACATGGGCTCTACAAGTACATTTTCGCTCGACACGAGGGTGCCAGCACTATGATACAGCGGTCTACAGCATGTCGAAACATCAAGCATGAATATACGGGGGCAAGTGGTGCGCGGACAACTCTGATCTACTCTTCCATCTCCTCGTCGCTGTCCTCGTCGCTATCGCTATCTTCGCCCTCAGCGACATCGATCGGGTCGAGGTCAATGTCGTGATCGGCGCCCATATACGAGTCGCAAATGACATAGAGTTTGAGCGCGTGAGCGCCCTGCGGGAGGGAGAACTCCAAGCGGACGGCAAGGCTCCGGTGCACGGTGACCTTCTTGATCGCAAGGAGCTGCCGGGTCTTCGGCTCGCCGACGACGACCCACCAGTTCGCGAGTTTTTTCTTAGGGTAGAACGGCGCGACGACGGTCTCATCGTCCTCGCTGGGCGAGTCCATGTCCTCGTCCGCATCCTTCGACAACGAAACTTGGATGGTGATGGGTGCGCCTGCGGTGTAGTCGCCCTTCGCGAGGTCGTAGTTGACGTCGAGGGTGGGGTAGGAGTTGACAAATGTCGCCACATCACGCCTAATATACCGCAAGTCAGCAGCAGTTCTAATAGATACGGATGCTGCAACGTACATCTGCCGCGCGTCCATTTGTAACAGCTCATTGCGCTTGTCGTCCTCCATCTCCATGACGTCATAAACCGTCTCGACGCCGGCATCCTTACAACGCTTGATGAGCTAGACATGGATAGGTCAGTGTCTTCCTCGAGTACATCAAAGAACGTAACAAACCTCAGGTTCGAAGTGCGGGATCTGCTTGAGCGGCGAATCTGTCTCCCAGCACGCCTGGACGCACATCTGCGACAGGTCCATCGCGCCGAGGGCGTTCAACCACGCATTTGATGACATCACGTCCACGCATGCTGAGAGCAAGTTGAGAACCTTCTCGAGAACGAGCACCTGATCCGCAGCGAGGTCGGGCGGGAGCGTGAGGCGCGAGAAGTGTGCCTGCAGGAGGAGGAAGGTCTTGAAGTGGGGCGCCTCGAAATCGGCCTTCTCCAGCTTGACGGGTACGCGGTCGTAGATGCGGCGGAGTAGGACGTCTTCGTGACGGCGGATAGGAATCGACTCGAACTCGGCAGACGATGCAACAACTTCGAGGAGACCCTTGAGCTTAGTACGCTCCTTCAGCGACAACGTGTACACCTCCACGGTTACGTCTATACCGGAGTAAGCAACAGGATAAGTGAGTCATGAGTGTAAAAACTTACAAGAGATGTTGTAGTAGGCGGCAATCATGCCGAGGTTGAGCGGCGACACGTCCATCTCGTCCTCTGCAAGGTAGATGAGCGTTAGTATCAATGGAGACAACGTCGAGACGAACAACGCACCGATCGTAATGCACTTCGAATTGACGAGATCGTTGAGCGTGTTCTCTACCAATTCTGACAGATGGTCCGAGAGGTGTTGGTGGCTGACGTTGTGGAGGTTGTAGTAGTTCGGGTTCTGCGTCATTCTCCGGTAGAAGTACGTCCACGTCAGAATATCCTACGCGATGCCGTTAGTGTAGAGCACACAAACATCTAGCGAGATACACCTACCATCGCATCCTGCTTGTTCTCGATTGTCTTGACGGCGATCTCCGCGAGGAAGTAGTCGTGAAGCATGTGCGTCGGGAGGTGAGACTCGATTGGAAGGCCCTCGGCGAGGAACTTCTTGTAGAAGTCCTTGCGCGTCTGCTGACACATGAGAACAGCGCGGCTCTTCTCGTCCTCGAGTGGACGGCATGCGCGGCCCATCATCTGAAGAACATCCATGACGGGATAGTCGACATAACGATGCTCCTTGCCCTCGTACGACTGGACGCCCATAATGATCACCATGTAACTTGATACAGGTAGTGACCAAGCAGTATCCTGAAAGCGTGCGTGAGCAAGACCACCCGCATTTATGTCGATCAACAAACATACCTTCGACGCAATGAGAACCTGAATGGCACCATGTTGGAACAACCGCTCGACAATCCGCTTGTCTTGCTTGCTGAGGGCCTCGTGATAGTATCCAATCCCGTGCTTCAGGGTCTCTTTGAGACCGGCGTCCGTGACGTGCTCCAAGTGGGGCCCGAGGTCGGCTTCTTCGACGTGGAGGAACCGAGACGCGTCGTCGTCCGCACCGCAGTGAGTTATGATGTCGTCCGCGGTCAGGCGGCACTGGCGGCGTGAGGGAACGAAGACGATAACCGGCTTGTTCGGCGAGTACTCGAGAACCGCAAGGTAGGCGGGCTTCGACATGGCGATCATGAGTGAAGGGAAGTGAGGGATCTGGAAGCTCTGGATGTGAATGTCCATGTCCAGAGGGCGCGCACTGGGATATTGTCAAGATCACAAATATGATACACAGAGCATGGTCACTGACCTAGGAGGGAAGTTGAAGATGGCATGAGATGGTGCACCCATCCACTCGCCGAGGTCCCGCGCGTTGGCCAGCGAGACGCCGCACGCAACGATACGCGTCTTGATCTCGGTCTGCGCCGAGACGTAGCGAGTGCGCGAGATCACAACCTCGTACGTGGGACCGACCTCGCCACCGACAAGTTGCACTTCGTCGGCAATGAGCAGTCCAACGGTCTGCACGTTCTTGCGCTGACGCCACCTCCGCGAGAGGACATCCCACTATTTGGAAGTTCGGTTAGTCAAGGACGCGAAGCAAGACTTCCGAGTAAGACATACCTGAGTAGGCGTGCATACGATCAAATCGCCCTTCTCGAGCAAGCGCAGGTCGGCACTCGTCTCGCCCGTAAGGCTCACGATCTCCTTCCCGCCCTGCAGATCCCCAAACTTCTTGCGCCACTCTTCAACGCGCTGGTCGACCATCTCCTGGTACGGCTCGATGCACACTGCGCGTTGCTGCTCGCGCTTGCTCCACAGGCGGAGCAGCGCAAACTCCGCGCAGACGGTCTTACCGCTTCCGGTGGGTGCGCCAATGAAGACGTTGTCGTCGGTCGTGTAGAGCGCCTGGAAGACCTGCGTCTGGATCTTGTTGAAGGTCTGAATCGTCGATGAGTAGATGCTCTCGAACTCCTTGTTGTGAAGAGCGGAGAGTGGGAGCGCCTGGAGGTCGAGGAGGGGCGTCGGAAGGGGGAACTTCTCGGGAAGGATGAGGTGCTTGAAGGAAATCGGGAGACGAGTCTCGGCCTGGAGCCACCGGTCGGAAACGATGGAGATGTAGTAGTTCGGCGGTACTGGCTCGAACATCGGGACGGTAAGGGTGACGTAGTGCTCGTCTTCGGCGTAGCGCTGACGAAGGATGAACTGGTCGTGGAAGAGAATGATTTCTCCATCGACATCCTCCACGAGGATCCAGAAAGACTCTGAGCCGCCATGGATCTTCTCATCCCATCGGAAGTCCGGTGTGATAGTCAAGTCGATGCGCAAGAGTGTGCGTGTGATCGGCTGGACTTGAGCGGACAACCTGGTAGTAACGAGTTAGAACTGCAACGAACATGAGTGGATAAATACATACTGGAGCTTGGGGAAGTTGTGCACAAGACGGTGCACAAGGCGACCAGCGTTCGGAATACCGATAAGCTCACCGATCTCAGGAGGGTTCTACGACGCATATAGTTAGCTTTCGCCATATTCAGAGCGTAAACGTAGACTCACGAGGTCGAAGTAGCGGTACCAAGGCTATCACAAGTCTGTGAGCAGAGCCAAAAAACCGAAGGAAAGCTGCACTTACGAATTGCTTCCCTTCCGCTTTGCGGATAACTTCACCCGGCACCCCCTTGAACTGCCGCAGGGGCGTCATCGAGCCCCACCTGCACAACACGTCAGTCATCTTGTAAACGCTGATACACATCAAAGGGCGGCTTACATCCTGCGCTCGACCATCTTGCACATGTCGAGGGCGGCCTTCGCCGGAACGGCCCAGCCGCGCTTAAGGCAGATCTCGAAGATCGCGCGCATGATACTAAGTGCTTCTCGTCAGCCCCTCGCGCGCGTATGTTCATCAGGCAAAGTAGACTCACCGGCCAGCCGACTGCTGGACGTAAACCATGTCCGCGACGAGCGCGAAGCCCTCGAGCTTGAGTTGGGAGATGTACGCCTGGAGGAGTACGTTGATCTTCGCTGCGGGCTCCTCGACGGATTCCTTGACTGGAATCGGCACGCGCTCGAGCAGCTTGCCAAGCTCGAGCTTCTCCTAGAAACGAAGGACGCGTGAGCACAAAACAGATGGGAGAACTGAACATATAGTCACTTACGTCTTGACGAACGGGAATGAGCTTGAACTCGTTCGAGAGCGCAAACACGCGGAATAGCTCCAAGTGAGACATCGTCGGCCGGAGGTGCTGGTTGTACGTCGCCATCGAGCTGTACGTCACGTAGTAATGCGACGCGATGCGCCCCAGCTCCGTGCTCTGGAAGCGACCGGACGAGCGCTCGTACTTGATGAGGTGGCACTTCTCGAGCATGGCGGCGGCGGTGTGGACGATGTCGGCGCGCTTCTGGACGAGCGTCGGGTCGTCTTCGAGGTAGTCGACGCCAACACTGTATAGGACTGGGTCCTTGAGCATTCGCACGTACCTGGAAAATCGAAGGCGTCAGCATGAAGAACAAAAGGACGCGGGCGAGGAAGAAGACGTACAAGTAGGTGTATCCGAGCCACTGGACGGCCTCGTCGCGGTTGCGAATGGTCCCGAGTACGATCTCGGCGTTCAGGTTGTCGGTGAGCTTGGCAACGAACTGCGACTCGATCGGCAATTGCTGGTTCATCAAACTGAGGTAGTACTGCAGCTCTGAATGGTTGGTGATGATGATACCCTCTCCGAACGTGTCATACTGCGGGCGACCGGCACGACCCAGCATCTGCAAGACGTCCTGCGATGACAATTCCACCCAGCGGCCCTTCTCCGGGTTGTAGATCTGCGTCCCCTTGATGATGACCGTGTGCGCGGGAAGGTTGACACCCCACGCGAGCGTAGCGGTACAAACCAGAACTTGAAGGTGGCCGTCCGCGAAAAGCTCCTCGACAAGCCCACGATCCTCCCTCGACATGCCGGCGTGGTGGATACCGAAGCCGAACTGAAGGAGATCCTTGAGATTCGGGTCCTTTACGTTGTTCGACTCCTCGAGGAGAATTTCGCGCGTCGCGCCGTCGGGCTTGACGAATTGCGTGATCGTCTCCTTCTCGATCGCCATGTCGCGGATGAACGTTGCCGTCTTCGCGGTCTCCTTCCGAGAGTGGACGAAGACGAGCGTCTGGTTCTTGCCCGCCTGGTCGAGCACCTTCTCGTAGCAGACTTCGTTCATGACCTGATACCGCTTGATCGCCTTCTTCTCCGTGACACCGATGAATTGCTGCTGGAGCGCGCAAGGACGGAACGAAGCGTCGAAGTAGAAAAGGCCCTTGTTGGTGTCCACGCGGAGGAAGGTCGCGACGTCCTGGTAGTTCGGGAGGGTAGCCGAGAGACCGACGAGGCGGACGTACTCGTTCGTCTGCTCCATGCGCCGGATCGTGCGCGCGATGACGGACTCGAGAACTGGGCCGCGCTCATCATGCAACAAGTGAATCTCGTCGATGATGATGAGACGTACGAGGTTGGTGTAGCTCGTGTCCGTGCTCTTGCGCGTGATGACGTCCCACTTCTCCGGCGTCGTGACGATGATCTGCGTCTCCGAGATCTGCTGCTTCGTCATTTGCGAATCGCCCGTGAGCTCGCCGACTTTGATGCCGTATACGCCGAGACGAGTGCTGAAATTGCCGACCATTTCTTGAACAAGCGCCTTCATCGGCGCGATGTAGACAATCTTGAACGCGTCGAGGTCGAAAGTACCGGTCTCCTCGTCCCGGTACTTGCTGAGTTCATTGAGGATGGTGAGCATGGCGACGTTTGTCTACGAGCACTAGTCAGTATCTGCTAAAAGTCGCGAACGAAGGAAAACTATACCTTTCCGGCACCGGTGGGAGCACAAAGCAAGAGGGGCTCGTCCGTGCCGAACGCGATGGGGTACAGCTTGCTCTGGACACGGTTGAGATGCTTGTAGCCCTTGAAACCCTCACGTGCCCATTCAGGAAGCGTGTCGATGTAGACAAGCTCCGACTCCTGCAATGCCTTGGACTTTGGCGCGGGGACATGAATCTCCTCGTACCCCTTCTTCGCGCGCTTGAACGAGCCCTCTGGAAGCTTACACTTCTTGTTGGACATGAGGTGCCCGCCCTGGCTGAACGCCATGCTCTCGAGGTCGACGGTCGCCTTCGGCTGGACGGTCGATCCAGGGGCGAGGGTCGCGGTCTTCGGCACGTTCTCGACCTTCGGCCTCTCGTCAACGTCCATCGCATCCGAACGCGTCTTCGTCTTCCGGTCTCCCGCCAACTCCCGCAGAATCCACCCGACACCCTTCTCCCGCATCGCGACCTCCACGTTGACGCGCTCGTCCGCGTCGCTACGCATGAGCTTCGTGACCCAGACGACGACGTCGCGGTTCTTGACGAACTTGCGAATGAGGGGGAAATTTTGGTACTCAAAGAGGTCCATGAGCTGGTTTTCGCAGTCGCGGACGCTCGACTCGGACCCGAGGATGGAGAGGACGGAGGCTGCCTTGTCGGCAGCCGTGACGGGGTCAGGGTAGACTTCCGAGATCTGACGTTGGACCCAGAAGCCGTCGATAGCATGGGGGGAGACGATGTCTTTATCCGCTTGCGTTTTCCCTTGTTGCGCCGCTGAGGAGCCGCCGATAACCAACTCGTCCCCACCCTCCAACGACTCTGGTGGGGGCTCTGCGCCCTCCTCGGCCTCCTCCTCGTCATCAGACTCTTCCCGCACCTCGAAACCCTCGTCCTCTTCCTCCTCTTCCTCCTCCTCGTCGAACACGACAGCCACGCCCATCTCGTCATCGATCTCCGCTTCTTTCCGCTCCATGTCAGGATCCACGTGCTGCTCGTCCTCGACGCCGTAGTCGGTGATCTTCTTGGAAAGATTCAGGAGCTGAGCGAATGCCTCGTTGGAGACCGGGCCAAGAACCTCCTCAACACCCTTCTTCTTGTCGAAGTCCTTCAGACTCTCGTCCTTGAGCGACTCGAGAGCCATGTCGGCCGCACTCCGCACGACGTCCTGCGCCTGGTCTCCGAGCGCCTGGTGGACGCTGGCAAGGATGAGCTCGTACACCTCACGCGTCTCGGCGGTGCGCGGACGGTAGGTGAGGCCCTCAACGTCCTCAGTAGCCTCGATGATGTCGGTGTAGCCAAAGCCAACGTCCGCCGTCCTGCGCTTGGCCGGCCGCTCGGAGGGGTCCTGCTTGTCGGTAGCCTTCTTCTTCTTCTTTTCGAGGTCCTTGGGAGCCTCGCGCTGGACGCGCGAGCCCATCTCCCGCGGGTCGATGAGGCCGACGAGCGAAGTCGGCGCGCCGTCGGGCTCCTTGTCTCGTCGCGGGAGGGCGGAGCGGTCGGCGGTCAAGACGAGCGAGGAAATGGCATGGTAGTTGTAGCCGGACAAGTCCCTTTTAGCAGCCATGATGGAAGCAGAGAGCGGGGGTCGAAGTCGTCAAAGTCGTCCTCGCCGCCGGTGAAAGCGTCGAGGGGAGGGGAGAGAGAGAGGAGAGGAGGATGCTGAGAGGAGAGCTCGACGCGCAGGACGCGAGCCACCTGAACTTTTCGGCCTTTGCCGATTACTCACCGGCGCTTCCGGCGGCCCCGCACACGGCGCAACTTGAATGCGGACGCATGGATTGACTCGCTCGTTTCATTTCTCTCTCTTCTCCGTTGTGCGGAATACGCAGAGTAATTAGTATGTCGTATGCAAGACTTTATCCTCCCTGTCTGTTCAGCTCCGGAGTTCTCAATAACGACAAGTCATTCCACAGTGCCACTTGACACTGATACAATAAGTACTTGGTACATTACTGCTGAACTCGATAACGATTAACTAGGAGTCGGAGGCCCTACACCGCAAGCGAACTTCCACGACCAGATCAAGAAATTACGACTATGTACACCACAGAGTCTGGTCAAACTTGTGTCACGTCTGGTCAGATCCTCTCCGAACCCCGCATCGTTCTGGTTACCAAGCCATCTTCGCGACGATGGACTGCACAGAAACCGGCTTCAGCATCCGCACGCTCTCCAACACAACCAACATAAAAAACTCACGTTCGGGTACGTCCTCACCACCAACTTCCTCACCTCGTCCACTGCCAAGATCCCCAACGCAAACGCGAACGGAATGCCCCAGAACATGCCCGGGATCGGCGTCGTCCCGAACACGGACTGCAGCCCGGGCCCGTACAGGTTCACGACGGCGACGAGCGCCGTCGCGGCCATCCCTGCGGGGACCGCGAGGTTCCGGCGCGGGCCCCAGAGGGGGTTGGATTGGAGGATCGAGACGCGGCGGTTGCGGACGGCGAGGAGGCCGCCGTATTGCATGAAGACGATCGTCACGTAGCTGCGGAGGTCGCGTCAGTCGACTCGGGAAACAAGCGCGGGGAGAGGTGAGAGTGAGGGGAGACGCACTAGATGCACTGGCCGACACTGACGAAGTGGTTGAGCTGGTCGAGGGAGTAGCCCTTCCAGCCTTCTTCCCACTTGTTGTAGACGAGAATGACGTCGTAGAAGCTGAGGCCCTGCTGGCTCATGTACAGGAACCACATGCTCATCGCGCAGGGCCACATCATTAGACCGATGAACTAAAGAAATGCCCACGAAGTTAGATTGGCACGACGGGCGGGGAGGGAAGATGCCGGCGTACCAGGTAGATCTGGAAGAAGAAGCGCCAGTCGGTGAGACGGTCGGTACGTGCGTTGCGCGGCTTGCGGAGCATGAGGTCTGTAGTTTACCGACAATGTCGTCAGAAAACCCGTTCACGGTAAGCACGGCGTGATGGAAATGCGCACCAGACTCGGGCTTCTCGTACATGAGCGAGATGGACATGACGACGTCGTTGAGGATCGAGAAGCAGACTTGGAGGTACGAGCTCAGCGCGAGCTGCATGCCGAGGAAGACATTGCAGAAGACGGTCATGAACTCTGAGTACGTCCCCGCCTGCGATGGGATGAGATACTACACGGGAGAGAAGGAGGGCAGAAGAGGCGTACGGGCATGAGGTACAGGATGACCTTCTTGAGATTGTCGAACACGAGCCGGCCCATCTCGATCGCGACCACGATCGACGTAAAGTCGTTGTTGAGCAGGATCATCGCCGCTGCACCCAGTCTCGTCAGCCACATTCCCCACGTTCACCGAGAGCCACCCCTCTCGCCATAACACTCACCAGCCTCCTTCGCAACATCGCTCCCTGCGCCCATCGCGACCCCAATATCCGCCGCCTTCAGCGCCGGAGCATCATTCACCCCATCGCCCGTAACAGCAACCACATTATCCCCGCGCGCCTTGATCTCCTCCACGATCCTGAGCTTCTGCTCGGGCGTCGTCCGCGCGAACACGAGCTCCGTGTACCCGCCCACCGCGGCGTCCCAGTCCGCGCGCGAGAGCGACTCGACGTCGTCCCCGGTCAAGATGAGCGCGCGGATACCGTCCTCGTCTTCGGAGGGCTTGATGAGGTGAGGGCGGCGCCCGACGAAGCGTTGGGCGGTGGAGGAGAGGCGCATCTCTTTGACGGTGTCGATCTTTTCTTGGGTGACGATGCCGACCTATCCACGAAGTTATCAGCACCAATCCCAAAGACAACGGCAACGAAAGAACGCACCTGGCGCGCGATCGCGAGCGCCGTAAGCTTAAAGTCGCCCGTGACCATAGCTACCCTCACACCCGCCCTCCTCACCGCGCTCACCGCATCCGGCACGTCCCCCCTCGGCGGGTCGCGAATGCCCACAAGACCCACCAGCGTCAGCTCCGTCATCTGCGCATACATACTCTCCTCCAAATCGTTCGCAGACATCCCCGCCCCGAGCCCGAGCGCGGAGATATCCCGCCGGCAGAGCGCGAGCACGCGCTGGCCCTCGCTGCTCCACTTTTCCTGCGTCAAGTGCAGCGCGGCGCGCGCGTGCGCGTCGAGCGGGACGACGGAGCCGTTTGCGAGCGTGGCGCTGGAGCATTTGGGGAAGAGGACGTCCGGGCCGCCTTTGACGAGCATCCACTGCTCCTTCGAGTCTTTGGCTTGGACGGCGGCGAGCATCCATTTGTTCCGGGAGTTGAACGGGATTTCGAAGAATTTGTCGTGTGCCCCCAGGAGGCGAGCGGAGTCGATCCCGAGGGAAGGCACGGTGAGTGCCTCGGAGAAGCGGAGCACGGCGGTGTCGGTCGCGTCGCCCTTGACTTTGCGCTCGTCGATGGGGAGGTGCTCGGTCGCGGAGGCGAACTTGGCGCCGTTGCAGAGGCGGCCGACCATGTGCAGCGCGCGGAGGGCTCCAGGGGCGGAGGTGGCCGAGGGGTCGGAGAAGCGGGTGTGGATGTCGGCAGTGGAGTATTCGGCGTCGAGGAAGGCGACGTTTTGGACGGTCTGCAGAGGGCGGCGATGAGCAAGAAGATCAAAAGGAAGGGGGGGAGAGGCGAACCATTTTTCCAAGGGTGAGCGTGCCGGTCTTGTCGGAGCAGAGCACGGACATGCAGCCAAGGGTCTCGATCGTCGCAAGGTTCTTGACGAGCACGTTACGCTTCGCCATCCTCCGAGCGACGATGGTTAGAGACAGCGCTACGCAGACTGGAAGGCCCTATAACCGACACGCATCGTCAGATCGTCACCAACGAGGGATACAAAAGGCCTTTACTCACCTGAGGGACGAAAGCCGTCAAACACCCAATAGAGTTGATGATCGCCTGGCTGGCCGTCTCGAACCCAGGGAACGCCCTCTTCAACCACGCCGCCCAAATAATCAACGAAAGCGCAAAGAGGCCAAGAGCAAGCGTCGACACGATCTTGGTGAAGAACCACACCTCGCGCTGGACGGTCGTCAGCTTGAACTTGGTCGCCCCGGACATGGCGACGATGCGGCCCATGACGGACTTGTCCCCGATCGCGAAGACGACGCCGACGCAGGTGCCTTGGACGACGAAGGTGGACGTCAGCGCGAGGTTGCGCGTCTCGAGCGCGTTCTCGGATGTGATGTCGAGCGTGCCGGGGATCATGTCGCTGTGGCGGGCGGAAGATGAGCTCGCATACATAGAGGTGTTTAGGGGATGGGGGCCTCACCTCTCGCCAGTGAGCAGCGACCGGTCGAAGCGGACGTCACTCGAGACCTGCACGAGCCTCAAATCAGCCGGGACGCGGTCGCCCATCGACAGCGTGACGACATCCCCAACGACAAGGTCGCGCGCGGGGATCGTCTGGTGCTGGCCGTCCCGAATTACCGCTGCGTCCTCAGCGATGAGCGTCTTGATGGAACTCATGATCCGCGAGGCGTGCCAGTCCACGAGCGCGTAGAACGTCGCGGAGACGGTGATCACGAGCAGCTAGGGACGGATGAGTGAGCGGGCAGATGCGTGCCCGGACGCGCGCGCATTGACATACTAGAAGGATCGCGACGCCGAGGTTGAAGACGGCGGGGTCGGGCTCGCCGAGAGGCTTGTACGACAGCTGGTGACAAAGACGAACAAGTGGTCAGCGGCGTGGACGGATTGCGGAGACGTTGGACGATAAGGGACGTACGATGGTGACAATGAACGCGATCCACATGAGGAAGTTGAAGCCACCAAAGACGTAGTTGAGCGCTTTCTTCCAGTACTGGGTAGGCGGCGGAGAAATAACGTTCTTGCCGTCCTTGGCTTTGCGTTGGATGGCGCTCGCTTCGAGCCCAACGGTGGGCGAGGTGGAGAAGCGAGTGTAGACCTCGTCGACAGACAGACGGTGGATGTCGATCTGGCGGATGGCGGAGGCCGGGTCGGCGGTCTTTGCGGCGGCGACGGCCTTCTGCTTCTCCTCGGTCATGGTGTCGACGTGTATGGAGAGCGTGCGGTACCTGGACGAAGTCAGTGTGAGGGAGGAGTGAGAGTGAGAGTGAGAAGAGGTTGGGAAGACGTACTGGATCTGAAGGTCCTTGGTAGGCACATGACCGACGCCAGAGTGGGAGTGGTGGTGGGTGTGGAGGTGGGGCTTAACAGCCTCTGAAGACGCAGGTGAGCCAGACATCGCGCAGGCGGGGGCGGGGGGAGAAAGTCTGGGAGCTGCGAGTGGAGGGGGCGGCGACGGGCGCGGGGCGGCTTATAAGGCGGGGGCGACGGGCGCCCCTGGTAATCTCTGTGGCATTTTTGTGATTCAGGAACGGCCAACCGGGGGGAAGCGAGGGAGGAGGAGGTTGCGGGGTTTATGCCATTCCCTGCAACCTGCTACGGCTGCCTTATTTGGGTAAGAGAGCGCTCTGAAGGAGGGCCATGTCGTAGCGACTGGGGCGCCGCTGTCGAGGTGTTGGGTGTAAGAACAGCCTGGGTGACAGAACGCGAGAGATAGTGAGAGATGGGTGGTAGAGACTCGCATGGCATAGGAGTCGTGTACCGACCTGGGGCGAAGAGAAGGAGCGCAGGCGGCGGGAAGGGCGCCAAAGGAGGGTATGCGGGGTTTTCGCCATTCCCTGCGATGGTAAGTTTGCGAATGCCGGTAACGTTTGATAAAAGCGTTATCGGATGTCGTGAAATTGTAGACATACGGTAGAACGCAATCATCGCCAAGACTCTTCATCCGAGTGGACGAAGTGGGTGTAACGAGGAATTTTGCTGGGTTCGCCGCCGGCAATGATCGTCGCCGTTGCATACTAGATGCTAGTGGTTAAACAGAAGAACTGTTTGAGCCGCAGTTTGTCCGGTGTAGGCACAGCCGGCATGTCCCTGCGCTTCTAAGAAGAGCGGGACCCATCCGTTGAGGACTTTGGGCCGCATTCAGTCGAGAGTTAGGCCGTCGCGGCGGTGAATGTGGTGGGGAAGCAGAGACTGGAAGCGGACGAAATCGTTTGCGTCACGGGCCTCGGACGCGTAGCGCGTGACGTCGGCCCCGGGGCGCGACGCGTGACGGCACGCGGCGACTCAGGCGTGCTGAGCGCAGCTGCCTCGTGCTGAGCGAGATCGACTCTGCTCTGTCAGTGCCCCTACTACGCGGCCTCTTCGTCGCTGATCAACCTCTCACCTTTCACCATACACTACGGCTAGTTGCCTACCAGCCGCATCGTAGACAACCTGCTTCCTAGGAGCAGACTGGGGATGGTGTATGGAGTGCCAGAATTGCGAACTCAAGCAGCGACAGTTCTACTGCGAGAGCTGTCTCAGGCAACAGTCAGTTCCTCTTGTGTCTCGTGTATGCTCACTGTTCTAACACTCTCGTAGCCTACTATCCTTCCGCCTTCAAGCTCAGCGCGCCGTCGCTGAACGGGACGATCACGTCGCCCGCGCACAGAAGGCCCTGAGCACGGTCGTGGAGCCTGCCCGAGTGCGGAGAGCAGAACTCAAGGGCTGCGAGGAGCGTGTCCAGGAGATCTGGGATGGCGTCAACTCCCTCAGGTCCACAAACGACAAACGTGAGCATTCTCCCTCCCTTTCCGCCTTCAGCCGTCCCCATCTACCCCATCCCAGTGCGTGAGCGCGTCCAGAAGCTTCGCAACGCCCTCGCCACCCGCAGGCGCACCCTCGCTATCGCGACTTCCACCTTCAATATCCCTCCCCCATCTACGCCCTCCTCGTCTTCCTCGCCACCCCACGCCCCCCTCTCGATCAGCGCCCGCCGCCAGAGTTCGTCCTCCTCCACCCCGCCGCCCTCGAGCGCCTCCCCCGCCCCGCGTCCCTCAAGTACCCGCCCGCTCAGCGCCAACTTCTTCAGCTCGAGCTCCCCCCAAGCTGCACGCTCGCCTCTTTCCATCGCTACCAGCCCACCCCCAAGCTTCTCTCGCCCGTCTATCCTCTCTGGGGGCACATCGTACGCGCTCGGCAGCCACGGACGGACGATCTCGGGCAGCGCGCCGTACGGGACGCCGATATCGACTAGGGGCGTGGACCCGCTTGCAAGGCAGATCGAGGAACTGCAGGGTCAAATGGCGGTTCTCTCTGACACTATTGCCCAGGCGAGGTCAGGCCTGGTCCAGGAGCTCGTAGAGGTGTTCAGCGTTGTCGAGGTGGGCGGGCGTCCTCCTATCGGCGGAAAGGCCGGGACCAAGGGGGAGTGGACGATTGGTGGGTTGGTGCTGCCCGTACCTGGAGACATTAGACGTGAGTGCGCTGCGTGTTGCACTCCAGTGCTTTTTCTGACCACCCCATGCAGGATATCCGCCCGATCATACCAACGCCGTGCTCACGCACACAGTCCACTTCGTGACCTTGCTCGCCTTCTACCTGGGCATCAAGCTGCCCTTCGAGATCGTCTGGAGCGAGTCGTCGTCGGGGCCTACGGGCTCGTCGAAGGAGACCGGGCTGCTGGGCTTAGGCATCCCGTGGATCGGCGCCATACGCGGTGGGGAGAGCGGGGGATGGGCGAGGTACGTGCATCCATCGCTGTATGCGTATCATACATCTAACACGACATCGCCAGATACTCTACCAAACATCCCCTCCACGTCTCCACCGCACCCCAACCCGCCACCTCCTCGTCTTCTCACTCTCCCCCCTCCCGCCCTGCCACCCACCGCACCTCCACAAACCCCTCTTCCTCCCCTCCCACCTCACCCATGCCCCCACCCCAACTCACCCCCTCCCTCTCCGCCTCCCTCGCCGACTCCCACCTCCTCCCCTCCCCCTCCCCCTCCCCCAACCCCAACAACCCCTTCCCAACGGCACTCGCCATGCTCCTCTACGACGTCGCCTACCTCGCGCACACCCAAGCCGTCGACGTCCCCCTCGCCGCCGCCGGCGACGCCCTCGGCGCGCTCTGGGCCGTCTGCTGCTCCCCGGCGCTCGGGGCGGCCGCGCACGCCACGAGGCCGCTGTTGCCCCCGCCGACGGGCGGAGGGTTCGGGCTGGACTTTAGCCAGGTGTTGCAGGCGACGGCGGCTACGCCTGTGAGGGCGAGGGCGAAGGGCAAGGGCGCGGGAGGGGGGAAGGTGAGGACGGAGGTGAGGACGGAGAGGATTGTGGAGGAGGAGGAGGGGTGGGACTTGCTTGATGAGGATTTTGTGGAGTAGCGCTCGCTTGGGTGTTCGTCCTTGGCATAGAAGGATAGGACGCACGATGCACGATGTTGTGAGTTCCATATCGATATAGCTGTATCTCTAGTATTGTACATCATGTTAGAAGTTTGGGCTGGACGGTGGCTGGTATCCCGGGGCCCCCGGAGGACTGACTGGGAGGACGATGTATCTAGATTCTGATTCTACGCACGACACTGTTGACTGTATAATACACTATTGACGCTAACTAGGCCGTGTGGCATGCATACATAGGCTATAGTTGTGAGCTCCGTTGTGCCCGACGTGTGGAAGCGGCGTTTTTGAGAGCGTGGAGCGCTCAAAGCGAACGGCGATATCGGAAAAAGGCGCAGTGAGTCTGACCAGAAGGGACCCCCTTGTCGTCGATGCATAATTGCGAGCATAGCGAGCAGCATGCCACCCTGATGTTGTTGGTGTTGTAAGTAAAACACCTTGTACCTCGGGCATCTCCAGTCGGAGTTCTAATCTCGTACGTACGGACTCGTCTTCGACTCGTCCTGCCAGTGTAGTAGAGAACCGAACCGTCATGTACTCTACCGCTAACCCATTCTAATCATTTCGTCCTCGCTGTCCTCGCTCGAACTCAAATAGTTGGCCCACTCGAGTCCGAGTCATTCAGCTTCAACGTCCGCGGCGGCGATGATGTCATTGACCGAGCAAGGATCTAATGCACGTGATTCCTTGAACGCAGGAGTTCGAAGACAGGGGTCGGGATGGATCCGTGCAACCTCCTTCGAATCATCCTCCACTCGCTTTATATCACTCGCCATTAACATGTTGTCCATCATGGTGGACCCACCCAACCCTTCTATGCCGCAATCAAGTACTCAGAGAGGAAGCTCAAGGGCGCTCGAACGAACGACCGGTCTTTCCGACCCAGCCATCGACATCTCCGCCGTGAAAGCGCTCGACCATGCTCTCGACGCTTTCTACGCACTCCAAAATGCCGGCGAGACAGAAGAAGGTAGAGAAATGAGCGGCCAGTACATGGCGGCGAGGAAGCTCGTCCGCAGGCTCGTACGGCGCGCCGAGGCTGCCGATATGCTCGTACGTATATGCTGTTTGTGTAACGTGCTGAGTGTTGCCCGTACCCGCTCTTGGTGTTTAAACGATCCCTAGTGCACGAGGTCATGGATGATTGTGATGTATGTGCTCTGCTTTGAGGACTGACCCGACCAGTGCATGCGTTATGAGCGGGCAGCAGCAATTTAAATCATTATGGGCGAATGGACAGCGACCAGAAATCATAATAATGCTTGTTTCTCGACAGACGACGACGTTCTCAGACGTTACGCGTATACAGCTGGAAGACCACGGCGACGTGGATGACTACTTCTGCGGCACGCATCTGCCCGTCAACGTCCCAGAATTTCCGCCCGAAGATGAGGCCGTCCTCTCCGATCTCATCACCTTCGTCGAGCGAGCGGCTCGGTTTACCAGTGAGCAGGTCAGTGTCCATCGCGCGATCAGGAAGCCCTTGAGTTAAAATCACACCGCTTTCTACAGAATCGAATCAGGATGCTCGTCGAAGCGATCCTGCTCCATACCATGACCATTTTCCTTCGCCGTAACGCCGGCGCAAAAGACTTGATTCTTCACCCCGACCTCCAAATTCAACGACCGGTCAAAATCGTCAACCCTGACGACGCCAAGGAGCTCAACATGACCGGGCGAATTGACTACACCTTGTTCCAGTTTGACGCGAATCGGCGCATGCGAGGTAAGTACAGTACCTCGCTGTATTGTTAGGTTGGTCAGCTTGGAGAAGCCTCGCTCACGACGTGGTATGTGGTGGTCGACCGCCCACACAGACACATTACTCTATCACGGCTCGACAAGGATTCTATCTTGTATCAGGGACAATACTTTTCGTCTCGGCGATTCAGTCAGGCGTCTTGTACTCGTCAAAGCCCAGAGTCATGATCCGCCGACGCCGTACAAGGACCTCGCTGTTGAGGTAGTTGCGCAAGCGGTAGCTTTACTCGAATCAACTCAGTGAGTCGTGTCCCCTTTCGGTGTGCCTTCATGAGTGCTTACAATGCCATTGCTGCTCTCGTCACTAATCTACATGCTCCGGGACGTCTCTCGATGATTGCGCGCAAGCAGACGGACAGAACACGTCATATTCTTCGTGACGAACGGGACCAGGTGGATGCCAGGAGTTGTCTACGTGAGGACCCGGACGTCTGCGGATGGAATCGTCTCGAGGAGGTTTACCAGTGCATACCCACGACCCGATTCGAAGCTGGAAGTGAAGATATTCCCGGGATCACCCGTACGTCGCGGTGAGATGAGAGACCTTGTCTACTTCTTGCTGTTGGCTGTAAGTTCCACCGAGAGGCTCCCAATTTGTTTTAGTAGACACACGCTGATCAACCACTGTATATGCGTAGCTCGACGATAGCAAGCGGTTGGATGAGATATTCACGGACCTAGACGAGGAACACGAACTTTGAACTGCATCGCGTAGGTCGTGACTGCATACTCGACTGTCTCTGTCCTCTAACACGTATTGATGCAGATATAGCCTCCGAAGAGGAATCTGGGACTCCGTGTTAGTGATCTCTTACTCGTTTCAGGAACGTCATAGAACGAGACGAGTCGGTCTCCAGACCAGAAATAGGATGGGCTGAGGACATAACTTATGGTTACTTATCGACTCATGGCACCAGGTCATGGCGGACTGCTACTATAAGCGCGTGTAATGTCCAGTCGTACACGTGTGTTCATGACGGTACAATCCTCATAATTATCTAGCAACCTGCGTCTCCATGACACGCACTTTTTGCACTGGCAGCTGGGACGCGCAAGCGAATACGATAAATTCCGATTCTTTTAGAGAATCGGTATTCAATACCGGCGCATTAGCCTTTTTCACGTGACTTTCGATGGCAGGCGTCTAAACTGAGGGGCCCGTCTCTCTCCCGTTGTGCACGTGACTTTCGATGGCAGGCGCTTGATTCACCTCAGGCTCTCTGTTCCGTCCGACTTCCTCCTCGAGTCCCGAGTCCTCCAGCTCCTCCGAGTCGACTCTGGAAGTACTTAGTAGGGAGGGTAAGCCTGAACAATAGACTGCGTCTGGAGCATTTTCAACTTGTCGATTCACGTTGACGGTTATGCATGGCGCTCTCGTGCGGAACGACCTCGAATACTCAAGTTTCTATGTTCCAATTGTTTTTGTCGCTTCTATCAACGTCTTCGTTGTGTAATACATCCAAGTCAGACCAATCTCTTCCACGTGCAGATGGGCTAGTCGAGTGCATATCTAGCCATTACATTGAGACATATTTAGGGAATAGAAAGAATCGGAACCCAGGGCGCTGGAAGCGCCGCTCAAGAGGCAAGTTATGTACATGTCGAGAATACACGTATGAACAAAGGCAGCTACGAACCAGCAGACGATGGAGACCGCGTTCACAAAGCTCTAGCTGCGGCGAATTATTCGCTCGCTCAAGATATTCAGAGTAAGTCCGAGCCGAAGCTTTCGACAGATATAACGGAGACAGACGAGGTGGGCATTGGGCGAGAGCAGCGACATCAAGTACACAGCGAAAGCGAAGCGCATAACTAACTGCATAAATTCAGACGGACGAGGGGATGCATGGACTTGATGAGGGCCGGATCTGGGGTGCGTGGTGATGCGTGTCTTCCTATCGGGAACGAGCCTGATAGCGGGGAAAGCGGGGGAACGAAGGGGAGAGGTAATGGGGTTTAGATGGGATGGGTAGATGCAAGATGCCAAGGATGAGATGCGAGACGGTACGTATGATACAGATCTGCGATGTATGTGCGTGCGATGGAAGTGTATAGATGGTGTGGGGGTGGAACGGGCAGGGGTATCGTGCGCGGGAGCATCATAACTCAGAGCTCAAAGCGACACCGTCCCACCGAGAAGCGCGAACGTCCGCCGACGACAACAATGGTCACATCTTCTCCCCGAGTTGCTTCTGAAATGCTGCTCTCATCTTCAATCGACAAACTTCACGCGGGCATCGCGCTCATTCTCCGCGTCGCCTTTGTCGCGGTGGGCGTCTTCACGGAGGCGCTCGCCTTAGAGCTCGTACTTGACGCGGGCGACGGCACCGAGTTTTCCTTCTCGTCCGCCTCGCTCGCCGAGGACAGCGACGGCAGCCGCTGCAGCTTCTCCGCTGTCGACGCCGATGTCGACGCGCGCAGTTTCGAGGGCTCGAGGATCGACGCGGACATCCGCCGTTGCTGCGCTACGGACGCCTTGATCGTACTGGGGGTTGCACGGGCCGAGGGGCCAGAGGGAATACGCGTAGGGGTAGCCGACGTGGTGCCAGCACCGCGGGACGGCGGAGGACCCATCGCGCCGTCGACGGAGCGCTTCGTGGTGTGCCCAGCTGTCGGTGGGCCGTTCGCCCGGACGCTACGGCCTAGCGTCGACTTCGTGAGGGACGAGGGGACTTCGCTCAACCGGCGGTCTTTTGCGGTGCTGCCAGAATCGGAAAGTACGGAGGGTGGCCGGGACGAGACGGTAGGGGTGCCGAAGATAGAGGACTCGCGGCGCGCCGCCGGGGCCTTTGCGGTCGAGGCGGGCGTGGAGGTCGTGGTGCTGCTGCGCACACTCATGCGTCTCTTGAGCTGCACGAAATAGTCAACACGGAGTATTACAGCCGGCAACGCGAACAACTCACCAGCTCAAGCTCCTGCTGCTTCGAGTCGAGGGCAATGTTGAGACCGTTCATGTCCTCCTTGTCCTGTGCACGCTGCTTGTGCAGTTGCACAAGCTTCACCTCCTTGTCGGCGCTCTCCTGCTGCAGCTCATGCACCTGGCGGCGCAGGCGCTCGACCTCGGCCGTGAGCGCAGTGACGCGTTCCTTGAGGCTCGCCGACTGGACGTCGTTCTCAGCCTTCTCGCGGACCATCGCCTCCATCGCCGCCCGCGCCTCGACCTCCCGTGCAATGACGTCCTGCAGCGTGCGGCTCTGCTCGTTGACGATCCGCGCGTGCTCGCGCTTCATCTTCGCCATCTCGCTCTGCGCCGCGTCCGCGTCGTTCTCGCGCTCGGACTGTTTCTTGATCAGTCCTGCGAGCTCTTGTTCCTTCTCACGCAGACGGGCCTCGACGCGCGTGGCACGCTCCAGCGCGAACTTGTGCTCGTGCTCAAGGGCCGTCACCTTGTCTTCGCGTTCGCGGAGTGCGGTGGTGAGTCCTTCTGTATGGTCTTGCTCGTCACGAAGTTGCTGTTCGAGCTGTTGAAAGATGTCAGCGCCATGCACATATAGGCAAGACGAACACCATACCTCCGCGCGTTCCCTCTCCAGCTCCTCCTTTGCCGCCCACGCCTCTTGCATCTCGCCCTCCAGCTCGTTCTTCCTGTTCTCCGACTGCGTCCACTCGACCTCCATCTCCCCCATCCGCGCGTGCAGCGCCTCGACCTGCTCCTTCATCTCATCCCTCTCCCTCTCCAGCTCCGCGATCCTTTCCGTCTGCTGCTCCGTCCCCTTCCACTGCGCCTCCAGCTCCGCCTTGAGCACGACCAGCTCCCCATCCTTCCTCAGCGCCTCCTCGCGCGCGTCCGCAAGCTGCGTCTCCGCCGCAAAGTGGTCCGCGCGCAACGCCTCGTTCGTCGCGAGCAGCGCCTTCTTCTCCTCGTCCCACGCCGCGGTCGAGAACGCGCGCGAGCGCTCCGCCTCCTCCATCCCGAAGCTCACGTCCATCTCGCCCATCTGCAGCGACGCGGACGCGATCCCGGCCTGCAGCGCGCGCTCCGCCTCGTCCCGCCGCGCGAGCTCCTCCTTCGCGGCGCCCAGCTCGGCCTTGGTCGCGTCGAGCTCGTGCGCCTGGGCCCGCTCGCGCTTTTCTAACGTGGTCTTCTCGCGTTCGAGGTCCCGGATCTGCTGGTGCATCTGACGGAGCGCGGCGCCGCTCGCCTCGTCCATGACGCTCCGCTCCATGCTCTCTTCGCGGCTCCGGTCGACCTCGTCTTGCAGCGAGCGTACGCAGCGCTCGAGCTCGCTGACGCGCTTGCGCCAGCCGCGGATGACGTTCTTGCGACGCTCGCACTCGCGCTGGCATTCCTCGAACTTGGACTGTATCATGCGGGAGAGCTCGTCCCGACTCCGGAGATCGACCTCGAACTGATGACAGAGCTCGGTTTGCAACGCGAGTTGAGTGCGGAGGGAAAGTATGAGGTCTTCTTCGCGGGAGGCTTTGCGCTGGTGGGCTGCGACGGCCTGAGGAGGGGTAGGTGGAACACCCGTCCCGGGGGTGTAGTATGCCGTTGCATGAGCACCGAAGGGATCCTTCTCTTTCTGCGGCGAATCGCCCTTCTGGTAGACAACGATAGCCCCGTTCGACCTGTCGTCGATGTCGGCCTCGGGCGGCACGTTCTCCTTCGTTGAGGGTGAACTATTCTGCAACATGGAGTGGAAGACGGTGTCGCTGTATGCACGGCTACGATTGCCTTTCGGCTTCAGTGAGCTACGCCGAGACATCCCGCTGGCGTTGAGGATGGGGGAAAGGACGGGAGACTCCCGGCCACCAGCGAGTGAGTGGAAGACAGACTGGCCGAAACTGAACGACTGGCTACGATCGTGGCCCTTTGATGGTGTACTAGAGCGGAACTCGTCCTCGACCTCAGGGCGAATGGCGGTCCCTTCCGTCTCGGCGTCTGACGTGAGCTCAATGGCAGTGTCCAGCAGGTTGTCCTTGCTGATGGGAATCGGTGGCAGGTCGAAGTCTTGCGAGAGGTCAAAGATGTTGGTGTTGTCCGGAGGCGGCAGCGGCTTGACAGAAGATGGTGGAGGTGGGGAGAAAACATTCTGGAGGGGAGGTCGCACTGGTGTACTGCTGTTGCCCTTGAGCCGCGCCGCAAATGAAGCGGGTGAAGGTTCGCTACCGCTGACGCTTGCGTTGGAGACGTCGGGGGTGATGATCTTGAATGCGTCGCGCGAGAAGAAGCGGACACTCTGCCCTGTGGCAGGGGTGTTTCCGTCACGTAATATTGAGCGAAGGGAGTTGAACCGCCCGTCGAAGATGGGAGTGCTGGGGGTACGTGCTGAGTCTGGCAGGAGTGCGGAGTCTGGAGGACGAGCCAAGTCCTGCGACTGGCGGTGTACACTCGATTCCATAGAGGTACGACTAGTTGTTGATGCGTCAGAGCCTGAAGAAACAAAGAGTCAGAACAAGAAGGCGTTTGCATTCGATGACAGGTTAAGAAGGGGTCGATAGCGCCTAACTCTTTTGACGTATGCGTATCCTTGTAGTCGATTACGCGGATATCATTCCGAGAACTGCCTGTACGTCAACGAGACGTGCAATCATGTAGGAAGTCTTCCCGCGATAACGACTCCAGAGAACGACAGTCTCCCCCCCTCCTGGAAAAGACAGCGAAGGGGACTTACCAGTCGAAGTGCTACCATTGAGAGACGACTTCACCTTCTTAAGATGCGGTATCGAAATCTTGAGTGATAATGTCCCTTCGCCTTCGCCGAGGCCTTTCGGCGTACGCCTGAAGATGCCCCTGCGACCATGCTTCGAGGGCGACGCCGGCGGGCTGGGGGACGGGAAGGGGACCTCGTTCGGGTCGTGGAAGTTGGACAGGTTCGGGTGCTGGTCGAAGACGGCGGAGAGCACGGTGGGAGGCCTGTCGTCGGGGTCAAAATGTTCTTGTGCAGGTGTCTCTGGACGCTTTAAAGCGCCGCTGATTTTTGCCCACATCTTGCTGTGGTAGTAATGGTGGTCTTCTTGCTTGCGGTGACGGCCTCGGTGGTGGTGGTGGCCGGGAGTCGGTGTCGAAGTCGGTGGGCGAGAGAAAGAGGTCGAGCGTCGGCTGGTGTCTCGCTGGTTGTGGGAAGAGAGGAGCCTATGCGGGGATTAGGGCGAGGGAAGCGGGCAGGGCGACATCAACGTTGAACGCAAGCGGTGGGCGTCAAAGTTCGGTTCGCGCCTCGCAAGTCTATGCGCGTCACCCACGTGATCGTGTGCAGCGTAGACGCCCTCGCGTACTGCGGTCCAGGCTCCCGACTCCCGAGGGCGACGGCTGGATGACGTAGTGAGCGCAAGTACAGTCGGCTTGAGGACGGCGCAGACCAGCGTACATATACACCGTGGATTATTCGTACACAACGACGCTACATGTACAAGCTGCCGCTTATAGCGTACAAGTTACAACGACCCTAACGAGAGACGCATGCATAATCATAGAAGCGGGAAGAACTTAGTAATCCAGGTCCTCAACTTCGTTAAACCGCCGGACCTTCTCCAAATGCCACGCCCCGCCTTCGTACCAGCGCCTCATCACACACCCCGCGTGCAGCTGTACCGTACGCAGTTTGGGGCAATATCTGTTCCACGGGATGATAATGTTTCGCAGCTCCTCCTCGAGCGAGTCGAACGACGGGTCGAACAGTAAGCGTGGGCATTCGGGCCGTTTCGCCCCAGGGAAAGGCTGCGCGTAGAGCTCCAGGGTGTGCAACTCCGGCAAGTCTGCCAAGAACTCCGGTGCGAGGGATACGAGGAAATCCTGTGCGAAAGAGGTCATGGTTAGAATGACCGTCTACAGACTCGAAAGAGCAGACCCTGTACCTCGCTCGGTCCGGGGCCCTCATACACCACCTTGAGCCGCCTTAGCCCCCGGAACAGCTGTGCTGCGGCCGACAGCACCTCCCCGTCCCAGCCCTTGAACTCGACGAAGAGCATACGCAAGTCCGTGCATATGTTCCCCACGTTCGCCAGCGCCGCGATGCCCTCCCGCGCGCCAACCCCGCACTTGAGCAGCCCGAGCGCCTTGAGCGGCCGCATGCTCGCGACGAGCTGCGCCGTCTCCAGCGGGGCGCAGAACCGCTCCAGCGTCCGCGGCAGCGCCTCGGGCGCGATCGACACCTGCGCCGGCACGAAGATCGGCGTCGACACCGTCCGGAGCGTCTTCGCCTGCACGCAGAAGTGGTAGAGGTGCGTGTCGGGGAAGGCGTGTTCTGCGACGAACAGCGACGGTCGCTCGATTGTCGACACGCCCTTCCGGACGTATAGGTGCTCGAGCGTCGGCGGGATCGACCACCCGCGCGCTTGCGCGTCCCACGCCCCGAAGACGAACCGGAAGACGTCCGCGGTCGCGTCGATCGAGAGCGTTCGGAGGCCTTGCGCGACGCAGAGCGAGAGGGTGTAGGCGATGTCGTCGAGACCTCCGGGGATTTGCATGGGCGCCCGCGTCGCGCGGCGTATGTTGTAGAGCGTGAGGTCCGTGATCGGGAGCGTGGAGTGGTGAGGCGGAGTATGTGTTATGCGCGCAACGACGGCGCAGGCGTCCAGCCGCAGCGAACGCAGCTGCGGCAAGGAATGGATGAGGGTGAAGTGCTCGGGCATGATGAACATATTGGCGAACGTGAGAGACGCAATATTCTTGAATTCCAGGACCTTTGCCCACATGGGGTCAAAGAGGGAGGGTGCGGCGAAAGAGTGGTCAACGACGTTGGGATTAATGGAGGCGTTTTCCATGGCCTGCTGAGCGTAAGGCGTCCATAAGGGGCTAAGCTGCCTCATATCGAGACTACCCTCGGTGACTGATCCATTGCGCTCGACCGCATTGGCGAAGACTCCCCCGGAGAGACGCGAGACACCCAAGACGAGCGAGCGTACCGCAGCCTCCATCCCCGGGTTTTCCTCCCAAACGTTGAGATCGTGCGCGACGTGCTTCGCTCGGTGCCATACGACGTCCCTATGCAGCGCGCGGATCGTAAGCGTGTGGAATTTGCGGCATGTGAGGCTGATGCTGTGGAGGTCTGTGCTCTTGGGGAGTTGTTCGAAGATTTCGAGCCATAGTTCGACCGGGACTTTGTCAGGAGCTGAATCCATCTCCCGTGTCGCCGCAACCTTTCCAATAGCAAGATAGAGAGGCGGCTTAAGAATGAAAGGGGGGAGGGTCGCAGTGAGGGGAGCGGTGGTGAAGGGCAAGAGCAAGGAGGATACGATGACGGTAAGAAGCAAAGAGGAAACTCATCCTCGGGATTCGTCCCGACGGAGTGGCGTAGGGACATAGCTCTCAGTACCGCAATTGGTAGTCATGAGCCACCGGCCGGTGCTGAGCGTCCCGAGCGCCGAATCAAAGTCTCAAAAATGATCAATCCCAAAACTTTGTTTTCTTACGCCGTGCATTCAGTAGTGCTACTTACTCGCACGCTGTCCTAGGCTACTGGCACGCGAAGGCATGAGAGGTAAGGAAGTGTCATGGTATTTCCGTTCCAATATCCGTTCCAAGTCGTCATAGCTGGTAATACAGAATGCTACACGTCTGAAACAGCGGTGCTTTTCCGGGGTATCGAAGAAGAACGAGTGTGCTACATATGCCCCGCGCGCTCAACTCCGTCGCCCTCTACTACCACCCAAAGACCGAGGTGCGTGCGCGCCCGCTCAGCAGCCGCTCGGGAGCGTGCTGTCGTCGTTGTGGTTCTTCGCGTTGACACCGAGGCCCTTGCTCGCGAACGCCTTCCAGAGCGTGCACTTGTTCGCGCCTGCGTACCTGTTCGCGTCGGCCTGGATCCACGCGTCGCGCGCGGTGAGGAACGTGGGGTTGCACGGCTGGAGCGCGAGCGAGTCAAGGAAGAGGTGGAGGAAGACGACGTTGCCCGCCGTGCTCGTCGGGTCCGTGCGCGCGGTGGAGGAGAAGCCGTGCGCGGAGACGAGCGCGGCGTACACGTTGTGCAGGAGGTTCGCCCAGATCTCGCCGATGTTGTGTACCTCGTTGAGCGTCTTGATCGACGAGTACTTGAGCGGGTTTGTAGAGGCCGAGGTCGAGTAGGGGTAGTTGCGGATGCCGGCAGAGTCGTTGATGACGTACTGGCCCATGACGAAGTCGGGGACGGACGAGGTGGTCTTGGTGAACCAGCTGTACAAGATGTTAGCATTTGACTTGGGCTAAGAGTGGGAGAAGACGTACTCGGCCATCGCGTCGGACCAACCCTCACCCATACCGCCAGCCTCGGTGGTCTGGAGGCAGCGGCCGGTACCACCGCCGGTCATGCGGTTCGTGACGCCGTGCGTGTTCTCGTGGATAACGATATCGTTCTCAAGGGCACCATCGCGCTGGGGGCTGGTAAGGTCCCAAAGGAACATGCGCATGTGTCCGCTCTGGCCATCGGGAGGGGTGGAGAAGTCGGCGTTGTCCGTGCCCGCGGAGTCCTGGACAGACACGGTGACGCGGTCGGCGCCCTTGCCGCCCTTGCTGAAGTTGTCCGTCTGGAAGTTGAACATCGCCTCGGTGAAGCCGTACTTGTAGGTCACGTCGTGCACGGAGTTGACGACGTAGAACGCGTTCACGCGCGCGGCGTTGACGTTCGCGGTCGTGGTGGGGGCGGTGCTGGCGCTGGCGGGGTAGTCGAAGACGAGGCCGGAGCCGGACTGGGACGTCGTCGAGCTGGTGCTGCTCTTGTAGGCGATGACGTTGTTGCCCTGGGTGTCGGTGCCGGTGTGCCAGCCGTTGGGGGAAGCGGTCGTGTCGGCGGGGTCGGTGAGCACCTGGAAGCCCTCAGTGAGGGTCTCCTTCCAAACGGGGAGGACGCGGTACTGAAAGCGTGGCTTAGCAGCACACCCAATGGAAAGCGAGATGAAGTACTTACGGAAGCCTTAGCGACAAAGTCGGTGACGGAGACAAGTTCACCGGTGTGCGCGTCGACGAACGCCTCATACCAGGTGCTCGCCTCCTGGTTGCGGACCTGGAAGACGTGCGTCAAGACGACCTTGCCGTCATCCTTGACGACCCACTCCAGCGCCGGCTCCGGGAAGTTCTCCGCGTCGAACGTGCCCGCGAGCGCGTCCTCCGCAGCCGCGATGGCGTCCTCGACCGCGACGGTCGGCTCCGCGGGCGAGACCTTGCCCTTGGCCTTGGGGACCTCGACGAAGGACGAGCCGAACGCGACGACCTTGCCGTCCTTGTTGAACGCGACGTTCGCGACCGCGTTCGCGAAGGGGATGCCGTTCAGCATCTGCCGGACGTACACGTGCGAGGCCGTCTCGGACTCGGCGGCGGAGCGGACCGCGACGCCGTCAGTGCCGACGTTGGCGTGGCGCGACTGCACGAAGGCTACCGCGGACTCCTCGATGGTAGCGTCGGCGCGCTTGGACAGGGGGTGGTCGACGCCCTCCCCGAAGGTCTAGTGATAGAAGAGAGTGAGCGGGTGAGGCGCTAGAAAGAGAGCGCAGAGACGTACCTCGTAGGAAGACTCGGGGTGGTAGGTCTCAAGCTTGAAGTCCTGGCTGATCTCGCGGGTGCGGTGGGTCGCGAACTTGGAGTTAGCGGGGTATGGCACCGCAGACGCAGTGCTGGCGCAGAGCACCGCAAGGAAGACGGACGCGAAGACCTTCTTGAAGGCGAACATGGTTCAAGCGGGGGTGTTCGGGGTGGGGAGTGCCGTGAACGGGTGTGCGGGTGCGGGTGCGAGGAGCAGAGACTGAGACCAGTGAAAGCCTGTCTGGAGCGAAGACAACGAAGTCGCCTGGCGTCCTCCCCGCCGCCCCGAGCCAGCTTTTATACGACCGGTGCGCTGTCGAGCTATCATGCCCAGAGCACGACGATGGTGGACTCTCGCGTGCTCGTGTGCGCGACCCGCGTTGTGCGTCCTGGACCGCATGGACGAGGTCGGCGCGCGCCGCCAGGCGAGCATGGCTGCATGTCGGCGACCATTCGAGGCTGCATCACGAGGATGGGGAAGAAGCATGATAGCGGGCCTCGCTGGCTGTGAGCGTCCGACGGTAACTAGAAGGTTGGTCGGTTTCTCCTGGCGGGAAATTGCCATACGCGGGAGGGGCCCCCGGCCGGGAATACTTTTGCGGTACCCCATAGATCTGCAGAGATTGTCAGTGTGTTGCGTGCGGGGTTACAGAGAGAAACAGAACTGACTCCCTTCACGAGCTGCAGACTTGAATCTCAGAAACGTGCGTTTGGAGAAGACGTCTCTGGGGTACGATAACCGCGAGACTATCAGAAATCGTTTCTCGGAGCGCGACCCCAATGCATTCTGTCGCAGATGGCGTCAGCTATGTGTTTAGGAACTGCTCAGACCTGAGGACGATGCCAAGACTGAATACAGATCAGCCCGCACCATTCCGTCTTGAACATCACGCTGCTCCATCGTCATCACTCATCGGAGCGGGTCATTGTCCGAAAGGATACCAGCATGATGTTCCTGCCCAGCGTAGATGCTGTTGCAAGTACAGCAGTCGGCGGCGGCCATCGTTTGAGTGTACAGACGACGAGTAGATGCCGCGCAGACGCATGGGGAAAGGACGCGCGTCGAGAGTAGCAAACAACACAGCTTTGACCTTGGGCTTGGCAGACAGAGATTGACGCCGCTCATCCACAGAACACATGTGGGACACGGTCGGGCGCCGAGAGAGGATCCATGTGCAAGGCCCGGTAGCAGTCCACATGCGGTCGAGGTTGTATGTTTCGGGTTTCAAGTTTTTGTCAAGACCGGCGGCTGGCAGACGTCGGCAGACGCCATAACGCGCGAATGTGGGCGTACGCGAGGACCTGAAGAGGACGAACGTTAACCCGACCACGTTTCGGGAGGAATAAGTAAGTCACAGAGCAGATAAAGGCACTCCCCGAGGAAGCCGTCAACATCCCGCGTGTGTTCGAAGGAGAAGGATGGCCGTGGTGGGCGCTGCCAAGAAATAAGCGCGTGCCGCTCACGGCCAGATGCACCGGCGGCGCGATAAATCAGACGGGAATCGTGTGCGTCCTCGCCGAGTCAAAATCACCGTTCATTTGCCGTATTCCATAGGAAGTTCTGTAGTCCCGGATCTTGCTTTGCGTATCTTCAAGTCTCGGGGACAAGGATGCGTGCGTCAGCGAGTAGGGGCTGTTGGGTGAAGGAGGCATTATAGAGACGGCACGCCTAGCAGCCAGAGCAGTAAAGAGACGTTCTTTTCGCGCGACGGTGGACCATCGACAGGCATACAGACAGAGCCTCACCAATGACCATGCATCGAGCTAGCGAGACAGGAGGTACAAAGCCCATTAAGTGGCGAGAAGAGCAAACGCCATGCGCTGATTGCAGCTTGCGTTAACTCCGGTTTCTCGATCCCGCTCCGCATTCACACCCACCCCGTGCCAACATCCATCCTCTAAGCACAGCTGGATACGTACCGACTCACACTCTCAAGCTGACTACGCATGCCCCCGCTTCGACCGCTCCAGCCTCCCCTCCGCCTCCATCTCCTGCATCGCCGTCGCCGCCCACCCGTAGAACCCGTACTTGTCGAACGCCTCCTTCAACCGCTGCTCTGCCGCGGGCCACGACCATTCCTCACCCTCCGTCAGCGAAGAAGAGGGTGGAGGCAGGAGCACGTCTCCGTCTTCGGCATCGGGCGTGCGGTGTATGCGCGAGGAAAGGACAGGCATGTACGCGAGGATCCCGGCGCGCATGCGGTCTGCGAACTCTTGGGTCTGGAGATGCGGGCTAAGCCGCGAGGTAGAGCATAGGGGGGTATAAAAGACGACGTACTGTTTGGACTCCGAGGTAACGCTTCACCCCATATACCGTCGCTGTCGCGCCCACACCGACGGCGAGCGTAGCAATTCCGAACGCCTTCGCGCAGAGTAACGCGCCGTTGACGCTGTCCGCGGCCTTCACGGTCGCCGATGACGAAGTAGGTGTTGTTGTGGAGGACGAGGATGATGTTGCCGTGGTTGACGAGCTGGGACTACGCGGGGGTGGGAGGGTAGGTTTTGCAGTGGGAACTGCTACGGGAATGCTGCGAGTGGACGTCGTGCGGCGTGGGGGTGGGGGTGCCTGGGCCAGCGCCTTATTCCGTAGGCCAGCACGGTATCGTCGGAGCATGACAACGGGAAAGACCATTGCAGCGGTAGAGAATGCGAGCTATATCGTAAGACACTGGATGAATACTAGACGTTCATATTTGTTGGACGGCAGGTACGACGCACCAAGGTGACTGGAACCCACTTGGGGACAGGCTTCTTGTCGCCGCCCTTGGGAAGGCCGAAGAAGGGCTGGTAGCCCGACGACTCCGCGCTGGATTCGACCATTGGGGCGGTGACGTCTATGAAGGAGAATTATAGCGTAGAGCGGACTGAGGATGCGGAAGAAACGGTGGCCATAGCGCTCTCGACTGCCAGGCGGCCGCGAAGCTCAAGTCCACGCAGCGGGCCGGCGAGCAGACTTTCGGCAATTACCGGGGCAGATCTTTCCTCACGTGCAGCGTGACGTAACGCGTCTACATACGACGATAGCAGCGCTTAATCCAGAAGCGACTCGTCTCGGACTCTCAACTCTTGACCTGTAAGCCAAACCAGGGCTGAAGTCGCCATTTGGTTCGACGACTCTCATTTGATCCAACGCCATAAAGGCATAGATTCTACCTAACTTCTGTAAACCAGAAATCCGAGGATGTGCTCAGAAGTTTGACCTTGGAAATTCGAAAGTGCTCTGCAGTCAAGGCTAGGGGCCATTAAGCATACGCACTCGCCACACAGTGGAGGCGCCGCGCACATTTGAAACTACGGAAAACATCGTCTTGAGCGCCACCTTCACATTGCGCAAATCATATTTTTCTGGTTTTCTACATGGAATGGGTTCTAGCATTGGCATGACAGCACCCCGTGGCCACAGTACGTATACGTACACCAGCTCCTCGTCTTCGTCAGTGGCAAACAGCGGCACAATGACGTCCGCTTTCAATGCAGAACCTTCTGGAGAAGCTCTGAACATCTAAGATAGGCCTGCGAAAACCGTTATCAGGCACGGTCGACCAACTAAGCACGACGTACCGTCAGTGGGAGTAACTTGAGCCTACCGCCAGTAATGACGTCAGGCGTGCAGGCATCCTGGTGCGGGTCCAGTTCGTCAGTTTGTGCAGTACGTGCGTGCGCAGAAGGTGCCGTTGACCTGCGCTTATGCCGCCCACAGAAACACGCCGGGCGCATCTGCCTCGTACGCCACGAACCGCGCCGAAAACGTAGCATCAGGCCAGAGCTCCTGCAGCTATTCCGCTAGCATCTCTTTTCTGTCCGGCGCAGTTTCGGGAGCAGCGCCAGCCATCGCAGTGAACAGCAGTTATCGCAAACGGATGAGACAGAAGGGCTCCAGTGGGGGACTGTGGGGGCGTCCGCTCCACGCGCCTCGACATAAAGCCAGACGCAGCGGGGAGGTCTCCTCACTTCCACTCTAGCCCTTGCGGACCTGCCTCCACAACCACCCGTGCTCCCTACGCCTTCTGGAAATCCTCACCATGCTCGTCTCCCGCTACATAGCTATGACTTTGTTCTCCGTCGTGTCTTCTCTCAGCCTGCTGACTGGTGCGGCTGCACTGGTAGTCATATCACGTCCGCACGTGGATGTCGAGGTACCTGGGCTTGTGCTAGGTTGTCACAATGACACTCAGTCGGAGCTCTCCTACTAGAACCAGCACCTAGAGAGGCGCGACACCCACGGCGTATACGTCTGCCGCGACGTCAATTGGGGCGGACCGTGCAAGACGTTCACGACGCCACTTGACAAGTGCAACCGCTTCGACGCGACGTTTACCAAGCAGGTCTCGAGCATCAAGGCCCTGAATGAATGCGATTGGTGTGTCGGTGAGTATCTCGAGTGACGTGTTCTCGGGTAATTGTGAGCTTACTTGCGCTTTAGGATACCCGTGCGTTTGCTATGTTGTGCATATATATAAGTGTAAGGTAATAAAGCTGATTCATGCGGTGATGCCGCAGCTCGCCCGACTGCAGCGGTGACTCTCGCTGGATGTTTACTTCGGCGGGCCAGGCCGACGGCGGCATACCGAACACGGCGGGGCAAGACGGTCCGACGGACGACCAGATAATCAACGACTGGAACGACGCCATGGCTTCGTTCACCTGCTGGAACTTCTGTTGATCGCACCCAAGGAGTAGAGATGGGCTAGGAACACCATGGAGTGTATTGCGTAGGAGAAACTTCGATACCTGTAGCGTACATACCACACTAGTCGTACACGATTCACGAGCATAGTTCTGTTGGGAATACAACGATGTTAGCAGAGCTTCGTCCCAATCATACACGCAGATGAACGCACCAACAACAATCCCAATCCACTTACTCCCCCACCACCGTCGCCGGCTTCTTCCTCTCTGACACCCTCACATTCTCGTCCTCCACCACCCACGCGGCGCCCCCGTGCGCAGTTACGGCCCGTTTCCCCGCCGCCGGGTAGTGCGTGACGTCGAGCGGCTCCCTGCTCCCGCCCATCAGGTACACCACGTCCGCCCCCAGCCCCGCGCGGAACGCGTGCGCGCGCGGGACCCCGGCCTTGAAGCCCAGGAAGTCGCCCGTGCGGAGCGGCTCCTCGCGAGGGATGACCTCCCCTTCCTTGCCCTTGCCCTTTGCCCCCTCGGAGTCCGACAAGCCTTCCCAGACGAGGAGGACAGCGCCCGATTCCTCGCCCCCCGCGTCGAGGACGTAGAACCACTCGTCCTCATGGCTGTGCCAGTGCAGCGTCGTACTCGTCGCGCCCGCGGGGAGGCGGCAGAGGTGCACGCCCGTGCGCGTGAGGCCCGTGCTGTCCCCGAGGGAGAGCTGGAGACGGTGGTTTGCCGAGACGATGTGGTGCGTTTGGTGCCCGAGTGAGGTTGGGGGGAGGGAGGCGGTGCGGATGCGGTAGGGTGGGTGGGGTGTAGGTGAGTTTGGGGCAGGAGGGGGCTCGGAAGAGGGTGTCGACATAGCTGTAGAGAGCTTTCTCTTTGCCCCAGAGGACTGCAACCGATGATTTGTGGCGGGGTACAAGGTGTGCAGGGTGCGTGCTCTCTGGCATCTAGTAGGGGAGTTTCTAATACCACCGCTCGGGAGACTTTGCTCCCGGTACGCTGGCTTCTGCCGGTGGGAGGGCCATGTTTAGACTGACCGTGGCACGAAAAACGTATATCATGTGTTTGAGAGGATCTGCAGCTTTGCCCGAACGCCGGGGCACGTCGGGGGCACGAAGCAAGTGAAGTGAGTATCGGCCAAACAGCAATGTCGAATGATTCGAACTTGTTTCGTGGGTCGTGGATGAGTGCGAACTTGAAAGAGCGGACGGCGCGAGTGAGGTTGCGCGCAAATGTCAGACGTCATCTCACGTGCCCCAGCATAACGCGTCTCGCCCTCCGCGGCCGCGCTCACTTCCATCCGTCCTCCAACGCAGCTCAGCGCAGCCCACAATTGCAACCCCACGCCGGTCCTCCAACGGCTCCCGCCTTCGCTCTCCTGTCACCGACCTCCCGCTTCTTTACCCCACCCCACGTCTCGCCAGGCATCTCCCAAAATGTCAGATTTTCAACAGCCGCAACAAACCATCGCCCCGCAGACCATCGTGCCACAAACCATCGCGCCCCAGGACGACGGCTCGGGCGTCGCTCCCGCACCGACGGTCGAGCCTGCGGAGCCGGTGCCCATCACGGAGCAGGAGGTGGGCGAGTACCGCGAGCAGGACCGTTTTCTTCCCGTACGTCCTCTCATTTACTCGCTCGCTCTTTGCGCGCGTATGCTCAAGTTCGTCTTGTTCATCATCTCTTCCTGCCGCATTCGTCCCCGCACCTATACCGTTGCATCCCCCGCCCCACGCGCAGATCGCGAACGTGTCCCGAATCATGAAAGGCGCGGTCCCCGGCACAGCCAAGATCTCCAAAGAGGCCAAAGAGTGCGTGCAAGAATGCGTGTCCGAGTTCATCTCCTTCATCACCTCCGAGGCCGCGGAGAAGTGCCAGATGGAGAAGCGCAAGACGATCGGCGGCGAGGACATCCTTTATGCGATGGTCACGCTCGGGTTCGACAACTACGCGGAGACGCTCAAGATTCACCTCGCGAAGCTCAGGCAGGTGAGTCGCGCTCGGGCGGAGTAGATGGAAGAGGATGAGGAATGGAAGGAGGTTCTGGAGGAGGATGCTTACTGCGTTCGTTTTATCAGCATCAAGCAACACCGGGAAACGCACGAGTGGCGGACGCGGGAGACGACTAGAACGACTAGAAGCTTGCTGCTACTCGAAGGCAATCTCGAAGGCTCTGCGCGTTTGCTTGCTCTCGTTGGACATCTCTTATGCTGTGTGTACTGTAACCTCTGTAGTATATTGCGCTCATCTTGCTTTCTGGATATTGTATCGCCGCGTATACAGATCGTTCTGCCGAGAACTTCGGTGTCGCCTGACGCGTTCAGGTCTATGACCCCCAATCGGGCAACGCCTGGCAGCGCACGGTATACTCAAGGTTTACGGTGATGGCCCGGTGCGACCAGCTCCTCTTGGTCATACCCCAGAGGAATGTGCAGTCTCGTACGTATTGCAGCCTGGATACTTGTCAGCTAGCAGTCGACTGGAAACCGCATTGCTCGCAAGCTTCAACTGTGGCTTCAAAACATACAAGTACTCATGCCTTTGCGCCTGCTCAGACTTTGTACGACCGTAATGACACTTCAGAGGTGTGAAATTTGCGCATTCACGCTGGTGGGTGAGGTGCGAGACTCTTGTACTCCCCAAATCTTCGCCGACTCGTGCTCTCCAATCACCCAATCCCCCGTACGATCGAACCATTCGAATAGTACTGTTTTCCGCAAACATCCTAAGAACACACGAATACATGATGTGGGTATGTATGTATGTACGCTAGTACTCATCCACGAACAAACGAAACAGGCACACCCACGCGGAGCAACTCCATACAACTGCACATGTACACCTCGAACAACGACCAGCGAACAGCCACCCTCCGAAAGACAAAACCAAGCGACCCACCCACCCGATCTAAGTAAAAGACTACTCCTCCCCGCGGTTCGCGAGGAACACCCCCGCGTCGCTCTTCCGGCGCGCCATCCCGCTCCCGCGGAAGCCCGTGCTCGGGAACGCGCTCACGGGCGTGTATCCTACCCGCTCGTCTCGCTCGCCTTGTCCATCCCCGCCGCCATCCAGCTCGGAGTTAGACCCGAGCCCAGGGGTGGGGGCGTCCATCTCCACGCGCACGGCGCCCAGTTCGCCCGGGAAGCCCTCGAAGTCCTCATCGGCTGCCCCGGGAGAGGCGGGCGCATGAGATACCGACATCGAGGCGGAGGAGCCGGACGTCGCAGAAGCAGCACCGCTGACGCCATTGCCGTTAAGCGCGGCGATGGAGCGGCTCTTGCGCCTCTTTTTGGTCTTCTTGCGGTCGCCGTCGGTGCCTAGGGGAGAGGGAGAGAGAGGGGGGAAGTCCTCCCCGTATGGCGAGAGTGGGGAGTGTAACGCAGGGGCGTACTGTGCCCCTGCTGCCATCGCGGCCTGGTGGGTAGTATAAAGCCCCAGAGAAGGGACGGGGCCAACGGGGGCGTAGTACTGCGACCCCGACCCAGTCCCGCGCGACCCCGTGCCCGTCGAGCTCGAGCGTCCGTCCGAGTTCCCCCGTGGGCCCGAGCGGCGCGGCCGCGCGGCGTATGAGTCCCCGCCGAAGTCGGCGTCGTCTTCTGCTTCGCGATCGGCTGCGTCTGCGTCGGGGTCGAAGAGCTCTGTGGGCTGGCCTGAGGCGAAGGGCCCGAAGCCCCCGGTGCCGCTCCCGCCGTCGGAGCTGCCTAGGCCGTGGGCGTGGGCGTAGGGGTCTTGAGAAGAAGTGACGGAGAGCGTGCCTGTACCGGAGCCGGTGCCGGAGGTGACGCTGGGGGAGAAGGGGGAGAGGGGACCGTTGAAGGTTGCTGCTCCGCTGCCCTGTACAGCACACGCGGGGACACGTTAGCGACTCGCTCGCTCGAGCATGCGTGTAGACAAAAAGCGTAAACGCACCTGGAACCCCTCAAAGTCCTGCGCCGCCCCCGCACTCGCATCCAGCGCGAGCGCCACCGCCTGCCTTTTGCGCTCCCTTCTCTCCTTGCGCTCCCTCCTCCGCGCACGCCGCTCCTCCTTCGCCGCGCGCTCCTCCGCCTCGCGCGCGGCGGCCTCGGCGGCGCGCGCCGCGCTCAGGGCGGCGATGGACTCCGCGTCGAGCGGGGCTGCGTCAGAGTCGAGCGTGCTCGTGGAGATCGTCCGCGCGCGGTGTGCGTCTTCCGCTTCTACCCTCCCCACTCCTCCTCCCGAACTGCCATTCCCGCTCGACCCCGCATTAGACCCGCTCCGGCCCCGCCCCCTCGCCCTCCTCGGCCCTCCCACAGTAGTTGAAGACTCGTCGTCGCTCTCGGGGAGCTGGATCGCCGGGGGGCGGCCGAACAAGTCGAACCCGAACACGCGTATGTGCTTCGGCGCCCCCCGCGCCTTCTTCTTCCTCTTTCCCCCCTTTGCCCTCCTGCGCTCCCCAGGATTTGTATGCAGGGAGAGCGCGTCGGAGTCGTCTGCGACGTCCCAGCCTGTGTTCCCGTTACCGTGTCTGTCGCGGTCGGCGTCGGCGTCGGCGAGGAGGCCCTCGAGCTCGTCTGGGCGCGCGCGGGGCGGGGGGACGGCGTGTGCGAAGGGGCCGCTGCGGGGGCGCGGGGTTTGTTCTTCGGAGTCGGAGTCGGAGTCGGAGAGGGCGATGGGGGCGGGGCGGAGGCAGGGGAGGCAGGGGAGGCAGGAGGAGAAGGCGGCGTTGAGGGAGTCGGACCAGGAGAAGTGGGGGTCGGCCATCGTTGGGGTGTATGGGGGTCTCTCACGGAGGTGGGTGTTGAAGACTTAGACTTTTTGAAGCGGTAGCGGTTGAAAGGGTAGCGCTACACGGTTAGAGGGATAGGGCAAAGACGAAGGAAGAGGAGATGGGTGGACGTGGCGGAGGAGGGGAGATGGAGGGGACGGCAGCGGTGGTGGCCGCGGACGGCGATGGGATTGGACGGCGGGCGGATATCACGGCCCCGGCACCTCCCCGCCCGACTCGTCCCCGCGCCCGATTCCATCTTTCCGCCCACACACATGCTCAGAACTCTCTTGCATCATGCGCCCACTCGGACTCCAGTCTGCAGGACGTCTGAAAACCATCGAAATCTCACTCGCATCTCTGGATCTGCCAACCTGGCTGTTCGTCTACGTGGCCTTCAGCTGGCACCGCCTCGGGCTCAAACTACCACGACCGACTGCATGCGCTACTCGTCCTTCCGATCCTCTCCCCGTGCGCAGGTCTGAGGTCGTCAAACGTCTATCATGGCCCTACAGGCCCATGACTACTAGCATTCTCGAATCTTTGCTTGAACCTGCGAAGACGTAGTGTTCCGCGAGACGCCAGACTACTTATACTCAGTCCTATTCTGCATTCCGCGTATTCAAGAGACACAGTCGTGCTGCTCTCTAATTCGACTTTCTTGAACTCGTTACTTTAGTAGATCACTTCCAAGGAACCGCCGTTGGGCTGATACACGTATTCTAAAACCAGGTTAGTGATGCTCAACGACCAACACATCTTCTGATATATACTGACCGTACACACGCGCATTGCGCTCGTTCATCAGCCACGAATGGCCCTCCACACCCACCCCAGCGCTGACCCCACCATGCTCAAGGTGGAGGCTCCCTTAACACGCTTCGGCACATACACCTCGCACGCATCCACCGCCCTCGCATCCTGCCCGAAGACGAACACCCCGTTCGTCCTGTCTTCCCAGTCCGCTTCTGGGTTGGCAGTCCGACAGTGCATCCCCAGCTGGCCGAACACCTCCTGGAACGCGGGGAAGTGTCGCGGGGGCACGCGCATGTTGATTGCGGTGTTTCGGGGGACGCGGCGGAGTAGGTCGAGGAGATTTACGTTCAAGAAGGTTTCCTCGACGTCTGAGTTCCCGCTGCCTGGATCGTTGCCTGAATTGTTGTTGACGTCGTCCTCGTTTCTTCCAAGTCCACGGCGCTCGAAGGTTCCCTCCGGCGTCTGGAGCAGCTCGCGCCTTTCATCGTCCCCGCCGACCTCCTCGACCTCAACCTGGTCACTCGGCGCATGCGAGGCGGTCGTTCCCGATCCAGCGCTGACGTTCCAGGATGGTGCCGGTGCCAGGTACGTGTTGTATATATTCTGACGACCGATGTTATATTGGTTACGGACGGTAGTACTGGCGCTAGGCATCTTCCCTTTGTCCTCCGAGTCGACGTCCTCGGGCGGGTCGCCGGGACACCGCCCTTTCGGGTGGCCCTTCATGGGCTCCCCGCATTTCGTGCAGTGGGGCGCCCGCCGAGTCCTTGGTGACGATCCGGATCCGGAGGGGGGAGGACCTGCGTCCTCCTCGTTGATCGAGGCGCGGGACTCCTGCGATGGGAGGTAGCGCTGCGGAGTCGAGGGAGGAGTGAGCGGCGCAGGCGCGAACGCCTCGACGCTTCTAGATCTGATGGTGGGTCCCTCCATTGCTGATTTGCTGAAGCCTGACTCTGAGGGCGGGTGCGACGGAGGAGGTGGCAGTCGACAGACACAGTTCTTTGTAGTGGCTCACGGGCAGGCTTTTATAGGCGCGAGCGGGACGTGGCCTCGTGGCTGCACTGGCACGCGTCTAAGCGCTTCCGACTTCGACTTGGGAAAGTGGACTCCGGCGATGGTCATCCTACAGTACGTCGACTGCAGCGTTCGGACTTCGCATACACAGGGCTGTAATCATAGGGTAAGCGTCTGGCTTTGCTGAGGGACGAGGGAGAGAGCTGTGATTGACCGGATACAGAACGGTGTTGAAGCTGAAGGTTATGCCAGCGACGAGTCATCCGCGGCGCGGCACGTACATACATCGAAGAAAATAAGGTGTGGTGGTAACTAGGGTTCTCCTGACGCGCGGGTCCGATATAGAGCCCTTTCCCGTCTCTCCTGGGACCAACCGCGAACCCGCTGTCGCTTCTGTCTTCCTAAGCGATGGCCTAGTTTGTAGCCTGGTTGTGACCGATCGAGACCCCAAGCTTAAGAACGTTCCTTCGTCGTCGATGTTGGAAGCTGCCGTGCGTCAATGGGAAGACCACTCGCGGAGTCTCGAATTCGAACTCTGTCGTCATTGACTGGGACTACTGCGGACGAGTCTCATGCTGCAGTAGATGCATCTCTCGGATCTCCGCCTGAAGAAGCCATCTAACGAACGATGCATAGTGCCCATTCAGGGTGTTACTTATTTCTTACACCGCTCGGTACGTGCCGCCCACCGTCTCTCAAGTAACGGCAGTGGCTCGCTAGGGGCCGGGGCCAGGAGAACAGGAAGATAAAGCTCAGCAGACGTGACTAGGCTGAGTCCCTGGGCGAAGAAAGGGGAGTCTGGATGATATGATAGGGGTGATAGAGAGTGGTGGTCAAACCGCACGCCAATCCAAGAAACCGTCAGTAGTGCACGGAACTGGCTTAGGGAAGGTTAGGTGGTGGTGAATGTTGGGGGAATGTGGGGCCGTTTTACGGGCGTCTGTTTGCCATATTTATTCCGTGCGCACTACGCGTCTGCAGGGTCACCGGCACCGTCCTGCTCTTCTCACTCGCGCTCGAGTCAAACTCGACGTTTAAGTATTTCCTGAGATTCTTGCCCCGTCTTCCTCTCACTTGCGTGATGTCCGACCCAGACAGCCCTCCTCTCGACGCAGATTTGAGCGACGTTCCCCGTGTCCATCGTGAACGTAGCATCTCACGCAGGTGCGTCCCCGACGCGATCCAAGACGCGTACCGCAATGCCTGGAACGACTTCTACACCTGGGAGCCGGCCCACGCCGCTCAGCTTCTTCGTAGCCTCCAGGCCGACCTTGAGGTGCCCTCAATCTCCTCCGATGACCTTGTCGCTCATGTCAACGTCGAGCGCCCCGGCGCTCCTGTCGACCGTATGGATGTCGATACCGACACCGACGACCCCGTTCCTCAGGCTGAGTATACTCAGTGGTTCCCGACGCTTTCGGCCTCTCCCGTGCCCCTCTCCGCTGATATTGTATCCGCTGACGATGCACCCTCCACGGACTACGCGTACCCGAAATACGAAGCGTGCACGCCCGCTGCGCATAGTATCCTCCATGACGGCGAGATCGACGTCCTCCCGTTTGTCCCCTACGCCGATGAGGGTAAGATGGTAAAAGAGAGCCGCCTGCGCTGGTTTGCGCGGCCGTACAGAGCTTTCGCGTGGCAGATTGAATGGTTCGACGTCGATTGTGAGTAATCTCCCACGTTTCCCTCTTGTCTTCAATTTAGCTGCCTCGCGCCCTGTCCGGATACTACCACCGTCGCCCCCGCGCATGCAGACAAGCTCGTTGCACTCGACGCTATATGGGCCCTCTATCAGAAAGGAATTTCGCTCGCGGAGATGGACAAGCATGTCGTACCCTTCTTCCCCGTCGCTTCCGGCCAGAGCGGGCTGGTCGCCGTGATGGGCCGTCGGTAAGCTCTTCCTCGTCTCCTCATCCTCCGAGGTGTGTTTGCATATTTACAACATGCTGGTGTCAGCGACCTGATCCCTGCACGCACGAGCATAGACCTCAACACGCTCAAGTCCCCTCCGCCCGAGCACCTCTGGCAGGCTGTGAATAACTCTTCTGCCCTCTTCTGTGCCTCCGTCCATTGTAATGAGTTTATGTGCATGACACACAGTAAGTCGCACGCGCGTCCTCGCGTCGCTCGCGCCCACTATCGCCCGTCTCTTTCTCTTATCCCCTGAGCCCCCAGAGACCGGCGTTGCCCCGCCTCTGTCACACGTACCGCGCCAGAACGAAAATGTGCGTCTGTTCAACGCCTCACGCAAGACGTGTGGTCCATCCTGCTTCCGCACCGCGAACGAGGGCATGTTCCTGGTAGGTCTGAGGATCCATCCATCGCGGGGGCGAGCACCGACTGCACAGGCTCATACGTCCTGTACGCGCAGGACCTCGACGTCCTCGCGGTCGATCAAGACATCGTGGACATACTGAGGCTGTTCCCGGACCAGCTCCCGTGTGAGCTCGCCCAGCTCTGTCGCTCGACTTGCATAAATGTGTGTTCCTACATGCACAGTACCAGCCTAGCCCACTTGTTCGCTGAATCTCGTGCGCTCGACGCACTACACAGGTGTTCATACACAGAGCGTTCCTGTTCCCGGACAGCAATTCTGCGCCTTCGCTCCTGCTTGGGAGCCATCCCAGTGCATTGTCACCGACGCTCGACAGGTAGGCCAGCTTGAGATATGAGTTCTCACAGAATGCATTCGAGGCTCACGCGCGTCTGGCCGCAGAGTGGATTTCTGTACTCACGCAGGCTCGTGCGACGAGGCAAACTTGGACTGCTACTGTGCGATGAATGGGAGGAAATGTCAGAGCAGGTGCAGGTGCACGCGGAATTGTACGGTTTCTCGAATTTGCCGTTATGATCGGGACACAAGGCTAACGTACTCAAGGCGAAAACCAACTAGTAACTTGCAACTTGCGGTGCCAGAGGATGGGGTGCAGTGGTCCATCTTGCCCGTGCCGAAAGGCTGAGCAGGAGTGCAGCCCTGATCGATGTGCTTGGAGGTAAGGTATTCTGAGTGATGTATGCCGGGCGCGACAGATGTTAATCATGACATGCTTCTCGACAGTCGCAAAGGTATCTCACTCGGTGGTAACCTTACAGGAAGCAAGATGGCTAACCGCTCTTCGCCGCGTCTCAGGGAAGGGAAAAAAGCGCGTCCGCAAACATTGCTGTAATAACATGCACTACCAGCGAGATGTCAAACCAGTACGACCGTCCCCCCGTTTCGTTCTCATTTCCTCATTTGCTCACTCGGTTGTTCAACCACATAGAATCTGGAGGTCAAGATTGGGGCGTGGGGTCTGGGAACGTTCGCTACGCGTGACCTGAGAAAGGGCGTGTTCTTGGGAGGTCAGTCCAACCCCTTTCTGCTCGCTGCACAAATCTGAATCCATATGTGCACAATCTGATGTTGTCTTAGAATATATCTCAGAGCTATACCCTGGTCTTCTCAGCGGCAGCGAGTAAGATTTCCGTACACCATACACACTCCATCATCACGCACACTCACTAAACTTTGACAGGATAGATGCCTCGCAGGGCATGCTCAACGACCACAGGGGCCTCAATTACTTCTTCACGGATAAAGACGACTTACGGGACGCCGCTACCGTTGGAGATCCTACCAGGTGTTTGAACGATTCTCGGGACGTGCGGTCCACCAATACGGTAGCCAATTGTAAGCCCGGTTCTCCAGGAGGTAGTTAGTGCCGTACGCTGATATTCGTCTTAGGTGTTTCGGTAGATGGAGACAGTGTAGTGAAGTTTACCACTAGTAAGCAGAGAAGTCCTGACGCCGCCACTACGGATCTATACTGACTGTGCTTAGCCCGAGCTGTTCGAGCCGGACAGGAACTGTTCCTGGACTATGGGGGAAATTACTGGGACAACCATAAGGACAGCTTGAGCGATAGCGTCGAGGAGGACGTCCAAGATGTACCAAAAATAACCACGTTTGAAGGAGAGGAGTGATCACGCAGAACGTGCTGGTATGTCCGGAAGGTTGAATTGATTCACATTGCGCCATCTTTCGACGACACCCTGACGTTGTAATGCTGGAAAAGCCGGAGTCGAGACTAGTGAAGTTCCTGACCCTAGCAATGAGCTGGTTCAAATCGTCATGGCCGTGAGCGTATGGCGTGTCTGCAGCCTTGCGTGGTCAACAAGGAGATGTGTACACAGATGAAAGGACGCAACCAAGTTCCGGACTGAGAATGCGTGCGCTCTCTTTTCTCTTCAGTGGAAAGACACGAGATGCTTCGCTAGGGCGCGATCGCGCTCAGTGTAGCTGGTATACTCACCCGGAAAGCATAAATTAATCCATGTTGTACAACAATCATATCGCAGTCTGCTACGCGCCGCGGCGCGGGGCCGCTACCATCCCCACCCCGCCTGCTGCAAAAGCGTGTTCGTGAGCTTTTCTTGGGGAGGGGGCAGAGACAGGCTGCTGGTTCCGCCGCTGAAGGACAGATGAGTACGAGTACGAACTACAGAGGTGGGAGATAAAGGCGGGCTTGCTCACGTGTAGAAGGCCTTAATGACGCTCTCGACCTCCTCTGGGGGCATCTTGATGTCTATCGCAAATCGTTAGATGGAGCTATCCGTGGCGAAGCACCAGCGACACTTACATTTCTGCGGATCTAGCGAAGACACGCGGGAGGTCAGCAACGTCTCAGCAGCAGCAGCACGGCGGCGCGTGTACTCACTCTTGCTAAACTCCTTGCCCATGTTCCTCTGTATGAACCTCTGCAGCGACGGCACGACCAATTTGATCGCCTCATCCGCCACCTGCGCCCTACACTCCTGATCGTCCGTGAGCACCCTAGCAACCGTATGCCTCTCCGTAACCTCGTCCAACAAATCAAAAAACCGCGTAAACTTCTCCTTCGCCGCGCTCTTGCTGCTCCCCTTATCCCGCTCGTCCACGAGCGTCTGCAGCAGGGGCGAGAAGTTCGCGTCGAAGTAGCCCGCCTTGGCCGTGCGGAAGTTGGAGTTGAGGAGCTCGACGGCGGGCCGGGAGAGGATCTGGGTGATCGCGTCGCGCTCGACGAGCAGCTGCGTGCGCAGGAAGGAGACGTTGTTGAGCAGGAAGATGGCCCCGAGCGCGGGGCGCTTGTTCATCCGCGAGAGCGCGAGCAGGGATTGGATCGCCCCGCTCACGACGTCGTCTGCGTGCGGGTCAGCGCGCGCGGGGAGGGTGCGGTGAGGGAGGGGACGTACAGGTGAAGTGCTCGAGCACGGTGCGCTCGTCGACCTCCCCTGGGGTTTTGGTCTTGCCGATCGTCGTGCCCTGGCCCATCTTCCAGTTCCCGTCGCCGAGCGTCAGGAGCGCCGACGCCGCGGCGTCCTGCACCGCGAGCAACCGCTCGAGGTACTGCACCGTCTATGGCAACCCTCCTCATTGACAACAAGCAGCCCGCAAAAGCCACACGCAACGCACCAAAATTGTAAACTCCGCGAGCCCCGTCCCCACCTCCCCGCCCTTCGGGCCCATCCCCGCGACCTTGATGTCCGCCAAGAACTCCGGGAAGCTCCTGAGGCACGACGCCCTGATGGAGTGCAACCCTTCCTTGAGCTCATTATCCTTCCTGTCCGCGCGGCGGCACATCGAGTCGTTCCAGCGGGGCTGGCGCGCGGTGAGGGCCGAGTACGCGGCGAGCGCGAGGAAGGTGTTCTTGTTGAGGTTGCGCTTGATGAGCGAGCCGAGCGCGCCGAGCGTGGAGGTGAAGAGGAGCGCGAGCGGGGAGATGAGCGCGTCGAACGTCGTCGCGAGCGCTGCGGGGGAGTTGAGCGGGGCGAGCTCGAGCAGGAGGCTGTACTCCTCCTACAGCAGCGTGCGTGCGTTTGGGTGCGTTTCTTTGAATGTGAGAGAGAAGAAGAAGGGGAGAACGCACCTCAGCGACAGCCAACATCGCCTCCGTCCACTTCCCCACCTCCCTCCCCGCCGCGACCCCATCGATCGTCTCCGCCCGCTCCACGACCCGCTTCCCAAACGTCTCCAGACACTTCCTCACCCACGCCCCGCGCATGTCCCCGTACCCCTTCTGCGCGTCCTTGAGCGCCGCCTGGATCCCCGGGGCGGCGGGGTGCGACGGGTGCGTCGCGGGTAAAGGGAGCGTGCGGAGGAAGCTGACGAGGGGCTTGAGCGTGACGAGCAGCGGGGCGGGGAAGGGGACCGAGGCGAACTCGGCGCCGCCTGGGGGCACGCCGGAGGAGCCTTCGGCGACGAGCTTGGTGTAGAGCTGGATGAGCTTCTTCGCGCCGCTCTCGACGAGGCGGGCCTGCGGAGGTCATTGGAAAGGTAGTACAGCGACGCCGAGAGGTGTGCGCACCTTGTCTCGGGCATCGGCGCTGTTGAACGCGACGCTGGCGTTCATGCGCTCCATGATCTCGGTGTATGCGCTCAGCTGGTTCGGTTGCGGTCTGCAAAGCGGGCCATTCATATCTGTAGCAGTACAGTGCCTATGAGGAGACAAGACTAACCCTCGCAAGATCAACGCCTCCTCAGCAGCGACGCCCTCATGATAACTCGCAATCTCGTCGATCTTCTGCAGCGTGTTCTCAATATCTGCAATCCCATTAACTCCTCCCCCACAACCAGCTCTCACAAAAGGAGCAAAGTAACGCACTATTCGACCTCCTAGTAAGGAGCTGCGTCGACGTGTACAGCGGCAAGATGCTCTTCTCGAGCTTCACGAGGCGAGTGTCGAAGCTGGACAGAATCGCTGTCGATCGGTTAATGCGCCCCCGCCACGCCCACACACGCAGCGTAGCGAATGGGCTCACAAGTCATCCGCTGGGAGATCTGCCGCGTCTTATTGAGGTTTTGCTCGAGCTGTGGGGGCCCGCGAAGACGGTCAACGGGGAGCGCATGGAGACGGAAAGGACAGGGCGGGTAAGGGGGAGGGAGCACGTACGAGCTCGATCTCTGCGGTCTCGTCGTCCATGGTCGGCTAGTGCGCCCGGTGGGACTGGAACGGCTATGTTATTATCGAGTCAAGTGCTTAGGGAATGAGAAGGCGGGGCCGCGTATGTAGGTTGGGGCAGGACGGAGGCTGGTCGTGAAGCGGTGTTGCTGAAGCCGGAGCTGGAGGTAACCGTCGGATGTCCCCGAGGAGAGGAGAGCTGGGGATGTGGCGAATCCGGGGGAGCGTCGTATGGAGTACAGATGGAGAATATACTTGGAAGGCAGGCAGGCAGAGGTAGCAGGCGTTCGCAGGAGCCTGAAGGGAGGGAACAAGCACAGTCCGAGAAAGCCGGGACCGGATCCGCTTGACATGCAGGGAAACCGCCCGAGGATTCGCGTCAGACTCAGGGGAGCAGTGCAGCTTTCCGTCCGCCCGCGACGAGGCGGAGTCCTATCCCCGAATATTCACTCTTTGACTCCCCCCAACTCGCGCGAAGACCGAGTCGAGTCAGAGCCGACGTCGACCCAGAGGTATACATACATAAATATTCCGCGCACTCTCCCGGGCCCGCGTTCCACCATTTCGCCCCGCCCCGCTCTCGCCGTATCGATCGAGATCCTCGCCGCTCGAGCTCGTCCCGCCCTTTGTGCACCAAAGACCTTTCAGATCAGGCGGTATACTCTCCTCCAGCTCGTCAGATCCGCACAACTTTCACGCTATCCTACTCTACCGCTCTACGTCCAGCTGAGGATGGCCACTCCGCCCGAAGACACTACACCTCCCTCCCCTATGGCCCCCAATGAGCTCTCCACGCTCTTCTCCTCCCTCACCCTCCCCTCCGAAGACTCCGACCTCATCGCCTCCCTCCTCGCGCTCTCCAAGTCCTCCCCGAAACTCGTACGCTCGAGCGAGTACCGCGCCCCGAACGAGCCGAGCCTAATCGTCCGGAGCTGGAAGATGAACGAGTTCAAGTACTACGACGTGCCGTCTCCGTTCCCCACGCTCGCGCGGGGGCTGTTCTCGCAGGAGGTGAAGCTGAAGGGGGGGAAGAGGGGGTATAGGATTGTGGCGAGGGGGTATGATAAGTTCTTTAATATCGGGGAGGTGCCGTGGACTACGGTGAGTGCCTTCTATTCGACGCAAGTCATGCCAGTCGCTCTTTCTTCCTTGGGTGCTGATCGCCTCTGTCACTAGTGGGACGCCCTCGAAGCGCACACCGCCCCTCCCTACACGCTCACCCTCAAATCAAACGGGTGCATCATCTTCATCGCCGCGCTCACCCCCTCCAAGCTGCTCGTCACCTCCAAGCACTCGCTCGGGCCCGTGCCCGGCACGAGCGGCGCGGAGAGCCACGCGGAGGTTGGGGAGCGCTGGTTGAGGAAACACCTCGCCGCTGCGGGGAAGGAGGAGCGCGAGCTCGCGGGGGTGCTGTGGAAGAGGAACTGGACTGCTGTCGCTGAGGTGCGTCCCCCCGTCCATTCTTTTCCAGTGGCGCGCATCTGACCTGACGCGCGCGCGTATGCCAATGGACAGCTGTGCGACGACTCCTTCGAAGAGCACGTCCTCCCCTACGGCCCGTCCCAAACCGGACTGCACCTCCACGGCCTGAACGCCTGCACGAAACGCTTCCTCACCGAGCCGCAAGACGTCGTCGACGCCTTCGCGCGCGAGTGGGGGTTCCTCCCCACCCCCTCCCTCGTCCTCGCCACCGTCGACGACGTGCGCGCCTTCACCGAGGACGTCGGGCGCACGGGGACGTGGCGCGGGCAGCCGCTCGAGGGGTTCGTCGTGCGCACGCGCGCGGGCACTCCCCCAGTGAAAGGGTCCAAAAAGGGAGGGGAGGGGCCGTACGCCCCCGGGGCGTCCTTCTTCTTCAAGGTCAAGTTCGACGAGCCGTACCTGATGTACCGGGACTGGCGGGAGGTGACGAAGATCTTACTCTCGAAGGGCCCGAGTGTGGGGAGCGTGCCGCGGGGGAAGATGCGCAGGGCGGAGACGAGGGTGTATGTGGATTGGGTGTGCAGGGAGATTAGGCGGGATAGGGAGCCGTTTAAGGAGTTTACGAAGGGGAAGGGGATCATCGCGACTAGGGAAAGGTTCTTGAAGTGGTTGGAGAGCGAGGAGGGGCAGAAGGCGAAGAGCGGGACGGGGCTGGGTGGCGCGGACGCGGACGGTGCGGGCGGGAGCGGGAGCGGGGAGTGGAAGACGGGCAAGACGATCATCATGCCCGTCGCGATCCCCGGCGCCGGTACGCTCTTCCCCCGCCGCTCCACACGCAGAGACTGACGGGCGGACAGGCAAGACAGCGATCGCGGTCGCGCTGCAGCACCTGTTCGGCTTCGCGCACGTCCAGAGCGACGACTTCAAAGGCAAGAAGCCTGCCCCCAAATTCCTCAAAAAGGTCTCCGAAGCTCTGCAGGCGCACGACGTCGTCATCGCAGACAAGTGCGCCTTCCTTCTTGCTTCGCCTTGCATCATAGTATCATAACTCACAGCACGGCACTGACCCGCGCGCGCGCGCGCAGGAACAACCACCTCAAACAGCACCGCGCCCAGCTCCGCGAGCTCGCGGCCGAACAAACGCCCCCCGCGCGCCTCCTCGCGCTCGTCTGGCCCCTCGACCTCCCCGCCTCCACCGTCCACCGGATCTGCGCAGAGCGCATCCTCGCGCGCGGCCCGCGCCACCAGTCGCTCGTCCCCTCTCCCCCACCCTCGTCGTCGTCCTCGTCGGCGGCGGATAGGAGCTACGAAGACGTCCTGTGGCAGTTCCTCCGCGAAGCGGAGCCGCTCGCGCCCGCCGAGGCGGACGCGGAGGTGCACATGGACGTCGGGGAGAGTCTGGAGGACGCCCTGGGGCGCGCGGTGCTGGGTGTGTGTGAGGTGATGGGGCTGGAGAGGCCGGGGGTGGAGAGGGTCGGGGAGGCGTTGGCGAGGGCGAGGGCGTATGAGCCTGGGGTGCTTGCGGGGGGAGGTGGGGAGGGGAACGGGGAAGGGAAGGGGAAGCAGAAAGAGAAGAAAGAGAAGAAGGATAAGAAGAATAAGAAAGAGAAAGCGCACGACCAGGGCGGGAACGGAGGCGGGAAGACCCCCAAGCCCCCGCGCCCCCCGCGCTACTTCGCCATCCGCGCCGAGTTCGACCCCGTCCCCGTCGTCTCCTCTTCCCTCTCCTCCTCCTCCTCCTCCACGCTACCGGAACGCGCACACAAAGTCTGGACCGCCCTCCTCGCCTCGAACCGCGTCCAGCCGCACCCCCACGTCACCCTCGCCCACGCCAAAGCCCTCGCGCAGCCCGGGGAGCGCGCGCGCTGGGACGCGTGTGCCGCCTTCGCCTCTCATTCGCACGCGGGGGAGGGGGCAGGGAAGGGGATGCTGAAGTTCAGACTCGGACACGTAGTATGGAACGAGCGCGTCGTCGCGCTGACTGTCGAGGATCTGCAGGTCGACGAGCCCTCCCCTGACTCCCCTGACTCCCCTGACTCCCCCAGTGCGGACGACGACGAGAAAACGGGAACGGGAACGCAAGACAGAGACGAAGACGGAGACGACCGCGCGAGGAAGGACGCGCGCGCCCTCGTCCGCGCCCTCGCCTCCATCAAGGACCGGCTGCACGTGACGGTGGGCACGCGCGGGGCGGACGTGCCACCCGTGGAGGCGAAGGACCTCGTCGAGGCGTGGCGGCGCGGTGCGCGCAACGAGAGCGAGCGGGAGGGCGTGTGGGCGGTGCCTGTGGTGGAGACGTGGGTGAGGGGACGGGTGGAGGGGCTCGTGTCGTAGGTGTGGTCACTGGGGGGGGTGTGGTGGGATGGTGGGATGGAGAGATGTTGCGAAGGCGAGCGTTATTATGTGCACGGAGAATGGACTAACGAACGAGCGAATGTATCGATAGCTGCTTGACTCTTGGGTATGCAGCACGAGTACTGTGCGCGTGCATATCAAAGTCTCGCACAAGGTGCAGAGACGATGCCGCGCGGCACTAGGACGAGACGTCTTGTGAGTCACTGCGAAGCTGAGTACTGAGTGCGTGCGTTTCGTCGCGGAGAGCGAGCTCGTCATAACGAGCTAGGCTTGCAGGCCATCACGAAAAGATGAAGACACGTTTGAGGCTGGCGTCCGACGTCGTGCGCCTAGCTAATAACAGAGGCTGAAAAGACGCCTCTGAGGAGTGTCATCTATTCTGAGCTCGTGGTAGGCGCGAACTCTAAGCCCGATGTTGTATGTATGTGGACACAGATGAAGCGTGGAAATCGGAAGAATCGGTAGCCCGGATACCGCAACTCGCGAGCTGTACAGACCGAGCAGCGTTCGGACTAGGACAAGGACGGTCATCCCCAAACGTGGTTAACCTCCTCCCGCAGGTCGTCGCACACGACGCGCACGACGAAAATCTTACAGCGCACGCGCGGGCCCGTGGTTCGTGATGAAGTACATGCATGTGCATACTTTACTAGATGCTGACATGTACGCTTCGTCACTCGTGCACGGAGATCTTTTTGAGGAAAAGAGGCGCAGTCTAGCTGCAGTCTGGAGAGCATGCTGTAGAGGAGGCGATAAGTGCCTGATTGGCGATAGAAGCATGGTGGGAGCAGGTGGGGGCGGACGCGCGGGGTGATGCAAATGTATGGTTCGGAGGCTCGGATGCTCGGAGGGATGGGTTCATACGCACCATCTTGCGAAGGGAGTGAAGGGAAGTGCGACGAGAGAAGCTCGTAGGCGATAAGTAGTGTGTACTACACGGTTCATTCATTACAGCGTCCCATCGGGGCCACGGGCACACGCGGGAGGATCTTCGACCGAGACGGGTTCCAGAGGTCGGGTCAGGCTTCGAGCAGAGTTCTGTCGAGGCCATGCAGGGTTTCGCCGAGTTTGGCACTGTGTGAGAACGGAACCTTGAGGGAGGAGGAAGGACGGCGGGCTCGTACGGGCTCGTACGAGGTCCCAAGAAGCGATTAGCTCGAAAGATGTGAGCTCTGCCGATTCATAAGGTACATGAAGATACAAGAGTGCGCTTCATGCAGGCTAACTTGAAGAGCGAGCGGGACCGCCGCGGACGTGCCTGGGCAGAGAGATCAAAAGAGCTGAGGATCTGAGGAGAGGATCTGGTGCCTGCCTCGCCTCGCCCCGCGCGTTTTCTAGATGCGGAGCAGTGCCACCGCTATCCTGGAGAGCGCGTCCAGGGCGTTCGGACCGAACCGATCGGGACGCAGTGGTATGACGGTATTTCTGTACAAAAAAGTTTAGGGACCACAGTTAGTAGCCAAAACACACAAATTTCTTGTTTTTAAGAGTCTGCGTCCACAGTTTCTACTCCGCTCACTCCTACTGAGCACCGGACGCGCTGAACTGAGCACTGCGAGCGCCCATGCCGTCTGATCCGGCCATGGCATAGCCGCCCGACTGCCCAGAGGCTCTAAGTCTGCCATTCCATCCCTCCACCCCTATGAGCATTATAATTTGCTCGGAATCATTGGGATATAAACTAAATAGTACATAGGGTCATTATATATGTTTATTGGATGAGCTGCAATGGCAAAATCTGGTAGAAAGAGGGAGATTAGATTAGATATCCTTCGGCGCTGCCGAGATCTGCCGGGATGCCGACAACAGGCGGTTCTCAACTGAGCACTCGGAAGCGCCAACTGAGCACTGGCGGGCAACAGCTGAGTACTGCCGAACATCCCTTTTGCCCCCCTCCTGCTCCGCATCGGGCCCCCAAGTAGCACTCTGGCTGTCTAGCCGGAGCTTAGCCGAAGGAAAGCAGAACACGGACATGCAAAAACTAACACAGACATTTTTGTACAGTTCTACCATCATACAGTGGGTATGTACATAAGCGGTGGCCCCCAGCCCGGTCTCTCGCGCCCTCGACTGGATGGTGGAACGCGGGCTGCACCGTCCGCGTCGGGCATGGTGAGCACTGAGACGCGACGCAGTGTTGCGAGTTGCGAGTCACGGGGGACTCTGGCCAGCACACACAGCCCGTCGCGTCCGCTGGACGCACCGCAGAGGGCCGCGAACGGTCGGCAGAGGGTATTGATGGCGGCAGAGGACGTGGATGATTGCAGACGGAAGGGCCGGCACGGAGGGCAGATCGCGATTGGCGGAGGGCGCTTGCCATTGAACGAATGGAGAGATGGCGGGGGTCGTTGGGGCCAGCAGCGCGTCGTCTTTCCGGGGGCCCGGAGGCGGGCTGGTGCTATCGTTATCTGCAGTGGTTCAGTTACGCGAGCCCTCCCGCACGTCGGGCCACAGAGCGCGTCTGGCGCGCGTTCGTGAGAGGAGGAGTGCGGCGAGGAGGGAGGTTCTCGGACGGGGTGTCTCGAGAGGGCGGGAGAGAAGGGAAGCGGGCTGCGTGGGCAACGTTCACATGAGCGTAAATAAGGTTGGACGATGGAGAAAGAAGGCCGGGCGGCGAGGACATGACAGTCCGCCATCAATCCCATCGGGGCGCACCATGTGGGCCCTCGAGCCCCGCGCCGCCTGGCCTTGCCCCTTCCCCGCCTTATCGTATCCTCTCCTCGACGCCCGGCTGCCCTATAAACCGTACCGCCGCGCGCCATGTCCGTTTTCCTCGCGCATCCGCCCACCTCTGAGCACGCTCCCTTGCCGTCCCGCAGGCAGCCATGGTCGCCTTCAAGTTCCCCGCGTGGTATACGTACGTCGCCCTCTTCCTCATCCTTGTCCGCTCAAGCTCAGCTCGCCCTCAGCTCGCCTACGACCCAGATCGTCCTGGTCGGCATAACATGGTACGTCCTCGCCTCTTCAGTTTTCTACGTCCGACTCACCGTTTCGCGTAGTTTCGCCACTGTGGGCATGTTCTCGGCCGTCTCTAACCTCGGTGCCGGTGGTACCCAAGACGTCGCCCTCTCCGACATCTCCAACGGCGTCCTCTACGGCTTCTTCGCCATCACCGGTCTCATCAGCGGTGGTATCTGCAATCGTGCGTTCTGCCCTACTCTCTGCCTTTCAGTCTGCTCATAGCCATCCTGGCCACAGTCCTCGGTCCCCGCTTGACTCTCTTCTTCGGTACGCTCGGCTACGCGCTCTACGTCGGTGCTCTCTGGTGGTACGTCTCCCTCTCCCTTGCCGCCCTCATTTCCGTCCGGTTCCACGTCGTTTGCCACTTTTCTCCTCTTGCTGCGATCTTGCCCCGTCACGCGACCTCCCCCCTCGTTCCGATCAAAATCAAGCGTGCACATGTATGGCTTGATTTTGATTCCGCGACACCATCATCTCTCTGTCCACCAAAGATGGCTCTTGTCGTCTAGGGTCAATTTCGGACGTCCTCCACATTGCATTCCTCGCTTCGCCTCCTCGCATCGTGCCCACATGCTCACCCCCACGCCAGCTTCCAGACGCAGGGCACCCGGTGGTTCCTCATCTTCGCAGGCGCCATCCTCGGCGTGACCGCCGCCCTGCTCTGGTCCGCCCAGGGCTCGATTATGATGTCTTACCCGCTGGAGAAGGACAAGGGCAAGGCCTTTGCCATCTTCTGGGCCATCTTCCAGTTCGGCTCCTTCATCGGCTCACTCATCGCCCTCGCGATCAACATCCGCTCCGGGAGCCTCTCAGCCGTCTCGACCTCGACGTACATCGTGCGTCCCCGTCTCTCTCTTTTCCCTTTGTTTTTCGCTGACACCTGTACGTGCGCGCGCGCAGGCCTTCCTAGTAATCATCTTCATCGGCATAGCCTCCGCCTTCCTCGTCCTGCCCCCCAACCACGTCGTCCGCTCCGACGGCACCCTCGTCAAGCTCGAAGCCGCCTCCAAACCCCACGAGGAGCTCGTCGGCATGGCGCGCCTGCTCAAGGACTGGCGCCTCCTCGCGCTCACGCCCATGTTCTTCGCCTCGAACTACTTCTACGCCTACCAGGGCGCGGTGAACGCCGGGGTCTTCGACGGCCCCACGCGCGCGCTCAACGCCACGCTCGAGGGCGCGGGCGCGATCGTCGGCGCGCTCCTCATCGGCTTTTGTGTGCTCGACGGGAAGTGGCTCGCGCGGCGGACGAGGGGGTATTTGGGCCTGGGCGTTGTTGCGGCGATGACGATTATTATCTGGGCCGTGGCGCTGAGCTGGCAGGTCACGTTCGATCGGGCGGACGTCCTTGCGCCGGGGTTCAAGAAGATTAATTATAAGGACGCGAACTATAAGGGCAAGGGCGCGCTTTACTTCTTCTGTACGTCCTCTTCCTCTTCTCCCCCTTCTCTTCCTTCTGTTCGTACGCTGACGTTGACGCCCGCCCGCGCACAGTCTACTTCGGCGACGCCTGCTACCAAGCCCTCGCCTACTGGATAATGTCCGCCATGTCCAACGACCCCTTCACCCTCGCGCGCTACGCCGGGCTCTACAAGGCCCTCCAGTCCGCCGGCTCGGCGGGCTCGTTCGGGATGGACGCCGTCTCCACCCCATACCTGAACGAGCATCTGGCGAGCTGGCTGATGATGCTCGCGAGCTTCCCGTTCGCGTGGGCGGTGATCAGGACGGTCAAGGAGAGCAATTATGAGGACGAGAAGGTGGTTTATGTGGAGGATTTGAAGAAGGAGGAGGAGGAGAGGGGGGAGGTTGGGGGTGCGAGCGGGGAGAAGGAGAGTATTGAGAAGGAGTGAGCGGGCGGGGGCAGACGTTGTGTGTATAGGACGAACGGACGGACGGACGTGTGCCCGCGCGCGACGTATACGTTCGCGGTCACGACTGAGTTATGCGATATCGATATCCTTTTCTTACGGTTCCTCACGATAAATGGCCTCTCTTGGGATGTAGCTAATGTCTGGCGGACGTTGTAGGTGTGTCTGTGGGACGCTTGGGCGCCGTGTAATGGTACTTCTTCTCGTTGACGTCTTGGAATGGTGGTTTAGTTGGTTATTTAGCTGGATGCCGTGTCGATCCTTTGCGGTGCAGGCTAGTACATACCAAGGATCTTCGCCAAGAGCGAGTCTGAGCCGCCGACGACCCTTGCGAGCTTGGAAGCTGTGGGCGACATTGCGCGCGCACGGCGCGCCGAATCTGGTCCCGTTCCCGTGTTCAAAGGGGGGGGGGGACGCCCGAGATCCACGAGGCACGTACAGTCCATCAACGGGCCTGGAAGTTTCCCGCGGGCTTGGGACGTCCTAGGACGTCCTGTCCTAGTCATCGCCCCCACCCACCGCGGGACCGAAGGCCCCCGTGCGCGGCCTCGTACTGCCTTCTATCGATACGCACTCCAAGTAGTTATCAGTCCGAGCCCGCGCTCGACGCGTACCGCCCCCTCAACCGCGACCGCGATGGCGCCCCCGTCGCGTCCCCTTCCCTCGCGCCGCCCCGCCAGCTCCCTCCCCAAGGGCGGTGGTGGCATCCCATGCCCCCTCTCCAACCCACCCAGCACCCCTGCTGCTAGCGGCCGCAAACCCGCCTCAGGAGGAGGGGGCAAACCCGCCCCGCGCTCCCCCGTCGACACCGACTGCACCGCGTACGCCCGCACAGACCCCTTCGCGGCGCTCAACGCCCTGCACGTCCTCCTCTCCTCGCTCCCCTCCCGCCCGGGCGCACACGCGCTCCGCTTGAGGCCCGAGGAACACCGGCTCGCGCTGCACCTTCTCGCGCTGCTCGAGCCCTTCGTGGGGCTCGCCCCGTGCGCGAGCCGCGCGGCGCTCGCGCGGTTACCGACGGAGGTGCTGGACCAGGTCGCGTTTTGGGTCGAGGGGAGGCAGGACGCGTTGAGCTTGGCGAGGACGTGTAGGAGGATGTGGGCGGTGGTGGGGGAGAGGCATGTGCAGTATCGGGTGGTGAAGGCGAGGCCGGGGGCGTTGAGGGTGTGGCATCATTTGGTTGTGAGGAGGGCGTTGGCGAGGAACGTGAGAAGGTTGGAGATATTGGATGAGAGGGCTGGGAGGGGGGAGGAGGCGGTGCCGAGGGAGGTCGTGCTTGGGGGAGGGGGCGTGAGGGATACGGACTTTGACAGCTCGGGGGACGAGTTGGGGATGCACGCGAAGCAGGAGAGGTATGTGCTTGCGGCGCTGGCGAGGATGGGGGCGTTGAGGAGCGTGAGGTGGGCGTGTAGCCACTCATTGGTGTCGTTCGCGAAGGTGTGGGACGCGCTTGAGCGGGGCGGGAGTGTGGTCGAGGTGGAGGGGGAGGACAACGCGGTGTTCCAGCCCGCCTCGACCGCGGAGGAGTCGGAGTCTGATGGCGAGGGCGGGGACGGTGAGGACGCGCAGGGGGCAGGGAAGGAAGACGGGGAGAAGCGGCTGGTGGTGAGTGCTACTGTCCGCTGTAGCAGACGGACGACGCGAACGTGGATTGCCTATCGCAGCTGCACGACCTCAGGACCGCCGTCCTCCGCGGGAGCAAGTCCACCTTCGGGGCGGCCAAGAATCCCGACCTGTCGCGTATCTCCTCCATGCTCCACCACTGCCCGAACCTCGAGGTGCGTCCCCTCCTTATCCTCTTTGTACTGACCGCGCACTGACCGCGCGCAGACGCTAGACATCAGCTACCTCCCGCGCAACCAGCCCGGGTTCCTCAACCCCGTCGCGGACGACTTCCTCCTCACCGGCCGCTGGGCGTCCCTCCGACAGCTCACGCTCTCCGGCCTCTGGTGCTCCCCGCACGCCGGCCTCGACGCCTTCCTCGCCTTCCTCTCCGCCCACCTCGCGCTCGAGGTCCTCCACCTCGACCTCACCTTTGGGGCAGCGGGCGCGGGCAATGGGGCTGCAGCCCCGGAGCTCGCGGCTCGCCTGAAGTTCCCGCCTGGGTGCCTCCCGCGCTTGCGCGAGATCAGGGCGAGCAGGGACGTCGTCAGCGCTTTGCTCGCGTGCCCCGCGAGCCCCTCCGAAGACGGAGATCGGGATTCGGAGCACGCAGCGACGAACTCGAGGCCGCTCGAGACGATCAAGGGCGTGCGGCTGGCCGGGCCCGCGCGCGACCGCGCGTTCCTGGAGAACTTGAGGGCGTTTGGAGGGCAGACGGTGAAAAGGCTCGAGCTTGCGGGATGGAACGATATCGAGGACATGCGGAGGCTCGTCGAGTGCGTGCCTCGACTTACGTGGCTTGACCTTGGGCGGAGGACGGCGGCGGGACCGGGCGCTGCTGCTGCTGGAGCCTCTACAGCGGCGTCCGGTGCGTCTGGGTCTGCGGGGAGAGGCCTTGCGGTTACACACGCCCCGGTCACCAACCCAGTGAGTCCGCAACGCTGTACGTTATCATTCCGGACGTTCGCTAATGGCACGTCCGTCGTCGACAGAGCGAATGGGCGAACGTCCTCGCGCAGCTCCCCGAGCTCACGACCTTCCACGGCGTGCGCTTCTTCCACGCCGTCGCGAGCACGAGCGCGGACCCCGGCGCGGCCCTACACCTGTCGATGTCGGACCGCAGCCGGACGCGCAAGAACGACGAGGTGGCGAGCGTGCTCGCGTGGCGCTGCCCGCGCCTCCGCCGGCTCGACCACTGGGACGCTGGCTCTGGGGACGGAGCGGGACGGGTGGTCGTGCTCGTGCGCGATGCGGAGAGGGTGAGGTATGAGGTTAGGAGGATCAAGGCTTGAGGGGAGATGTGAGAGGGGATGGACGTTTGGGTTGTTTTTTATGCACTGCATGCTATGTAAAAGCGTCGCTTTATACCTCAGAGACCCGGACTATTATGCAGCTTGGTCGTCAATGTCGACAAGCAACCATCTTCACTAGTCCTCCGCGCGTCGGGATTTTGAGAGGGAAATACATGCGTTCGAGCTAGGCCAGAAGCACCTGCAACGGCGGGGGGTCGTCGAAATGTTGTACAGTATGGATTCATGTATGCTTTCTGGGTGTGCGATCTCGATCACTCCCCGCTCTCTCCATCAAGGCTGGCCACTTCCAGCGCGTCTTGGACGTCGCCCTCGTCGCTGTCGCTCGAGTGCTCCCCGTGGTGCTCCCAGTATCCTGCCCCGTAGTCCAAGAACAATTCTTGTCCGGCTGGGACGCTGCCGGCTGAACAGAGTCAGTACAGACCTTCGATGACAGCTGGACTCGTGTGAATGCTTACTGGTGACGAACAGGAGCTTGCTGTCTGCGTCGACTCCGGTGCCTAAGATGCTCGTCAGCGTACGTGACTAGTCGTCAGGAGAACTCGCTTTACAGGTCGCTACCGTGTTGATCAACCCCTTGTCCAGGTGATCGTTCAGACACCTCGTTGGGTCGCCGACGGTAGCCGCGTCTTGCACGATGTTGGTATCTGTCACTGTGAAGAAGTAGTTTAGGCCTCGGTGGTCGTTGAGCATCGCGTGCGAGGCGTCTATGCTGTGAAAGATCAGACCCGATGAGCGATGGTGGGAATGTGATGTTCTGCGGCGGAGGTCTTACTCAGAGTTTTCGACGAGGTGGGGGTATACTTCTGCGATATATTCTGAGACAAAATCAGGCTGTCAACACATTGGTTTGTGCGGCACAACAAGCAGAGAAGGCTGACCTCCCAAGAACACGTCTTTCTTCAGGTCACGGGTAGCAAAGGCTCCCAAGCCCCATGTCCCGATCTTGACCGCGAGGTTCTGAAGGTTGAGTTAGCACATGTCAGTCATCTGTGAGAATGGATATACCGGTTTCTTATCTCGTTGATAGGACATGTTGTTGCAACAATGCTTCGCGCGCTTCTTTCCCTTTCCTGACGCAAATCGAAGACCCGTTAGGCAACCTGAGTCCTCTATGGCCAAGTATGTCACCTGTTCGACTACTCGAGAACGAAGTCAATACCTGCGGGGCCTGATAAAAATGTACTTCGCACCTCCGCAACGTGCACCAATCAGGACTGCACTCCCAACCACCAATCCGACACGGACAAGAGCCCGGGTTGCACTTCTGGCTCTTCCCACACACTTGCTTGCACCCTCGGGGAGAATTGGTGCCTAGGGCGTGTCAGTCTTCTGTTATTATGGCGAATCCAAGGGGCCGTACAGGTCTGCGGACACCGGCACCGCCTCTGGCATTTGATTCCGTTGATCTTGCAGTAGCAGCGGTTGGCCTCGGTGCATGGGCCTGCGTGGGTGCAGAAGTTCACTCTGCAGCCGAGGTCGTGTGAGGCGAGCATTTGGGTGACTGAGAACTCAGAGCGTGTGTCTCGCTCACCTGTCGAGCGTTGGGGACAATGCACTAGCGTGACTCTCGAGCAGCAGCGAAGGCGCAGTGTTACTGTCCGGAAACAGGAACGCTCTGTGTATGAACACCTGTGTGGCGCACCAAGCACACACGGTTCAGTGGATCGGCGGGCCGGACAATGCATACGGAAACACACATTCATACAGGTTGAGCGACAGAGCTGGGCAAGCTCACACGGGAGCTGGTCCGGGAACAGCCTAAGGATGTCTACAACGTCTTGGTCTACCGCGAGGACGTCGAGGTCCTGCGCGTCTTGAGCCGGTGCTCGTCCTCGCAATGGACCCACTTACCCGGAACATCTCCTCGCTTGCGGTGCGGAAGCAAGACGGACCACATGTTTTGCGCGAGACGTTGAACAGACGCGCGTTCTGCTTCTTGCGCGGTACGTGCGATACAGGAGGGGCGATGACTTCTGAGGGAGAAGAGAGAGACGCACGACAGTGTATGGGCACAGTTGGGCGAGGCGATGATGCACGCGCGACTTACTGTGTGTCATGCAGAGGAATTCATTACAGTGGACGGAGGAACAAAAAAGGGCAGTAGAGCTATTTACGGATTGCCAGAGGTGCGAGGGCGGAGGGGACTTGAGGGTCTCGAGATCTACGTTCGCGCGAGAGGGGATCATGTCGCTGACGCCGCCGCGGCATGAGTAGAAATCGCCGAGCGAGGGAGACGAAGAGGACATACCGACGACCCATCGCGGCCACCAGCCCATTCTGGCCGAGAGCGATGGGGAAGAAGGGAACGACGTGCTTGTCCATCTCCGCGAGCGAGATCTCGTCCTGATATAGAGTCCATACGGCGTCGAGTGCAACGAGCTTGTCTGCATGCGCGGGGGCGACGGTGGTAGTATCCGGACGAGGCGCAGGATAGCAGGAGACGAGGAAGGGGAAAAGGAGACAGACTACTCACAGTCGACATCAAACCAGTCGGTCTGCCATGCGAAGGACTTGTACGGCCGCGCGAACCGGCGCAAGCGGCGTTCCCTGGCCATCTTGCCCTCATCGGCGTATGGGATGAAGCGCAAAACGTCACCCTCGCCGTCATGGCGGATGCTGCGCGCGGCGGGCGTGCACGCTTCGTATTTCGGGTACGCATAGTCCGTGGAGGATGCGTCGTCAGCCGATACGATATCGGCGGAGAGGGGTACGCGAGAAGCTGAAAGCGTCGGGAACCATTGGGTGTAGACAGCCTGAGGAACGACGGCGTCGTCGTCGATGTCGACGTCCATGCGGTTGGCGGCGGGGCGCTCGACGTTGACATGAGCTATAAGGTCATCAGAGGAGATTGAGGGCGCATCAAGGTCAGCTTGAAGGCTACGAAGAAGCTGGGCGGAGTGGGCGGGCTCCCAAGCGTAGAAGTCGTTCCAAGCGTTGCGGTAGGCGTCTTGGATGGCGTCGGGGATGCGCCGGAGTGCAGCATAACGTTGGCGATGTGCACGGAGAACGTCGTTCAGATCGTCGTCGCCATGAGGGCTATCGGAGTCGGACATCGCGCAACGGGGAGAAGGGACCGTAAAGCAAACCAGAGATCGGGATGAGGATTTCTGACAAGTAGAAAGCAAGGATGTAAAGAGAGCCTCTTTCGCCAGAAGAGCGCCGGCTTGTAATCAGCAGGTGTAAGCAGACGCGCCCAACGAGGTCGCTCATCAATCGACCGTCCAAGGCTCTCGGCCATGTATTCGGGGGCAATTAGATAGTAGCTTGTATTCTGGATGAACGGCCTTGCGCAAACGCAATATATCATACATGAAGACCCGGAAGGCGATAATTGTACTCAAACATTGCTCAAACAATTCGGCCCGACGTGACGCAATATTATTTGGGACTCACGGTCAAGCGAACGTCTACCGCGGTCGCAAATCTAAGAGTTCGAACTTTACTTCCCAAGCGCATAGTCCGCTTCCATGCGCAACAGAGTGTTACGCAACGTCTCCAGGAACTCGATGGGCATGCCTATTGTCGGCGGCGCCCAGGGCAAGACGACTCCATGCGTCCCGTGCAACTTGAACGCCGGCCACTCCTCGGGATCTTGGGAAGGATCGAGCACGGTGACAGCCTGTGGCCCGGCAGGTGAGCCCGGAGGTGGATGGCTCAACACGAGCGTGGCCGGATCACCCCAAGTCGAGAGCCAGTTGTAGAGCTTCCAACAGCACCAGCAACACTTCTTACCCACGCCAATCGCGCACTCGGGAGCCTGCGAAGAGCAGGATATAGCGGTAAATGCAAGACACACCGGAGAGACTAGGCCAGGCTGCATACCGTGAACACCGCCTTGAGCGCATCGGTCTCAGCTTGCTCCAAGCCAAGTGCCGCTCGCGCCTGTTCTGCAGAGCTGTCGGTGCAGAATGTGCAACCCAGACCCATCATTGCGGCCTCCGCGTGGACACGAACGTTGGCGTATGTGGAGTTCTGGGGAGTGATCTTGTCGGCGAGTGCTCGTGCTTTCATTCGGATAACCTCTCTCGTGAGTCGTGTAGGTTTGTCTGCCGCTGCGTTCTGGACGTACGCGCGAACGTCGTAGTCAGTCATACGTGCAGCTATCTCATCGACGAGCTTTGCACGATGTGCAGCGCGCTCCGCTTCAGACGTCAGTCGGATCGGATCGGGAACCACGACGAGCCAGGGCTCGATATCTGGAGGGACTTGCACGTGGTTCGGCCGCCTCATCTCTCGGCTCCACACCACCGCCGTCGCGGGCCCAGTGAGCGCGCGCAGACGCTGTAGTAGCATCGCCCCTGGACGTGTCTCATGGCGGTCAATGGGGTCGTGCTCTTCACATGTAATCAAAGTGAGTGTGAGAAGCAGGCACGGCGCCACAATACATACCGTCGTCAGCACCGTAGCCGGATCCAGGCTCGATGTATCCCGAGATCGCCTGGCAGCTCAAGAGCTTGTCGGTTGCGGAGGATTCGACGAAGTTGACAATCAGGTGCAATGCAGCTGCCGCGTCGATACATTCCTCTTCGGAGATTGTCTTGTAAGGATTCATTGGTGACGGACTGAGGAGGGCGCTCTCCAGTCTGCGGAAGGCCTCGGTGAAGACGCGGATCCAGAGCGCGAGATCCTTGGGGCACTGGAGACGAACGTGCCGGTCCTCGAGAAACAGACCAACAGCCGCGAGCCTGGCCTCCAGTTCGCGAGACCAGACTTTGGTCCGCCAGGGGAAGACCTTGGGTCTGAACTGATCTTTGAGGGTGCCGTCGTCGTTGTCAAGCGCCGTGGCAAAGTCATCGAGAGCGTCTGTCGGATGTCGCGTGAACGACTTGCGAATGGATAGAAGCCGGCTGGCGTGTTTCGGGTATCCTGCACGGACAATGTAACACATAAAGTCAGGACCAAACTTGTTGACCAGCTCTGGGTCGGCGCTGAAAGCGCGCAAGACAGTGAAAACGTTCGCGGGATGTTCGCCGGGGCTGAGCATAGAAATCAGCATGGATTGCGAATACGGCGGGCAGCACGCACTGAGGGATGTAAGAAAGATCAAGGATGGACTCGACGCTCTGTTGCTTGGATAGCTTTTTCAGGCCGAGAAGTGCACGACCGGGCGCGTAAGAGGGATTATGGTCCATGATGGCTGCATTCGAGACTCCGTCTTCAGGCAGAGGAGGAACTAGGAAAGCGTTCCCGGGATCCCTGGCTGTCACAACAAGGCCGGAAGCTGTACCATCTTGGAGTAAGACGGAAGTGACGGCGAGAGGGGCCTGAGGATGAGGCTCCAGGGCGGGGGCTGAGGATGCATGCTCGTTGCAGGAAGCGGATGATTGGGTGGGTTCTGAGATGGTCGTAGTCGAAACGTCGGATTTTGAAGGGTCTTGCGAAGGAAGGGACCCGGTGGTCAACAAATTTGCGATATGCTGTAACGGGTTGAGTGAGGCGGACTTCAAGTTGGCCGGCCGTTGTATTTTGGGTCGATGGCCGGAAAGGATCGTGGTGAGAGCTGTAATGTCTGCAGATAACTCTGTGTACATGTCAGTGACACAAAGTGCAGAGATCATCTTGGGGGAGAGACTAGAGGGGGCACTGGCATGAGTCAAAGAAAGGGGCAAGCGGTTCAAAGAGCTGCGTGACGTCCGCGTCACCGATCGTGTCGCCGCAGGGGACGAGTCAGAACAGGAAGGAAGTATGTAAATGCTGGTTCGACTTCCAATATCCGTACCACATAACAATGGTACGCATGCTTCGAGTAATACCGTACGTATCCGCCTGTGCGATATAATCCACTCCAAAGGTTCACTCTCGACGTTCAATAGCAAACTGTGCAGAGGCCAGTGAGCGAACGGGGTGCCACAAGAGTGAACTAGAGTAGAACATACGATGTCAAGATATTCCCGTTGACGCGTACACATCGTCTAAGCACTGCAAGGAGGCGGTTGCGAATGGCGTGCCCAGACGTAGTGACCGACCAACCCAAGACTGAAGGAGCCGTGAAATGTCACGCGTGGGGGCCATATAGCGGGGGTCACAGGTCTGTCACTATCGTCACACAGTCGTCACCGGGCCGCATGCTGAACTCGGGACGTGCAGCCAACGTGAGCTTCGACGACGACCGTCTCCTCTATCCCAACTTAACCTCCCTTCTCGTCCGTTGACAGCGATGGCGGAGCGCGTGAACCCGAGCATGCTCTTCGCCAACTTCAACCAGGACTTTACGTGAGCCTTAGTTCAATGCTCGCCTCTCCGCGCCTGGCTTACCCTACCAGATGCATCTCCGTCGGTACGAAGAAGGGGTATAGCATCACTAACTGTGATCCTTTTGGGAGGGTATATACCATGAGTACGTTCTACCTGCTCTCTACATGCGCTCTCATCACTTACACTCATACAGATGATGGAGCACGTGGAATTGTCGAGATGCTCTTCTGTACCTCTCTCCTCGCCCTCGTCGGAGCAGCCGACCACCCACAGTCTAGCCCCCGGAAACTTCAGATTGTCAACACAAAGGTATGTTTCCTACGCGACATTGAGACGTTGGGCAACGCGCGTTGAATGGTCGCCTTCCACCTCTCCGGTATGTGGACACTTTCTGATCCCCCGTTCGCCCGTAGCGGCAATCCATGATCTGCGAGCTCCTCTTCCCTTCCTCTATCCTCGCCGTCAAGCTCAACCGCAAGACACTCGTTATTGTCCTCGAGGTTGAAATCTACATCTACGACATCTCTAACATGAAGCTCCTCCATGTCATCGAGACAACACCAAACCCAAATGGTACGTCCGCCTACATTCTGCACGCGCCCGCATACCCATACGCGCCTCGCAGCCGTCGTCGCTCTCTCTCCCTCCGCCGACAATTCCTACCTCGCATACCCCTCGCCCGTCCCTTCTCCCGCACTCTCCCAAGCTTCACCCGCCCAACAACCCGCCCCGCCCGCTGCAGCACCCTCAACAGGCGACGTCCTCCTCTTCTCGACACGCTCCCTCACAGTCGCGAACGTCATCCAGGCGCACAAGTCGCCCATCTCCGCGCTCTCCCTCAACAGCACCGGCACCCTCCTCGCGACCGCGTCCGACAAGGGCACGGTGATTCGCGTCTGGAGCGTGCCCGGGGCGGAGAAGCTGTACCAGTTCCGCCGCGGCACGCGCGAGGCGCGCATTTATTCGCTCAACTTCAACCTCGTCTCCTCACTCCTCGTCGTCTCCTCCGCGCACGATACCGTTCATATCTTCAAACTCGGCCAGGGCCGCGGTGGTGCGGGCGCGGGTATGGCGGTGACGGCAAGTCCTGCGAGTCCCGCGGGGTCGATCGACAGCCGAGAGGGCTCGCAGGGGCTGGACGGAGGGTATGAGGCGTACGTGGACAAGAAGAAGGGGAGCAGCGTCTCGTGCGTCATCTCTTGCACCCTTATGCGCGCCTTGTTGTCCGCTCACTAGGAATTGTTGGTGTGTAGGTCGGCGCTACGACGGCGATCGGCGCACCTAACGAAGAACCTGACCGCGTCCGTGGGCGGCTACCTGCCCAACACGCTCACGGAGATGTGGGAACCCTCGCGCGACTTTGCGTTCCTCCGGCTCCCGACGAGCGGCGCGCGGTGTATCGCTGCGCTGAGCGGGTGCGTCTTGTTCCCCGACGCGTTTGACGATGATGTTCGCGCGAGTGAGATACTGACGCGTGTGGTTGTGGCGGGACAGGACGATGCCGCAGGTGATGGTGCTCTCGTCCGAGGGCTACTTCTACTCGTACAACATCGACCTCGAGAACGGCGGCGAGTGCTCACTTATGAAGCAGTATAGGTGCGCCTGCCATTCCTCAGCCGTCCTGAAGGCGTCTGACGCGCTCTTCCCTTTCCCTGCTACATAGTCTACTCGACTCGAACGACGAAGCGAACGAGTGACAGCCGGACTCCTCTTCGTTCTCTCGACTTGCTGTTCGAGTCTCTGTCTGTCTCTCTTCCCCTCTTCGTTTGGATTGGATCCCGGACAGTCCGCGTTGCGTCTCGCTCGTCCTGTCCCGTCGATGTCAATGTCACGATCTCTCACGCACGTTCCTGTCGCGCTACCATACGTGTAATCATACTGAGTGTCGAGCTTATGTCCTACGCTGGTGGTCGGTGGGGAGTAGCCCTATGTAGGATGCCCCTGAACGTCGGGTCGGTGTCGGTAAGATGTCTCCCGTCGTACCTTCAAGAGGGTATGGGACAAGTACCGCGGGAGAAAAGAAAATGTGATAGATGCATGTATGGTGGGATAGGGACGACATAAACGGGACCAAAGCAGACACGTCTAGAAGTAAACTGGGAAAGTTACTCGATCGCGGATGCGCGGTAGGTGACCACGAGCCGCCAGATGTTGTCGACCCCTTGCGACGGATCGCGCTGGCCGTTCTCATGCTGTGTCAGGCCTTGCACTAAGTCGACGTGCAGGCAGCGTGGGTGGAAGAACATCTACGTCCAGACGTGTGAGGTGTCGCCTACTACCGGGGAGGAACGAAGGAGAGGCGTACGTGATTCCAGTGGTCGATCAGCTGCGAAGCGGGGCCCTTCTTCGTGCGCCTCATGACTGTGTCGATGCCTTTGACGATGAAGAATGCTGGAGCACTACAGTCAGCCCCTAGACCGGTCCGATTATCCACCACAGCAGTGGCACACTGACCGAAGATAAACCCGGCCGGCACCGCGAGCGGCGCAAGCCCGGACACGACGCGGTTCATAGGCGACAGCGAGCCCGCGACTCGCACGTCGTGTAGGAACTGCCGCCAGTCCTGCTCGCTCACGTCGTGCTCCACGAACGGATGCGGCGTCTCCACCTCCGTCCCCGCCTTCGTCGCCTCCGGCGCTACGTACGGAAAACCGCGGTCGAGCATCGCGCCCTTGCTTAGGAGCACGAGCGGTTGGAATGGGGCGTACGTGAGTCCGTGGGCGGGGGCGCGCGAGAAGCACTCCGGAGGCGGGTTGAGCAGGGACTTGGGGCTCTTGCCAGGGGCGAAGTTCTTGACGTGCTCCATGAAGCCCGTCACGTTGTCCCCTGAGAGCTCGCCGGGCGCACGAGTACCGCTGGGGGCGGGCGCAAAGCAGGATGAACTTGGGGAGGGCGCGAAGTAGGATGGCTTTGGGGGAGGCGAAGGGAGCTCAAACTTGTGTGGGTCCGCGGCCGCGCGCGAGCTGGAGGGGCCGGGTTCGCCTCCGGAGTGGTAAGGGGGCGGAGGGTCGCTAGCGTCGGTATAGCCCAAGTCAGTTGGGGATGTGCCGTAGGAACTGGATTTGTGTAGAGGTTCCATTGCTCTGGGCGATGGTGGAGAGGGAGCCAAGGAGTCTTGAGGGGTGCAGGGCAGTGATCTCCAGTCACTTTGGACCCACTGTGCTAACGATTTTATATGGCGGCAGAGCCATTCGAGAAAGTAGTAGTCGCCACTACGCAACTTGTCTGCCATCGCGGCGCTCTCTCCGAGCACAGCTACCCTCCAGCGACTAGGTTATCGGTGCTGCTTCCGACGAGTGAAGTACTAGTACGTCAGCAAGATTGTGCAACAAGAGCCATTGAACTCACCTAGACCGCACAGCACCAAGGTCCTACTTCAAAACCTGCCCAAGTGCAGGCATCCTACGAGAGCTACTGGTGGCTCGTCCGGGGCACAATAACTCACTGGACGGAGCCTTCCACCGAACAGACTTGACAGGACCGCCGTGGTTCTATTACGCCTTGAGTTTGTTCATAATTATATACTGCCTAAGAGCTCAGAAAGAGCATCGAATACTTTTGTTGCTCTATAGACGAGATATGGCGCGGTATATGGGCTCCGTTGGCGACAGGGTTTGTTTTGATGCAGCTGACAGAGGAAGAGCCTGACCAAAGCTCTGCGAAAGGCAAGCGAAAGGGTGCCGTCCGCGGTGGCGAGAAGCCAGAAATAAACAGCGTAACATTGACTCACATGTTGGCCAATTCATCACGGCCTAATGGTCTAGAAGTATGATACTCGCTTTGGGTTGTCACCTGCATGCGAGTGGTCCCGGGTTCAATTCCCGGTTGGGCCCAATTTTTTGTCTTTTTATGCTGTGGAGATTATGTTGTATGCATCCTTTTTCTTGAAGGTCACGTCTCAGGGTATGAAGATTCCGAGACGCGTAGTAGCGGGAAGAAAAGGCAAAGAGGTAAGTCATGAAGTCCGCACGATGTCACATACACGTGCTTGTGATGGAGCGCGTTTGAACGCGCCTTCTGGGTCCGACGGCTACATTGCGCAGGACTGCTTGCAACGCTCTTCTTGCGCTCATCCTCTCACCCATTTGCTGTAACCCGCCGCTTACGGATTTCTTTGTGTCAAAAAGAACTCCCGTTAGCAATGGCGACACCTGCAGGGCCTTCACAGACGGTGCCGTCCGTGCTCCTCCCGGAGCTCCTGGGTTTCATCCCGCAATTCCTTCTCGACGACATCATCAACACCGCCAATGATGAGGCGCGACAAAGTATTGACGCCATGGAGCAGTTTCTCCAGCGCTGGGCTGAAGCCCGCGCGGAGAAGACCCCGGACTGGGACCCAACTCAAGAGATTGAACAAGGCCTCGTCGCCTTTCAGACCCTCCTCGAGCACCACCTCGACGTCGCCTTTGATTTCTTTGAGGCCTGGTCTATGCGAAACATCTTCGCCATCCCTGCAGATCTCCCTATCATTGTGCCGCATCAGGCGGGACTACATCTAGATCACCCACCGGAGCGAGAGGCGGAGTTGTTGGCAGAGATCGACGAGCTGAGACGGAAGCTACACGCGGTACGTCAGGCATACATGGTATTCCTACCTCTCCCACTCACATGCTCTCTGTCTCTTTTTACCTCCGCTAGCAACGCAAACTCAAGCGGCTCTTCACTCGTGCCGTCCACAAGTCCTCCAAAACCCTCGCCCACTCCCGCGCCCGCCTCGACCGCCTCGCCTTCCTCCGCTCACCCCACCTCCAGACCCTCCTCGCGCTCCCCACAGAGCTTCAAAGCATGTATGACTCCGTGTCTGCCCTGCCTCCCGCCGACGCGTCTGCGGCTGCGCTCGATCTCGGGGCGGCGCCTGAGCCTGGAAAGCGGCCGTGGGAGACGAGCAAGACTGGGTACGTCAACTGGGCCGTCGAGCAGCTTATGGAGCGCGCGAAGGAGAAAGCGCGCAGTGAGCAAGGCGAGGATGGTGCGTTCAGCGAGGGGAGAGCGGAGGTCGCGGCTGCTGCAGCTGCGGTGCAGGCGGTTGGGCGGGTAGAGGATCTGAAGGCGGCGGTGGAGCAGGCTGGTGGGACGTTATCGCACAAAGGGTCAAATAAGGGTAGGGGTGAAGGAGTTGAGAGGATGGATACGCGAACAGGCTGAGGTGGACGGATTGGCGTTCTGTGAGTGTATGATATTGCTTTCACTTTGTACGGATCCCAAGTGTTGTATTTTACCCTTTTCTTTCACACGAATTAGTGTGATCGCCATCAAGACTCCCACTACCTTACTGACTGCGAGTCGTCTACGTCCACCGAATTGGGAAGTTATACCGTCGTTATGATGGCCTTACATCTTCGTCCGGGCTCGCGTGGCGGAATATCTTGGATGGAATCGTTAAAGACGGGTGTGTTCTGGAAATACGGGAGTCGAGTCTACGCCGGGTCACTCAAAAATGTGTTCCACCAGTACCCGGAATGGAAGGCGCGTAGTAACTGCACGTATTCCGTAGGGAAACACGGGAAGCACTCCCCAGGGATGTGTCGGAACATCGCACGCCCTGAGGTACGCCGCCGTGGCAAAGTAAATTCTAACAGCCCATCTTTAGAACCGTACTGACTCAAGCCGTCCGCCCGCCATCCACGATGATACTAGAGAAAAGTGAATCGACATGTCAGTATGTGTAACGCGTCCCAGTAAAGGACTGAGCACTCACTCGCTGCCCGTACAGAACGAACTCGCGTCGCTCGCGAGGAAGGTCATCACACCACGCAATTCGTGTGTCTTCCCGATCCGCCCCAGCGGGATCTGGCTCGATGCATATTTGAGCCCCTCTGGGTTCTCGATGAGGTCCTTGATCAGCCTTTGAGGAACCAAAAGGTGTGAGTTGGGACCTTGACAGAGGCGCGAGACGAGACGCACGCGGTCTGAATGTACCCAGGGCTGACGGTGTTGACGCGGATGCCCTGAGAGCCAAGCTCGACGGCCATGCTACGGGCGAGCTGGTGGAGGGCGGCCTTGGAGGTGTGGTAAGATACGGTTCGGAATTCTCGCTGTGCAGTGCGGGTGGCTGTTAGCGCGAGCTGACTAGATCGAGCTGCGAGGGACCATACTTCGAAGGAGATGTGTCCACAGATGCTGGCGAGGAAGATGATGCTTCCCCCACTGCCAAAGCGGACCATCTGCTTGCCTGCTGCTTGGGCGGTGAAGAGCGCCCCCTTCAAGTTAATCTCCATGACCTAGTTGAATCGCAGTTAGTAGCGATACTTCTGGAGAAGAACGCACACTGACGCGTTGGAACTGCTCGTCTGGGTAGTCAAGGCTGGGCATGTCGCCGACGAACACGCCAGCCCCAGCTACGCAGACATCGAACCGCCCTTCTTTGTCTCCAATCGTTTCCGCAAGCTTTCGCATGCCATCCTGTACGATTATGAGTTCCTGATACATTCCGACTTCCAGGGTAAGAGGAGGACACTCGCCTGGCTACGAACATCCCCGTGCACGTACTCCAGCCGTCCTGCCCCTTGGAGCTTGGTCAGGTAGTCGCGCACCGCCTTCCGGTCATCACCAGGCTGCTCGGAAAGGTCGACGCAGTAGACGGCTCGTGCGCCCGCCTCGGCGAGCGCCATGGCCGTCTCGAGCCCGATCCCACGGTTCGCGCCGGTAACGAGCGCGACCTTGTCTGTCAGCGCGAACTCGTGCGTGAATAGCGAAGATGTCGCCGCTGGAAGATGAACAAACCAAGATTAGCTAGATCAACCCTTGACAAAGGTTCCAAGTGGACGACGCACGTTTTCCAGGCGTCCTCGCTGCGGCGATTGCGCGCTCGACACCAACAGGTCCATAGGACGGAGAAGCGTCGAGGGTAGAGGAGGACATGTTGCAGTAAGAACGATCCGGGAGAGAGTGATAAGGTTTCGACGGATAGAGGACACGGAATATATGTGTAACCTTACGCCTGCGGCGCCGACGGATCAAGGTTTGAATAACATGTCGAACCCTCCGACGGAAGAAGCACCTAACGTCTTAGGTGCTTTCTCCGCCCTGGGCTTGAACCAGAACCGGCGATCCGAAGCGTGGATACTGCTGCGACACGTGCACCAGCATGAGGCTCGGCCCGTACCCAGTGCCCAGTACTTGACGTACCAAGGATGCTGCACACTCCTTCCAATCCACGCGTCTTTCAGTGGAAGCATCGAAGCCGCCCTGTCACCGGCTTCCATACACGCCGAGGGAGAGATTGAATAGGCTTCAAAGGGAATTCAGACTCTGAGAAAACGGTGTCTGTACTCGGGCCCCTGTCATACATGCGCGTACCTAGAGGGAGTGCCGCGATTGTCCGCCCGGACCGAAGGAGAGCGAAATCGGGCTCCCGTATGACCGAGGACAACGACATCTTCTTCCATTCTCTCATAGCATGTTCCATCGCCTATTTTTCCAGCTTCCGGGCATTCTATGACAGCGCCCGTAACCCGTGGGGGTATCAGATAACGTAGTGCAACCGAGCGTGCGGAGATCTGTAAACCGACGCTATGCACCGGAGATAGTAAGTACCTAGGAACATACCGTGCTGAGGGTACGTACCTGCAAATGGCGGGTACGTATCCTCCGCTCGTGAGTCCGCAAAGGAGTACGAAGACGCACTCAATTACAATGTCAGCCGTGGATAGTACGTTTTCAGAGTTTACGCGGTTGTTACGGGCAATGTACTAGTGTGTCGCGACCGTGTTTGTTTAAGCATACGTTACTATTGCTGAGATGAACAGAGATAGGCCAATTGATGAGGTTGGCAGGACAATGTCAAGTTCAAGAGAGGTCACCGGCGTTACAGGGTACTTGAAGAGTCAAGGCGAATGGCAGTCAGATTTGAAGTTTGTGCCAACAACCAATCTTGATGGCATCAGACGCGTCGTGACATTTTCACGTGCCTCGTGACCATAGTCACCTCTCAAGCTACCGGCGGAATGCAGCCAACGCACAGCTCGGGACAGCATCGGCATGCGAGACAACAGTGAGGTGTATAGGACGACAACTCTATCCACATGGTACATGATACATGGCTCGTAACGGCAGAATACATTTTATCTCGCCATTTTGTGTCTTCAGCAAGTGCCACAACATAGTCCATCCCCCGATTACCACGCAGTATGACCTCCATCAACGACGATACTACGACAAAGTACAGTTTAGACACAAACCATTGTGAGAGTGAAAAGAAGCAAATACTCACTCGCTTCCAGTAACGAATGAGCTGGCGTCACTCGCGAGGAACGCCATCACACCACGCAGCTCTTCTGGGCGGCCGAAGCGCTTCTGGGGGTTTCCGTTCGCGAAGTAGTCCAGCGCGGCCGTGTTGCCCACGATATCACCGGCAAGCCTTCGAGCACAAAATCAGATAAACATGTAACAGCGAGAAAAGAATGCTCACTTCGTCATGATGGGTCCAGGGCTGACCGAGTTCACCCGGATACCCTTCTGCCCGAGCTCGCAAGCCATGCTACGTGCGAGTTGTTGCACACCAGCCTTCGTCGTCTGGTAGCCGACACTACGGAGGTGGGGCTAGTGCCAAAGAAATGGAGTAGCGAAATGTTTATGTAAGTCAGCACACGGAGGGTATGTGGACTAACCTCGAAGGCGACGTATCCCGCGATACTCGCGACGAGGATAATGCTCCCAGGCGTCGCGAACCTCTGCATCTGGCGACCCGCAGCTTGCGCGCCGAAAAGCGCGCCCTTGAGGTCGACGTCCACACACTGCGCGTCTCGTCAGCACTGGCGCCCCAGCGCTCGGGGCATCAAGGGAACTTACATGCTGGAACTGCGACTCCGGGACTTCGAGAGAGGGGATATCACCGCCCCACACACCGGCGGACGCAATGCAAATGTCGAGGCGCCCCTCCTTGTCCCCGATTACCTCTGCGGCTTTCCACATTCCCTCCTGGGAAAAGTGAGAAAGCGTGCTGTCAGCTTCAGGTATCAATTACGCGCCGGGGAGACGCGCACCTGGTCACGGACGTCGCACTTGACGTACTCGAGCCTGCCGATGCCATCGATCTTCGCAAGGTAGGCCTTCACGGCGTCGTAGTCCTCTCCAGGCTCGTCCAGCAGGTCGAGGCAGTAGACCGCCCGCGCGCCAGCCTCGATCAACGCCATCGCGGCGTCGAGTCCGATCCCGCGCCTGCCGCCAGTAACGAGCGCGACCTTGTCGGTCAACGCGAACTCTTTCTGGAACAACGTGGACGTGGCAGCTGGTGACGTGGGGTGCATTGAGCGCGACTGCTATCGAGAGAAGAAGAGATGAGACGTACATATCGAGGGTGTCGTGGTCGCAGCAACGGCGCGGGCGACGCCGACGGGACCGTATTGCGCAGAGGTTGAATCGGACATGGCTAGGATGGAGGAGTGACAATGAGGGGAGTCTGACGATGCGCGGTTGGTTTATATAGCGGCTGTCTTACTCCTGATCTCCAAGCCCAATCCGACATCCCATAAGCTCATATGGGAAGGTACGGTGCGGCATCGTACGGCTCAACAGACGACGGCAGTGAGCTATGAATGGACTTTGCCAACCTTATGGCGCGATGGCTCTTGACGCTGCGACCTCTTGCAACCAATCAAGACGAATACATGGTCCTATTCAGGATCCGAGCAGTCGGTAATCATCTAGACAGTCAAACGTTCACACCACGACGCGTCCACGGCCTGTGCAAACCCAGATCTGGCAGAGCGGCCCGGCGGGTGCCGGAGAGTGGGAGGCCTTGACGTCATCCGGCTATTCGACGTGTCCTCGACGTTGCTGCGGTCGCCTTACTGAGGCCACGCAAGAGTAATTGTCGCGTACGGTTGAAAGTAAATGATTTTGCGAAGTGCGTCGATATGAAGCAGGGCCGTTATTTATCCAGACTTTGCGGACTCTCACCATGCCGTATGCCCGCCACTCACGATGATGCTGTGGACGGTCTGTCAGATCATTGATAAGAAGGCGGAGACACCGGACGTACTCGCTTCCTGTACAGAACGAGCTAGCATCGCTGGCCAGGAAGGTCATCACACCACGCAATTCGTGGGGACGCCCGAGCCGCTGCATCGGATTTCCACTCGTGGTCGCCTCCATCAACGCTGGATCAGCGTGTAGGGGATGAGCAAACCTAAAGTCAAGTTTGCGTTGGTGTCAGTGGAAGTGGTACGACACCAAGGTGGATGTATGATAAGCGCTCATTAGACGTACTTCGTATCGACAAATCCCGGGCTCACGGTGTTCACGCGGATATTGTTTGGGGCTAGCTCGCAGGCCATGCTTCGCGCCAGTTGGATGACGCCGGCCTTGCTTGAGTGATAAGCAGCGCTGCGAAGATGGGGCTGCAGCGATTGGAGGCTTCAGCCTCGCTCGACCTCCGACCGGTGAACGAGGATGCCGTTAACTTACCTCAAGCGCGACATGTCCCGCGATACTCGCGATGAGGATTATGCTCCCGCCGCAGTCGAAGCGGAGCATCTGCTTGCCGGCGGCCTGCGCGGTGTAGAGAGCACCTTTGAGATTTATGTCAACAACCTATCCCAAGAACGCGTTCAGCTACCGAATACCAGGGTCCGATACGGGGCGAGGGGATTTACCTCCTGGAAGTCGCCGCCGGAGAAGTCGAGTGAGGCTGTGTCGCCGCCCCATACTCCGGCCGCTCCAACACAGACATCGAGGCGCCCCTCCGCATCTCCGATGCCGTCGGCAAGTCTCTTCATGGCTTCCTAGAGGACACCACCGTGAGATTCGGTAAGTACTGGTGCCACCACAGGATTCTATTGTCGCCGACCTGATCACGAACATCTCCCTGAAGATATTCGAGCCGATGTATACCCCCCACCCTCGCGAGATAATCCTGAACTTTGACCCACTCATAACCCGGTCGCTCCGGAAGGTCGACGCAATACACCGCTCGCGCGCCCGCTTCCAGGAAGGCCATTGCCGTCTCCAGCCCCAGCCCGCGATTTGCGCCCGTGACGAGCGCGACTCGGTCTGTGAGCGCGAACTCGTGCTCGAAGAGCGTTGATGTCGGTTCTGTAAGGGAAGGTCCTAGAGCTGATCAGGGTCATATCACGTCTAATTTCAATTTGGAAAGCGTACGTATGTTAGGAGACGTGGCTGCAGCCAGCGCGCGCGATACGCCAAAGGGTCCATAGTGGGGCGATGGCGATGAATTTACGGAAGGTGGCGGGCGCGTGGCGCTGGCTACGTATGTCGTTGAGGAGAAAGAACGGCAGACGCCGATCGACGCCCGTTTGGAGTGTATCGAGCGGGACAGTACGGTCTTGAGAAGCGACATCGTGGACGTTGCCGGGGTGCTGCTAGGGGATGTACACGCCGCTTATAGAGGTTCGGTGATCGTGGATCCGGGGGATGTGTCGGAAGTCGTCTGGGGCGCAGTGAGAACTGTAAAAGGCTTGCTGGGGACAAAGTGACGAACTCGGTATACCATATGATAGGTACACACGCTGGGCCGGGGTTCGAGAAGCAAGGCTCGTGACACCGAACTCACCTTCGGAAGCAGTGTATGAAGTCCTTTCAGACCGGCCCCGGATAACGCACTTGTGTACTGTTGGAACGTGTAACATCAGAAGAACCTGGTTTCTTCTTAGTTTATGGAGGGTGTGAGCGTTGGATGGTGGGATCTGAACCCTTGAAGATTGGCCACAGCGCCTTCAAACAGCCTTCTTTGAACAAGACTGGGGCTATGTGAAGGTGTCTCTAGCAGATACGCTGAATTCTGCAGGTGAAATCGTGTCTAATGCAGTTTTTATACTATCTGAACACCATACTAGACCCGATGATTAGCTTGAAGTTCGCAGAGTCGTCGGGCGCTCAGGCGGTCGATGTTGAGCTGCGAACGTGAGGATGAATGCTTGCAAACAGAGGTTTAAGGTCTTCGCGAGTCGAGTAGTACTGCACATGCAACTGGAGGTCGATAAAAGGCTAGGCGAAGAACGTTCGCCAGTGGGCGGGGGAGACGAGTGTCGCAGGCACGCGGCAAGACGATGAACGGCGGCGGCGTTTCGTTGGAGGGGGCCCAGGAGCGCACGTGATCGTGACACGCAAAAGCGTCGCGCGACGCGTCAACAGCCCACAACAACGCGCTCCTCCGTCCCCCACGCTCTCCCGCCCCCGATGACTGCCTCAGCCTCCACCGACGTACGGACGCGTCCCCACGACGAGCTCCAGTACCTTAACCTCATCCGCTCTGTCCTCGACTCCGGCGATGTTCGTCCAGACCGCACAGGCACTGGCACCATATCCCTCTTCGCTCCTCCCAACCTCCGTTTCTCCCTCGCCGACAACACTCTTCCCCTCCTCACCACAAAACGCACTTTCCTCCGCGGCATAGTTGAGGAGCTCCTCTGGTTCGTGCGCGGCTGCACCGACGCGAAGCAGCTCTCTGCGAAGGGTATTAAGATCTGGGACGGCAACGGCTCGAAGGCGTTCCTCGAGTCGCGCGGACTGGGCCATCGCCGTGAGGGCGACCTCGGTCCCGTATACGGGTTTCAGTGGCGGCACTTTGGAGCGCCGTATGAGGACTGCGATGCGGACTATGCGGGGAAGGGCGTGGATCAGCTGGCGGAGTGTATACGGAAGATCAAGCACGATCCTACCGACCGCCGAATTATCCTGAGCGCGTGGAACCCTGCAGGTCCGTGCCCATATTATTCTACTTGATTCTGTCCTCCGTACCAATATCTCCCCTTCTCGCGTGTAGATATACCCAACATGGCCCTTCCGCCTTGCCACATGATGTGCCAGTTCTACGTTCACCTCCCACCCCCTTCCGACCCCACCGCCAAGCCCCGACTCTCTTGCCTCATGTACCAACGCTCGGCCGACCTTGGGCTTGGCATCCCCTTCAATATCGCGTCGTACGCCCTTCTTACCCACATGGTCGCTCACGTCACGGGCACGGAGCCGCACGAACTGGTCATCCAGCTCGGGGACGCACATGTCTACCGGGACCACGTCGACGCGTTGCGCACGCAATTGGAGCGGGAGCCGCGCCCATTCCCGAAGCTCCGGTGGCCGCGGACGGTGGAGAATATCGACGACTTCACTAGCGAAGACTTCGTTGTCGAGGGGTACGATCCGCACCCGAGTATCGCGATGAAGATGAGCGTTTGAAGTCGAGGAAAGCAGCATTCTTTGATTGATCTGTACGTTTTGAGTGTACTTCCCTGTGTGTATCTGTCTGCGTAATCTGTAGCTTTCTAGTTGATCAATAATCGGTCTGTGGAACTATCGTGTTTCCAACTGTGGTTGATAGGATGTCACTCGGACGTTTTGGAGGTTAAGATATAGATCCCTTTGAAAAAATCGAACGTGATCGTCTTCCACGTGGTGAATAAAACCACAGAGTGAAACTTTTCTCCAGTGTATCTTGTGCGTTTGCGTCCACATGAATTTGCGACTACCTTGGCATCAACCACACTTCTCTTGATTATCGTGGCTAGTCTCGCAATTTCCTTGGAACGTACAGACATCTTACGACAATTTGACCCTTCACTAGCATGCAGAAAACAAACTGAGCAGCCTACGGGCTCCAGGCATGCATACCTCCCGTTATCAAGATACTATTCAACGGATTAGTCGCAATTCTCCAGACTGACGCGCGCACAAGATCACAAGTTTATAGTGCACTCACTCGCTCCCGGTGCAGTACGAACTCGCGTCGCTCGCAAGGAACGTCATCACTCCACGCAGCTCGTCTGGACGCCCGACTCGTCCCATTGGGACCTTCTTCCCCATGTCAGCTGGGTCGAGCTTGGTGGTCATCCTGCAACGCTGCCGTCAGTAGTCGCATAAGCAGCGATGGGGACAATAATTACGCAGTGTCGATGAAACCGGGGCTGATGGTGTTCACGCGGATACGCTGCTGAGCGAGCTCGGAGCCCATGCAGCGTGCGAGTTGCAGGAGCGCAGCCTTGGACGAGTGGTAGGCTACGCCGCGATACCACGGCTAGTCCCCACGTTAGTCGTCCGTCCTGTCTCGCCCGCGATATCAAATGGACAAACGAACGTACTTCAAGAGCCTGGTGGCCGCAGATACTGGAGACGAGGACGATGCTGCCGCCGCGTCCGAAACGTTCCATCTGCCGTCCTGCCGCCTGCGCAGTGAAGAGAACGCCATTGAGGTTTACGTCCATCACCTGGGAGTGCGCGCAAATTGCGATCTGGATTAGGGCATGATAGGCATACGCTAGGGTAGAGATAGACTCGCCTGCTGAAAGATCTCTCTTGAATACTCTAGTGACCCCATGTCGCGTGCGCTAATGCCCGCTGCACAAATACAGACGTCGAGTCGTCCCTCCTTATCCCCAATGGTTTCCGCCGCCTTCCAGAGTACGTCCTGCACACGAGTGAGATATCCCAACGCTGCGGATGGTGCATCTCCAGAGCGCAAAAAAGGGGGGAATATTGGACGCACCTGGTCTCTCACGTCTCCGCAGACATACTCCAGACGGCCCAAGCCACCGACCCGGCTGAGGTAGTCTCTGACCTTCGTCCACTCCTCTCCAGGTTCTGATGGGAGGTCGACGCAGTACACTACGCGTGCACCCGCCTCGATGAACGCCATCGCGGACTCGAGCCCGATCCCGCGATTGCCGCCTGTGACGAGCGCCACCTTGTCCGTGAGTGCGAATTCATGAGTGAGTAGGGTTGAGGTGGCCGCTGTTATGGACATGCCATCGTTAGAAATTGGTGAAGAGAGGGAAGCAGTCAGCGCTGGCACGCAACTAAAATCATTCGCAAGAAACGACAAACGGGTGCTAGAAGCGGACGCAGCAAGTGCGCGGGCAACACCGATAGGGCCGTAAGGCGGGTTGTCATTCCTGGGAATGGAAGCAATTTGAGGGGTTGGTGTTTCGGAAGACATGGGAGGTGTCAGTCGCGTGATCGTTATAAAGGGCTTTTGTGCGTTAATATCTCACGGTATCTCTACACAGGTCGTGCAAGTGAGTAGCGCTATAGCGTCTGTAGTCGTCAACGCGTCCGTTCTTATAGCCTCCAGCGAGGGAAGTTCGCCGCCTTCCACCTTCGCGACAAGAACGGAGCGACGCGTACCCACGATTTGGTCACAAGGAGGTTCCTGTTTGCATAGCCGCTGAAAGATTGCAATACAGTTTGTGCCACGGTTGATTATCAGCAGTTTAATCGCAGCTCTTCAGGACGGGGTGGGTCAGGTGAGGCGCAGTATGCGGACCGAGTACTCACGAGTGGCGCGAGCGGTAGCTTGCAAAACAACGCTAGTAGCACGGCTACAGAGCACTGCCCATACAATCACTCGTGAGCGGGAATTCGCATACATGCAATGGCCAGCACTGCAACCCAGGAGATTACATTGCAGTAAACCGGTAATGACGGGCAGAAACACCTCCGAAGGCCGATAACTCTGCAGCTTCGCGGTGTACACATATGCCTCACCACGCGGTATGGCCGCCGCTTACGAGGATGCTATTAGAACGAAGGAAGGCGATTAGTATACGGCGTACACGACGGGTTGACAGACCCAGATACTCACTCGCTGCCCGTACAGTAGGAACTGGCCTCGCCCGCGAGCCATGTCACAACACCTCGAAGCTCGTCAGGCCGCCCGAGTCGTCGCATTGGGTTCCCGCTCGTTGCGACCTCCATCAACGTGGGTTCGGTATCGAGGACAGCTGTGAACCTGTGGTCATGTGGTCGTCGTGCGTTGTGAGCTCGTGAAAAGCTGGTAGGAGGCCAGTACTAACTGTGTCTTGATGAACCCCGGACTGACGGTATTCACCCGGATACCTTGTGGAGCAAGCTCGCACGCCATGCTGCGGGCGAGTGCGAGGACACCTCCTTTGGATGCGTGGTAGGCGGCATTGCGAACGTCAGGCTACGTACATGGAAGAGTGTGAGTAACGTAACGACATGCTTCGGGAGGCAGGAACTCACTTCAAGCGCGGTGTGCCCGCAGATGCTGGCGATGAACACTAGACTCCCGCCGTTCCCGAAACGAACCATCTCTCGGCCGGCGGCTTGAGCGGTGAATAGCGTCCCCTTTAGATTGCTGTCGAGTATCTATAAAATGAAGTGAGCTTCAGTTCCGAGCACAAGGGAGCAACGGGAGGCTTACGTGCTGGACATTGGCATCTACGTACTCGAGTGACGGCGTGTCAAGCTCGCCCCACACCCCCGCCGCCGCAACACAGATGTCAAGCCGGCCCTCTCGCTTGCCGATATCCGCTGCGACTTTCCACATAGCTTGCTGTAAACACCAATGAGTGTCTACCGGCAGAGGTGGCGCACTCGTGGAATAAAGATGCACGTACCTGGTCACGTACGTCCCCATGAACGTACTCGAGACGCCCTTTGCTATCTAGGCGACCGAGGTACTCTGACACCGCGTCCCACTCGCTCCCAGGTTTCTCCGGTAGATCGAGACAATATACGGCCCGCGCGCCCGCTTCGGAGAGGGCCATCGCCGATTCGAGTCCAATGCCGCGGTTCGCGCCCGTGACGAGGGCAACCCGATCCGTTAACGCAAATTCATGTGTGAAGAGTGTCGATGGCAGAGCTAGAGTATGCAAGGAGGGAGAAAGGCCTTGAGGTGATGAGAGCTTAGGGTTCGTAAGATTGGGTACTCACTCAGTGAAGCGGACGTCTGCGCCGCCGCAAGTGCACGGGCTACACCGACTGGACCGTAGCTCGGGAGAGGACCCGAGTACAAGCGAGCGAGGCCGGGCGATACAGGCATTCGTTGAAGACGAGGGGGAGCGGCATGAGAGCGACAGAGAGATATTGCGCGGGAAAGAGTTGACTTCAGAAACGACATCTTGAAGGGTGCGTCTGTTCAATCCCGGATCTGTGGGTGGTAGACTGTCAGAGGCAAATGAGTGCATCGCTGCAGGAGCCATGGCGATATATAGGCGAGAATCGCTTAGGCGTGAGCATGTGCCATGTAGACATCTTGAGATCGTGAAGTCGCACGGAATGACGTGAGCCACAGGAAAGCTGGGGAAGGAAGAGGTAGACACCTTACGGTGGAAGCCATGGAAAACTCCTATCAAGGAAGGGATTGAACACAGATAGGGCCATAGAACGCTTGTCAGGCTGCTTCGATGAGTTGTGGAGCGGCTGCACACGAGCTAACGAAATGTGGCGAAGGCATGGGTACCACGCTGGCACCGTAGAAAACGTCCCTTGAGGGATGAAAAGGGGCGTGGATGAGCGGCGGGGAGGACTTAGCACGCCTCATGGATGCAGAAGTATAGGTGCGGCTGTTGACGTTGAGTCTCTGGATCTCGAAGTCAGCACAAGACAGTACTGCAGGCGAAGGTTCAGTTAGATAGTGTTGAAGGCTCTCACCTTCGACAGAACAAAAAACCGTAGACGACATTCTGCGCCTAGAATCATCTGACAAAGGTCAGCTGTTGTTGGTCTTCGCTTCGTACCGGGTGCAGAGATGAGGGTGGCGTGTTAGCGGCGTGTGTCAGGAGCGCATAGAGAGCACCCAGACGATGGCGGGGAGGAAGCGTCTAGGCCACAACAAAGCCGTAGAGCCCTTCAAGGTCGTGTTCTCTTTGATCCGTGCGGAGAGCAGGAGACCTTCATGGACGAAGGCTTCTGCGCAATGCAGTCTCGGCGGAAATGAGATCGATTCCGACAGCTCCCGACGCTCCCGTATGCTAGAAGCCTGAAACGAGGACGTATAAATTCATTGGATTCATGCCATACGTACGGCGGCGATAGACCCCAGTATCGTCCGATACAGCCATCTCGTACATTCCCTCCCCGAGGCGGCGAGGTCGGTCGGTTGTGATTACCGATATCATAACGACCGAGGTTCTCCTGAATCATTCCATTGAAGGAATACTACGTGACCGCAGAAGTAAGAATACATTCAAAGTTTTTGAATTCGGGAGACAGACCTTCAGCTGACCGCGGCTAGATGCAAGGCTTTCGGAGACAAGAGGAACCTGGAAAAGAGCGGTGACAGGCGGCCGGCTGCGGCATATAGATCACGCGACGTAATGTTTCACGTGCGCCATGACTTTCTGGGGGATCGAGCGCCCGCGGGCGCCCTCGGAATCGCTGGCGGCTGCCATTCGCTGCCCGGCTTTCTACTGAACTTTGACTCGTCCTTTTAAGGACTATCGCTACTAGAGCTGTGGGTCCTCCTCAATATCCTCATGCCGAACAGAAGAAGGGCTTCTTTCACTGCTTGCACCAGGATCTACTTGCCAAACCTCTCTTGAACCTTTTGACTCCGACTGAGGCCGCGGCCGTGCTGGTAAGTATCGTAGTACACAGGCTGATTCTAAGCATCGTCGCCTCGTAATTGTGTTCGTTGAGGAACTGAACACTACGATATCGGCACGAACATATGGATATCTCACCCATCTTTACATCTTAGGGTTCTCCATCGGTACTTCACTCATGCGCCCACCAGCGACACCGGAGATAGCGGTTTACTCATACCGTCTGCACAGCTTAAGTGCTAACTAACAGACTGTGACAGAATATAAAGGATTCACATCCGCGGCTGTTTCTCACTTGGAAGCTTATGCTTTCTAGGCGCATTTCTTCTGCCTCCGTTGTTGCGCGAGCCATCAAAGTATCCCTCGCCCTCGCTCAACGCACCGTCATGTCGCAGAAGATGGTTCAGGACATTACGCTTTATTCATGTAAGGTATGTACGAACAGCAAGTTCGAGACATTTATCAGATCGTTGACACTAACATCTATTCCGTCCCTGTAGGGATGCCCGTTCGCACAGCGAGTGAGTCCCAGATGCAAGGATCACTTGTCTGACAAGCGTGGGTTAATAACGCATGGCGCTCTAGGTTGAGATCGCGCTCGAAGAGGCAAACGCGGTTTACATCCGCCACGAAATCGATCTGCATAACAAGCCTGATTGGTACCTTGCCAACATCAACCCCGCAGGCAAGGTACGTACGCTTTTCCCTCTCGCGCAGTGTAGGACCTGCTGACTGCGCTGCAGGTCCCTACCATGCTCATCGGCTCCTCGCACCCTGATCCCTCTGCATCGCCTGCCCCGGGAACGGCTGTGCTGACAGAATCGCTCATCCTCGCCGAGTTCGTCGCGGACCTTCATCCTGGTGCTGGGCTGATACCCGAAGATCCTCTCACACGTGCGCGCGTGCGTCTCTTCATCGACGCTGTCGGCCCGTTGGTTAGCGCTTGGTGGCGCTTCCATCGTGCGTACGGGCCGGCGGGCGATGTGCGCGGCGCGGTAGAGCGACTGCAGGCGATCCTGCCTACGGAAGGAGAGACTACGAAGGGCGCGTTCGCAGTGGGGAGATTCTCCCTCGCGGACGTTGCTCTCGTATCGTTTTTGGCGCGCATGCGGGTGAGCATCGGTAACGACTGGGGAACGTTTCCAGAAGGCGAGGGGAAGTCGCTGTGGGAGGAGATCACGGCAAGAGAGGGCAAGTTCAAGCGGTTTGGGAGATATGTCGACGTCCTGTTTGAGAGGCAAAGCTTCAAGAAGACGTTCGACGAGGTGAGTATATCTTATACACCCGAGGCGGAGCTTTGACGAAGATGCGCTAGACGTTCGTGACGGAGTGGAACCGGAAAGCTCTGGCCAACTTGCCACGAACGAGATCTTAGATCGAGCCTGACGACCTTGTAATCACAATAGCTATGTGATATAGCTCAGGCCATAACCAGTCAACAGTAACAACGTCCGTAGCGTCCGAGTGGCCTTATATCAACCCGCGCTCGCCACAATCAAAGCGGCTCCTTCAATCCCAGCTCGAGCAAGAACTCGATCGCCTCCTTCCTGAACGTGTCCTTGATCACCGTCTGCGTCACGTTCCCTTCAGAGACGAGCGCGAGCATCTCCGGCCCGTCCTCACAGTCCTTCCACACGGGCCAATAGACTGCGCTTGCATTCTTCGGGTCGTTGGGATCGAGCGTCGCGACGAAGCGGACAAGTAGGTCGGTCAGGTCCCCACCGTCAAAGATGTTCTGAAGCTCGCAGGTGTGCGCCGCGCCGAGTCCAGGCGTCTTGGGGCGCTCAGTCACTATGAAGGAAACACCGCCACGGCGTCGTTAGGTAACGTCTAACGAGATACAGAGCGAGCGAGGCGGCTTACGGAAGGAGCGTACGACCTGACCCTGCGCCGCCATCTCCTTCAGCAGAAAGCGCCGCGTGGCTTGGGCGAAGAAATCGCCATGGAAGGCCGAGATACGCTTGTACTCGGGGGTGAACGTGAAGTTGTCTCCCGTACCGAAAGGAGAACCCGCGGCCGGGTTTTCCGGATAGAGTTCCAGCAGCTTCGCAATGGTCTCGTTAGAAGCGGTGGGGTAGTAGTTGGAGTGGAGGTAGCCGGCGAGGGCGGCGCTGGTGGTGATGTTGAGAGTGCTGAGAGAGAAGAGCGTACCCTCGTCTTCGGTCGCGCCTGGTTGTCGATGCAGAGCCGCGTAAGTAGCCGAGTACGGATAGAAATCCCGAGACGATTCACCTATGACAATCGGGACGCGCGCGACCTTGCCTGCCAGCACAAGCCGCTGCGGATCGTCCGTCAAGAACATACCGTCAGGGCGAGGTATGGCATACGGGGAGTTCAAAGCCTAAGAACCCAGCTTCAGTGATTTTCAGGCTTCCTGTATGCAGACACGCGACATACCTCGAAAGTCAGGAACGATGCAGTCTGATTCATTGCCGCAATCAACACGTCCTGCTTTGCATCTCGAATGCACCCGAGCTTGTCCGCAGCGCCCTCGCAGCCGATGGCGGTCGCGATTTGGTCGAAGTTCGGCTGGAGAGCAGAGAAAGAGGCGGCGGGTGAAGCCGCACCCGATTCCATCCACGCAGCACGGAAGAGTCCCTCTGAGTCCCCGCCGTTAGCGACGAGTTGGAGCGCGACAGACTCGGCGCCAGCACTTTCGCCCCAGCTATATGGCAACGGGAAAGGTTACGAAATGAGCGAGCTGTTTATGAAGATAAGTTCAGGAGGTTAGACATACAGGGTAACTTTCTCGGGGTCTCCTCCGAACGCCGATATGTACTTCTGGATCCAGCGGAGTGCCAGGCGTTCTGACAGCGAGGTCAAATGTTGCAACCAGGGACGGAAGACAGCTGGTCATACTCACGATCTTGTAAGCCGAGGTTTCCGATCCCGGCTTCTTGAACTTCACGGCCGCCCAGAAATCCGAAAACTACGGGGATCAGGTGAGACGAAACGCATGCATCGAGGTGGGTTAATCGTACCATTGAGCCTGTTCCGTAGACATGATAACAAAGATTAGAAGCGCGATTACGCGATCAGGAGTAGATGTGAATGTGGTACCCACCGATAATTCATGGACACATATATGATGGGTTGATTCAGAGCAACGGACCTGTTGACAATGGCGCCGGCAGCAGTCCTTTATTAACGAGACATATCAGCCCTGCCCCTCCGTATCGCTGCAAAGAAGACTTACTCGGAGTTTGACCCAAACTCATTGCCACCTAGAGGAAGGATATGAGATGCAAATATCATGCGAATGCGCGAATGCCCACCCCCATAAATCCACTATAGACGAAGCAAACACGCACAACAAATGTTAAACGCATAAATATTCAGCATGCAATACACCCAGACTCACAGCTACCACGGGTAGGTTGTCCCCAGCCCGTGCACCAGTAGGAGCAGCGATGTTGATACTGAGACCTTCACGTCCATCTATCAGTACGCAATCGACAAGGTAAACCCCACAACTGACAATCTTCGCTCTGTGGAGGGAAAAACGGGCTCGCGGCGCTGATCCGGGCCAGAAACTGGACGGTCTCTGGCGGCACGTTTTTTGGAAGCGCAGGAGGCGTTGTGATCTTCTGAATGCATTGGTCCCCGAAGGCAGACGCATTGATCGTGCCGGTGTACGATGGGACAGGTTGGGGAAGTTGGAGTCGCAGTGGGCCCACGCTGGATGTGCGTAGGACATGCGTTCAGCAGCCCGAGAATATAGGAAAAGTTTGAAACTGATGAACATAGACATACGGAGGCTGCGCGAAGGGAATTCCAAGAAACTGGGTGTTGTTGCCGTCGTTGAGACCGATGACAGTCGCGTTGTCGAGCCGCACGGTGGGCTGAGCACGAGCTGCTCCTCCTACAACGGCGACAAAGTTGAGAAGTCGGACCGAGGTGTTGAGACGCATAGCAATAATGTTGCTGAACGACGAGATGGGGGAGACTAATACGCTCTGACGCCGTGCAAACAAGGTTTTATAGTCGGAGAGGCTCCTAAGCGCTGCACGAACCTTGACGTAACGGCATCGTATGAGCGTTTCAGCTATGTATATGCTATATAAGCGGTTTAGTGCGGCAGCTATGCGGATGGAAGCAAGCGGTACATACCAGATCCGACCAGGTCAAGTTGACTCGGACGTTATACTGCGGCGTCGCGAAAATCGCCGGCGCCGAGTGTCATAGCCATCTTAGGAGTGCCGTTTGAGTATCAGATGGTTGCAATAGAGAATCCGTTTGGTCAAAATGAGTAATTCCAGCGCAAATCATAAGTACTCGCTTTGGACTCGGCATAACGCGCAAATCCGGAGCCGATTCGACTAGGCATTGAGACAGTTGAACGTACGAAGTAACAGTGTTGTGAGACTCCAGACGCCAAAAGCAGCATTGGAGGAGGCTGTTCATGCTATGGGAAGCCCGTCTGAGAGTATGTAGTATTTGCATCACCGCTGGTGAGGGACCCTCCAGGGTCAGTGACACGTCCGCAGAACCAGCGACATGGACGATGGTGGTGGCGGTGAGGAATGAATGGGAACTCAGTTATAGGCGCCGATGACAGAGCGATTTGTCAGCATGCGATTGCTCCCATTCCGACTTTCTCGGTCCGCCGCATCGGACTTCGATGAGCGACCCTCCGGCGCAGTACATCCAATTCGATGTGTATTCTCCGTAGATATTCACAGCTAAAGTTACCTTCGGACGTTTCTGTTTGCTGGAAGGCTTGGCCACAGCCTGATACTACTATGTAGTATTTCTTCCGGCTCGCACCTTCGGACTACTTACTAGCTGCCAGTGACCGAGTCTGAGTGAGACTCCCTGCACTACGCAGAGGCTTGACATCCTGAGTGAAAGGCTACATTGGCGTTGGCGCTCTAGCCCTTCAATGCAATCAGTTGGCGTGAAGGCTCACTGTCGGAAGAACTAGGTCTTTTCGATGTCGGAACATCATGAGGTACGTAGCATTTGAATAACTGCAAAGCGTTTCATTTACGCATATTGGGAACTACACAGTTCGACTCAGAGATTTTGGGGCTAACTGACATCAAAAGTGATCGGGTTGGAGATTGACAGAATTACAACGCAGCCAGACACATTCACTTCAACCATCTCGTTCGTCACTGTTAAGATGACGATGTGAGCGTTGAGTTCGTCCACTTGGGCCGTCTCTGAGCTCACCTCTTCGAAGCTGCGACCGCCTAGTTGACGTTGATGTCGATGTGCAGGCCCCACGTTGTCACCCCGCGCCACACGCCCGTCGTCTGCGTCTCCGCCCCGTTGATGCTGGACACGAGCGTTACCACGTACGGGACCTCGATAGTGCCTTGTTGCACCGTCGCCGTCGCCTTAGCCGTCGTGTGCGGGCCGGTGGGGACGGGGATGCTGGTGCTGTACGTCTTCGTGAAAGAGTCCTCGCGGCCGAAGTGGAACGTTTTGGTGTCCGAGTTGTTGAGGCGGACGGAACCGCCCGCGACGTACGGCATTCCGGCTGCGTAAGAGAAAACGATCGTCAGCGGGTTCGTCAGGGAGAAGTCTTCGACACGCAGCGCTCACCCTTCATCTCAGTGCCGGTGGAGAGCTGGAAGCCGTCCGCGTAGTCGAACTGAGAGGTGTGGGAGACGCTATGGTTGAAGGAGAACGTCTTCACCGCGTCGGAGTCGGACGCGTTGGAGAACGCCTCGCTCGCAAGCGTGGTCGTCGAGCTGCTCACGATTCGACCGTGGGCGACGTCAAGGGTGACGCTCTTCACGGACAGCCCGGTGTGGTCGTACTCGAAGCGCCAGTACTGGTCCTCGTAGACGCCGCCGGCGGGGTGGTTCCAGAACATGGGCTCGTCGTGAGTACGGGAGTAGAGAGCCATCGACGTCGAAGGCGTGACGAGGCGGAAGTAGCCCGCGCGGCTGCCGGTGCCCTCCTCGAACTTGAACCAGCTAGGAATAGATAGAACCCATCGATTAGTGGGGGTGCGCAAGTCAACGAGGCCATGGAATGTACGTACTTGTCCCCGTACTGGCCGTTTCCGTCAATGTGGCCAATCTGAGGTTGTGCGCTGGAACGCGAGAAGATGACCTTGCCGCTAACTTTCCCCTTAATGGCGTAGGTGCCAGCATGGTTGCCCGTGCCGTGAAGCAGCTCGAAGAGCTGATCCTGGGCGAACGGTCCCGGGTAGTGGTAGAACGTAGGGTCGCTCTGGCTGCGCGAGTAGATCACGTAGCCGCTGACTTTGTTGCGGATCTGGAAGTAGATACCCTGAGGAGGAATGTACATCTATACGGAGTGTGAGCGAGATGGGAGCGGCCCTAGGGCTGAGACACGCACGGTGTGTTGTGAATGCGCGGTATTTAGTAGTAGAGCGGTGTGTGCGGAGATGTTCCTTGCAGACTGCTGAGCGGAGCACAATACCGACCAGCTTAAATATCCATCGAGTGGGGACTGTAGCGCCGCAGGGCCGACTCGGAGAGTGGACTTAGAGTATACACTCACGTACACAACAGCAGAGTAGGCATCGACCGTGCTCCGCGGCTTGCTGCGGGTGAAGAGATCAGTCATTAGTGACGGCTGCATGGAATGGATGCATGAGATTGCCGTGAGCATTATTCTCGAATGAAGCTGCTTGGGGCGATACTGGTTCGCTTGTTGAAGATGACGTACTCAAAATATACCTCGTGAACGACGCCTGCTATTCATTTGGAAGTAGTCAGGCTCGAGATGTCGAATTCCAAAAAGTGAACTATGGGGAGGGACACAGCAACACCGGCGAAAGCACCATAGCGTGTTCAACGGCCGTATGCCCGGCGTCCTCGAGCTGAGAAATAGAGTGAAGCCGATCATTGTCCATCTCCACACTCGCGGCGAGCAACAACCGGCGATCCCCCAACCCCGTTAAATAGCCAGAGAGCGCGTGGCATCTGGGGCGTATGGAAGTTGTCGTGGAGTTAAACAGCCGCTATATTGTCGTAGTTGGAGGTGTCATATTGTTCCCGTTAAGTACAACGCACGATTGAACTGTGCGATCAATTTGAGAACACAGGACCTGTTATCCCTATTAGTGCGACGATATTGACTGGTGCTGCAACAACTACTTATCGCTCCCAGCGACTAGATTGAACGCCAATGCGTTTGAGACGTTGGGGAATCATTCACAATCAGGAAATCCGTGACGCAAGAGAACATGACGTTTGAGCGGCAGCCTGAGTCTCGACACCAACTGACGGGGACAGGTTTGACAGGAAGAATTGATCGAGTGTGTGAAGGGCTTACCTTGTGACCTCACGGCCTCTTGGCTTGCTAGCTCGTCGAAGAGCCTAGGTATCTGGCCAGTTTCCGTGGCGGTAGCTGTACTGAGAGTCGAGAGTCGAGAGGGAGGGAAGATGAAGAGTCTGAGACCTCGTCTATGACGGTCCGTTCAACTTGAAGAAGCTCGAAAGGGTTCAACAGAGCCGGGGCCATCGCTTGTAAGCGGTGAACGCAGTCTCGTATCCATCCGTATAACGTCGTCCACTGGCACTGCAAATCACACTGGGGTGCGAGTACTAACGCGGATGGGGATGAGACTAGATGAACGACGCGCCGAAGCCGGAAAGCGCCGATGGCACCAAATTCTCCGCCGGCGCCTGCACTCAAATTGGCGGGCGGAGTTTCGGCGGGCCTCAACTTATAAACGGCACAGTGCCGGCGTGTCCACGGTGGCACGGTGCCACTCGCCATCCGAATCGGACAGCGACAGCTCTCCGATCCCGTAGTGGGATAGTGCGTACAGAATTGAACGGCGCCGCCTACACTTGATGGCAGAGATGAGTCGCACTGCCTCATACGCTTGTCTCACGTCTCATGAATTGCTGTAGAACGGACGCAGAACGCCATGGACCCGGCGGCACTGGTAGGTCACCACTACTGCGCTCGCCACTATTCCTTGCAGAGTTGCCAATGATGCATCACAGGGCCTGGTATAGGAGGTAAACATGGGCGGTTGAACGCCCGTTTCATTCATTTACGTAGAGCAGATCTGGCACGATTCCCAGCGCTGGACACAGCTACCAAACACAGAAACACCGTTTTAGTAAGCTAGAGTCCACCTTATGTCTAATCCCCGCAGTGTCTCGACCGCAAGAGCAGTGAACCAACATTGGTCTAGATAGTACGCATCTCATGAGCCCAGTCCAGCGAACTTCGAGATAGCATATCAGAACATACCTAGGGGATGAAGCTAAAACGTCAGCTTAGACCATGTCGATCTCGTGGTGGAGGTTCCACGTCGTCACGCCGCGCCAAGTGCCCTTCGTCTGCGTCTCCGCCCCAGTCTCCTTGCACACCAACGTGATCGTGTACGGCACAGAGATCTCCCCGCGCTTGACGGCCGACACGGCGTGCACGGTCTGGTGCGGGCCGGCCTTGACGGGGAAGTTGGCGGTGTACGTGTGCGAGATCGACTCTTCCGTGCCCCAGGTGAACTGGTGCGAGTTCGTCACGTCGACCTTGACCTTGCCCTCGGCGACGAACGGAATCCCGGCTGATGAAAGAGCGTATGTGAGCACGAGGTGTACGGGTGTACCAAGGTGGCTGTTCACTTACTCTTGAACTCCGTACCGACCGTGATCTGGAAGCCGAGCGAGTATTCGAACTTCGAAGTGTGAGTGACCGCCTCAGAGAAGCTGAACGACATCTCCTGATCCGAGCCGGAGTTGTTCGTCAGCGTCTGGTCCGCGAGCGTGATCGGGTTGAGCTCGGCGATGGTGCCCTGGTCGACGTCGTAGTGGACGCTCTTCACGGTTAGACCCGAGTGCGTGAAGTCGAAAGTCCAGAACTGGTCGTTGAACACTTCGGACGAAGCGGAGTAGTTGGTGAAACCAGGGCTGAGGTGGGTACGCGAGACCAGCACCGTGTTCGTCGACGGGCACTTGATGCGGAAGGTGCCGGCGTGGGCACCCGTTCCTTGTTCGAATTCGAACCAGCTGCAAGCGTAAAGGTGGAAGTCAGAGAATCGTCTTAATTAATCATGGTAACAGTGCAAGACGTACTTGTCATCGTAACTGCCGTCGCCGTCGATGTGTCCGACCAAAGGGTCCATCTTGGTGCGCGAGAAGAGGACCTTGCCGCTAGCCTTTCCTTTGATGGCGTACTTCCCCGCGCGCGAGCCCGTGCCGTGGATAAGTGTGAAGAGCTGATCCTCGTAGAAGTCGCCTTTGAAGTGATCGACCTCGGGAGATCGGTGAGTACGAGAGACGAGAACGTATCCGCTCGCCTCGCCGCGAAGACGGAAGTAGATGCCGTGAGGAGGGATGTACATGGTGTAGCTGGACTGTTGGTGCGCTGAGGAGTAAGGCTGGGGTTGGATGAGCCCTGCCCTGGCCTCTGGCTTCTTATATCCTCCCGTATTTGCGTCTGTTGAGGGTCGAAAGTGTGCGGCAACCTCAAGCGATCCCATTCCACGCCACGTAGTATTCGTCCGGCGAGCACGAGTAGCGGATACTACAATAGCCATCGCTGGCGATGTGACCGATGTCTGCGACGACTCGTGCCGGGTCGAATTGACGCAACTCCGTTGATTTCTTTCCTGCGGTCCGCCCGAAGCCGCGCGATTGGTGTTCAAAGAGACAGCTTCATGGAATGGATGCGCTGGATGTGCAAAGCGTCGGCAGTAAGCGATGTATTCGGGGCTTAAGCGGACAGAACACAACACAACACCTCAGGGAGTGGACTCGTCAACGACCGCCCGCGTTGTGCACGCGCACTCGGTGTTTGGTAATCCCCTCGTAGCAGGGAAGCCACAACGCCGGCGAAAATCCACAACCGAACGTCATCGACGTTTGGGTAAGCTGGGGTTCGTCGCGAGCCCCGGCCTTTTACGAATTCCGCCTGCTATCACCCCGTCCGTCGTGGTCGGAAACGAGACAGCCTGGCGTGCTGGGTGTTCATTGTCATACAAGTTATGCATTGTGTGCAGAAATAGATACACGGAGGGGAGCAATCACGAAACATACAGATAGACCTCGATTCCCCTTCCCAAGGGCCTTAGACGTCCATCTTCACCATAGTGTTCGGATGCGGGTTGTAACCCTCGGCGAAAAAGTCTTTGCCATGAAGTCGTCGATAATCTCCATCATCAGCGGCCACCAGGGCTTCGAGAACCGGCGCGATTCCCGCAGCAACTGTGTGCAAAAGACGCCGACGTCGTTTCAGCAGGCGTCCGCGTCCCCAAGCCGGATGCCCAGCTTGTGCTGCTCCGTGCCCGCGACGTGGGGGACCATGTGGGTGGGAAGCGTAAAAAATGCAACGATGAAGGGGGTACCGATCCCAAATTGAGTCGCGCGTGGGTACATGACGCAGGAGAGTCGGGGCTTCGCGATGGGGTCGGAAGGAGGATGGAAGTGGGCGTAAGATGGGCATATCGTGTAACATAGCAGCAAGACCACGTTGAGTATATTCGGATACGAGTGAAAGATAAGTGGGCGTAGTGTGTGTGTGTAAGCAAGAAGATAAAACACGTACCCGCGGGATTCCAAGCACCAAGGATGACGCGACGGTCGGTGACTGATCTTCCAGGTGCACTCTGCCAGTTTATCTACGTCCTTCTCCCATAGCTCACGACCCAGTTTTCTTGTAACGCTCAAAAATTCTCGCCGTCGGAAGTCGCAGACGAAATCGGGGTCGCTTTCGCGGCGATGACCCAGATCGCTCGACTCCAGGAACGCCATCGAGCCGTTGCCGCCCCAGATCTTGTTACCTGTCACGGAGACCTATTTGGGGTCAGTGCATCCGCGCAGAAGCCAGAGCAGCTCCACGGTTATTCCGTGAAGCAAGGTGCGTTATGTAGCAAGAAGTAGGAGAGTTTTATTGGCGGGCGAGAAACGCCGGAAGCTAAGAGAGGCGAAGAGGGACACGGCTCCAGTGCCTGCATGTCTTGAACGAACATCGCCGGAGTCGAGAACGAAGAGGTTGAGGTCAAGGTGCTGGAGCTCGTTATGGGGAGGCCTCCGGGCGTCGACAGGGGTTACAATGGTCATCGGGATGGCGGATGGCAAGTGGGAGGAGCTGAGGGCGTTGTTGTGGTTTGTTGACGCGTCGCAATGATGGGACTCTCACTTCTACCCAAAACGGGCGCCGACGGCGCTCTGACTCGGAAGACTCTGTTTCTAACCCCTGGTAGGATGCATTCTACTCGTTGTGCAGTTTCCTCCGCGAAGGGCCACCACTCAAGTTCCTCAACTTACTAGAATTATTGATGGTAGTCTAATGTTGCTTAGACTGGCCAACACCCGACCCCAACCTGACCCACGACTCACGAGTTTCTCGCCAGCATTGAACGGCGGGAAGGAAATTGTTGCGCTATTCCTTGCTGTGCCGCCGACAGATCACAGGACCCGGCGTACATGTCATAACCGGCATTCGATGTGGGGTCCGCGAACGATCCACGCGAAGCGGTTTTCATCTACAGTCAACTCCCTTATAAGGCATACCCATCGGGATGCAGCCCAAAGTATGCCTTATGACGGTGTATGCGGTATGGAAATGAGCGCCTGTCGGCTATTCCAAGTTACGCGAAGTAAACGCTCGGATGCCGTCGGCTACGGGTACTCCTCCAGTCCCGCGGTGACATTCGATGCTGCATAACGGTAGTGAACGTCGTTACAGACGATGAATATCAGTATCGGAGGGCATCTAAGGCTGTTCATTGTCGACGAGCTCGAACGGCATGGATCATTCCACGGGGAGGTGACCATGCCTGCACCGGAATAACCCTATGCAGCGCTCACAAACTGCTATTAGATGATGAATAGCCGACTTTCTCTTAGAATACCTAGCTCGGATAGCAGAAATTGATGATTGTACCGGTTGTCTAACAGTCGATCAGTGGATGATATGCCAATTCATACCTAACATCAATAGATATAGGCTTAGTAGGCCTGACGTAAGCCTAAGGTATGCCTTTTGGACCCCCCCGTATGGGTATGCCCTATGCGGTATGAGAGGTTTATGCCTTATCACACGTATCCCGACCCAGGAAACGCCAAATCCTATGCCCTATGAGGGGGTATCCCCTATGACAGGTATGCCTTATAAGGGAGTTGACTGTATAACGAAAGATCGTTCTGTCGTTCCATTCCTCACGTAAAGCGCTGTCGTTCAATCGCTAGCACTGTACATGACCGTGACCACCATAGCGTAGAAACATACCGCTCAGCTGGAGTCCGACCTAGGCCCCAGCTACTGCAGCCTGTCGACTGAGAGACGGCGTTCACCTAAAATATGCGCATCTCGTGAGTCCGGTGCAGTTATTTTGGAGATATGTAACATGTTGGAGCACACCTCGCGGACGGAACCTCAGCTCAAACCATGTCGATCTCATGATGCAGGTTCCACGTCGATACGCCGTCCCAGACGCCCTTCGTCTGCGTCTCCGCCCCAGTCTCCTTGCACACGAACGTGATCGTATATGGCACCGAGATCTTCCCGCGTTTGACGGTGGACACGGCGTGCATGGTCTGGCGCGGACCGGCCTTGACGGGGAAGCTGGCGGTGTAGCTTTTCGAGATCGAGTTTTGTTTCCCCCAGTGGTGCTGGCGTGTGTTAGTGACGTCGACATTGACCTTCATGCTTCCTCCGCTAACGAATGGGATCCCGGCTAGCGCATGGGTATGATAGGTCAGCGTAGACATAATTGAAGTGGAGTACGACAAACATAAGCTTACCCCGTATATCCGTTCCAGTGGTAACTTGGAAGCCGAGCGAATAGGTAAACGTTGATGTGTGGGTAACAGTCTCGGAGAAACTAAACGACATCTCCTGGTCAACGCCGGATTTGTTCGTCAACGTCTGGTCCGCGAGCGTGATCGGAGTGAGCTCGGTGACACGACCCTTGTCAAGGTCGTAGTCAACACTCTTTACGACCAGGTTGGAGTGTGTGAAGTCGAAGGCGAAGTATTGATCGCCATACACTTCCCAGGCGGGGTGGTTACAGAACTCCGGCTTGCGGTGGGTGCGTGAAACCAGCACTGTACCCGTCGACGGGCACTTGATGCGGAAGGTACCTGTGCGTGCGCCTGTCCCTTCTTCGAACTCGAACCAGCTGTGGACGTGGGATGAACGTGAGGACAGCTTAGAGGTATCGGAACGAGATCGAGCGTACTTGTCGCCGTAACGTCCATCGCCGTCAATATGGCCAATCCAAGGGTTCCCCGAAGTGCGCGAGAAGATGACTTTTCCGCTGCTGATGCCCTTGATAGCATATTTCCCCGCGCGGTTTCCGGTGCCATGTATGAGCGTGAAGCGTTGGTCGCTACAGAACGGACCGCCGTAGTGGTGGAACTCCGGAGCTCGATCCTTGCGGGAGTAGATTACGTATCCAGTGACCTCGCTGTGGAGACGGAAATAGATGCTGGGAGGAGGGATGTACATGTTGTGGCTGGGTGGATCCGGAAGTGTGCCAAGGGGTGTGGTTGAGGGTGGACGATGCCCGTCGCTTCAAGTATGTCAGCTCCCACTTCCGATTATCGAGGGGTGGAACGGTACGGCACCTGTAGACCGGCCCGATCCCGCACAACAGCGTCCAAGGGGATACGTGCTTGCGAGCAAGACTTGTTAGATTTGCGTATAGGGCGAGCTACGAAGCCGTGAACGATCGCGGCCGCTATACGAAGACACGTCGAGGTCGGCCCGGAGAGTCAGTTCTCAGAAGAGAAGACATGACTACCGCAGTCGCCAGCAAAATAATGTTTCTATCTTAGCTTTCAAATATTCGAGTTAGCTCTTCATCAATGAGTGTCAAACCGTCAGTCATAGTGGAAAACACGAAAGTTCCGTCGACTGGTCATTGGTTCAATAGGAAGCCATAAATTTCCGTAGAAGGCTACACACGGGAAAGTACACGCGAAACGTACAGATTGATTCAGGATTCCCGTCTTTTTCGATCTCAAACGCTCACATGTTCGGGTGTGGATTGTATCCTTCGACGACGAAGTCTTCGCTAGTGAAGTCGTCGATGTTGTTGACCATCCGCGGCCATCGTAGCTTCGGGAACGGGCGCGGCTCCCGCTCCAACTGAGTGCGTAGTGCACCGAAGTGATCTCGGTGAACGTACGTATCCCCGAACTGGATGATCAACTCGAACGGCTCTACGCCCGTAACGTGAGCCACCATGTGGACGAGAAGGGCGTAAGATGCGATGTTGAAGGGGATGCCGAGCCCTGCTTCGGCCGAGCGTTGGTACACGAAACAAGAGAGCCGAGGGTTCGCGAAGGGATGGGCAGGAGGAGGGAGGTGGACAAAGAATTGGCACGTCATGTGGGATGACGGAACGGCCATGCTCGGAATGTCTGCGCACGAATAGAGGGTAATTTGGCACAACGGACGACAACAAGCAAGACATTGGAGCACGTACCTGCCGGGTTCCATGCGCTCAGGATGATTCGGCGGTCAGTGGGATCATCCTTGATCTTCCGAATGCACTCCGCCAGCTGATCTACGCCCTTCCCCGTATAATCCGTGTCACAGTCCTCGTAGAGCGCACCAAAATGCCGCCACTGGAAGCCATACATGGGGCCGAGGTCTCCCTCGCGGCGGTGGCCCAGTCCACGCGACCTGAGAGATGCCTTGGAGCTGTCGGCGTCCCACATCTTGACACCCTTCGCGGAGAGCTGCTTGGCGTCGGTACAGCCGCGAATAGACCACAGTAGCTCTTCAACTATAATGGGTAGAAAAGTGCGTTTCGTGGTGAGCAGGGGAAGTGTGCTGTCGGCGAGGGAGAAACGGAGGCTGGGAGGAGCGAAGAGGGCTGAGATGGCAGTGATGCCTGCGCGGTCTGGACGGATATCGCGGGAGTCGAGGACGGCGCGGACGAGGTTGAGGTACTGGAGCTCGTCCGAGTCGTGTGGACGTGTCTGTGCGCTGGCGGGGGCCTTTGAGAAGATCATCGGGGACGACAGCTAGTAACTGAGCTAGTGTGGGGGGCGGGGGAAGGCTTTGTGGGCCATGTTCTGGCATGTCGACGGCGGACGCATCCAAAGGCGTCCGCGACATCGGACAAGCACTGGTCTAAGTGCGGGATCATCCTAGTATCCTACGGCCCGGAATCTCCGAGGTGCCATTGCGTGCCGCGGTCACGTGCGGACACGCGTTATCGGGCGTCTGTTGTGGTTGATGCGGACGACGCGCCGATGGAATGCTCATCTCCCGTTTCTCCGCTCTGCCTCTCCGCCGGCTGCCCATCTTCCATCCTCTGTCGCGACCCTCCTCAAACATCAAACGCTATGCCGCCAACAACACGTACGCGTCTCCCTGTGTCCCGCGCAGCCACATCCTCGAAATCCAAGTCTGCCACCGTCTCACCCGACGACCTTGCCGACAAGCTAGCCACCAAACTCACCATCTCCAATGCCAAAGGCAAAGCAAAAGCGACGGAGCCTACTCCTGCGGAACGAAAGGCCGCAGCTATGCGCGCTATCAACGTAGCCTCCAAAGGTCTGTCGGCGGTGCTGGAGACAGGCTGGAAGGCATCCGAGTCTAAGACCTCCGATCGTACTACCGCCTCGACCGCCGCCAAGCATGCGACATCTGCTAAGAAGGATCTCTCTGCCCTCCGTGCGCTTGATCCGGGACAGTTGGACGTGGAGCGCGCTGCATCGAGTGTTGTTGGGAAACTGGTCAGCCTTGAAATGGTGAGTAGGTTCTCTATACTTCGCGTTCGCCTCCTTACGTCTTCGCAAGTACAATGCCGCGCTTGCAATACTAGAAGACATGCGCTCCCCCCTTATTGCACTATACCATGGGTTTCACACGCCGTCATCCTCGTCTTCCCCGCTAGACCTCCTCGTTCTCCCGCTCGCCGACGTCACATCTGATGTCCATCTAACTCTCATCTCGACATATCTCTTACATCTTCTACTCGCCCTATCGCAAACTACCACAGATGCTGCTGCACTCTCCGTCGCCTTGCTCGATCCTGATTCTCCTACTATCCTCTCATGGGCACCGGTGTTCGCAAGACTCCCGGAGAAACAGCACGATCACTTCTTCACTCGAGCTTACACTGTCACATCGCGTCTCGCGTCCGCAAATCCATCCCCTTCGACTGCCTACTCACTACGACTGTTTGCCCTGCTATGTCTGGCCCATACTCGCCCCTCCGTCGTCGCTCCACATACATTCTGGGAGCAAGCAGTCAAGTTCGCTGCCATGTACGCGACCGCAGACTCTACCAATCCCCGAGAAAGCGCCAAGTCAGTCTCAGACGCCTTTGCCCGGCTGATTTCCTGCACCGAAAAGAGGACGGACGCCTCTGAGTTTTTGTCGGGCCCGGCCTTCGCGCGATTCTGCGAGTATTGGAGCCGCTTCGCGAAACAGGTGCGTTATTCCTCGATATTTGCGACCTCACGTTGAGATGTCGGCTCTAGGCGGGCGATCTTTCCGCCTTGGAGCGGATCGGTCACCTCACTTTGTCATCCGGGAAGGCTGCTCAGAACGAGCAAGAGCAGATGGTGATCGAGACATCCGTCCTGAGCACTACTCTTGCGCGTGCCTTGGCGATCTTTGAGCACTGGTCAGGTCAGTGAGATGCTTCGTCTTTGCCACTGGCATCATACTCATAAACAGATGCAGAACACACTCCAGACTTCGGTGCAAAGCTTGTCGACGCGTCTGCGATTATCAAACGTTGCGGGCCGTCATTGGTACAGAACGGGAACGACCACGATCGCGTCAAGAGGGGCGTCGAGCGACTGCGCCGCGCGGTGACTGCTGTCCTTGAGCCCTCGTCGTCCGGGAAAGGCGACTATCCACCCGACGTGACATCCACCGCGAAGACGATTTTGGCGCAGGTCACAGATGTGCTGTGCGACGCCGTCAAAACTGTGAGTTTCTGCAGCCCGCGCACGAACTACGGTCCATTAATCCTCTACTCTACGTAGTCGGACACGCACTCGTCGGTCATCTTCAAACCGGCCCTGGAAGGCCTCTTCACCTTTGCCCGGATTACGTTCAACCTCAAGAACCCCGACTCGTACGCTTTAGCCCGTACACACCTCGATCGCGCGACCGTCTTACTCTCCACCGGGTGCGCGGGTTCTGCGCCACCGATCGTCCTCGCGAACTACACTCGCTCCGTGGGTGCAGTCTATTACCACTTTGCCGGCCAGCTCCATCAGAATGGCCGATACGACCATACTGTTCGCTTCCTGGAAGAGGGATGTCGCCTGAGCGAGCAGGCCCTAGACATACGTCACGTCGCTTTGGGAAGTGGAGCTGCCATGGATGTAGACGGAGAAGGCACGGATAAGGAAGAGGTCTGGAAGGCGCTCGGGGAACAGCTGAGCAGGAGGTGGGAGCTTTTGGGCGTGTGTCATGCAAAGACTGGCGATCGTAAGGTACGAGGAGCTCATTTGACGCTTCTTCATTATGCCCCCGGCTTCGATCGCTCACTCCGACCGTGTCTCGATAGCTCGCGTACGACGCGTTCCTCAAGAGCATTAGAGCGTTTCCCTTTGCCCAACATGACTTTGCGACGCGCGCGCGGACCGTGCCCCTCGCGCAGCTCTTCTCGGCCGACCCTGGTGCTGGTGCTGGTGCCGCACTCGCGCTCAAGCAGCTCGGTGCGCTCGTCGACCGCGCGACGTACCTTGCCGCTTGCGAGCTCCTCTTGCCTCCGAGTGCAGTCTCCGCCCTGTCTTGGTTCGCTTCGGAGGTCGAAGGCTCGCAGAAAGATATCGTCGGCGCGCTCCTCGAACGTCAAATCTCAGGGCTGGAAGAGAGCAGGTGGAAGACGGGCGTGAGAGATGTGCTTCGCGTCCTGCTGGACGACGCGCTGCTAGTGTACGACCCTGAGGAACGGCCGGTGAGGCACGCGCGCGTCGTACTCAAGAGGCTCGAGCTCGCGTGTTGCGTTGAAGGAGGCAAGTTCGGGGACGAGGGCAAGAGCGCGGTCGACCCTGCCGGGAAACTCGCCGCGGACGCGGATGCGATCCTTGCGCGGAAGGTACGTCCGTCGCACCCTACGCTAGAAGCTCCCCATAGATGAATAGCTAACGAGCCTTCCGCGCTGGCTCCCTTTTCGGCGTGCTGCATTGGAGCAGGACTTCGCGCTCGACGCGCCCCTTGCACGGTTCGCCCCGGAACACGCGGCGGCGCTGCACCTGTGGCGCGCGGTGTACGCGCATCGAGCGCGCGACGCGGTGCACGTGCCCGCTGTTATTGCGCACGCGGAGGAGGCGTGCCGCGCGCTGCGTGCCATGGTGCCCGCGCCCTCGCCTGCTGCGCCGAGGCTGTCGGGTGGGCTGGCGCGGGCGATGAAGGAGAAGGAGGCGGCGCCGAAGCGCGCGACGAGAGCGACGGCGAAGACTGGGACGAGGACGAGAGCGGCGACTAGTACCGTGACGAGGGCCAAGGCGCCACCTGTCACGCCGAGGAAGCGTAGAGGTGAACGGGATGCCCGCTTTGGGTTGCGTATGTGCTGACGGTAACGCGCGTAGTGCTCGACCCAGTATCGATGAACCTTCCGGTTGTGGATGTTTCGCCACCGAAGACGATCGCGACCGGGAGTGTCCGGGGCAAGATGGCATTCGACAACTTCGACGGTTTGATCAGCCTCGTCCGTGAGTCAAGGATTTTAACGGTTATACTGCAGTGTTTCTAACATAAGGCGAAGGGACTGTCTCTCACCTTGTTGGACTTATCGGTCACGTCCTTGTACGAGTGCAAATCCTCAACGCAACGCGACGGCTAACGGACCGCCATATCGGTGTTGCCTCCGAAGGTTAGTGGCGGTAAGCTTCAATGAGCCATCTTATGTACTGAAAAAAAAAACCGCGGCAGTCTATGTTTCGCTCACTATCGATACCGCCCATGAGTATGTTAAGCTTGGCCGCGCCGAGAAAGCCGTCTCCATCCTGGCGCACGTACTCCCTGCTATACGCGGTGGATCGCTTTCACAAGACACCGTCATCTTGTTCCTGTTGCGGTATTCCGAGGCCCTGGCGGCTGCGGGAGAGGTTTTGAAGGCGTATGCATTCCTCTACACCCCAATGTCAAGTGAATCTGACGGGAGCCTTCAGATCGATGACATATTGCGATGCAGTGGCGGCTGCGTCCGATTTCGTTGTAGAAGAGAAGGGCCTACCTACTGCTCAACGAATCCGGGTTCGAGCAGCGCTGCTCGAGCGCGCTGCAGAAGCGGCGTTGGCGTATGCTGCTGTTCAAGACGCTAGGGTAAACTCCCTCTAGCGTCATTAGCAGAGCCCTTGCTGATCCGTTATACCTACAGGACGACCCGACTTCCTCGATCGAGGGACTCCTTCAAGCCCTACGTCTGTGGAACCGCGCGATCGACACCATCTCTCGCCTCCAGCCATCTGCGCCCAAGGAGTCCGCCGAGGACAACCCGTTCGAGATCAAGCCAACACAGCAGGATGAGTCCAAGTCGGTCATTCAGGAAACACGAGTCATCTCTCCTCGAGCATCCCAGACGCAAGTCTTTGCGGAGTCCGCAGGATGGCGGTACGTCGAGGGCCTCTTGTCGACCCTCCTCGCGCTCTCCCAGGCATACGCTGCTCGGGGTTCCGCGCGTGAGGCCGAGTTCTTCACCCAGCAGACCAAGACCCTCGCCGAGTCGTTACATGCACCCGTCATGATCAGCCGCGCGCTCGCCCAACAGGGCGAGTTGCAGATTCAGCTAGGGCACCTTCAGGAGGGCCACAAAGCCCTCATGGACGCGGCTGAGCTCGTGATGCATCTCAAAGGTCCGGACGCGGCGGAGGTGCGGCGACTGCAGGGGCGGTATAGTCAGCTCAGTGCAGACGCCAAGGGTGCACAGCAACTCTTCGAAGAGGCGGCGAGCCTGCTGGACGAGCTCGGCAACATGTTTTCAAACTTGGAAGGAGGCGCAACAGGGTGAGTTGTTACTGCTTTAGCATGGACGAGTGCTTATCGGGAGTTGTCAGTCCGAGAAAGTCGCTGCTGGTGTCGCCAAAGTCGCTCAAGACGCAGATATCAGAGAGTGTACTCGCCCCTTCATTGCTCGCCAGAGTGCTCAGGCATCAGAGTACGTGATGACACGTATCAACAAGGACGTTCACTGATATTCTAACATTGTTAGTCTCGTTGCTCCACGAGGTGGGCGCTGAGTATACCAAGCTTCTCGAGCGGTTCGCGAAGCTGCCGCAGAGCGCAGATGCCAAAGTACGGTTCTCGATTGTGTCATCTCCGAGCAGAGCTAACTATGCTGCAGGCGGAAGAAATCGCCTTGCGTGCGAAGCTCACACTGGACGACGTATACACGCGCTTCCGCGCTGACATGTTCTTGAGTTCTCTGGCAGAATCCGGTGAGTCAATTCCCTGTTTATCACGTGCGGTTAAGCTCATGTTGTGTAGCCATGACCATCCCTATGGGCTTGTCTGGTGACGCGCCCCCTTCATCCGCGTCACAGGACATGTTGGAAACACTGGCGACTGCAGAGAAGCTCTTCTGGGAGCACATGAGTTATATTGCGCGCCGGGGACACGTCTCGTCCGTGCGCGAAGCGGCTATCTGCTTGGCATTGATCAGGACTTTCCGGACGAGCTTGGGACGTGGAGACTTGCAAACTCCTGCGTTAGCTGCTCAGCTCCTTGGTAGGCTTTCATTCGTCTATGATACCGTGCTTTACTGACTTCGGCTGAAGATGCGTCTACCGTGACGACCCTTCGTCGAGAAATGTTAGACGTGATCCGGCACAAATTTCTGAACATGAACGCGGTCGATGATTTACAGTGGCCGCTCATTACCCCGAACGGCTCCCCTCTACCACCTTCGTCGAAAGCCAAGACGATGACTCGCTTCAGCAACTCTTCACTCTTGGAGTCGGATGATGAGCCGATGGACGACGTTGACCTGAAGTCTTATTGGGAAGCCGTTGCGAAGCGGTACGAAGCCCAATGCTTCGACCCCCAGCGCATGTCTGTCAACCAAGCGGATTCGCTTCCCCCACACTGGACCGTAGTCAACGTCAGCGTCTCGGAAGACAGACACACCATGTTCGTCACTCGCCAGCAGGCCGGCCGGAAGCCGCTCATCTTTTGCTTGCCCCTCAAGGGCCGCCGAGAAGGCCAAGAAGACGAGTTCCTGACGTACGACGATGCGATCAAGGAGCTGCAGGAGATCATCAACCTCAGCCACGAGCGGACCCGTCAAGCCGCGGATATCAACAAGGAAGATCGTGCTGCCCGACTAGCATGGTGGAAGGACCGGACGGAGCTTGACACGCGTTTGAAGGGCCTTCTGGGTGATATCGAGTTTTGTTGGTTGGGAGCGTTCAAGGTGCGCGTGGCCGTTCGTTGTATCGATATTCTGGTGCTGACCCATCTACAGACCATCTTCAGTCCGTGTCACAGCCTACACCCAGACGACTTGGCCGCTTTCCGCACGCGTCTCGATGGCGTCTTCAAGGGAAGCTTGGTCTTCCAGGACAAGAAGCCCAAGACACGCATTGGCCTCGACGATGGCCTGCTCGAGTGTTTCTCGGCGCTCTCACCCACGTGCCGCGACGAAGAGCTCGAGGACTTGATCTACTTCATCCTCGACCTCTACCAGTTCCACGGTATCCCTGTCGCCACCTCGGACGTCGACATGGATCAAGTGGTCGTCGAGCTGCGCAACGCGCTCGAGGAACACGCCTCCCGGCTCAAAGCCCGCATCGTCCCTGAAGACACCGCAGCCGACGGCGACGACAGCCACATCTTCCTCGTGCTCGACAAGAACGTGCAAGGCATCCCATGGGAATCGCTCCCCGTGCTGCGCGGCCGCAGCGTGAGCCGCGTCCCTGGCGTGGACTTCCTCATCGACCGGCTCGAGTTCGCGCACTGGCGCAAGTGGGAGGACGGCAGCCCTCAGGAGGGCCGCGTCGACCGCGCCCCGGTCGATCCGCGCAAGACGTACTTTGTCCTCAACCCGAGCGGCGATCTCAAGGGCACCGAGGGCCGGTTTGCGGATTGGTTGAAGGGCATGAAGAAGGAAGCCGGATGGGACGGTGTTGTGGGGCGCGCGCCGAGCGAACAGCAGGTTGTCGATGCGCTGACGAACCGCGACCTGATGATGTAAGTAGGCTGCTTCGTTTCAGCGTTGTATTCCGTGCACTGGTCCCGTGAGCTCACTGGACGTTGCATCTCGACAGCTACTTCGGGCACGGAGGCGCGGAGCAGTACGTGCGCGCGCACAAGATCCGGCACCTTCCGCGCTGTGCGGCAACGATGCTCTGGGGGTGTTCGTCCGGAACCTTGAAGTACATGGGCGAATTCGATCGCACCGGAACGCCGTACAATTACATGCTCGCAGGCTGGTCAGTCTCTCGCGCTTCGCCGGCCGTTTTAGAAAGTTCGTTGTCTAACCGTTTGCCCACCCGTACAGCCCAACGCTCATCGCGAACCTGTGGGACGTCACCGACCGCGAAATCGACAAGTTCTCTCAAGCGGTCTTCGACGACCTCCACTTGACGGCGGATGCGGTGAAGCAGTGGCGTGCCGACGAGAACGCCACGGAGAGCATGTCAGTCGTAAAAGCTGTTGCGCGGGCGCGCGAGAGCTGTAAGCTCAAGTACATGACTGGCGCGGCGCCCGTCGTTTACGGCATCCCGTTCTACCTCTGACCGCCGACGTGCGCGGCTGCGCGCATCTCCTTCGAACTTCTTTGCTTTGTGTTCGTGGCGTTCCTGTAGAGCTTAGATATAAGGATCCTGTGGATATTGTATAATGGCATCGGATGATCATGGCACCGTATCACGCACGAGCGCGGGCTAGAACAAGAAGCTTTCACCACGTTGGCCACGTTGGCCACGGTACAAGCCCACTTCTCCAGAAACGACGGGGTGGGGCGGTGCTTCTCGATACAGTCGAGGCAGCTCGGCCGGGAGGTCTCACCACACGCCACAAATCAGCCACAGCGTTTTCCCGAAAGGTGCGGACGTGCCTACAAGGGCGCTGAGAATAGAACGGAGCCTATGAAGCCTCCTGGACAGCACGCTTCGTCGGGCCCACGCAGTACCGTGAATTACCACGGGATGGGAGAGAGCAACGTGATCCTATGTCGGTCGGAGAGCATAAGATTATAATCCTTAGGCATTACGGAAGGAAATACTATAACGACGGTCAGCAACAAGGGGAGCTATACAGGACATATAGACGAGCAGCTAGAAGGTGACGAAGGTGTACATAGACAATAAAATAAAAATGTTAAACGACAGCAACTGCACAACAGCGGACGAAATAGAGAAGACAAGAGTACTATAGATACACAGTGATAGATCAAGCGGATGGACAGGGACGGGTGCCGCGAACGTGTGCGGGCGGATGCTCAGTAGTTGAGGGACGAGCGCGGTTAAACGAAGTCGGCGCGGTGGAGGTTGTGCCGCAGGATACCGTCGCGCACTGGAGAAGGAAGATGTCAACGACATTCGCTAGGCAAACAGAATAAAATTTACCTGAAGCGAGTGTCGCCGCCGTCTCTTTCGTATCCTATTGCACGTGATCAAACAATTAAACAAACATATGTTATGAGTAAATGAGAAGGACGTACGATGGCAGTTGTGATGTAGCCGTAGAACGGCCTGCTGGGGTCAGGCGAGTACTCGCGGTGCTGCTCGCGGAACTTTGTGTGCAAGTCTGGATGCAGCGATGATTAGTTCACAGCTGACCAGTACAAAGAAATGACTGACAGTGGGCAAGGACCTTTGCCGAATTCTCGCGTTCTGCGAAGCTGGGGAGGTAGCGGTTGACCTTGACGCCCGAACGGAGCTTCTTCTCAAGTAGGTCGTACTTGTTCAGGAACACTAACCCGTCACACGCCACAAAGAGAAGCGGTGCAAGGTTCGAAAGGCCGGCGTCAGTGCCAGTGCCACAGTTCGGGAGACGGCAGGCACGCGGTGAAGGAGAGAAGTGTAACAGGGTGAAGGGTACGCACGGATGATGATGCACTTTGAGAGGAGCTTTGACTGGACGATGCCCTTCCAGAGCAGGAACGAGTCCTCGAGCCGGTTCACCCGCCGGTCCTCGGCCAGCAGCTCGTCAAAGCACGAGATTGGCGCGAGGAAGAGGATCGCGTGCGCGTCGTCAAAGTACGGGTACCATGCCGCGCGCTGGGGGGAATAGACACAAGGTTAGCTCGCGCGCTCCGTGCCTCGTCACGAAGACCGCACTGAATGGCCATGCATGACAGATGGCCGGCGGGGGCGGGGGGAGCAGGAGACGGGGCACGCACCGAAGTCCGCGCACCGCCCACGTCGTAGATCATCCATTCGCGCGAGACGTCGGAATTTGCTGGCGGCCCTTTAGATTCAGCGTCCAGACGGAATGCTTTGTAAGGGGCAGAGCAAACATACCGTTCTTCTCCATCGTCAGCTTGTACTCTTGCACCCCGACAGTCCGGAGCCGCGATCGGACGACGTCTCCGTCGGACGGCTCATAGTCACGTTGCGCGATTCGGGGGATGTCGTCCAGGAAGCTGCGCGCGTGCGAGAGACAGGGGTCAGTCAGGACACGTTTACAAGACGCCGGCCTTCTCGGAGTTAGAAGCGCACCCCACGGCAGAAGGCAGCGGGGCGCGCACAAACAAACGCGAAGGGCCAAGTGCGGACGAAGAAGACACTCACAACCCGGGCGAGAGCTCCATCTTGATCTTGCGCCGGCGCAAACAGTCGCGCACGACCTCGTCCGCCCACAGCGCCCCCATGTCCTCCGCGCAACTCGCGATGATCTCCGTCGCGCCCTCCAGCCGCTCCGCCGGCAGCCCCGCCCGGTCCCCCGCCTCCGGGCCCTTGAACGCCGTCCGGACCTGCTCCCGCCAGCCCGCGTTCGCCCGGACGTAGTACTCCCCCGCCCGCCGCCGCGCCGCTCCGTCGAACGGCGCCGCCGCGGCCTGCGCCGCCTCCCCGCTCGGCGCGCTCCCGGCGGTCAGGCCGGACATGTCCGGCAGCTCTTCGGTCGCGGCGCCGATGAGCAGCTTCAGGTCCGTCTCGACCTGCCGCAGCGGCGTCAGGCGCAGCTTGAGCAGCGCGTGCGTGTGCGTGAACGGCAGCGGCGCGCCGTTCGCGCCGCCCGCGCTCGTCGGGCTGTCAGGGCCAGCGTCGGCGCCCGAGCCGTTTGTGGGCCCCCCGGGCACGGGGCGGAGGAAGGGGGAGGAGACGGGCGAGGTCGTGGACGAGAGCGGGCTTTTGGCCATCTCTTGGGATAACACGTCGAGGATCTGGTTGATGGAGCGGATGAGGTTGAGCTGGATGACGGCGCGCCAGGACGCGCGTTCTGCGTGCCATGCCTTGGGCGCGAACGCGAGCTGGAAGTCTGGTGGGAACGTCAGACCGCGCGGGGGAGGTCGGGAAACGGTACCCACTTTTCAACGTGGTAGATTTGCCTGTGGAAAGAAGAGCATGAGCGTACTGCGGCTATGAGACTGGAAGAGCATGCATAGGAATTCGAAGCAACGGTTAGGCGATACTACAGACTCCGAAGGGTTTGGAGAAGACTGATGGAGGACACGGCCCCGGAAACCGCGCGCCTCGAAGCACAGGCTGCGGGCAACGTGGAGGGGAACCATGGGTGACAGGGAGCGATAGGCAGTCCGACTGCGTGTGGTCGAGGCCGGGATGAAGGAAGGAGGAATGCAAAGGGACGGGGGGCGGTGATAGGAAGGGGGTGAATGGTAGGATGCGAGCATGGAGACGCATTGAAGTGTAGCTTATTCAACATCGAGGAGTAACGAGTGGAAACGCGAGACGAGCGTGGAGAGGAGATGCGAGGTGCGCAGAGAGGAGAGGAGGGAGGCGTACCGGACTCGCTCTGGCCAAGGAGAAGGAGCTTAAACATGTTCTTGTGTTTCTTCCAGGCTATCCGATCCTGCTTTATCCTCTCGTCGATCTCATCGTTGATGCGCTTCGCCTCTGCTTCGAGGTCGAGACGGGCAGCGCGGTCCTCAGCGGTCTCATTGGGCGGAGGAGCGAGGGCAACGGCGAGGGGGTCATCGGGGTCCGAAGATTGGCGCATGAGACAGTGTTTGGACGTGAGAGGTGGAGACGAAGAGGAAAGGAGGAGCAGAGGACAGAGAGGGGAGGAGGAAAGGAGGTCGGGCTCGGGAGGCTCGCGAGACGGTGGTATATGCGGAGAGAGCCTTGCCAGGCGCTCGTCGTGCGGCTGCAAGCGTCTGCATCCTGCATCCACTTGATCTCTCCAACTCTGGCTGATCTTCTTTGCCCACCTCGCCGCTTTCCCCGCCGGACATGCATCCTGTCCCTGCCCTGCATCACGTCTTCATTAGCCTGACACTCCCGCTTTGTTACTCGCACCGCGCTGAGCAGACCGCGGTAAATTAGGGGCCCATTCACCGCTGGCGATCGTGATTAGGTTCTCCAACCACCCTTACTGTGTCGGCCGAAGGCTAGTCTTAGAGTCTCCTGTCGTATACTCCTCCGCCAAGCCATCCACTCTGTCAAACTGCTCATGTTTATTTCCAGCTGTCCATGTAATGCTTCATCCGCGATACTATAACCTATCTCTGCCATCACGTCCGACACGTCCTTCTAGCCGTCTCTCCTTCGCGACCGCCTCCTCCACATCCGTTCCCCCGTCGGCTTCCTCCAGACGAGATTAAAAAGGCGGCCATCTACAGACTCTTCAGACTCCGCGGCCTTGCTATCACTAGTACTGCAAGTCCTTGTGTGTATTTATAAACCTCGCCGATCGTTCACGGTGGCGTCCGAGGTCTTTTCATCCTTCAGCCACTCAATTGCGAGTAGTCGTACTGACCGAGTGACCCGTACGCCTGAAGCAAGCTTCCAGGCTTTCCGCGCGCGACGCACACGGCCACCGGCAATAGACTCCCGCAGGCCCCAGCGAAAAGTGCGAATCGCGCGGAAGTGAGACCTCTGCAATGGAACGGAACCGGCTGTGCCAGATTTCTTGTGGTCTCCGATCGTAACTCCGGACGCCTCCCCCACGCACTGGACGTTCATCCTCGATCGGTGGCACAGCCTACAGCGCGAGATTGCGTCTCTCACATCGCTGTGTCCGTGTTGCCCGTCATGCTTCGTACGAAGAAGACGGGTCTTCCAAGTTGGCGCGGGATAGCCTTGCTGTGATGCTCGCACCGTCTTTCTGCGGTAAGCGGACAGAGTTACGTAAGTCACGATGTCCACATGGTGAGATGGCCGAGCGGTCTAAGGCGCCAGACTAAGGATCTGGTCCGAAAGGGCGTGGGTTCGAATCCCACTCTCATCATACCTTTTGGCGTTCTCTTGCTTGTGAAGCTCGTGAGACGCTCAGACGCCGCGTTCCGTTTTGACGACATCCTAAGCCAAACTCCAAATGGGCTTGGTGAGTCCCATCATTTGTCCCATCCTAAAGGCATGCTGAAGACTTGTTACATCTTGATTACATTTTGAATGAGTGGTGAGATGAGCCATGTAATCACAATATGACGCAGTCAGGGATTGTGATATCTTTTGGAGTGAGACTTCAATGTAATCACCAAGGCCGGAGGCGTCTCGCGAACCGATGCCCCCAGTAATATGTTGGCGCAGTGCTACCTTCCATCCTCCGTTCAAGTAGATCCAATCGTATACGGGACGACAGCTGCAAGACTGAAACCAATATATACGTATGTACGGCAGCAGCGAGGGGGACACAGAAGACATTAAAGCGAATTAGAGGAGCGAATCGAGTTTTGACAGCACCTCCAGCACCCCCGCGACGAGCTCAAAGCACATGTCCTCCTCGCCGCCCAGCATCTCCTTTTTCACCTCCTGCACGAGCCCGAGCACGACCTCTCGCGAGCTCACGCCCGCGCTCCCCATGCCGATGCGCGAGCCCTCCCGCCGCCGCGCCGCACTCCCCGAGCGCGCTGCGCCCCCGCTCGTGCTCCCAAACGGCCAGGTGGCGAACTCGGCGAGGATGTCGTCGCACCGCTGGAACGCGGCCTCGCGGTCCTCGTACGTGAGCCGCCCGAACGCGTTGTCGAGCACGCTCGCGGCGTACGCGGCGCAGACGAGGCACACCGCGCGTGCGGCGCGGCACTGCGTGCCCTCCTTGCCTAGCGCGGCCGCGGGCACGGCGGCTGTCGTCGCGGTGAGGAGGGCGACGACGCGGGAGATGATGGACTCTTTCGTGCGCACGTCCGCGACGGGGTGCGTGGCCATGTCGAAGAGGAGGAAGTTGCGCTTCTCGGTGCGCAGGACGCCCTTGTCGACTAGGCCTTTGGCGAGTCGTTCCCGGACTTGCTTGAGTTGAAAGCCGATCTTCATTACGTTCCATGTCTCGCCTGAAACGCGGGGTTGCGGGGAAGATTGCCGGTAAGGCCTCGGTGGTGAGAGACGGTGGGGCAACGGTACTCACCGCTTAGAAGGTCGATCCAGCTGTTGACTGCCATCCGCTCCTGCTCCTGCGCCTTCATCATCCTCAGAGCCTCGTCTAGGATCGTCTCGCCTGTCTGTCGGTCATCGAGCACTTCGACCAGACGTTCCGAGAGGGGGAGGTGTCTCCGGTTTGGGTCTTTGACAAGCGCGATGCGGCGGCGGAGGGCGAGCTCTATGAGAATGCAGCCTCGTAGGGCATAGGAGATGTTGTCGTTCCAGAAGGAGAGGTAACCCTATGTGCGTCATAGGTCTAATTAGCATGCATTGTGAGACGATCGTGACGCAAGCGGCGCGGCATTCATTGCAAACGCAACAGGCACGATAGGTTCCAGTGTGCATGGCCAAACATGCCCGACACGACCATGGCCAGGAAATGATAGGAGATGGGCAAGATTACAGAGAGTTTGACCGCCTAAGCTGCGCGCGTACACAGCATTGGCTGACTGCGGCCAGACGAGGAGCGTACGACGCGGCACGGGCACACTTGCGGGAGCAAAGGGCTCTCTTTGCGGATGAAAGGCTGACCGAGACGTGGAATAACGGCACGATATGGCTAGAAACTTACTTGCTTGTCCTTCAAGCCGAGGAGGAGGACCTCCTCCATGATGGTGAGCCGTGGTGGCTTACCACCCATGCGCGCATCCTCATCTGCTCTCTCCAGGTCGCGGGGGTCATAGGCAATCTTGCTGCCGCCTTCGAAGGCGGATCCGGCGTGGAGAGGGGGAGACTGGAGAGGTTCTGAGCGGGAAGAGGAACCGTTGGGTGTAGAGGAGCCGCCAAAACCCCAGGCGGCGTCGGCGTCGTCGTCAGCAGGAGAGGAAGAGGCGTTTGCAACGCGGCGTCGGGATAGACCGCCTGCTGAACTCATGGCATGGGCTTGGCGGGGCCGGGGCGGGAGCGGGGACGAGGAGGACGAGGGCGGGATGAGGAGACGAGCGTCTGGCGTAGGCTGCGGTGGCGGACAGCAGGAGCGGAGGCGCGCCGCTTAGCGCCCGGACGGACATATCGGGCAGGGTGTCAGACAGCCCCTCGCCGTCGACCAAGCTCAGCCCCCGCCGCAACCCAGGCGGCCGTCGGCGCGGCGGGCGCGCCCCCGAGCTCGACGAGGGCCCGAGCGGGGACAGCATCCGGGCTCAAGAAGGCGTGCGTACGGTGGGCGGGGCGGGCGGCGGAGTCGTATTAATAGATGGTCCGCCATCTCCGCGTGGTCTGCGCAGAGTCCGCGCGCGCGCGTCGAGCCCGCTCGCGGACTTTGTCCTCCCTCGAGGTCGTCGTCCGCGACATGTTGGACGATAGCGAGATCCGCCCCGCGACCGTCGTCTACCGCCATGCCGCCCACCCCGCCCCCCATCTTGCCCCGCCACAGCCGCCCGCGACGGCCATCTGCCGCCTCCCGGTCGAGCTCCTCGCGCTCGTCTTCGAACACGTCTGGCTCGCCACCGCCCCCCACCCCCGCCTCGACATCGAGTCCTGGCCATGGTACCGACCCGTCGAGCCCACCGTCGTCCGCCTCTCGCACGTCTCCCGCGCATGGCGCAAGATCGCGCTCAACCTTCCGCTCCTCTGGTCACGCGTCGACGACCGGATCGTCTCCCGCATGCTTGCCTTCCTCGACCGCTCCCGAGCCGTGCCCCTCTTCCTCTCCATCTGTCTCTCCATCTACCACTCCGGCATTCCCCACGACTCCATCCACGCTCTCCTCCAGCGCGCCGGCTCCCGCCTCCGCCGCCTCGACGTCCGTCTAGAGGCCGTCGACGTCTTCTCTCACCCCCGTCTCGATTTTCGCGCGCCCCACCTGCAGGTCTTGACCATCCAGTGCGAGATCTACGCCGGCGTCGACGTCGTTAACCACCCCATCCTCTTTCAGGGAGAAACGTCCGCCCTCAGGGCCCTCGCCCTCCTCCACGTCCGCCATTGGCTCCCGGGGAATCATTTCCCTAATCTCGCGCATTTAAACATTTCCTATTTTTTCATGGAAGAGCTTCCCATCGCTTCCCTCGCCCACCTTCTCGCCAACTGCCCGCGCTTAGAGTCCCTCCATCTCGGCCAGATCTGGAGCTATCCCCTCCTCTCGCTTGACCTTACTCCCCCCGCCTCTCCCGTGCCCCTTCCGCGGCTCCGTAACCTCTCGACTTCCTGTGCGACGCTTCAGACCGTGGCGGTCCTTCTCTCCAGCCTTACGCTTACTAGTCCCATCCGCATCCGCGTTCACGCTGCCGTCGTCCAGTCCCACACGAGCGTTTGGGATAACCTCCTGCCGCCGGTACGCTTCATGGGCCCGCTGTCCAGCCTCAAGCTCGCCGCCGATCCCGCACGCGTGTACCTGCTCGCCGAAGGCGACCACTCCGCGCTCTGGGTCCAAGCCGAGTTCCAGGACGCGCACGCCGAGCTCTGGCTCGCCGGTCTCGCGCACACGCTCGACCTCGGTGCCGTCCGCACGCTCCACTTCGCGTGTACGGGCTGGTCCCTCCTCCCCGCGCTCGCCAGGGGCATGCCCGCGCTCGCCGTCTTGGCCCTCATGAGCCTTCCGGACTACCGGGACACCCAGTGCGACCTCTTCCGCGCGCTCGAAGAAGCGTTGCTCGCGGCACCGGCGCAGCGGTCCTGTCCCGGGCTCACGACGCTCAGCGTCCAAGTCGACGTCGTGTCCGAGCACATTCATACCCTCGCGCACATCGTCGCGCGACGCGCGGCAGATAGGATTCCCCTGTCACACCTCGTCGTCGACCGCGTCCCGGTGTTGACCGCGGAGCCGGACGCGCAGCCCCCGCCCGGGGACCTCGACGCGCGCGTATGGGACGCCGTCCGGCGCGCGCTCTCCGCGGCCGGCGCGGGCGCACACGTGGGCCGGCTCGAGGTGGGCGAGGGCGGCCTCTGTCGGTGGGAGGACCCGCGGGGGTGGGACGTGCCTAACCCGTACTGGAGGCTGCCCGTCGGGGACGAGCCGCGCGCCGCGTTCCCGTGGCGGTCGGCCTGAGCGGGACGGCCAGGAAATTGGGGCGCTCGACGAAGTCGGGCCATAAAATATGGTTCTCGCGCGAGCCGCGCAAACGGCAGGCGAGAGAAGGGTGGACACGAGTGGGGGTGGCAGCCTGGGTCCGACCGTCATGTCGTACTACGAGCGTCGAAGTCGCGTATATGCGAAACACGTATTCGTCTACGGCGCGGGTGAGAACGGATGACGCTCGAGGTCAGCAGGCCCCCCTTCGCATTCGTCTTCCCAACGGAAGAGCGAGTACGCGGGCTCCCCGGTGGGTTTCGCTTTCTGTTGGGGCTTTCTGTTGGGGCGTTCTTTATACCCGTCAAGGACTAACCCCAAGCTTGCAGCTCAAACCCTCGGTCGCGGTGGACGTACGCTTGCTCAACGTCCGCGGTAACCATCCTCATCAAGAAAACCGAAGATCCCGGGTTCGCGAGGTGTGAATTCGTCCTCCTATAAGCTCATTTCCGCTCAAATCGACTTGGTCAGGCGAACAGGGCGTGCCGAGACGTCCGCGCAGCTTCCAACCGGGCAAGCCGTTATAGCCTATTTCGCCCTCGAGCAAGACGGTTCGTATGACGTCCTTTCGCGGGGAGCTGCACGCTCGCAGCGAAAGTGCACCGCGCGGTGCGTCATCGAAGCGGTTATCACCGCGAAAAACTCCTCGGTCGTCCGGTCTACTGAGGCGGCGAATCCTTGGTCGCCGTTATCACTCTCAGCCCCGGTTTGCACTGTCTTTGGGGGACCGCCGGGCGGATTCGGGTCCGCGTCCGTGCCTGTTCATTTCGCTCGCCGTACCTCGCCTGGACGCATCACCGCGGCCAAATAGGCGGGGCGTAGGGTGCCGCGGCCCAGCACGGTACACATTGGATGTGTTTATACGCGCGCGCGCGCGAAGGCCACCTGAATCGACGTCGATCTGAATGGTAGGCTCATACATATCCCCGATCGCCATGTCTTCGTCGCTCGCATCCGGCGAGCTTTCCGCTGCGCGGAGATGGATCTCTGGGAAGTGCCCTCGTGACCCACGCGATCGTCACCCGTTCGTCACTGCGGACCCGCCCAGACGTCCCTGCGCGGCTTCCTTCTCCCACCGTTCAGGCATGCACGCCCTTCCGCGCCTCGCAGCACTCGCGCGACGAGACGCGGGGCAGCGACGGAACCCGCGAGCGTTCGAGCGGGTCGAGCATATTTCCTGGGTGGGTTTGCGGGCGTGAGGCGGCGAACACGGTCGTCTGCGCGACCGGAAGATGCCAGAACGCTCCCGTTATCGCGCAGGGTGGAAGACGTGCGGGCCTGATAGTGGCACGGGCGGGCGCGGCGGGAGGCTGACGGACGTCCCGACGCCTGGATGGGCGGAGCGTGAAGGGCCTCCTCGGGGTTCCCGCGGACGTCTCGCCCCTCCGCTGCTCGGTACGCGGGAGGTGCAGAGAGGTGAGCGCGTTTGGGCTGCGAGCATTCCGGCGTTCTGACCGCTCCTCACTTATCTCCCGAAGTCGTCGATGCACGCCTCGCGGCGCGAAAACGTGTCTACGAACGCTAAAGTTCCGCACCCATGCACGGACGTGACCGGCCGCGCCAGTTCTCCGGGCCGGGGGCGATAAGTGGCAGATCCACGTTGCGGGAACGACCTTGCTTTGTTGCGATGCTACCGCTGCGCATGTCCATTCAATGCCTCTCTTCAGACTTTTTAGAGTACGGCACTCACGAGAGCTTTTGATGCTGGGGCGCGCGCGTTCCTCTTGCAGAGATATGTCCGCCTTGAATGCGAGCGACCGCGCCAGCCACCGCAGGCGTTGGCATCGAGATGGGTTGGGGGTGCCGGCATAGGATGCGAAAGGTCACAAGTCACGAGAGTCGTGACGGCGTCCATCAGCTTCTGGTGAACGCGTCGGGGGCGTTTCCGCCAGATTTTGCGCGCCGTGAGAGGTCGCCGTCCCGTCCTACGCGCAACGCCGCGGTGGGAGCAGGGAAAAGGCCTGGGTTGCGATCTGCCTCCGAGGCCCCCGTGCCTCGCGTTGACGTCTGCGCCGTGCAACACGAGGTGCCTGCTGTTTTAGCTTCCTCCCGGAATATTAACTCGCTTCTGCCAGAGCAGCCACCTTCTCGCCCTTGAAGAACGCCGCGTGTGCTGGCCATACGTCTCTCTCCCCACCCTCCTTCGTTCCTCCGAGCCCCTCCTCCCCGGAGTGTGCTCCTTTGTTCATCCATTCTTTCGCCGAGTCGTCTCCTTCTATCATGGCCACAGCCGCCTGCCAAACACCGCTCGCTCGCGCCGTGAGGCTCGAAGTGAGTGTCCTTTGTCTTTGTCTTGCGAGTGGCACACTCACCGGATCCGCCAGAACAAGCCCAGCAAGTACGCCAAATACCACAAGAACTCGCACCTCAAAGATGTCGATACCCAGGCCGCACACAGGTGGTCCGAGCTCGTGCCACCGCGCACCGCTCTCACCTTCGCTGCGATGTGGGATCCCGAGGACGGCATGGTCACCTTTTCGGGCGCGCGCCTCCTCGACTCTGAGACGCTGGAGAAGACACAGATGAAGCCCACACGGGATGACTCCCCTCGCGACGTCGCCTTCGACGACCAGTCCCAAGTACTGACCATCGACCCCCTCGCTGCCAACGCCGGCGCGCGCCCGGACGCCTACTGTCCCGACACCCCCGCGAGCACACCTGGATGCGGATACGGGTACGCCACCGTTCCGCCCTCTGCGGGCGTAGATTCCTTCGCATTTGCCCAACACGCCATGATGGCGGATGCTGGCGCGGACTCGCGCTCGTACCTCCGCGCGCCACCAACTATCGGGGCCGGTCTCCCGGCCGCCCCAGATAGCCCCGCGGCGGCGTCTTCGATGGCGCTCGCGTCCCTTATGAACGTCCCCTTCCGTCGGACGATGATGCACAACGCGTTGCATCGGCTCTCCCAACTCCGTCCGCGGAGGCCCGGCTCTTTGCGCGTGGAGACGGACGAGAACGCGGGAAGGCGGTATCGCGAGGCGGCAGAGTGCGAGAGCGTCACCGATGAGGGCTTCTTTGAGGACCATCGCCTCACGTCTGGTACGTTCGGAACCGCGCCGGTCATGGTAGAGATGAACATGGTACGTTGTCGTCTTTGTTCTCCCCCACGTGCCGCGAATGACATGCGTGCCTGGTACGTCCCTAGTCGTCCGCATTCTCTGTTACGACCACTTCGACTTCTCGCTACATCGAGGTCGACATGCCCTGGCAGCCCGCCGAACACTCATCGTGTGCAAAATCACGTACGCTCCGCCTCCGTGACGCGGACGGCTACTCGACAGACGCCGCCTCCGCTTGGTCGACTTTGCGCGACGCCGACCGCCAGATCTGCTTTAACGTCCCTCTCGAGACAGGCCGCAGGCTCCGCAAGCCGCGCACTCCACAGTCAACGCCCACGCCCTCCCCTGCATCCTCCCCCGCCTCGAAGAGATTCGCGTCACGGCCGTCATCGTCCCCGCGCTCCCCGACGGACCCCGCGGACCCGCGCGAAGTCCTCGCGCGCCGGCACTACAACCACACGCCCGTCCCGTCCTCCTCCGGGTGCGGATCCGCGACGATGGTCGGCTGCTCTCCGCCCCCCTCGTCGGACGGGCACGGGGGCGACTCGGATTCGGGCTGCGGCGTAAGCGCGCGGCGGGGCGCGGGGTCGACGACACCGCCGTCCGCGATGTCGCGCCCGACCATCAAGAAGAAGAAATCGCTCCTCGGACGCGTCGTGCCCTGCCGCCGCGGGGACGGCGCGGACGAGAAGTGGGTGTACGTTGATGTGGAACACAAAGTCACACAGCGCGTATGCGCTGTCGCGATGTGAGTCTGTCGCCGCCGTCGACGCGGACTCGGGCGGAGACGGAGGACGGAGGACGGGGGCGGATGATGGAGAGCGGAACACGGACGTGGGCGGTGGAGACGGCGTGGCCGGCGCGTGGGCGGACACTCGCGGGCGGCGTGCTTTACACGGTGCGCCGCGGATCTCGTTACGGTTCCCTCTCCCGTTTCTTCCTTTGGGGTTCGTGTTTGGCGGCGTTCTCGGAGACCCGGGTGATGGTCTCTCCTCTTTCGCTTTCGTACTCGACTTGCGCCGCGCGGGCGCTGTAGAGGTTAAGTTACTTTCGGGATGTATATGGCGATATGTGTATGCTTACCCGTCTTGCCCCTGTGTTTTCTTGCGCTGCGTTCCTTTGGAGATCGGTGATCTCCTGTACACTCGTTGCGATACCCTTCCTCTTTTCGTTTTGCTCTCCGTAAACCGCATGCCCTGTACGACTCTCCGCTCTCGTTTGCTCCTGTGTTTATAGTCGTGCCATTCGTGTATAGTGTACTCCTAGTTCTGTTCTCTCTTCTGGTGTATGTGCTATCAAAGTAGCGATCGAACAGCGGCCCTAGGAATACAAACACGCTATTTGACATTCGTCTTCGCTCGAGCTCCCCCCTGATCTGCGGATCCCCAAGCGAATCCTCGAGCGCACCCACAGCAGTCACTCGCGCTGACGAACGACGTCCCACGGAATTCCGCAAACGCCCCATTCGCGATAGCCCGCTACGAAACCATCCAGCCCCTCGGCCTCGCCTACCCGAGTTTGCCTTTAGCCGCACGCGCGCCCCGTCGACGACGTCTCTGGGACGCCGTTGCGATTCTCACCCCGGGAGGTCGCGGCGGCGTTCCCTCGGGAAGCCCTCCGTCAGCACCCCCTCAAGCGCGGCACCTGGGCCGTGGGCGGCCATATCGAGCAGGAGGTCGCCCCGCGCACGCGAGCTCGCTTAGGGGGACAGCATCGCGCGTCGGGCGGGTCCCCGCCGCTTCGCGATCGAGGACGTCCGGGGGGCCGTGCCTGTTGGGACTCCGCGCGCGTCGGACACCGCGGGGGTGTCGCCCTCCCCGGGGGCGGACCTGGGACCCCCAAGCCAAAACAAGGGCGCGCGCACTGTAAACGAAGCGGGGAAGGCGGGGCTTCGGCTCGAAGGGGGACCGCGGAGAATGAGGCGAGGGTGGGCGGAGCTACCGCGGTGCCGCGGATGTCGGTGAACCACCTGCTGCATATGGCGTATGTGCGAGATGTGACTGGACGAGGCGGCGATATTGGGCGACGGAGCCGAAGTAAGAGTGAGGTAGGGGTATACACGTGTTGCGGCGACGGCCGAGGGCTCTGCTTCCCTCTTCTACGCGACCCTCTCTTGCAGACTGCGATGCCGTGGATGATACGGTCGTCTCGCTGAGCGAGCCGTAAAGCTAGGGTACGGAGATATCAGATAGGTGCGCGGTGCAGATGCTTACTCACGTCGTCGTACCAACGAAATAGATTTCGTATTTCGAGTCGCTGCAGCAGCCTTGCACCTTGCAGGCAGTAACCGTTGCGTCGCGTTGCGCAGGATGCGCGACTGTCGCGGGATGCTACAAGCAACATCGGGGGAGGAGACATGGTGGTGGTTACTACACCTTACTTTGAACGTAGCGGGTGCAGAAGCTATTAATGGCGGCCAATACGTACGAGTAAGGGAAGGGCGGGGATGATAGCCTCGTGGCTAACGGCCACGGTGTCTGAAGGTTGCAACGAGGGAAGAGCGGCCGTAAGACGCAGAGAGTGACGCACGGTGAGAACCAGGTGCAGAAAGCGCACGAGCAGAGGGAGAGCGTGCGATTGGAAGCGACCGTCAGGGTGGCTGGTTCGCTTCGAGAGCTTTGTACGATGTGGGTGGTGGGAGTGGGTTGCGGGGACTATACGTGAGCGAGGACGTTGTTGTATGGACCGCAACAGACCGCAGTACGGTCGGGCGGTGAATATGTCAGCGTTGCAGGAGTACGAGAGATAAATGGAGGTCTGTTATGTAGCGCGGCTGGTTGCGGTCGGACATGTAACGTACGGGCGAGTGATTGCAAGATGTACTTGGTAGCAATCAGAGGAAGCCGTGGTCGGAAGCAGTACTTAGCAGTGCCGGCGTTCAGTATACCGGCCCGAAGAGATGGCGCACGCGAGGATGCGCACAGCTCCGAGCGGCGGTGGTAATTGTATCTGTGTCGACTTTTGTGTGCACGAAAACGAAGATTTGAAAGTGGTCGACGGTGGTCGCAGGGTTCAATCATGAGTGGACGAAGACTGACTGTAGTGGTTATACTGAGGCTTGTCGACATAGAAAGAAATGTTCGAGGATCACAGTAAATGAGCAAGCGAGATAGGCGGAAGAGTTGGCAACGAAAGCCGATGACGGAGTGCAACGGGAACAGGGGCGAGCGCGACGAGACGGACGGCGAGCACCCGGGTGCCGAAGACGAGAGGCGCCCGGGTGCCGAAACGGGGCAGCGTTGTGTGAACACGGGCGCCTGTTTGTCGCGGGGACGTCCAAGAGAGTAGCTCGCGGGGGTCGCGCGTGCCAGCACTGCATGCGCCTCGCGACGCTCCTTTCCTTCAACCCCACCGATCAACGTCGTTCGGGCGCAGGCGACCCGAACCCGCGCGCGCGAGAGAGAGCTGGACGTCGTGCGCGACGACGAGCAAGTGCGTCGGTCCGTCTTGTGCTCGTCTGATGGATGGTTGCCTCGTGCCGCGACGGGCGCTGGACGCGTGACTGAGATCAAATTCTGCGCCCAGCACCGACTCTTCCTCCTCCCACCGCCCTTGCCGTCCTCCAGGATACCTCCCGCCACCTCCCTCGCTCGACCCCCCGCCCGCCCCGCCCTCGCCGCCCTCCGCCGCGATGACACGCTACGGGGATTTCGCGCCCCTCTGCCACCAGGTGCCCTCCTACCCGTGGTGTAACCTCTTCTACCGCCAGGCACGTCTCGATTCTGCTCGTCTTCCCAGCTCCGCTCATCCGCTCTTCCTCCAGGTTGAGCACCACAACATTACCGTCTTTAATAACGTTTCCGCCGATGCTGCTTCCGCACCTGTCGGCGTGAATCCCGAGTGCGGCATCCTGCGTGTTGGTCACAGCGGCTCCCTCGGCAACATCGCGAACATCATCGTCTGCGGCCTCAGCATCATCTTCACCCTCCTCTTGATCATCTGGACCTCTAGGAGAAGAGCAGCAGTCGGTGAGTCGTCGTCGTAACTCCCTTTTGAACATCTCCCCCCATTACTCGCAAGCACCGTCCCCCAACTCCAACCACACCCATCACCGCCGTCGTCCTTCGCGCTGCACGCGTCCGCTGTCGATCTTCTATCATCTTTTCTCCTCCCCATCCTTCCCCAGTCTTTAGGCTCTTTTCGCCCTTCGCCGCCGCCCTCACACCGCACCTTATCGGCCGTGGCTTTTCGTTCTCACGCTCTCGCGACAGGTCGGGTCGAATTCCGCATCTTCCTCGTCCTCTACTTCCTCACCATTCCCTTCCAACTTCTCTCTACCGGCTCTTTCCTCGAGCAAGGCTCAACAGCCCTTACCGCCATCACCGCCATCCATGCCGGTCTTGTCGCGTCCACCTTCTGGGCCCTCCTTGGCAACGCGATCGTCAGCACTCAGGTGGTGGAGGACGGCACGATAAGTGCTCTTCTGGTACGTCCCCCCGATTGCGTTTCGTGCCCTGTCGAAGCAACCATTCATGTCCCTCCGCAGCCTTTCAGTTTCTTCACCGCCGCGTTCTTCGCCGCGACAACGTACATCGCGCTCGATGTCGGCTTTACCTTCACCTCTGTCTTTGGTCCCTCAAACCCTTCCGCGGATCTCAACAGCGTATCGTTGTTTACCCTCACTAGTGTTTGGCCCGGCGCGTAAGTTTCCTTTTCTCTTATTGTTTTCCCCTTTCTCTTCGCACGCGCTGATACGGCGCCCTTCGCAGCGCTGCTGTTCTGTACCTTATAATCATGACATACGTTGTGCTCGGGATGCTCAACGAAGTGCGCCCGATGTGGTACTATGTCCTAGCTGCCGTCCTTTTCGTCCTCAGCCAGCTAGATTTCTTCTTGCTGAGCAAGGTGATCTGCAAGGTGCGCCCGCTCTCCTCTCATCCCCCACCCCGCGAGCACGCCGCGAACTCTATGTCTGTCTGCAGGCTTCGAACAAGGTCGACGGCTCGTTCATTGCGACAATTTTGGAGACGGCGGCTGTAGGCATGCTGTACTTGGCGTGGCGAAGCATTACAGAAGGTGCGTCATCAGACTCTACCCTCGCCTTCTCCCCGCACCCCTTCCCCCGTTCCCTGCCCACTTCCCCATCCTGCTCTCGCCTTCCCTCCCGCACCCTGCACCGCTTCTCTGTGTCGGAACATCGCCTGACCCGGCGTTTCCGCAGAATCGTGGGAGGACGATATGTACTACCCGCGGTGATCGCGCTGCCGGGAAAGACTGCTCGTACCCTCTTCACGACCTTCACGACCCGCCTGCCACCCCGCCTAAGTCGCAAGCCCCACGAACGCGCTCGCTAGCAAATACGTAGTTATAGAACGTCCCTCTCGAATCGCCCGTTTTTATCCCCCTCGTCCTTGGTTTCCCCGACGGACCGGCTCGCGTGCGCCCGGCCTCTGACGCTCCCTCGCTGTGTACTATTGTCGTTTTTATGTTGTGTCGCCCCCTCCGCTTCCCGCTTCCCGCGCCGCGCTCTCCGGCCCGCAAAGTTTAGTGTACAATCTATGTTTATACATCCTCTTGTCCCCTTCTCTCCCCGCGGCTGGCGCGGGTCTTTTTGTTGTATCGCTTTGTCTTCGTCGCTCGCCTCCGCTTCCTTTTCTTGAGTTAGGTCCTCTCATGAGCTGTCTCTCTCATCTCTCGTCTATCGCCCTACGCGTCCGCGGCGACTCCTTCCCCTTCGAGCTGTTGCACATTCTTGATCGAGTAGATGCCCTCCCCCGCAAACGCGTCCGCACCACGTGGGCGACTGCGCCCACCGCCGTCGGACAGCCTCTTCTAACTTCGCGCTCGCGCGCGCATCTGGTATCCGTGGCTCGCTGCGGAATGTGTACGGCTACAATTCCTCCCCGGTTTGCCGCGTTCGGGAAAAACGGCCTTCGATGGTCTATGGGAGGCTGGTGTTCTGCGGGCGCGAGTGGGCGAGGCCGATGGGTGACGGTGCGCGAGGTATCTACTGCTATACATGTAGTCAGTCAAGCAGTTACTTGTGACGTGTGATGTTTGCGAACTGAGCAATTTGGTGATGGCACGCGAGACGGGAAGAAATGCGTCTAAGCGGAAGACATGTACAGTCCTTGCCCTAGGGACTCCAGTTCATGCAGGTGCAGATGTTGCCGGACCTCGCCTTCTCGAGCATAGGGTCAGCGCGCGCAACACTCTTGCGCTCACGACCGTGCGCAAAATGTGCAATCAGCGCGCGACTACTCCACCGCACCGCGCCCGAGACGAGGCAGCCTCATCAGCAAAAATGCAGGACTCGCGGCCTTCCGTGGGGCTCACGCGCGAGAAAATCATCAGCAAAAATGTATATTTACCCTAATGCGCCGGGCAGTATCCGGATAGTATACAATCAATAAAATACACCCCTTTTATCTGGATTGATCATTCATGTAGCCAACCGAACGAGATGGCACCTAACACATCACGATGCAGGCGCCCGCATCGCGATGCTGCCCAATGCATCCCGATCGCCTCGGGTTATCGGGGCTATTGGGATGTGTTTGGTCTCACCTGGGGGAATTAAATTCACACGGACAGCTGACAATCCAAACAGCTATAGATTAATTCTTTCCTATCTATACTACTTTGTGTGAGAGGTCTCATATGGCTGGGATAACCGTTCGGCCTGAAAATTTGCATACATGTTTGTGACCCTATTGAAAACGTCTGTGCAAATTTTTGGGAAGATTGGTGGTTTAGTTTTTGAGCAGCGAGCCTTTCAATTTTGTTACAGTGCTGCAGAGCCTGCATGAAGCAGCTGCCTCATTCAGTAAGAAAGCTGTGTTGAAGTGCCAATTGAAGGGGGTCAAACTAAATACGTTTCGGTTAGGTGGTGCACTCGACGACGAGGAGCCGAAGGCGACGAGGAGGAGAGTGCACTGGCTCCGGCGGGATGTGGCTGATGCCGAACAGGTAAGAACCGTTGAGGTCTTCTCAGCGGCGGTCCTTTCGGCTTTATACGCCTCATCAGACCTGTTCAGTGATAAATACCAAATAATTGTAAGTATTACCAAGTAGACTAAGGTAGGGTGGACGCGACGTACGCCGCCCCACATCTAGTCCGATTGGCTGGCTATTCTTGTAATTCGATTAGTGGTACGACCTCGGGGATGACAAATGATGCCCGAGGTGGAACGACTCAGCGTGAATTCTCATTGGCTGAGAATAGGCGCGCTATTTTTATCGTCGGCCTTGATCCGCCCGGAGTTATTCCGGGTCCACGTGCTCATTGATAGAGGTTTTTTAAATACACTCAGGGTTAGTTGAAGGTTAGACATAGACATGCTGCCCATCAAGAGTGGATTCCGGCGAACGTCCGCTCGATCGCGCATATGGTTGGATATGTATCTGAACCGCTGTGATTAGTGAAGTGCTAATCGAGCATTTGTTTGAGCACTTGTGCTGTCGAGCGGACGTTCGCTCGAGCATCTGTTGGGGCATTCGTCAGGTCGAGCGGACGTCCGCTCGATGGGGCTGAACGTGTATCTGGGGAGACCCCTATGGAGCGGACGTCCGCTCCATAGGGGTCTCCCCAAATACACGTTCAGCCCCATCGAGCGGACGTCCGCTCGACCTGACGAATGCCCCAACAGATGCTCGAGCGAACGTCCGCTCGACAGCACAAGTGCTCAAACAAATGCTCGATTAGCACTTCACTAATCACAGCGGTTCAGATACATATCCAACCATATGCGCGATCGAGCGGACGTTCGCCGGAATCCACTCTTGAGTAAAAATCCCTTGCAACAATAGAGGAGGTCAAAGTTGGGGGGTTTCCGCGTGGGATTCAATGGGTGGTTCCGTTGTGATTTTGAGACAGCAATGTTCTCAGAATCCCTGACGTACTCTGACCACCCCGCAGGCAAACACAATTTTATAGCTGGCTCTCCTGCGCGTGTTTAGCCTAGTCATGTACATATGTTTAGATATCTACTTCTGCTACTGGTGTGCACATGTGTTCCCGGCTGCTGATAGTGCTAAGACTTTGACTTTGGCGCCTACGAATAGTACTCGGATGAGTCGCTTGCCTGACCGCTCCTTTGTTGAGGCTCACCAGCTGCATTTCACCATGCCCTGATATACCTTGTGCACTCGTAGGGCTTGTGACCTGATCAAAGGCTATGCCAACTTCTGCAAGCTGCAATACAATCAGTTTTCTAGGAAGATGCCTCACCACTGTCTTTCCACCTTCGACTCTCTCTCTTTGTTACAACATTCCTGCCCGGTATTTTCTTTTCCCTTTCCCGTTTCTCAATGAGCGTAACCTCTGTACCATTCGGTCCCGCGGCGGTTCAACACCGCCATTGTATGTACGACTCATCGCGACTCATTCTGAGTCATTGTCTCGCACCCCCGTCTCTATTGTTCTTCCTTTCTCGCACAGCCCATACCTATTGTCTCGCATGTACTTATATAGTTTGGGTCCTCCTGAGGACGTTCTTCAGTTTGACCTCCTTCTCCAATCGAGGCCTTTCTCCCCACAGAACCCCTGTGTGTCGCTCGTCCTCTACCACAGTGCTCGACTTTGCCTCTTCGGCGTACGTCCCCCCAGATCCCTCGACCCTCGATCGCGTGCGCTCGTTGTGCATCCCCTAGGCGCCCGCGCTGGCCTCGGTGTCAAACTCATCTACTCGCCGACTTCCCTAAGTCCAGGCGAACACTGAACACACATAGCCACCCTGGAGTGCACCAGCAAGAGCAGACACGTCCACGACAAAGAAGACGTCCTTGACCGATACCTTCAAGAGGAACCCCGCGAGTGGAAAGCCTGCAGCGAACAACCCTGCCCACACAGATCTAGCTACGACCCAGAAGACGCAAATTGACACAAAGACTTTGAGAAGCCCAGCGAAGCAAACCGACAAAGGATCTACAACAAAGTCGGATACCCCACAGCATCAGGAGCCAGCAACGTACCCCCACTAACAGACCAAAGCGCAGACAGACCCCCCTCAGCATCGGACCTTCGCGACAAACAACATTTCATCGGACTACGGATTGTCACCTGGTCGGACACCCTAGGCTAGATCTACACCACAGGCAAGGACGGAGTCATACTAGATCGCGTCCAACGAGTACGAAGGAGCGCGTGGGACTCCGAAACACCTGAGAACCCCAGACGCATACTAGAACCCCTGGTCCCTACCTCAGCACCTCGCACCAGACCCTCATCTCGTCTCCCTACCCCAGCACCACGACAGCCCACGCCAGGGCCCTCGAACACTAAGCCTACTCCACAACCATCAGCACCAGGAACCCCAATTCACGCTCCCCAACCCATCCTTCCTGCAAAGACTCCACCCCCTCCTCCCTCACCAAGCCCACCGCCTTCACCGACCCTCATCACCACCATGTCGAACACCCCCAAAGTCTCTGAATGGAAGATCCGTCCTTCGCCGGATTTCAATGGAAACCGCGAAGAGGCAGACAATTTCCTCAACTCGTGCAGAGTGTACCTGCACCTCAACGCGCAGTCCTACTCGACGGATGAAGAAAAGATCATCTTCATCCTGTCATACATGATAGGAGGATCGGCTGGACCATGGAAGGATGCGTTCACAACTAAGGTGTTCTCTATCAACCCGACAACATCCCTGGAATACGGTTTTGGTATGCTTACCAACTTCATCAAGGAGTTTAACAAATCCTTTGAGCCATTAAACCCGGTTGACAACGCCATTGCTAAGATGAAAGCCCTGAAACAAACTGGCACGGCTGACGACTATGTCGCCGAGTTCCTTCCGCTAGCAGTCAGGCCAGGCATCGGGTCCGTGGCAGTCCTCTCGGACTACTTCCTTACTGGACTTAAGAAGGGACTAGTCAACAACATTATGACGGTCGAGAAACTCCCCATGACCATGGACAGCTACTACACCCGTGCATCCCATTTGGATCTCCAATGGCGTAAAGGACAGGAACTCACCAAAGGATCGTCGGAGAAGAAGTCATTGGATTCAAAGGGATTGACAACCTCCGCCCAAGGCAAATCTTCCAACGCCGTCAGGCTGAGGAAGCTCATGGACGAAGAACGAACTTGGTACAAGAAGGAGGGACAGTGCTTTAGGTGCTGCGAACTTGGACACGGACAATGGGACTGCCCCCAGAGGAACTCCAACCCTGTAAGTCCCACCCAAGGGACGGCGAACACTCCTACCTACCGCAAGATCAGAATCACGGCCTCTGAACCTAACAACCCCGCTCCAGCGGAACCAGAAGCCCCAGTCTCTCGCGTGCGGGCCCTATTCCGCACGTTCACACCCGCGGAGAGAGAGGAGGTTGTAAACATCGCGGAGGCAGAGGGTTTTTGAGGTGGCCATCTGAATCGACGTCAGCATGGCCCCGTATCACGGTCTCCCCTGTAATACTAGCAAACATCAGCAATTGATCTATGCGTATTCCAGTAACAATTGACCGAACCGTCAAAACCCCTGCCCTCATCGACTCTGGAGCTGGAGGAATGTTCATTGATGAACAGTTTGCTCGAGATAACAACATCGCCCTCACCCCGCTTATTAACCACATACCGGTATACAACGTCGACGGCACCCAGAACAAGCAAGGAGTGATCACACACTACGCTTGGAGGGAACTATCCGTCGCAGGCATAACCCGACGAACACGGCTACCCGCGACCTCACTAGGAAAGGAAGCCATAATCTTAGGGCTCCCCTGGCTTCGGCGGACCAATGCGAAAATCGACTGGCAAACCGGGAAGGTAGAATTTGAAGGATCCTCCAAAGCGGAGCCACCAAAACCGCGACCACGAGTAACGATAGAGGATGAACCTGAACCTACTGACCAAGCAATTCCCCGTCTAGATCCTTCCCTCAACCACTGCCTGGAAGAAGTCAATGCCTGCGCTGCACAACTTGCCAAACCAGACACGGATGAGCATCACTGCCCTTCACCTCGTGAGGAACTGATCGACCTTGGCCCGGATGATCTCCTCATTGCCTATGTGCGAGGAGAACCGGTCATTGGAATATTCTCGAACGAAGAGGAATCACTCACTGAAGAACACCTCGACGAAGGAGAAGGCAACCCACACATCGGACGCGTAATGCATTGGAAACACTCAGCAGCCTTCTCCTATGCACAAGGTCGGTGGATACGTGCAAAGGTCAACCTGGCAATGGAAATGGCGCAAAGACAACATGCCCAGGAAAGCCCCAAGACCACCGAGGAGCTTATTCCACCGGAGTATCAGGACTACAAAGACGTATTCAAAAAGAAGGCATCCGAACGGTTCCCCATCTCCCGCGACTACAACCACGCCATCAATCTGAAACCAGATTTTGCCCCTCAAAACTGCAAGGTCTATCCGCTATCCCCAAAAGAAACTGAGCTCATGAACGAGTTCATCGACAAGAACCTCCGCAAAGGATATATCCATTCCTCGCAATCCCCCATGGCATCGCCATTCTTCTTCACTGGGAAGAAGGATGGTTCCCTGCGACCGTGTCAGGATTATCGCTACCTGAACGAAGGAATGATCAAGAACTTGTACCCCATCCCGCTCGTCCAGAATCTCATAGATAAGCTCAAAGGTGCCACAGTCTTCTCCAAACTGGACTTGCGCTCAGGATACAACAATGTTAGGATGAAAGACGGAGACCAGTGGAAAGCAGCGTTCAAATGCGAACGAGGACTCTTTGAACTAACGGTCATGTTTTTTAGACTCTGCAACTCGCCGGCCACCTTCCAAGCCCTCATGGATGACCTCTTCAGTGACATGATAGAGGAAGGATGGCTCGTCATCTATATGGACGACATGCTGCTATTCTCTAAAGACAGAAAGACCCACAAAGAACAAATGCAAAGGGTACTCCAACGGCTTCAAGAAAATGACCTCTACCTCAAACCAGAGAAGTGTCTCTTTGACGTAGAAGAAGTGGAATTCCTCGGACTCATCGTGAAACCTGACACCCTGGCCATGGACCCCGTAAAGCTCAAAGAAATAGAAGACTGGCCAGAACCATCCTCTGTGAAAGGGGTGCGGTCATTCTTAGGATTTGCCAATTTCTACTGGCAATTCATCCCCAACTATTCAGAACTCACACGGCCCCTGCACGAGCTCACCAAGAAGGATAAGCAATGGGAATGGATGTCGGTGGAACAGGACGTGTTCAACAAACTCAAGGCTAGATTCATCTCGTCACCAGTCCTCCACATGCTGGACAAGAACAAACCATTCTCCATTGAATCGGACCCGTCAAAATTCACCACAGGTAGGCTTTCAGGGTCCAGTCCTAGGACCGGTGCAGGACCAGTCCTAGAACCGAAACTGGACCGCTAGAAGACCGGACTGCTAAGCGGTCTCAGGTGGTCCGGTCCTACCCATCGGTCCCGGTCCTGAGTATTAGTAGGACCGGGACTGATCCTCTAGGACTGGTTAGGACCGGTCTTTGCCTTCTATAAGTAGTAGCTGTCACATGGGATGTTCAGTTCATCGTGGCCCGCAATCGATTTTTTGAGCGTCTTTCTCTCCCTCAAACCTTAAAGCTTTGTCTCGCTTCGCATCACACATGTCGGGGAAGTCAAAATCAAAAGACAAATTGCAGAGCGCTACCAATACACGCAAACGTGACAAAGACAGGGATCATAGCGAGGAGGAGCAGGAACAGCCTCCGAAGAAGCTTCGACTCCCGCGCGCAGCCAAACTCGGTACTTTAGGGCGTTGGGTGAATGCATTCAGTGTGAGGAAGAAGACACAGCCTGAAGATGGTGTAGGTGAGGGTAGAGAAGGGGAGGAATCCAGCGGTGACGGCACGGAAGATGCATATGAAGAGGAGGAGGAGGGCAACGATGATGATGATGATGAAGATGAAGCAGTATCTGATTCGGGGATGGAGGACGAGGAATCTGGACAGCGTGGTAAGGGCAAGGGTGCTGTGCGCGCGAAACGTTCAAAGCGGCGGTCTCGTGGGCGCACTAAGGGCACTGCGAAAGACAAAAAAGGCAACACTAGAAACACCGACGTAATCGAGGTCAGTCGTACTACCATTCACACAACATATGTTGCCTGACGCACCTAAGATCCTCGAGGACGACCCAGTGCCAACCTCAATCGAGCTCCCAAAGAAGACAAAACAAAAAAAGGTTCAGGCCGAAGACCTTGCTACGATGTTTGAGCCGAGAGAAACAAGGCTGTTCAACATCGATCGTCAGGGCCGGTCACTGGCGACGCCAGCTAGGGAGACGGGGAGATTCTGCAAGTTGTGCAAGTAAGCGAGCATATCGCTGAGACAGATAAGTACTTACCTTTTGAGTTCACCCCAGAGATGACCCAAAAGTCATCGCCGTCGCTGGTCTACGCGCGGGATGGTTCACCAGTTCGAACTCTACCCTCCGGCACCACATCCGCGCGGACACAGCAGTCCACTATCCTCTATATGCCGAGTGCTGCAAGGCTGGTAAGATTGAGGAGGGGCTACAGGCAATCCCGGGGGATATCTTGAAGGCGCGAGAGGAGGCAGTGAGTGGGAAGAAGAGGATGAAGCAGGGGACGCTGAATGGGAGGGTGGTGAAGAAGGAGAAGGCACCGACTTTTATGCCCGACCGTATCCTGTTTGCCATGACCCAGCACGTGGTGTGCTCTGCTGCGATGAGTTCTTTTGACGTCATTGAGACAATTGAGCGGCAGGAGCGTGGGCTAGGCTTTCCCATCGCTGCTGCATGGTGGGAAATATGTGGGCTTTCTGGGCACTGCACCTAGGAACACCGCGGACCATCGGAGATCGCAACGTGCTCGCAGGTGCTGCAGTGCAGCCCGCAACTCTCCTAGTCCTACTATGATGCACCGACGCCTAAGAAGCATTGGGGTCCGCCCGTCTCTGAACGGCGCCCGAGGCTTCTTGGGCGTCAGCACATCCGAATCACAAGTGCAGCCGCATGTGTGGGGTACAGCCCGAGTAAAATTGGCTGGCACTAGCGCACGAATAATGAGTTGATTGCTCGAGTAACAAATCACAGATTAGCTGACGTTTTGTTGTGCAGCCAATTCAGACGGCAAATTCGGTCACACTGCGGAACTGTCTGGTGACAATGCGGCCGAGTACTCAGACATCAGAGCTCCCTAGCGGCAGCGAGGTACACACCTGCATCGAGACTGAGTTTGCCAAATACTTAGAGGACCTCAAGCTCGACGTTTCTGCCGCTCCTGGAGCGATTTCGGTCATGTGGGACTCATGGAGTGCACCTTATACCTCAGCACCATATCTCGGCATACTCATCCAGTGGATCGAGGTGAATAGCAAGGGCGAGTGGATCTTCTGTAATGAGGTTGCAGCTTTCCGCAAGATCACCGGCCGGCATTTGGGCGCCCGTCTGGCAGCCTGGCTGCTGTTGCTTCTTGATCGGGCGGGTGTGACAATCATGGAAGATAGGGACGTAGAGGACCCGAAGGTGAGTTCTGTTTCGCATTCTGTTTGCAGCGCAGTCCCGCTTCAGCGCTTCTCTCGCCTCCTTACTCCCCGCCGTCTCAAGTCTCCTCCTGCCATGATCATGACTCACATCCGCCTCTTCCGCACCTACAGCTCGGCCATATAAGTGGCGACAACATAGCCTCCAACCATACTGCAGGAGAGCATCTCGAGAGCTTGCTCTTCAAGTGTTTTGTTCGAGATGTGTGGCGCGCCTCTGAGTCAGTCATTGGGTACGGTCCTTCCACCTTATTTCGCTTTCTGAGTGGTGTGGAACTTACTTCGTTTTTCCAGCTGTCTCGGACATGTTATCCAGCTCGCCATCGAAGAGTTTATGAAGGCTGTTACTCAGGTCGGCCTCGTCGAATCCAAGCAGGCAATGTGGGAATATGATCTGAAGGATCCCACATCGGTTGTCCAAGGCAGACTCGATGTCATCGCGATTATCTGCACGCTCGCTATTAAGGTCAGTCCGACCGTACTTAAGTCCGTTTGTAGTGCAATCTGCGTGCTAATGACAAGGGATTTGTTCGCATAGATCCAGGCATCTGGTCAGCGCAAGGACGCATTTGCAGCTATGCAGCTGCAAGCCATCCCTGACCTGAAGCACCCTCGCATCATTCCTCTTCACGAGAACATGCGCTGGGGTACTGCACACGGCATGATGGGCTGCGCATGGCTTGTACGGCCGGTAAGTACATATCCTGTCAGCCACCGCATTGCCGCCACTGATTCGGATATATGTACGACTCGTTGTAGGTGGTAAACATGTGGGTAGCGTTGGCAGATGAACACTTTGGCCCAATCACTGTGATTCGCCACCCTGGCGAACCGAAGAAAGAGATCCCCTGGTCGGTGTTTGCGCTCTTGCCAGAAGACTGGGATCACGTCGCCCTGTGCGGGCAGATTCTTGAGGTATCGTCAAGATGTTTAATATGCCACTTACAGCTAGCTTACGCCCGCATAGGACGCCAACCGCTTTCACCAACTTGCATCATCATCACATGCCCCCACTCTGCATCAGGTTGTACCTATATTCGACCAGCTCTCGACTCGTTGGGAGAAGAAGCTTTCGAATCCAGAGTATTCGCTGTACCACGAAGTGTTGCGTGGTGCTCTCGACAAGCTCGACAAGTACTACAAACTCGCGAGTGATAATCCCGCCTATATACTCGCTCTTTGTATGTATTTTTCGCAGTGACGAGCCTGTGATTGAACTGGTATCCCGGGTTCTGCTTAATCTTCTATTATTATCTAGTGCTCCATCCGTACTACAAGTTGACATATATCGATCACGCATGGCCCGGGGAGGATGAATATCAGGCGGAGCTCGCGGCTGGGAACTGGGATGCGAAGAACTGGGTTAAGTATGCGCATGAAGTCGTCAACAATCATGTAAGCGGCTTAATTACTGCCTTGTTACAAATGAGTTCCGTCTGCTGATGCAGTGTTCTCAGGTGAAGAAGTACTGGCCAAAGCGGCTCTTCCAGGACGCCAAGACACGCACTAGCACTGGAAATAGCAGTCAGCCAGACCCGGACAGCAGCACGCAACACTCTTCGGACAAGAGCCGCCCTGGCGGGAGCCACACCTTCAGCAAGTTTCGACGAATCGGCTTCGGTGAAAACGAGTCAGGCTCCGACTCTGAAGACGACTTCGACCGGCACCGGCGGGTGCAGTATGCGCAAGACGATGGCAATGACGGCTGGAAGCAGGAGCTCCGTCGTTACCTCGACGATCCTACGACCCGGGATGTCAAGAAGAACATGGATACGGTCGCGTGGTGGGCAGTAAGTATATTCTATTTGCCTTTTGTGCGCGCGCTCGACGATTGACGGTTGGGTTGCTAGGAGAACTGCCGTGCTTATCCCACACTCGTGAGGATGGCACTCGACATTCTCCCGGTTGCAGCAACCTCGGTCGGCGCTGAGTCGCTCTTCTCGCGCGCGAAGAAGACCCTCAACCCGCAACGCTCACGGCTGGACCCCAGTGTCCTGGAGGCAATTGAGTGCCTCAAGCACTTGTGGTGCCAGTCGCTCCCTGACTACGCAGCCGCAAATGACGAGGAATTAGAGGACCCCGAAGAGGAGTTCCTCTTCGAATTTGAACTCCTTGACGTGGATGAGCAACATGCGAAGATGCTTGATGCGCTCGAAGAGACTGGAAATTACGATTCTAGCTAGTATACTGTCTATGTACTACGTATATGATATATTCTGCGTTCGATACGCTCAGGACCGGTCCAGGACCGGTCCTACATTGGTCCTGACTGGTCAGGACAGGACCGGACTGCGGTCCTAGCCGGTCTTGGTCCTCAGTCGGTCCCGGTCTCGGTCCTGCTCTAAGGGGTCGGTCCTGTCCTGGCCACCGGTCCCGGTCCTCGGTTTTGGGCCTCAGGACCGGACCAAGACTGGACCCTTAAAGCCTAACCACAGGTGCGATACTCCGACAGGCAGACTCTAACGGGGATATGCACCCATGTGCGTACCTCTCAAAGTCGTTCAACTCCGCTGAAAGGAATTACAAGATCTACGACAGAGAACTGTTAGGAATCATACGAGCCCTCACAGAATGGCAGCACTACCTGGAAGGAAGCCCCTACCCCGTAGAAGTCCTATCGGACCATAAGAACCTCACCTACTTCCGAACAGCACAAAAGCTCAACTGGCGACAAGCCCGATGGAGCCTCTTCCTAACCCAGTTCGAGCTGCAGTTAAAGCATGTTCCCGGCACACGCATGGTTCAATCTGATACCCTGTCCCGTCTACAACACCTGAATCTGGAGGACAACGACAACGAAGCTGTTGTACTACTCCCAGACAAATTGTTTGTAGTGGCAATGGACATTCCCCTGGCAGAAAGAATCAAGGACATCCACACGCAGGATCAAGTTGTACTCGACGCCCTCGCGGCTGCCAAGGACGGCACGCCACTACCAATGAAGTCGACCCTTGCGAACTGGAAGTTCGAAGATGGACTAGTCTTCTTTAGGGACCGTTGCTACGTCCCTCCCAATCAGGACCTTAAGAGGGAAATCGTGCGACGATATCACGATCTTCGACCTATGGGACACCCAGGACAGTTTGGAACGTTGGAGCTGCTGAAAAGAGACTACTGGTGGCCCGGCATGGCAGTGTTTGTACGGAACTATGTCGCAGGTTGCGCAACTTGCCAGCAAACCAAGATCAACACTCATCCAACCGTACCCCCACTCATGCCGATCCCTGCAAGGCCCAACGCTTACCCATTCGACACCACCTCAGTCAACTTCACCACCAACCTACCCCCATTTAACAGTTTTGATGCACTCATGGTCATGGCAGACCACGACGCTACGAAGGGGGTAATTCTTGCTCCTTGCACGAAAACCATCGATGCGCTAGGGACAACACACCTCATCCACCAGAACCTGTACAAACACTTCGGACTACCAACGCGCATCATCTCAGATAGAGGCCCCCAATTCTCAGCAAAAGTCTTCCAAGAGCTCACCTGACTCACAGGCATCAAGTCGTCCATAAGTACGGCGTATCACCCACAGACCGATGGAGGAACGGAGCGCATGAACCAGGGAATTGAAGCATACCTCCAGGCATTCTATGCTAACCACCCGGAGACATGGTCGGACTTCTTGCCAGATTTGGAGTTCACACACAACCAAAGGCTCGCACAAAACCGCAACGCATCGCCTTTCTTCCTCATGATGGGCTACAACCCAAGGGCAATCCCATCAGTCACCCCCAAGACAGTCGTACCAGCGGTTGAAGAATGTCTCGACAACCTGGAGAAAGTCAGACAGGAAGCGATGGCAGCGCACGAGCTTGCACGACAACACATGGTGCAACGGATCACTCGGGGATTCAAACCCTTCGAAAAGGGTCAGAAGGTCTGGCTAGAAGCGAAGCACCTCCGCTTTCTCAAGGACAACAAAAAGCTGGCCATGAAAAGATAAGGCCCTCTCACGATCGTGGAAGTCCTTGGACCACTTACGTACAAGCTGGACCTCCCTGCCCAATGGAAAATCCACCCCGTATTCCACGCCAGCCTTCTCACCCCGTACAAGGAGAACAACACGCACGGCCCGAACTATCTCCTTTCACCACCTGACCTTGTCAAAGGAGAAGAAGAATGGGAAGTGGAAGCAATCGTCGGACATCGGAAACGATACGGGAAGATGCAATTCTTTGTCAAATGGAAAGACTACCCAACAAGCGAAAACTCCTGGGAACCAGAGAGGAATTTGGAACATTTACAGGAAGTCCTGAAAGCTTATAAGCGCACCCATCGCCTCTGAAATCCACAACCAGTGCACTCGCACCCGCACTCGCACTCACACTCGCACTCGCACTCGCACTCGCACTCGCACCCTCACCACCAACATGTCCAGACACTTCCCCATCCGCACACGCCAGCAGACCCGTACCGTCGTCATCAACCTCGTCCAACTCCCTCGCCGCCACTTCGAGATCTTCCGCAACAGGCTTGTCGGCGAGGAGCATTACCTCGGCGATGTCCTCGACGTGGCCCGGGACGTGAACCTGGCTGTCCAGTATTCTCGTGAGTCCCTAGGGGCTGTCCAATCTGCGATGAACGCCCTCCACACCGCCGAACAGAATCTGGTCCACCAGCAGGACCGTCTCACCTATTCCCTTGAAACCATCGTTGACCACACCCACAGTCACATTCCCTACATTCACGCCAGCACCTACCACAACCTCCTCGACCCGCAGCAGCTCGCAGCAGCCAGAGCGGCCATCCCAGCCAACGACATCAATGTCCATCCTCCCCTGGTCCCTGCTCCTCCAGTCCCTCCACAGGTCCCCCATCTCTTGAACCCTCCTCCGTGCATCGCCCAGATGGCCCGCCGTGGTCGCCACCTCACCGGGCAAAGGAGCAACACGGGCAGCTCCTCCTCTCGTCAGTCCTGGCAGAGCCAACGCTCCGCCCGCATCGCTTACCCATTTATAGGGGGTCCCTAAGGTCCCGTGCAGGCTAGATATAGATTAGCTCTAGCTGGGGGTAGCAGGATCTCTAAAACGGCCGACTTGCTGGCCGTTTGGGAGTACCTCCTACTACACATATTCTTTAACTATCACCTATTATGTACTCTATCTTATAGCATTTTTGTTGAAGGTCAATAAGAGTGTGTATTTATATACAGATTTATCCCTTTGACGTACAAGTAATCCTTAAAACATTTATAAGGGGTCTTTGGGCCCCCCTAAGGGCTAGGGCTACGTTAGAGCTAGGTTACAGCTAGGCCTCTATGTCAACATCTCTGAATGGCAGCCACATCAGTCATTCATCTCATCCGCAAAACCTATCAGTATAATCCGCCAACCAAGGCCTTGGTTGCCTATCAGTATAATCCGCCAACCAAGGCCTTGGTTGCCTAAAAAATCAGGTACTCCGGTGTCCCAAGAGGTCCCTAGGGTTGTTCTGCCAGTATTTCTTGTCCCAACAAGATGTTCTAGGTAGATGTGCTTCCTGTGCACCCTCTCCAAGTCGTTTGGTGTCGATAGCTGCTCTTGTCGCTGTGCGATTCCCTTGGGACAACTGCAGGTAGCGTAATATACCTTATGATTGGTTGTCCCCAGACGATCCCTAGGGTTGTTTTGCCGGAATATCCTGTCCCAACAAGATATTCTAGGTAGATACGCTCCCTGTGCACCCACTGCAAGTTGTTTGGTGTCGATTTATAGTAGTTTTTAACCCTGGAGTCCAGGTTAGGCCCTGTAAAAGGCTAGGACTGCTGCATTTGTGCCGGGGATCATTAAGGAAAACACTGGGTACATGGTTTATATACATTACACTTGTGCTGGTGTGCGGGCATTGCGCACAGGCGAGAGCGGCCGCCTGTGCGCTCAATTGCCTCCTTACTCAGGTTGTGGCTCCATACTGCTGTAAATTCGCACTGGTGTGGGCATTGCGCACAGGCGGCCGCTCTCGCTTGTGCGCAATGCCCGCACACCAGCGCAAACGCGGAGACACTCGCCAATGCGCACTATAGCTACATTTACAGTAGTATAGAGCCATAACAGTAGGGAGGGAATTGAGCGCACAGGCGGCCGCTCTCGCCTGTGCGCAATGCCCGCACACCAGCGCAAACGCAGAGACACTCGCCAATGCGCACTCTACATTTACAGTAGTATATAGAAAGCCATAACAGTAGGGAGGGAATTGAGCGCACAGGCGGCCGCTCTCGCCTGTGCGCAATGCCCGCACACCAGCGCAAACGCGGAGACACTCGCCAATGCGCACTATAGCTACATTTACAGTAGTATAGAGCCATAACAGTAGGGAGGGAATTGAGCGCACAGGCGGCCGCTCTCGCCTGTGCGCAATGCCCGCACACCAGCGCAAACGCGGAGACACTCGCCAATGCGCACTATAGCTACATTTACAGTAGTATAGAGCCATAACAGTAGGGAGCCTGAGGGAAATGGTAATAGCTCAGCACCTATTGCGCATCCAAATTGGATGCCTACCAGTACTAAGTCTGCACCCTGCCAAAGGATGCATCAATCAAATGAAATGATCCTATCAAAAAGCGACACAGATTGAAGGTTTCGAACGTGCGCACGACAACAAGTAAGTCAGAATAGTATCCGACTGAGCCATAGGGACATTAGTATACACATACGTAGTTACAATATAGCACCATGTTGACTGGGCCCTTGGGCACATTGTCCGGCCCATATCTCCATCGTTTTGGAACGCGCCACAGCGCGGTATCAAAATTAGTCTGGAGAGATTACCGTTGTGTGTGGAGGCGGCAGGAGAATATGAGCTAACTTCACAATCCATGGTTCGATTTTTGCGCGAGTGGGCGCGTTGCAAAGTCCTTTCAATTAAGTCCTTTCAATTAGCTTTCCAACGAGCCTACTCGCGCTGTGGCGCGTTCCAAAACGATGGAGATATGGGCCGGACAATGTGCCCAAGGGCCCAGTCAACATGGTGCTATATTGTAACTACGTATGTGTATACTAATGTCCCTATGGCTCAGTCGGATACTATTCTGACTTACTTGTTGTCGTGCGCACGTTCGAAACCTTCAATCTGTGTCGCTTTTTGATAGGATCATTTCATTTGATTGATGCATCCTTTGGCAGGGTGCAGACTTAGTACTGGTAGGCATCCAATTTGGATGCGCAATAGGTGCTGAGCTATTACCATTTCCCTCAGGCTCCCTACTGTTATGGCTCTATACTACTGTAAATGTAGCTATAGTGCGCATTGGCGAGTGTCTCCGCGTTTGCGCTGGTGTGCGGGCATTGCGCACAGGCGAGAGCGGCCGCCTGTGCGCTCAATTCCCTCCCTACTGTTATGGCTCTATACTACTGTAAATGTAGCTATAGTGCGCATTGGCGAGTGTCTCCGCGTTTGCGCTGGTGTGCGGGCATTGCGCACAGGCGAGAGCGGCCGCCTGTGCGCTCAATTCCCTCCCTACTGTTATGGCTCTATACTACTGTAAATGTAGCTATAGTGCGCATTGGCGAGTGTCTCCGCGTTTGCGCTGGTGTGCGGGCTGCTCAAAGGAGGCTCAAAGGCGAGACATTGCCCGAGCGGTACGCGCTCATCTGGAAGTTCAGGCTGCAGGCTGCTTCTCCTCGGACATGGTGCGCGAACGTGATGTGTTCGTTGCGTCGGTGGGGCTCCAGCATGTCCATGTAATGAATAGTGATCTGAAGGCGAGTCTTCTTGCCTGGACAGTATGTCTACAAGTCTCATTCGGCAAAGTTTATAGTCGTGAACCAAGCATAGCCATTTGTGTTTCATAGATTCTACAACAACCAGAGCAAAACTCAGCACCTACTTAGGCAGTCCTGCCTGTCTGTACCTCCCCGCAAGTGATGTGTGCTGATTTTTGTGTGTGCAGTGTCGAGCATGGCTCTCTGTGTCCGCCCCGCTCTTGTCTTACCGACAATCTACTTTTGATCTACTTGACTGTTTTCCGCGCTCTGTATGAAGAGTCTGACCAATTGTAATGTAAGAAAAACGACGGTGGCGAGACGCCGGAGAGCGCGCGGCCAGTCGAGCGGATGAGGGAGGGCGCATGGAAGCGATGGGATTCGCGTTTGGACCGTGCAAACGCGTACCGAACAATTACGTACACGGGGGCTAATATATTCGAAAGATAAGATAAGTACGGAACTATAGAAACGATCGAGGTGGAGTGAAAAGGGTGGAGGTGGAGACGTAGGACGTGCGTGAGCTCGATACGAGATAGGCAATACAAAATTCCACATGTAATTACTCCTGTTGATCCATCAGCTCGCTGCAAACATCTTCATCCTGTAGCTTGCTGGAAATATAAGTTGATGCACTGCGGCCACCGTGCTGCGCGCCCTCTAGTACAACGTAGCGCACACAAAGTGTACTACCGCTAAGTGCGGCACTTTACTCGTCATAACGGGATAGCACGGGTCGGGTAAACCCGCTCAGAATACGAGTATATACCCGCGTGGGTCAGGGTACGGGTCTGCGTGCATGTACCCGGGGCAAACCCGTGCCTGAGAGCCTGCGTACCCGCAGGATCAATATTGAACGCTAGAGGACTTTCTACATACTCAGCTTACTAGGAAGGTCGTTAAGGTATGTCCGAAGCAAATCCCCACTACTTCAAGCGGACTCAATTCTCCTTACAAGCTCACAGCTCCTCAACAATGTGGTGTTATTTTTTTCTCGCCGTGAATCCAGCCTCGTATCTATCATCTCCACAGTGGAAGCGCACAAACCCGCCTCCAGCAGCTCTGAGAACACTAGACAAATGATGATATATGCGCGTGCAGACATGAGTTGGGGTGCCTTGAGACCCTCAGAATCCTTGCGATTCCCGCCATTCAGCCGGCCGGCCTTCATAATTGGCTTTACTGCTTACAACCAGTATGACACTGTCCATCGGACACAATTAAGAAATATAGTGCTTTCCATAACCTTTCATCCTGTCATTCCCGGCCATTACTCCCAACTCACGTCGTTTCTCGTGGTTTCACTAACTTTCCTATATTTTCACATCCATTCCTCGGTTCTAAGCGGTCGTGTCGATCTGCGGCAGTTCGGGTCGTCAATCAGCCGGACCGCTTGCGCCGAGCGGCTCGTCCGACGGGGCTGATACCATGGCCCGAGAGAACATGGCAATATAGCGAGATTGCAGTGACAATACAATGTACAGAACAACGTACATGCTCATGCTTGAACGATTCAACCACAACATGCGTGCTAGTCGTGCTACCTGATCCGTCATGTATCCGCAAGAGTCAGTGACCGAACGCCAGCCCGTCCGTCAAGCATACAGATTTGCAAGGTCTGCCTCCCTCTCTACACGAGACGCGATAAGTTCTATCCTGCAGAGCAGCTTATCGAACCTCTGCGCGATGTTAGTTGAGGTATTCTGCTGATGTGTGGTAGAGTGCTTACCTTCGCAAGGCAAAGAATCCGGTCGATGATCTTTTTGACGTCGGCGCCGCACTCGATCAACATGCCGAGGGGGATGCGCCTGCCACTTGCATAGTCCAATATGTATTGGGGGCGCTGGGCCGCATTCGAACACTCCTAGAATAGGATTAGTCCGGTATGTCCATCTCCAGAGAATCGACGGAACAGACCTGCTCAGCATTTGCGAGCATGAAGTTCTGCTTCCGCACCCGCTCTGCAAACGTGGCAGACATCTCGAAGAACTGGGAGAACTCCGGCTCAATCGCCTCCCGTGTAATGTTTACATCCTCTGCGATCGACCGCGTGAGCCGCTCAAACAGACCTCCGGCATTGACGCGAAGCTCCACGCATTCTGCGTACGCCGCCTTGTAATCTGTGAGGGCGTGTTCCAGCGCGCTATTCGACGTTCCGAGGGGGAGAGGGTCCTTCAGAACCTCAATCTGTGCACGGACCTGATCCTGTATTGTCGTGAGAAGCGTAACGATAATCGAAATCGTTGCATGAGCGTACCATGGGCCGGTTCAGCATGTCGATAGCGTCGCGGTACCTGTTGACATCTGCTCGAACTTGTTGCACCGCGTCGGCGCTTCCTGCCAGAGTATGCATGGCTGTGTCAAAGTCGGAGCCGATGGCGAACTTTCCTACGCTGCCGACATCGTCGCCGTAGAAATCGCGGGTAGCGCCCAACTGTTAATGGCGTAAGTTTGTTCTGCGTATGCACGTACACACACCGTTCGAAATGCGACTAATCAACTTACCGCGTTCAACTTCTCCTCGACTAATGCTTGTTTTTCTTGCAGCCGTCGCACTCGATCGTCGAGTAGCTCCGTGTCGATTCCGCGGCGGCGTATCATACGCCGAGAGTGCGATATCTTGTGGTAAACGTCGTGCCGGTAATCTTCGTTCAGGTCCATAGTGATCTCGGCGGCGTCGTCGCACCATAGCAAAGGGTCGACGTCGAGCTGGAACGCGCGTGGCTCCCTGCGTCGCAGAATGAACGGCACGGTAACTTTCTCCGCATCGCGAGTGCTCTCGGGCGTTCTAGTACTTACAACGGCCAAGCTTGCTTCATGTCGACGGTGTCCTGAGAAAACACGGCCATCGCGAGGTATAAAGCCGAAAGCGCGTTCTCTCGCCAGTCGGCGGGCATTGTGTACGCTGTTCGAGCCTGTGCGTCGGGATTCTGCGTTCAGTATGTCGTTTACAACGGTTATGGACACGCTTGGGGGAGGGTGAGCCTGCGTACCAGAAGATGTGGTGACGGTTCGTCAGTTGGTGAGGGTACCGCGACTCGTCGTTCAAGGGCGCAGGCGTGCATATGGCCCTCGTGCGCGTCGATGCTGTCCGGGCATGACGGCATCCATATTCGTCACAACTAAGCATCGCTCCGAGGCTCCGCTATGGACGGTGCTGCGGGTTATTGAACGGAATTGATCCGTGGGGCCGCATTCCACAATCTTTCCACAACGCTTCCGCAACGCCTTCACTCGAGTTCGCCGTCGGTACGGGTAAATTTACGCGGGCTCTGCTGTTTACGAAATCGCTCTTGGGGCGTGACGAATCGCCATGTCGGATGTCCGTGTGTCGTAAGAGTTGAGCTCGCGGAGAAGCGGTGCCCTTCAAGCAAGCAGGTCCTGTTGCGCTGATGTCATGTTGCAGGTTCGCGGTATGCAGGGACACTCACAGGCCGCGAAGTGAGCCATATACACACCCTAATTCGATTTGCACTGCTTAGATGCACAGCATGCAAATCGAATTTGGGCCTGCGTAACATGCTAGCCCTCTAGGTCGCGCGCGCGTTGTGCTTTCGCTACCAAAACTTGTACATCACATGTAGAGCATGGAAGCGAGCCTTCGGTGTGTTTATTTTTGCCTGGAGACCTCCATGTCGAGGGCTATGTCGCGGGAGGCGGTCCCGGTGACATCGCGGAGCAAGCGCCGGACAGCGCGCGCACACAAAAAGAGCATCACTCATTGGAATCGAACTCTGAGCCTATCGAAGAGAGCAGAGCCAAGTACCACTGAGCAAGTACGACTTGTAGTTAGAGAATACCAAAACAATTGTATTCCCACACGCGTTCTCGCTGACGTCAACCTCTTCCACACTGAGGAGAGCCCAGTCGAGCTGCTCGCCCAGCGCGTACGACGTCCCCCGGTGGCCGGGCACTCCGCAGAGCCCGAGGATGTACTCGCAGCCCGACTCGCCATGCTCCTCGTTCGACATCAACGTCTCCTTCGCGCCTAAGTGCCTCGGCACTAGCCCGAACTTCGCGCGGCGCGCGGCGGTGGCACGTTCTCGACGATCTCTCCCGCGGGTGCGACAGTCACTGGACCCCATCACCGTGACGGCAGAACTCGCGCTCCGCTCGCGTCGGTCGACGTTCCCAATCCGCTCGCTCGCTCACAGCCACTCACACTCGTGGCACGCGCACTCCGGGTCGTCGTCGTTGGTGGCCTTGACGGGCTGGACGACGCCCAATTGGCGTAATGAGGCTGTCAAAGAGGCGGCACGTATGTGTTATTGTGGTCTAGCGGTTATCGCTCCTAAGCGATTTATTGCTGTGGCCGGTTCGATCCTTACAGCCGTTTGCATAATAGATTGGAGTCTCGTGTTTCGAACATGATGTTTGTTCCGCGCAAATAATGTCCCAAAAGGGAATGCCGACTCAACACCGCCGAGCAGCCGCCGAGGCCGCCAGTCGCTGCCGGCGCCGGATCCGCCTTGTACTCACCGCTAAAGTTACACATGAGGAAGGCTGCGCGAGAGACTAGGCCTCATAGAACCCATACGATCACTGAGCCACTTATGGCAGTGCCACATAAACTAGGCTCAGTGCGAAGTTGCGTAAACGTGCTCATATTATAGAACTGCCAGTGGGTGCCACTCGAAGTACTAGTACCGCTGGCAGGAAATCGGACTGCCTGACCTGGCTTGAAACGGATTTGAAGCACCATAATACTTACGCTGCATGTTTAAAAAGCCAGTGCGAGGCCAAGCGCTCAGCTCCCTCAGGCTCTCGCAAGTACACTGCACAACCGAGTCCCTTTCTTGATTCGACTCAGATACTTACTCAACGAGTTACGAGAGAACATTCAAGAGTCTTGAGGAATCCCCTGAAACCCATGCTTTCTTCTATCAAGTTCTCGTACACTCAGTAATCAGCGAGCGGTCTCAGGCATAGCATTTGGGCGCAAAAAGTTATTGAAGGCGACGCATCAGGAATAAATTGCGTGGCCTTATATCCGCCTTAACCGGTCTTAATCCCCTAAATCGTCTATGTGCTCATCTTACATAGTCTGAAACTGTCTAATTTCGTCTGAATTGGTCTTATTTTGAACTTGAAAGTGAGCAAAAATGCATGAAAAGGCGATTTAAGATGCACTAAGACCGCTCACACAATTTAAGGTAGGCAAAGACCGCGGAATTTATTGCTGATGCGTGAAGGGCGGAGTAGGGAGAATTGCCGGTGGAGGAGTGATGTACGCGACCGATACGGATCACGTCGGCATACCTTTTGTGGCTTTGTTGGCGCCAAGCGAACATCGTGTTCGAAACACGAGACTCCAATCTATTATGCAAACGGCTGTAAAGTATGAGTCGCAGTTCGACGCGTATATCCGGTGCCGGTTGTTGCCGTATATAAAGTGGGCATGTCGCAAGCGCGGGGCCCTGTGTTCTCGCTATTGTCGGATGCGAGTGAGTATTTATGTTGCTGTATGCGTTGCCGTGTAGATTGATGTTTTGTGCGCGCGGTAGAATTGTAGCCGTGTAGATCGAATCATAGATTGCCGTTTTAACTGAATGACGTCGGAAGCGGTGAATCTCCTCTCCCTGAAGACTCGGACGCGGACAGTGGTCTCTGCCTCAAACCTACCGGGCGACGTCCTCACGATCATTTTCGATGGCATGATCGGAGATCTGCACCGGCAGTTTTATCGGTTGTGTATCGGCCCCCGATCTTCGCCGTTCCAGTGGATATCTCTGGCACATGTTTGCCGATGGTGGCGATTTGTTATGTTGGGTACGCCATGGCTGTGGCGGCGTTTGGTCCTGACAGAGAACGTAGAACATATGGTCGACATGGCGTTGCGATTGTCGCGGGCAACTCCGTTGATAGTGACGACGTACCCCAGGACCACCCCGTCTTATCTTGAAATGCTTCGCAAAGTTCTCGGTCAAGCCGGACGGCTGAAAGTGCTTGACATCGCGCTCCCTGTTAGCGTGTTAGCGTCGTTGGAACCTCTATACTCTACTCCCGCGATCATTCTGGATCAGCTGCGTCTCGTCGACCCAAAGTTCCCGAGCAGCCACGCCATCCATCCGGGTTTTACTGTTTTGGCCCCGGGATTGTTTGCGGGTAATACGCCGTCACTGAGAGTGTTGGAAATCCGTCGTATTCCTGGCTTGGACCAACCCCTTATACTGTTCGGCCATTATTAGCCTCACGGTAGCATACCGATGTGGTTGGGGGAATCTCGCTGGCACGTTCCCGGATCTTGTGCAGGCATTGAAGAATATGCCTGAGTTACAAGATCTGCACGTGGATGGGGGGATCCCTCCGGTTTCTGAACTCGACCCGGAAGTGGGTCCGTTGGATTGTAAGGCGCAGCTTACAAAACTTCGTCAGCTCGTGTTAGCAGGCAATGCCGTCGACTGCGCACGGTTTTTTGACTGGGTATCGATCCTCGCCACAACACGCGTGCGCATCGCGGGATGGACTCGACATCATGAAGACTCAGGTTTAGAGCGTCTGATGTGCGCTTTCACAAGACTTCTGGCGAACGGCGTTCCGATTGTTTCGGCTGCGGCGCTCCCGTCGACCTGCTATGAATATGTTTTCCGGGGTTGGAGGTCGATGGGAGGCCCCGAATTGGACCCTTTGGAGGCGGATATGGCGCTATGTCTTAGCAGCGGAGACCCCGGTGCTGCACTGGGCATCGTTGGCCGGTCGTTTCCTCGGCTTCCAAATGTCAACTATTTCCATCTTGAAATATCGAGGACTTGTTGGGAGATAGCACCTATGATGCGACATCTGCCTAGCCTCAAGACATTTTCCATTGGTGGTGACCTCGTTGCTCCGGCCTCACCATCGTTTTTGCCACACGTAGTATGGAGAGATATCGCTCGCGGTGATGGTGCCAATGCCGGTGATACGGGTTCCCCGGAGGAAATCCATCTGACAGAAGTGCGGCTGGGACACGGACATGGCGGTCAGGCTTTGGGGTTCTTAGGTGGCTTGTTAGAGTATCTGCAGGCGCGAAAGGACAGAGGCAAATCGTTGAAGACGTTGCCGCTCAGTCGATGTTGCAACGTCGTCGACGCCGATGTGGAGTGTTTTCGTGATTTGGTGGGTATTGTCATTTGGGACGGGGCAGTGTATATGGAGCCGGAAGTGTCTGAAGACGAGCCCGAAGACGAAGACGATCCAGACGGTAATGACTGATATATCGGACGTGATATTTGTCTAGTGGCGGTGAAGTGTGGTGCTTATGCATGTCCGTATATCATGATGTGCGTCGCTCCGAGTCGTGGTCTGTTTCGCGTTACTACCGACGGTTTGGTTGTGTTTGTCGGGCTTACGCCGTCTTACATATGGCTGTTATGGCCGGACGGCCCTGGTGTGGATAGAGGGATAGTGATCGACTTGTGAGACTAAATGTGTGAACACCATCTAGTCTTAGCTTGGACGCCAAAGCAGTCATGTAGTCCGACGCTGCGCTCTCGGTAAGTGTCGATGAAAATTGGCGGGCAAAGCTGCGTAACAGATAGCCAGCTTGGTTGTTTCAAGTCTAGTCCGAGAAACCATATACAACTTGCCATCGTAACCCGGTATCCCACGCGCTCGTGAATGTCGCCGAGGAGGACGGTGAGGTATGTCCGTATATCGCTAAACTATTATTACATCCAAACGATTCCGATTCGCACACTAACAGAAAGCAGAGAGGCCCGCGAGTGCGGCTGCAGGCAACATCGCTTCCGCTCGCAGCTGCGTGCCTAAGCGGGACGGGTGCGTCGGCGCCACCGTTCAATACGGACGCGCAGGCGGGCTCGCACCGGAGGAGGTCATGTCCTGCATAACGCTACTCATCCCATCACGCTCGCGGACGCTCAATGTTCGCGATCGTCTGCGCGCAGGAGGTGAGCACCCCCACGATCCAGTGGAGGCAGTCGATACTCTATGCACAATTAGCTGCGTCAGCGTTAGCGATGGAACATATTACACACCTTCCCAACGCGCAGTATGCGCTCGAAGATGCGCTCCGCGCGGACGCCGCATTCAATCAAGATGCTAATCGGGACGTGCTTGCCATTGGTCTGGTCCACGATCTCCCGGGGGACTCGAGCTGCCCTCAGGCGCTCCTGGAGAAGTGTATGTAACCTTTACCCCTTAGCTGTTAGGGGTAATGTAAGAACGAACCTCTTCGACGAGAGCGAACAGAGCATTTTGTTTCTCTACTTGGGCTTTCGTGGTGGAAGAGATGTCGAATAGGCGCGTGAAGCCAGGCTCAATCGCAGCCCACTTGATGCCCGGGTTGGTCGCGATCGATTCCGTGAGCTGGCTGCATATCTCCCTAGCACATACGTGGTGGTTGGCATGCTCCACGTATGCCTCCTTGAAGTCGTTGACGGCGCGGCGCAACGCGTCAGTTAGCAGAGCGTACGTGGCGGGTTCCTTTAGGACGTCGAAATGTTCGTCGAACCGTGTCTGGGTAGATGGTAGGGCGTGAGATTATGATTAGATGATTGCAGGTAGATACATACCGTGGGGCGGCTCAACAGATCAATGGCGTCCCCGTACTTGGTGAGGTCCACCTCGATTTCGCGGACTGCCTGAGAGTACGCTGTTAGTTTGTCCTCGGCCAGGAGTGTCTCCGCCACCATTGCGTGCCTCCCCAGCCTGCTAATATTCAGGGTGCGAGAGTCCCGGACCACCCGCAGCTGCGAAACATGTCAGCGGGTCGGTTGCGCGCTCGTTAGTGCGACGATGGGAGGACTTACCCCGATCATCGACGTCTCTACCGCGTCCAGCTTTTCGCGAAGCCAACGAAGGCGCCCCGTCAACAGCTCCATGTCGAGCCCACGGCGCTGCAACATGCGGCGGCAATGGGCGATCTTGTGATAAGAAACGAACCGGTAGTCTTCGTTCGAATACATCACGGAACGTGGGACGTCGTCGCACCACGCCAGGGGGTCTGCATAGAGCTGGAAAGCTCGGGTGTTCCTGTGTCGTGGACGGACATTATGATATATTCGGCATGTCAGACGTAGATGAGAACGGGGGTACTTACAACGGCCAGTCCTGCTTGAAGTCGTCGGCGTCATGAGCCATTTCAGCTACGCCAAGGTGGAGGGTCGAAATGGTGGTTCGTCGCCAGTTAGCGTAGTCCATAGCGCTGGTCGAATCTGGGGTCGTCGTGGTTAGTTGCTTACTCGCCGCGACAATCAATACGTCGCCGTTCGCTCCCTTGCGCACCTGAGGGGCGTGCTTGCGCTCCACCAGTTGCCGACGTCGCGGTGGGACGTGGTCCGAAGGCCTGACTCTACTTGCCGCGGTATCGTATACGCGATGCCGTACCGACACGAGCTTCTTGAGGACGGGCGGAGCTTCTTGAGGACGGGCGATGAATCGGCCGGAGGTGTGATCGGCGGAACCCACATCTATAGCGCGTCGCGGAGGGTTGTTGTCCGAGCACATGACCGTGTTTGCTGCGGTACCGTGTACGCGACGCCGCATGGGTACGAGCTTCTTGTGGACGGGCGATGAAAGCGGTCGGGTGCCTGGTCGGTAGATCTCATCCGTATGCTTCTTGCGGACGGGCGGTGGGGATGGCTATGCGCGTAGTCAGTAGAGTCCGCCTCCGTGTCACTAGAAGTCTCCGTCAGTACGTACGTATTTGCGCGAGGCGTGCAACGGACCGGGACGCGCTCGATGTGTAATGGGATGGAGCGAGATGGAGCGTGAAGACTGTGAACGGCGGCCGACAGGGTCGCGGAGTGAAGGAATGGCTTGTGAGGGTTGGCCCTAGAATATCAGCAATATGCCGCCTCGCACCGAAAAAATCCGCTTACTTATGACTCCTTGCTGCTAACCTTCCAATCAGTGGACGTTGAGCCTATGCCGCGGTACGCGCGGTGGCGCTTTGTTTGTATACAGACTGCGGGGCCCCGCGTCCTGCGTTTGGCTTCCCGCGTGGCATGCGTGACTTCGCTTCACTGGACGCGACATGCGATACTCCTGAAGCGGTTGAGGTGCATGTATACTCGTGGGCCTCTAGTAGTTTCGTGGAGGTTGTGCGTCCACTACCTACGCATTGCCCAGCGCAGAGACCGGTCACCCAGGCGCTAAGCGGCGGCTCGTCGAATGCCGGCCCGAAAGACTCGGTGAGTCTGTATGACTCGACAGCGCGGTCCGGTTGGCATTACGATTCCACTTGGGAATCGTCCTTAACGATGTATCACCCCCCTTTTTCGGCAGAGACGTGGCACCGTTTATCTTATCTTCATCTTATCTCCATCCGTCTAGTCCCCGTCCACCCGATTCCGACTTTTTCGATGCGCGACTGGCACCCGATCGCACCCGCTCATCTGATCCCCACCCGAATGTTTCCGCGGGACACGTGAACTTTGGAGTGGCTTCGCGTTTCATTCTTTACTGACCTGCTTTCTTCCTAAGGCTGAAGTCTTGTGACGGTTCTCGCACACTGTAGTAGTTGGCTGGGCCTTACATTCTTTGAAGGAACGCGGACTAGCCTGACGTAGGATTGGACGTGCGGAACTTCGCGTCTCATAAACGGCAGATGCAGCCTCAACTGTCCGGCAGTAGTGCGCTGCTACCAGCAAGCCCGGTCGTCCAGCAAAAGTGCGTCCTTCGAAGAAGAACGAGATGGAAAGAGCGGAAGAGCTATCAATAGGGACATCTCGTGAGGTTTGTAGCACGTCTGGTAAAGGCACAGGTTGCAGGCAAGACACAACATTTGGCTGAAACAGTGGATGGCGACGACAGCGCTCGCGCAGGCTCTCGCACTGGCGGCAGCGGCCCGCAGCTGCCCTTGAAACACGTCTACGCAGTGTCATTCAAAAGATGGCGCAGTAGTTCCTAGGTCACCCTTATGTGTCTGTTATGTTCACACAGCCAATCGTCGTTTTCTGAACCCCTAGTCGTCACTACCGCTCGATTTCATGACCATGTATTACCTACACAACGCGCTAATCAGTACTTGGGCTGGATCGCGTCCTGCAGATTATAGCACAGTCAAGTTCGGGAGATAGCGTGAATAATAAATACATGTGAATCGACCAAGTGGAATCGTATCTAGTGCGCCATGCGTCGCGGCACCTCTACAAGTACTTACGAGAATAAGGTCTCCGTTCTAGTGTTATCTTATCTCGTTATCTTATCAGACGTATTTGTTACCGCCACAGCTCGGGTAATGTGTTTGAAGTGTCCAGGTCTGCCCGGAGGGCCATAACTATCGTATATACGTACCGTGCGTGCCACAATACCACTTATCCGTCACTAGGAGGACCGGTCCTTGACGGTGTTGACCAGTCCTAGCGAACCGGTCTCGGTCCTGCCCATCTCGAGGACCGGGACCGACTGGGCATCAGGAATAAATTGTGTTGCCTTATATGCGCCTTAGCCGGTCTTAATCGAGCTTAATCCCCTAAACTGTCTGAGAGCTCACCTTATATCATCTGAAACTTCTATCGGATCTCGTCTGAATTGGCCTTATTTTGAACTTGAAAGTGAGCAAAAATGTATAAAAAGACGAGTTAAGACGCAATAAGACTGCTCACACAATTCAAGGTACGCAAAGACCGCGGAATTTATTGCCGATACCTTCACTCCTATTGATCTCCCGCCATCGTCTCTGAACTCGCCCTTTCTTCAATGCCCACCGCGCGACCCTGCCCGCCTGCCGCCGCCATGTATGCCGTCACCGCACATATTACTGGGAGCGAGGATCAAGTAAGGAGAGGCACGTTTGGTATTCTGTGAGTATTCTATCTTCGCTCAGAGACGCATATATGCATATATTGTCCACCCACCACTCTATAGGTAGCTATGTGCTTCTATGCGGTATGTCCCAGCCTTCCCATAAACCGCCTCGCACTTCCCGTTTGCCATCGGTTTGTCTGAAAGGTGCGTCGTCTTGGGCACATGCATCCTTGCCGCCTTCGCCGCGTGCCTGTACTTCTCCTCCCGCACAGCTACCTTTGCCTCTCTCGCCCTCGCCTCCTACATGTCCTGCTCCAAGAGTAGCGGTGGCGTCGATGCATCCCCTACGAGCCTGCTCGTGCCCCTGCCTGAAAAGGCAGGCCTGATGCATCCGGCCCACGCGGCAGCGGCGCCGTTGCAGCCGCCCGACGGCACGCTCCAGGCATTCCACATCATTCAAACGCGCGCCAGAGTGAATCATCTATCACAAACGCATGAAGCACCTCTCCTGAAGCGTACACCGTGTCCTGAGGCGTCGCATGTCGAAGACCTTCGCGCGAAGGGAGTTCAGCGATGACGAACGGTGGCGATGCTTTTGGGCGTCAGCCCATTGATCGCGTCGTCCTCCCGGCGCTTGACTAGCGAGCAGGTCTCCGAGCGGGAGACGGCCTGCCGCAACATGTGCGAAGACGGAATTAGACATACGGACCCGCCGTCGGTATGTTTCAGGAGTACCACAATAGTGTATAGGTCTTTCTAGAGTTAACATGCAGAATTGCGCCACCGAGAGCTCAGATGTCTTGTAGGAGTCAGCTCAACTAGCGCTACGCAAATGCATTTCTCTCAGTCCTTTATATGGGGCGCACGTTTATATGGGACAATATCTACTACATGTTTACTAACTACATGCTAGCAGCCTCGTACGACTACGGGGAGAGGCGAGCAATACATCACGGAGGGACGAGCATGCACAGGAGTCAGGAGCAATAATACCCGCGCAGTGCAGCGAGTGAGCGCGATGAACGCACTGAGAACGGGGGAGGGAAGGGAGGGGCACTCGGGAGTGTAGGACAGTGTCGACGAGTATGTGGATGGAGATCATGCCGCGGGATGCGGGGGCACATCGTGAGGACTCGGAGGACGTTGGCGCGCGCGACGGGTAGGAAAAAGCTAGCACATCAGCGGAGATGGCGCGGGCTGGTCACGACCTGCGGAAGCACAAGGCAGCCAGGGAGAGGAAAACCGCGGCTAAGGCTGAGAGAGAGCAGGGAGCAGCCTCAGTGGCGTCAATGGATTTAGAACGGGCCCTGAGTGTACACCCGTAGGATAGCCACGGTTTCTGTTCGATCGGACTACCAAAATGACCACAAATTCTGTTCATGCGGGTCCGGTCGGAAAAATATTTTTGACGCAGTTACTGTCCGGTCGGACTCGTCGGCATGTCCACAAACCTCGTCCGGTCGGACGGGTTTGCGCAAGACTAAGGCTCGCAGAGGGGTCCGGAGATTCCGTCCGGTCGGATTCCTGTGGGGGTCCGCAAACCTCGTCCGGTCGGACCACTCTGCGCAGGTATGCCGCAGAGGGGTCCGGAGATTCCGTCCGGTCGGATTCCTGTGAGGGTCCGCAAACAGCGTATGGAGCAATTTTGCTGATGGTCTTTGTCCGTGGAGCTCAAAGTCTATCTCTCAGGACTATGTCTTTTACCCTAATCTGCGTTTGCTATGCTGATAGTTAGAACTATGTATCTTGACACATAGTGCAAACATCGTCGCTTATCAGATCTTGAAGGCAAGCGCATAGGCGGGAGTAGTTACGTGTGCGCAAACTTAGATGCTCACCTGCTAGTACGGAGGTCATTTTTAGTGGTATTCAGCGCATACGCGGTACGATTTTGTGTGCACAATGCAGTCCTTGAAATTGCATCGTACGGTGTTGAGGGGTCCGAGTCGGTTGGGTTAAAATGCAGTTTATGGCTGCCAGTGTTCTATCATACGGTAAGTATGTTCAATGAGTCACTATCACATGTGGATACATTGGTTGACCGTATACTACTTCCAGAAGAATCTAAATCAAATCGCCCACCCGCAGTGGCCGCACTTATAGTAGGTCTGACGTTCTGGTTGTGAAAGAATAAAAGCCAGGTGCTCATCCTTGTCCGCCTCATCTACCACAGGCAGCTCACTGTTGAGGAACGATTTGACATCGTTTGGACAACCATGATCCCTATCTTGGGTACGGATGGATCTGAGGAGCTCTTCAAATGTTAGTGGATAATGTATTCCAGGATATCCGCGTTGAATTGGCTGCTTCAACAGCCGCTTCCATATCGAGTAGTCATGCGTGGTGTAGTCCTTGAAAATTACATGATAGCCGGCGGAAACGAGAGAGGAGACAGCCTCATCCTTTGGGCGGTTGGGGCTGGCCTTGAAAAGGTTCGGTGCGGTCCGGGTCGAGGTATCGAGGCAGTTTTGATGGAACCAGCGCTCGCACCTCTGGCAGAATCGCAGAATCTCCTCATCCGGACTCCAGTGACCATACCGCTCGCAGTCGGCTCTGCATACGGGTATGAAGCTTTCCTGTAGATGAAAAGTCAAATCCGAGGATCCTTTCAGCTCCTCCGCCCCAAGAGCAGAGTTTGAGTTTGATTGACTCTGGTGACGGCTGCACATACCTTTACCAATATAACCCTGGATGTGCCGTACTCCGGCACAACTGTCAAATTCGGCCGGATGTACATGGCAGTATCTTTGGACGTTTGTGTACCGCAGCGTTCAAGCGTAATGTCATGACGCTTCCATTTTCCACACACGTAGTCTGCGAGCACGTGCGTGGCATGCGGGGAGAGAACAAGCTCGTTTCGCCCCAAGCTATTGATTATGTCTGCGCAAAGGGAGGAGAGGTCTCCTCCAGCACGCTGGCGGACTTCTTGAGCGGTGTAGTACCATTGCACGTGCAGGATCTACTCATGCGTCTTAGTGGTGCGCTTCGCTACCGCGTATAAACTTCCAGTAGCTGAAACACTTACGCAGCCGTGTTGCGGATGCTTTCTGATCCCTAGGACAAGCGCATAGTACCTTTTTCGAGGCGCAATGACATCGTCGCGCCATATTCCCGTTGGCTCCAGCCAAACGCTGGCGCGCCATCTCAGTGGGATGCCTCTCCGAAGCAGTCATCATACATACTTTGAGTTCTCTACGACTTTGACCACTTCTCCGTTCCTCCAGTTCCTCAGACCTAGACCCTGCGTATGAGTAACTGTTGTTAATCTTGGCAAGAGCTGACCTCTCACACTCCGCTTCGGTAACCTTATGTCCTTCAAAATACGCATCCGACCATTCAGATTGCGTAATGGGAATCAAGGGCTCGTCCGCGAGGTCCATCATGGTAAGGGTAAATATGCTCCGAGTCACACACGTAAAAGAAAGCGCAGTATGGGTGATGAGAGGAAGGGGGGACGCTAACGCCTGCCACTGGCAATTCACATCCGCTATTTTATATAGTTTGTGGTAGGCCACGTGTGCGAGGGCACACCCTGCTTCACGACCATTATTCTTATATCATCAAATACCATGCTAGACCATCAGAAAACGCTTAGCTCGACGTGCATTTTCTCGTCCGCAATATGAAGACTGAATCTTACATCATCTTGGATCGGCCTCTCGCTCTAGAGTCACTGAAGCTACGAAATAGGGAGGGGCAATAAGTAATGGGTTGTGAGGTGCATTAACGCGAGTTGATGGTTGCTTCATACAGCTACTACATGACTACTAACTAGTAAAAAGTGACAAGGAACAGTAGCACTTTGACCATGCACCCGTCCAATGCCATGGGTTTAAAACGAACCATGACACTCCATCCAAAAGTTCCATTGGACAAATAGAACAAGCAGCATGTGATAAAAGAAGTAACGGCTCGGAGATAATACCTCCAGGTCATCAGAAGAGACTGGAGACACAGGTTCTGTTTTGGCAGACATAAGCTGAACGACTACAATGAATTTGAGCCTATACGTAGAAGAGTGGCTCTCAGGAACCAATTCAATGTGCGATGTACGAGCTCAAGGCAGGTGGGCATCAGGCAGCATGCCAATAAATGTCAGCAGTAGTATATACCTACCCGGAGGGCAGTCACACTGAACCTAGATTAATGACCCTTAATGCCACGAAGCATCCCGCTATGCATATTCCTAGGGTGTTACCCTTGGGAGGCATCACCTAAGACGCTGGGGCGATGTACTTATAATCACAGGGTGGCTATGTGAAGACAAGCGCACACGCGGCGGGAGTTGCCTGTGCGGGTGACTGCGTGCCGCACCATTGCCTAGTATGTAGTTGCTGAATAAGGCGCGCGTGGCATTGAAATTCAAGTTGCTCGCGCATACAGAACTCTTGCTCTGATATCAAAATGTCGCATAGAGAGAGCATTGTTATTGCCCATTAAGGCGTCAGTACTGAATCCGGCCATCCACCATCATGATACAGGTGCGGGCACGTTCCAGTGTAACATAGGCCATTTAACTGGCCAAAGATAAAACTCATACCTGGAAGGGCAGGATCTCACTAAGAGACAACTTAAGTCTCCATGGCACGTCCACTTCCTCACCAGCCCCTTATAATCTCATCTATCAGTCAGCGCTTCCCGGGTCCACATCTGGCCGGCGGCCGTTGGGCGGCCGCACCCATGGCAATTCTTATTCATATCGCGCAGGCTTTCAAGCAAAGTCCGTTGGCATTACAAGTGTGCGCTAATGCATTGTACTGTAGCCTCTGTGCACGCATTATCATCTGAACGGAGCATATGTGTTCCAGTGAACCAATACTGGAAGGTGCGGGCGGAAAATGACGGGCGCCTAAAAGCACACCGAGGTGCGGAGAGGTGCGGGGGTGTATATCATTCAATACATATTTCTGGTCTACTGCAGAGAGACATATAAGAGAACTCAAAGACAGAATTAACTCGCCAAAACAATTGCTGAAGCACTCACCTTGGCGAAGCTGGCACTGGGTACACTGGCACTGAAGGGCCATGATTCGGATCGTGACACCACGATGTTAACAGAGGTTTATGACTGCAGTCACATATTTTCAACATGCATCGTTGCTACACCATTCCTAGTCCCAATACGCATTCTGCTCATCTACATGCCAAATCTCCTTCGCCTCAATGTCCTCCCCAAGACCCAAGTGGCTTGTGTTCACGACTTCCGCTGACTTGACGACACCTAGAGACATTAAGCGACGCCTGGAAAATTCCATCTTCGACTGGACGCCGCGAGACCAAATATCCGCTCCCTCTACCCCTACCCGCATTCGAAGTCGCCCTAAGGGCATTCCTGCACGCTTCCAACCTGAGGCGACCCTGGCGAGATGCACGAAGACGGCATCCATATCCTCGTTGTAGGAGCGGACTGAAGTGCCGCTGATCTTGAGATCCAGCTTTGTGAGCGGGTAATGAGGCCCCAGTCCTTCCATCGCATTTTCAAGCTCGATGCAGAAGATACGCAAAAGATCCGCCGAAGACCGCTTCAACGATGGAGGAAGGGAGATGTACAGAGCATCATCCACGTCGGTCTCCAGCAAAGGAATGATGTGTACGGTAAGCTCGTGCAGCAAAGGCATCTGCCTGATTGCAGCGACAAGCTCGGCGGGGTCGAATGGGGCAACATCGAATGTGAATTTGGTGACATGCGAGAACGATTCGCGTTCACCGGGGGATGCGATGGCATGCAACAGCTTCCTGACGCATTGGATGCCTGCGCTGAACACATCGCCATCCCGATCCATTAGTTGTGATTCCATGTTGTCGACGGCCTCAGAAGGATCCGACTGGTCGTCGTCGGAAACATGGGAGGACTTGGAGGAAAGTACGCCGGAGGACTGGGTCCCGCTCTGTATCAGACATCTGCGCGAGCCGCCATGGAGGGCAAGAATGTAGTAATTGCTGGGGTGAACGCAAACATCAACGGTGGTCGTCGTGTGGTTGGAAAACATGACGGGGAAGTGGGTCGAATACGGAGCGGCATGCGTGCTCAGACTGGACCGAGTCCCAGGCATGTCCAAAAGCCGATGGGTTCGCCTTGTGGTGAAGACGACGTCTGAGGGCAAATCGATGTGATAAAAGATGGATAGAACACTCGCGTCACAATTCTGGAGTGAGATAGAGTGGAGGTGGTGAAGTGAGATGTGATGGGCGGGAGACTCAGAGTCGGATGTAGGATTCCAGATATCTTCGAGCTGTAGAAAATGAAGCGTCTGGGTGCGAGATAGAAGGGAAAGAATGTCCTGAAGCTTAAGGGAGACGTCGTCGCGTATGGAGTGGAAGAAGGACAGGTGAAGGTGAGTCAGGGTAGGGAAGGTGTTCGACGGTAGCCAGTCGCAAACACCACACAGCGCAAGGGCTCTGAGTGGTAACTCGTTCCGTTGAAAGATGGAAAGCATTTTGATGCTGTTTCCGGAGAGACTCCAGTCGCCGTACTTGATGAACGTGACTTTGAGGCATCGGAGCTGCGGCATGTCCAATCGAAATATCGAGTCGTTCCATGTGGCACCGATCACAGGATAGGTATGATGGATGAAGTCCAGACGTCTGATTCGGGGTGTTAGAGGCGTGATCCTGGCAAGGACGCCAGGCATGTGAGGCTGTTGCCAGAAGCTGAAATCGTTAAGGGACAGAGAGAGGGGGGCTTGCTTTGCACGCTGGAGGAACGCTGTGTACTGAGCATCCTGCCCTAGCTCGAAACGCCTCCAGAGAAAAGGGCAGTCTAAAATTACGTCCTTCCAGTAGACAGACACTCGCATCAGATGGTAAATGGCGGTGCCGTCCACAGCTGCGCTCGGCGGAGGGCGGAGGGGCCCTGCACGCTGAAAGGTTGGTCCAAAGGAGGTGGCTGGCGTTATAGCGAACATGAAGATTCGTAAAAGGGTCTCGACGGGAAGCTTGTTAATGATTGGCACAGTCATGTTAAGCTGCTTGTTTATATCTGCTGTGATCGTAGCAGAAGTGTCGAGGAGGGCACTCTTGATAGCCCGTAGGTCTTCATCACTAGAAGATTGTCAGTCCAGCTGCAACTGTGACCGTGAGACTTTCATTCGCACCTCAGCCCCCGTTTGATAGCACTATCTATAGTGGATCTCATATCGTCTACCATGGCTAAGCAAGTAGAGCGCAGCGAGGTATTGACGCTTTGGCTCATCCTGAGGCGGGGCAACTATCAGATCGTTCAATCATCAACCTATCATAAATTCTTCATACTCAATTGAATGTGGGAACAAGTGATACTACATGGTTACATGCGCATTAGCGTTGAAGAGATAATGCGTTAGTGACAGCGTTTACCTACACTGAGGTGCGCACGCCGAATGGTCGTCCGGGTGGTATGCTCACAACGCTTCCGATGGTAGACGGCGATATGAACAGTGCCTCGGTGCCTCGCACCGGTGATCCGGGACTGTTGAAGATTATGGAAAGGACAACGGAGCCGGCCCGGCATTGGGCAGTGACGCGGAGAAGCAATTTGAGTATGGGAGGGCCGACACCACCTCGTCACTGCACATCCATGTTTCCAGCGCGAGAGGGCATCCGATATGATACAAACACAATGCCGTGCTGAATTCAGCACCGCTGGTTTATTCCACAGGCACAGTGTAAGGTGGGCTGCCCGCACGTCATATTGAGGGCAGGCTGTTGCAATAACAATTACTTACGACGTAGCACCAGCCGCCCAAGTACAGCCAAAACCGCGTCCAACGGCTCACCCAAGTGCATACAGACTGGTATTGTGGTGGCCTGGGAGGATAATGATGTGGTGCCTCAACCTTGGCCGCAGAAGCGGAAGTTGCTTCGTCTGCGCGCACAGCACATATTCAATCAGTACAGACTTCCGCATGATGCAACGATCTCGGAGATTATTGCAAATTAAGAGGCGTGCAACTGTGTCCAGTTCACTGTAGACAACTGGACGGATGATCGATTCATTGAACCCACTGCTGAGGATCCTCGAAAACCTATGCCTTGCCATACATAAGCGTATACGGCTTTTTAAACTTCAGCTGCTACCTCTCTCTTGAGCAAGATGAAGCATGCCGTCTTTCTGAGAGATGTCCAAGTGTGGGATACAATTCATCTCGAAGGAAAAAAAGTGGAATCTGTGCTAGGTAAGCACCACACTCATATCTATAAGACAAACCCGCTCAAATTTTGTCCCATGGAAAGGTGGTATGACACGTCACGGGAGCTTTGCCCCTCCTCGCTTTACTATTCACCCCAACAACTGGTAAGTTACTCCGCCATATGGAAAAATCTTTCTGCGTGTTGATTAAGATACCTTTTTCCGACTACGACGCTCCCTTCTGCCGATGGTTGTATACTCCGGCGCGATGCTCCCTATCACTCATACGGCGCCTCGCTATGATGTAATGTTTCTATGCTACCGTTCATACAGTCTTGTCTTTATCCAAAGCGGAAACATGCGGGACGATGCGCGTTTAGGATCATTGGAGTGGTATGGCAATGCGTACGACTTGCGTAGGCATGCAGACCATGGGGATGTAAGGGATTTCCCTGTACGGCCTGATATGCGAAGAAAGTCTGATGTATATTTGACATAAAACAGCTTCTACGCGTCAAGTGGTATTATACACGAGATGAGCTTAAGGAGCATGCCCACCAGGGGCAAACCAAGAACTTCTACGACATAGCATCAGGAAGGGCTCCGGGATCCGTACGGAGACAAGTTCTCCGTGGCTCTGGCGCTGTCCAAACAGAGACGCCGGTTCCGTCGCGTGTGAAACTGAGGCGCCCGATCCGAATGGAAAGCTCGCGATCTCGGTGGAACCTTGTGTTCCATCCAGCACCGTCTGGATCGCGAGTTTCCATCCAGCGCAGCGGCCTCCATCTGGAGACGCGAACCTCTGGATGGTATCACGTGGAGCGCCAGGCTCCTTGCGTGGCCGCGCAGAGCCGAGACCTCCATAAACGATACGTGCCCAACTGGCCGCTGTTGTATATGAGGTACGTGACTGCCGGCTGGTTGGCAAGGAGGTACTCATGCTCAATTGGTTCTGTGGGCCTTCGAAGACGCCTGCCAGTGAGCAGAGACAGGTTGTGTCCTCTCTGTAATGTTTCAGAGTAAATGGTTGAGGTTGTCCTTGGTGCTGATACATAATACCTACCTCTAGCGCATGCCAGTGCACGCTGGGACCTAACCTTCGTGATCGACGACACACCCCCGCTGGTCCCGGTATCGTGTACACCCGTGCATGCAGGGGCGCTGGTGTGCCCGCGATCGAGCGCAGCGACCCGCGCACCCCGGGGGCACACCCCAATCGGCAAGCCCAACATCCCGACAGCATGCCACATTGTGCCCGCGGTTTGGGCCGCGGCGGCATCTGCGATCACTCGAGTTGTTATTTCCCGTGCGCGAATGAGTTGCAGGGTGTCCTCGACGAATGGCGGTGGGTACGTCTGTGCTCTGGCCAGATTTGAGTTCTGCCTCACCTCCTCCTTACGACACGCCCTTGCGCCGCGAAACGTTGGCGCGGCCAACGTCCGTCGCGCCGCGCCCCCTGCCGGACGACGATCCCTCACCGCCAGCGCTGCGGGCTTCTCTCGGGGCCCAGAGCGGGTCAGGCGGCGGTGTGACGCACTGGGTTACGTCGGGTGGCGACGAGCAGCCTCGGCCCAAGGACGAGGAGCGACAGTCAGCCGCGCGGCGCGTGCGCGAGCGGTTCCCGTAGGAGGGAGGGCGAGAACGTGCGGGGTCGATTCGGTCCCCAGCCATTGCAGCCTCCATGTTCATTGCCTACACCTAGCGGAATTGACGTTCTGGCCGCGCTGAGTTGGACCTCGCGACGAAGAGTTAAACTTGTAATTATTGCCAGCCCAATGCTAGCTCAGCTCACGTTCTAGTATCTCACATTTGACTCACGCATTGCCACACTCACCCTCTCCTTCCTCCTTCCTCCTCTCCTCTCTCTTCCTCCCCTTCGCTGTGGACCAGGACCCAGCGGACTCGTGCTGCGTGCCCGTTGGCTGGGCCGGTTTGGCAGCACACCGGTACCTACACAGGCTCACTATAGTAGCCGCTGCCTCGGCTGTACTGCTTTCCATACGGCGCTGGATGGAAACCTGAAAGCTGGATGGAAACCGGCTTGTCCAGCTGGAGGCGGGCGCTCCGGATGGAGACGGCCCGCTCCATCCGGCTATGTCGAGAACCTTCGGTCTCCAGACGGAGACGCGAGTTTCCATCGCTCCGTGGCTCCAGCGGGTTCCATATGGCAGCGATGGAACCGAAAGCCCGTCCTGATGAGTGGTCGACAATATGGGCTCTAGGGAACTTGCTGCTTCCACTGCAGACACCGTTGACTACGCAAATTCTGTCACTCGCATTGTTCCCATCGTGTTCTTCAATCCAAATGCCCTGGATCTTCCACTCATCGATGAATCAACCTTGTACACTCGTAAGGGGATTCTCGTCGCCGCACATGCGTGTAATATGGGAATTTCGATGATCTCCGTACGTACCATTCCCTTCGTATGTGTGATCGGTCAATAAGACTCCATTTTAGGCCGCGTATGTTGGCCTCTGCACAGGCAGCAAATGCTTAAATGGTGGTTTTTGGTATCCCGAAGAAGAGATTCTCCGTTGGTGTGACAGATGCCTCCACTGGTTCCACACTTCCTGCATATCATTGTGTACTTCTCTCGCCCAACACTTCCTGAACCAAGCCCCAATCGGCCTGCGCAACCTGACTCAATCCCAGCTATAATCAGTACCACTGACAACATGCCGGGCATGGATTTTACCTCCTATGATTACCTCATATGGCGCCGGGCTCTCAAGCAGCCGATTCAGCGAGGACATTGGGGAAGCCACTATCCCCGATCTTTCGAAAAAACAATTGAAAGCTTAAGGCTCATGGATAGGGATTCAGGGTTAGGATTTAAGGGTCCGGTCCTGGTCCGGTCCTGAGGCAGAAATCCGAGGACCGGGACCGAGGATCAGGACAGGACCGATCCCCCGTGGCAGGACCGGGACCGGGACCGCTGCAGGACCAGGACCGCTCAGGACCGCGGTCCGGTCCGAGGTCAGGACCGGTCCTGCTTGCGGTCCAGTCATGACCGGTCCGAACCAGCGCAGGACCGGTCCCTCACCGGTCCACAAAACATTACGCGGAAATCAAAGGCTTGCCTTGAGTTATAGCCTCTAAAATACATGATTAGGCAATATGTACGTGTGTATAGAATAGTTTCAGCCTGAAGGTGTACACTTAGAACACTCGACATGCAAGAGTTAGTAGTAATGTCAAATGCAGAGTAACTGAGAGGCTCGAACTTGAATTTGCCCACCTAGATCGGATCTCGAAGTGCGAGATTGTGCTGGGGAGAGAAAGAGACATGGAGACTGAACCGTTGCGAGAGTGGGAGCGTGAATGGCGAGGCGGGGGCGGGCTCGCGCCAGCGGGCGAGATAGGTTTGCCAAACGTGAAAGAACTCATCTGAGAGGGAGCGAATGAGCACGAGGCAGAGGTGAGTCGGGTAAGAGAAAGATTGGCGTCGGTACGCACCCTCATCCGTTCGGCGTCGACGCGGGCCTGGAAGTGAGAGTCGTGGTCCATGATAGAGATATTTGTGGGTTTTGTGGGTTATACAAAAGGAGAGACTGTTCCGGAACGGAGTGTGAGCGTCGAAAAGAGAGGCAGGACCACGGCAAGAAGCCAGGGAGAGTCGGAGGACCCGGCGGGGGATGAGATGGCAAGCCAACGCTGGGGGAGAGCGAGGTTGGTTCGACGACTTGAGATACTCCCACCGGCAAACAGCGGCCTCCCACTGCGTGCTCGCCGGCGTCCACTCCGAGTTCGGGAGACGGTTTGCCCTGGACGTCTGACAGCGTCGCTGACAGCGCCGTCTGCCAGCGTAGGCTGCCAGCGTCTGTCAACGTTTGCCTCTCTGGGCCATGGCCGCCCATCGCGCCGCCGCCATCCCGCTCGAAACAGGAACGCCCTGGCCTCTCTCTTGGGCCCTCCGCCGACGTACAAGGCGTGCTGAGCCCAACTCGCACCTCGCCGCCGCCGCCGGACCGCCAGACGCGCGGGCACGGGCCGCAACGGTCGGCGTCGTCTCATCAAATTCGGCCGTCTGATTCCCGTTCTGCGTGACTGCCAGTGCCCGTCCTCGGTACAGTCCTCGACGCCCGTGTCCCGCAAACCACCACACTCGCCTCCACCATGGCCTCCGTCGTCAAGCTCGTCCCCGGCCGCACCGTCTTCTTCGCGTGCGACCTCCAGACCCGCTTCCGTGCGTGCGTCCGGCCGCTCCCCATCTCCGCTGTTCCCATCTCATCATGCCAACATCCCATCATCAGGCACGCTCGTCCGTGGGTTCGACCATGTCGTCGCCACCGGCAGCAAGATGCTCAAGCTTGCTAAAGTCAGCGCCCTTGTCCGCCGTACACGCGATCACCCCGGTCACCACATGTCTCCCTCTCACAGGTGCTCGAGGTCCCGGTTCTATTCACAGAGTAGAATCCCCGAGGTACGGGTCGTTCGTGCATGCGCCGAACGCTATCACGGCCTCATCAATGAACTGGGCGCAGGCTTTTCCTCCCCTAGCTCTCGGAAGCACAGTGCCCGAGCTCAATACGGCCCCGCTCGAGAGTTTGCATCTCGGGACGTTCGAGAAGACTGCGTTCTCCATGGTGATTCCCCCTGTGACAGCGCTTCTTGAGAAGCACAACTTCAAGTCCGTCGTTCTTTTCGAAATTGAGGTGCGACGTCCGCCTCCCTCCTCCAGTGGAGTCCTGAGGCAGTTGCCCTCTAGGCCCATGTATGTATCCAGCAGTCAGCCCTCGATCTCCTACGCCTAGGATACGATGTGCACGTTCTGGCCGATGGCGTTTCTAGCACTAGACCTCTGGAGGTTCCTATCGCGCTGGCCCGGATGCGTCAAGCTGGCGCGCAAGTCATCACCAGTGAGGGTGCCGCTTTTGAGCTGATGGGTACGAGCACGCTTAGATCGTCATAGATATGTCGGCACTGACAGCTTTGGCCTAGTTGATGCCAACAGGCCCAATTTCAAGTACTTTTCCCGTATCCTCAAAGAAGAGGGAGAGAATACCGATAAATCCCTCGAGGCCCTGCTTGGTCCTCGCCCTATGCACTAGGCTCTCGTCACTAGTGCCCCGTCAATCCGACCCTCCGTTACAGGACACCTAGGTTGACACGTTTCAATCAGGTTTTTCATAATAGGCACCTGAATAACTCTGTTCTCCGTACTACAGTATGTTGTAATATCAACTCACCATCCCCATACACATCCGGGCAGTCAGAGCTGAATATAAAAAGCCTACGGTCACGAGGGTAGAGAACCAGAGTTCAACCGGCTTCCAACAGGTGTCTTAAACGCATCCTAAAACGTTTGAGCTGACATAGACAGAGTAGACCCCCAGCGTCAGCACTTGCCATAGGGCACTGAAAAGAATCAAAACAACGTGCAGGCAGACTGTTACTGCGCATAACTGATGGGCCAAACTTGACAATATGGTGTCTACTTGCTTGCATGTCCTCTTGAACTGTTCATGGCCATTCAAGCTCTAAGCACGCCAGATCATAGCCTAACATCAAGTACATAATGATCACACATATTTATATGCTAGACTAGACAATCATAGGAGACCCGCGCACATTATCTGGACCTTGACGGTCTATTTGATCTGGCATAGCAATGGGAGAATGACGTTTACCCAACACACTACGAGATAGTGTTTCTTCGCCGAAAGACAGCAAGGTGATGATTGCGATGAATGGACTGCGACGAGATAGATACGGAGAGCATCCTATCGTCGTGAAATGGTCGAGAGTCATCATGAGGGAACTGTGTGACGCGGTCGACGCGAGTTTGTCTGACGAACATATCCCACAGACAAGCGTACCAGGAATCCTACTTAATCCCTCACGACATTCAAAACGAACTGAACCATTGCACGCAGGATCTAGTTGACCAGGCGACACATTTCAACTCGAGAGACCATATGTATCACGGCTTCCGGGGCTTTTCGTTCGGACGAGCTGTATTGGAGGTGGAGCTATAGCAGCCCCAGGCAAGAGTACAACTCACTTTCGCTGCCAGCGAGGCACGTCCAAGCGAAGACGGTGTCGATGAGCAGTATTCCATAGAATGGATGATTTGGTGACCGGCACGTCGCAGTGGGAATGGTGTGACGAAAGACATTTGGAGCGCGAGATTGGCCTAGCGAACTCTGGAAGACGATGCTCTGGCTGCTGTTAAAATGCTTTGGCGTCGACTAGAGGCCGTAGGAACAGATCTAGCGTTAAAGTTGGTGGTAAGATCCATAGCGTGTCGGACTGGGGCGACCTTGGGCTTCTAGGCTTCGCAGAGTGAGTTTCAGACATTGATGGGGTGTAGGAAGAACGAACTGGTGTGCTTCAAAATGGACGAAACCGGAACGGCTATGGCGGAGTGTTCCACCGCGAGCGATGTCGAGGTTTCCATCGTTCACTGAGGTCCACGGTGGCCTCCACGCGTCTTTCCAAAGTCTCCATCATCCTATACTAACTTCTCATTGCGCTCAGGTTGCTTACGCATGATCACTAAAGTCAAGACAAAGGTCATTGCTTCTCCTGAGGCCAACGCTAAACTTAAAGATTGGCTCCTAACGATCAAACTATAAGCAATAGACAAGGCATGTCTCAGCTTCAGCACTATGTGTACACTTTCAAAGCTCGCAACTGAACGTATTGTTCGACACGTCGAAAAACTGGCAGAGCGCCATCCTATGGAAATCCCCCGGGCGGGGCCCAGAGTGCCTAAATGAGATACCTTTTGCGAATCACTCGTCCACATCGGTAGACGAGACTCCGATTTAAGGTTTGCTCCCAGTGCGACTTGTTGAACTGTTGCGTCTCTCTGTCCTTTCCCGGTGGGCATAGCCCACTGAGAATACTGTAATGGACGAGAGCAGCAGTGACAACCAGTCCTCTTGGTTGAGGAACATAGCCTTTCATTCCCATCTCAAGGGAACACAAATCGGAAAACACATGCAAGCAAGATGGCGTATGCTCTCAGCTGGAAGTGATCGGGGTTTGGGGGAAATTGCAATCATCCTACTTTTGGACCAGTCAGGGGCTGGGAGTCTGTGCCGCCGACCTCGCGAGTTTCGGCGGAGTATCTCTGACTCCTATGAATCCCTTCGCCCGCATCCTCACCGTATCGCCCACACTACTCCGCTTTACCTTGGGTTCGTCTGCACTAAATGCAGGACGCTCAAGCCACGACTAATTTTGACATTGTTCCTAGAGCGTGCGTGACAACGAGTCACTCAAGTCGACGAACGACGCTGCCGATGGAAAATGACAAAGGAGGCTACGGTCACTTGGATTACACCGAAGACGTTATGGAGTTGCGGGCCTACGTTCCCCCCAAGGCCTCTCCAAGCGACTTACGAGAAGATGAGCCTGAAGGTCGGGTTGACGGTGTTACGGCGTTTGAGGATGGGCGCAAGGGCGAGCCCAGGTACGTCTGTCTACTTCGTGCTCTGCGCGCGACGACTTGTGTAAATTTGCGGCAACATATCTTCGAGCATGGTTTGGCATTCCTTCCGACCGTATGCCGCGAACTTATACTAGCTGTGGGCCGTCGACCAGAGCATTCTCAGAGTGCGGCTCTCATTTACGGCCTCCCCCCCGGTGCTAGCAGGCTTGGCTGTATGTCGAGGGATTGCATGGCATTATGTGCGGGACAATACGGTAAGGAGCTGGAGCTTCCCTGGGGTTCACTCAATATCTGCACGCACACTACTTGGTAGAGTGTATGTGTACTTATTTATTGTATTGAAGGATACCGAGCGGCGGCAAGCAATGGGTTAAGTACGAGCCCACCACTCAGACGCAAACGACTACACAGCGGTAAATGACAGAGCGCTTTAGTTAAATGATAGTACTACCGTGAGCTAGCTAGTGTAGCTTCCCGACTAGCGATAGTATCTGTTAGGCCAGATGCGACATGCCGTTTGGCAATGGAGGCTGAGGTCCTTTGTTTGATAAAAGCCTTGACATTCAATAAACCACGTGGTCTTGCCGGCCCGGAAGACGCGCAACCACTTGTTCAGAACCTCCCAGGACCTCTCGCGTGCATCCTACCTCCTTCTCTGGCAGCCTCGCTCGACGCACATACCCCCCTTGGCCTTAGCCGTTAACCCACATCGTCATGTTTGGAACTCTCATTCACCTTGGAATTGATGCGGCGCTGTTGAGTGCCTTTCTCACCGGCATCAGAAGGACAACAGGCCTAACGTGCGCCTCTTTTCCTTGAGTTCCACCGGGTGGCTCCCTTATTTCGCATTGCTAGACCCAAGCTGGCCAACGTCCCGAACAAGGACATTAGACGTGAGTATGCCTCTTTTTTAGACTTCGCGTGTTTAATATGCATTCATATGTCCGTCAGAGCTTCTCCGTTCCTACCTTGAATTCGGTATGTGAAATCAACTTGAGGCGTTGCGGGTGTTTCTTGCTGAGAATCGAGGGCAGGGGAATATCTCTTTGATTTCGCTGTTGTTATATGCGGAGTACGCATCCCTCGGCAATGGTCAGCGTCGTGATACTAACTCTCAGAATTTCAGCGCTCCGATTCATTCGAGCGGAAGTAACCCGCTCAAGTAGATCGGGCCACTCATCACACCATTGTACGTTGCTCAGCTGGTTCTCTTTTTTTTTTGTTTTTTTTGATTCCTCGTTTAACGCCCTCGAGGGCCGTGCCCCATTGTAGGCGTCGTACACTATCGTACCGTAAGACCCCGACCACAATCCAAAAACCTTATGTTCAACCCGTGCCAGGTCGTCCCGAGGGACAATGAGAGAGAGAGTAGGGCTCGGGGGCGTTACCCGTATCGCCGTGAGATGTACCAGATGGGAGAATGGTGCCCTGTAGCAATTAAGCAGTGTGCTGTCAGTAACGTAGGGGGATTAGAGGATTACTATCGTGACGAATGGATGCCACACGCGATGCTGGGGAGCCTCTGACCATTCAAGGTAGGGACGCGGGCTATAAACCTGCCGCCCTTCTAGGGTCGATTGCGCCCCGGGTCCATGCCTCTTGCCACGGTCAGGGGTACGGACAGCAGTCTCCCCACTGCCCGTCAGAACTCCCCCGCTCCCGAGGCTCCCCAACCCCGCGCGCAGCACCCGGGTGTCCGCCCGTCCTGGCGCGGGCACCCTAGAAAGAGAAAAATCTCCAGTCGCCTCCTCTTGCTCGCCTCCTACGCCTCGGCGCGCGACGCTCGTCAGTCTCGGAATTCGGCGTGTTCAACGCGGCTCCTCGCACCGCTCGTCTGTGTCGAACGTGGGGTCCAGCGACCCGTGCGTATGGCGGAACCTTCCTGTCGCGTTGATGTACTTGAAAAGCGGGCGGAGCCCGTCCCTTTCCGCCAGCAGCGTGTGCAGGTTTCGCTTGTCCCTGCTGGTTCTCTTGAATCTACAACTTATGCTACCATAATCTTTACATTCCTCACTGTTCTCGTACAGCTACCCCGTCTCGCGCACAGGCTGCCGTCCCCCGTATGATCATGGGATAATTATAATTCTGGGCCTTACAACGCCCTTGTACACGTATGTCTGACAATACACGACCAAGCACTCTCCTTCCATCCAGGCCACAGCAAATAAGAGTGCTCATTCATCCGAGGAAGTTGTACACAAAGAAGTGCAGTACGATGGACCCAAGAGCAAAATCAGCAAATGCTCTAAGGCAAGTTGTGAGCCCATGCGTCTTCGATTACATTATACACGGGAACGTACCGTTCGGGGGACACCTCCTTGAACTCGGACCTATTGGCTGGGTTGACCTGCGAACGGAGGGATGCAGCAAGGACGAATTGCCCGACACAGCTCGCAAAGTTAGATGGGCACAGGTGAGGGACAATCAATGTGAACGGCGGTCAGGCGTACCCTGCAAGGAAGGAATTGAAGGGGAAGTCTGTAACAAGGATACAATAGAGGAATTGTATGATGCCAGAGAGCATCAGGAAGACCAAGAACGCGTCGATGGTCTTGAGACGCGTTGAGGTTGTGTCGCAGTAAGCCCTCCACAGCGACAATAGAGGGCTCTGCGCAGATGGCGGAGGGGCGGCCTTCGCGGGCGGTGCGGTTTTTGGGGGTGCCATGAACGAGAGTGGGTGGGAATAGGACGAAGAGAGGATGCAAGGTGTGTCGACGTGGAGAAATCGGGGAACGTACGGGCGCAGTTCCAGGCCGAATCAAGCAGCCACGGCTACTCAAACAGACGCCCGTAGCGCGTCCAAAAAGTTCAGAGAGGCGCTCACAGCTACGCTCGCTCCCGCTCTCTCGTGTGTGCTGTTCCGACCGTAGTCTCCCTCACTCTTCCCTCCGACTATGTCTGCGTTTGCGCTCCGGGCCCCTGCAAGCACGTCGCGCGTTGTGCGCGCTGCCTCAGCGTGCGCACGCTCATGTCGCGTCCGGTCAAGAGCTCTACATCGACCTCGGACGCTCTCGTATCCCGTCGAGGAGGGGCTCGGGACGTTTCTGCCACCCCATACGCTCAATATGATTGCGGAGGACTACCAGAAGGGGCTTCTGGACAGGCTGAACGACCAGGTCCGAGAGCAGCTTCAGTACTGATTGTGCATCCAATTTGGATGCACAATCAATACTGAACTATTACGGTCCGAGGTATGTACACAGTCTAGTTTCGTCCGTTGCGCGACGCAGCGTGCTGAGCTCCTGGCTGGCAATTCGTAGGCACGGCACTTGAGAACAAGGGCATCGTCCAGACCATCGTCGATGCCGCCCGAGACCCTAACAAGGTCCTTGAGTTTAATTATGCGTCGGAAGCACTGAACAATTCGTTCTTCTTGGAGGGTCTAGTGCGTATTTCGTTATGACAAGTCACACCCTCTCCCCGCTCATGCAGCCTGCAGAAACCTCCTCCAGCGGACGCTACGTCACATGAAGATGCACTCCTTGGCACAGACCTGCAAAAGCGCATTATATATCAATACGGCTCTCTGGCGCAGTTCCAGTCCAGCTTCAGTGCCGCAACTCTAGGCATGTTCTCCTCGGGCTGGATGTGGCTCGTCACCGACCGCGACGCCCAGCTCGCCATTGTGCCTACCTTCGGGGCTGGTACACTGCTCGTACAGTCCTCAGCTTCCTCACCCGCACTCGAGGAGTGGGTCCACGCCGTCGGCCAGCCTACGCTCACGCTCATTGAGCAGGGCGGCCAGGCGCCGAGCTTCACTACCCCCTCAGACCCTCACGTCGCCCCTTCGTCCTCATCCACGCCTCCCCTGGCGAGCTCGCCGCTGTCCGGTGCCCTTCTTGGTGGACTGCCTCCCATTGACCCTCATACTCCCGCGAGGACGATGTCGACGCATTATCCTACCCCTAGGAACACTCATGCCACCCGCGCCGACCCCAGCAGGCTCGATCCGAAGAAGCTCGGGGCGACGCTCTACCCACTCCTCTGCGTCTCCGTGCACGTGCACGCCTGGGTGAGCGCGGGGTACGGTGTTTGGGGCAAGGAGGAGTATATGAAGCGCTTCTGGACGGTTGTCGATTGGGCGAAGGTTGACAGGATCTTCAACAAGGTCTTGAGGTCTGCTCATTGATCGCTGGTCGGACAATGCTCGACACTCCCGAAGACTAGCAGACAGTCGTGGCGGAGGGAAGGCAGGAAAAGGGTTGCGGTTGTTCATTTTTACGCCCCGTTGTCATGATCCTGCCATCTCTCACATTTTATCTTCGTATAGTCTTTAGAGCATAAAAGTATTCCTAATGCTGCCATTTTTCGTGCCAAGCGATCTTTTCGTCCATCCTGTGTTGGAACATTCCCGCAAAGAGGATAGCTATATATGCGGAGTATTCAATAATTACCATCTCCACTCGATATCGCCCTGCAACGTTCCACGCATCCCTTTATACGGCTTGTAAACCTCGCCAGTTAGTTTCAGCTGCTCTATCTTGATGGCTGAAAAGTTGTGCTGAGGCAAATTGAAGCGTACATGGAATGCCCTTGCTGGTCGCGGACTCTCCGCGCTGATGGTAGCATTCTCAGCAGACGTTTACTAGGCGTGGTTGGGCTGCTGGAATTGAACGCTCCGCTACATGAGGGGGGAGACCACAGCAGGGATGGCACGGGAATGAAGTTCGTCAAAGTCTGGAAGGATACTTAACTTGGCAGCGATGGTGGGCGACATGAATGAAGAGAGAGAGGGCGATGGCGTGGCAGGGTACTGGAGGGCAAGTGGGCCGCTCACAGCCGGAGTCGGGGAAGCGGCGCGGGGTGTGACTAAGCGAGACCTAGAAGCCGCCGCGGCTGTAAATGGGAGAGCGCACGGGGGAATCAGACACCAACATACTCGTGAAATGAGCACTGTAGGGAAACCTACTGGAAGCGGGAGGTGACATGATGAGAATCGCGCTCGGTCTCGGGGAGGTGTACGCATGCTGGGGCTGCGGGATGAACGTCGGTGCCTTGGGCGAAGGTGAAGGCGATGCGCGGGGCTGCGGGATGAACGTGGGGGCGATAGAGGCGCGCCTAGGAGGAGTTGAGAAAGACGACGGAGACGATGTATTGATACGGAGAGGAAGGGACAAAGACTTGGGGGACGTGGCCACGGGGATCATGGACGGAGAGGCCGACCGGAGGCGGGGGATGCCGGAAAGAACAGGACTGGTACGTTGAGACTTGAGTTGGGGAAACGTGAAGCTGCAGTCATCCTCGTCTATGGATTCGAAGAAACTGAAACTGCCAGACTTCTCGGATGACTCGCCAGGAGACGACATGGAAAGGTCGGGCGTGCTGGGCTCAGCATCCGCGTCGGCAAAGAAGGAAGGGGGTGGGCTGAACGTGAACTTGATGCCACCCTCGTCTACTTCTCCGACGAACTCGTGGTTGTGGTCGTAATCATCGTCCGGAGGGGCCTATTCGACTTCTTCCTCTTCCTCTTCCTCCTCTTCAACGACAACATCGAGAGAACGACCCGGGGACTCCATCTCGGGAGACAGAACAATTTCTCCCACGTTTGAGGGAATCACGAAAGGAGGCAGGTCGTCCTCGTACTCAACGAGGGCCTGAGCGAAGATGTTCTTGTTGCTCTCCACGGAATGCAGCTTCAAATCGATGGGCGGGGAATGGTCAACGTCCTCCAGGCAGCCGAAGAAGCGATCGATCTGCTCAGGGGCGCGATCCGCAACGGAAGCGGCAGCGGGGCCGGAGGGGAATGTCCATGCTTTTGACAGCGACGCGTGGCGTGCGTGGGTCGGCTCCGTGGGGGACGGGAGAGGGGAAGGAGACTGGGAGGGCGACCGACTGATAGACAGCGCAGGGGCAGCATTATCCGAACCCGTGCAGAGGCGGGGCGTCGTCGACCGCGAGAAATCCAGCACTTAATTGTACGACGAGGATGTGGGAAAGTCATATTCGTCTCCTTCCTCCTCATCTTCGTACCGGGAGAGTTCGTCATCATCGTCAGAAGTCATGTCGTCATCTTCGTCAACCTCCGCAACAGACTTGAGCTCTGGACCGTAGTTGTCGTCAACGGAGTCGACATCCGTAAAAGAGCTTTCAGAGTCGATAGAGCGGAAGCCGAGTCCGCGGCTCCTACGCAAAGCAACGTTCGAGACAGGCTGGACGGGGCGTGGGGTATCAAGGAGACCCGCATGATCTAGTTCACACTCCAGGTCCTGGCGTGTCTGCCTCTCCGCAAGAAGCTCGGCGCGAAGACGTGCATTTTCGTCGTCAACGCTGCACAAGCGTTGGACTTCAGCGGTGAGGCGGGCGACGTCTTCGTGAGAACTTTTGAGGCTCGCAGTCGCGACGTTGCAGCGCTTTTCCGCATCTTGTACCTGCGTAATCTTCTCCGAGATCGTCTTCTCCAGAGAGGTTTTTTCGACCTCCAAGAGACCGACGCGCTGCCGGGCAACCCAGGCATCGCGGCGCTCCGAGTCGGCCTCCAGCCGCTTCGCATGAACATCAATCTGACGCTGGAGATCAGCCACGCGAGTGCGCCAGCCATCAACGTCCTTCTTGAGCTCGTCACGCTCGGCCTTGAGGTCAGCAATGAGCTGCAACATCTCGTCCGAGGGTTCCGAGGGCGCCGATGAAACGGAAGAACGGTCGGAGACATAGGAAACCGGACGGGATCGGGAGTTGCGAGCGAGCGCCTTCTCGAGGTCCGTGATGCGCTGGACAAGGGTCTCGTGGGCCTGGAACAGGAAGTGTCGTCCGCTGATAGAAAGAGGGCGACCGCGCTGCAGACTCAAGTCCATACTGCTACCCGAACTGGACACCGAGGCTGAACGGCACCTATCAATCGTGCTAGAGGTAGGTGTCATCTCTGGTGTCGGCAATCCATAGACAGACATGACTTGGCCTTCTCCGTTGGACACGTAGGAGATGCTGCTTCGGCGGCTAGACTGGGCGCCGTCCGTCATGAGGTTGAGAGCGGGGCGACGGCCAAACACATTCGGCGAAGGGGATGCCGTGGAGGACAAGATCAAGGACTGGCGTCTGTTCATCGCAACGTTGCTGCTAAGATCCGCATGCACACTCTGGGAAGAGGGCAGTGTCAGAGACCGCAATCCTGGCCGTGGGCTGGGTGTCGGACTAGGCGTAGGAAGCTCTGCGTCTGTCGACGAGGTCGTCGGAAGGGAGTGAGCCGACGCAAGTGAGAGGGGGCGAAGGTTCAGGCTGGCAGGCCTAGGACGAGGAGGGAAAGCGATGTCCGGGATCGCTGGGGAAGTAAGCTGCACCGGACTAGTGATAGGATGAACCTCCTTCGGCTCCTCATCTTCCTCCTCCTCTTCCTCCTCCTCGACGAGGGTACCAAGCAGCTCGCTAAAAGGGGTGGACGCCATGAACTTGACCGAGTCGCGCTTGCCACCCATATAGCCCGTGCCCAATCCCGGTGGGAACGACGGCTTCGACGCTAAACTTTGCCTTAGCGGTATGACAAAAACGTAATGGACGAAGCACGTACGAAAATCGAAACTGCTGCGCTTCGGAACCTCGGGACCATCCAGCTCAGGGATCTCCACAGAGAAACTCCCGCCCGCGTCCTTGCCTTCCAGCGCCAACAGAGCGCGACGGCGTATAGAATCCCTGTCGCCAAGGTTGATGTTATCCTCCGAGCTAGAGAGCAGGATGCTGGGGAGGGAGATGCCCATCAAATCCGCAGACTCCCGGCGTGTTGATACCGACTCGCCGCGCCCCTTGTACTCAGCTCGCGGTGGCACCGTCACGATGCGCTTGCCTTCGTCCCGTCACGCTTCGCTCGCCTCCGCCTTCGCCACCCGACATCTATTTAACCCTGACTTTCACGCCTGCCCGCGCGCCCTCCAGGTCTGTACATACTCTCCTCTATCACTTACCTCCCCTCCTTGTCCTCCTCGATGTTCCGCGGCTCATGCACGGCACTATTTCCCACTCATACGGTGCAGAGTTCTTCGGAATTCAGGCCTAAATACGATTCATACTCAGACAATATTAGGACGACTACGTTACTGCATTAAGTCATACGTGTTTTTGCCCTTCCTTCTCTCTCTAGCATACCTTCAGAACGATCATCTCCAGCCGTCTCCTCGTGGAGAGCTCATCTCCGGCTGGAGAGGCTGTCTCCTCCAGGCTCCTGCCGGAGAGATAATCTCCGGGATTTACCAAACGGAGGAGCCGATCTCCGGAAAGCGCTTCCGGCACGCTCCGGAGATCCGTCCCCCCCCCGGAGATTTCCCCGTTTCCTGATGTACTAATACTGTAGACTTTCGACCGATGCGGCGCGGGGTGTGACGCATGACGCCCTCAGTGCCCAAAGCGGCGCGTCGCGGCGGGGTGTGACACATGACAGGTCGCCCTGTGCGGCGCGGCGCAGGGTCGGCGACCCCACACCGCGCCGCAAAAGCGATCTTGAGAGGGTCTGGTATACGCCAAAAGCTTACATTCGTATGCGAAGCGCGATTGATTCCGCCGCAGGCGGAACGATTTCGGATTTTTTGGGACATTTTTCGCGATTTCTTACTCTTTTTGGCTCTTGTGACACGTTTGTCGCGAGCGGCGGGGGCCGCTGTGATGCATGACAGGTGTCCTCAAAGCGGGCGGATGGCCACCTTGTGATGCATGACGCGCCGCATCGGTCGAAACTCTACAGTATAATGAATCCACAGATACATGGATGCTCAGTTCCGCGACAGTAGTGAAGGCAGAGCAGGGCTAGGAGACTATCAGCTGGCCAGAAATTCTATACGAACTGTATGCTCGTATCCGACACCTGCTGATGACATCATCAAATATCGTCCAGCAAGGACTGCGCGCGAGACCGTGATGTCTCGCTGTGCACAGACATCAGCATTGTTACTAACTCACAGTCGCGTCCTGCACACCCACCCGGCACGAGCTTCAAGAAAGAATGGAAATGGTGAGCAGTGACGAGGAGCTCGAGGCTGGGTCGGAGCCTATGCGACCCATGGGTGAAGATCGAGAGACGGCATCATACGGAAAGGACGCACCTGCGAGCGCCGTGGCATGGCCGCAAAGCCAGCTCAGGCTATGACTGAGTGCAGTGGAAGGCGACCATGCCGTCACTGTGCAAGGAAGTCTCGCGCGTATTGGAAGAAATGTTTGTTGTTAGAGCACGCAATCCGAACACAGGGCCGTTGCCGCGACTCGGAATACTCGCGCCGCGCCGCCAGCGGCGCGCGACGGGCCCGCACGTCACTGTGCCCTCGCGCACTCGCTCGGTCGCTTCGCCCTGCTCCCTCGTCTCGCCTCATCCTATGGTCCAGATGTGGCGCTTGCGGTCTGAGAGCATCTGACGAGAGCGCGGGCAGCAGGTTTCGGCCGGAGCCTGTGTGCACATCTAATTCATGATGGTATTCTAGCGCGCTCTTCTCGCGTTTGGTGCCGCGACGGAGGCCTTGGAAACAAAGAGCTGCAAATGGAGGATGCGCAGGCGGACTCGGAGGCCGCGGGAACATCGGACGAGTCGGACGGCGTTGTCGATGGCAATGGAGGTGAGCCGCGCGGGAGCCCGTGGGCTCGTGGCGACGTCGGCTTTGCCAGTGGCCGCGCTGTGGAAGATAATTGGGATGTGTGCATATGTTTGTCCAGGACGAATAAAATAAGCTTGTTAGCTCTACAGTGATCCAGGTGGCGGCGCTGGTGCAATCGGCGCTCAGATATGCGCGCGCCGACCTCAGTTCCAATATAAATCTTCGTAACCTCTGCGATTCATGCCACTGGCATCCAAGTGTCCGACTTCGGCTCCTGTAGTCGGCTTTACATCAGTGCTCACCCCACACCCGTCTCTGCTACTGCAGCCGACTCTCCTCCCGACTCTCCTACTCGCAACTCTATCGGTGGTACAAAACGCAATTCCCACCACCGCCGTCGGTCCTCCATCAGCAAATTGGCTGCAAGCATACAACCCGTTATAGCGCCCTCTCGGGTATGGCGGTGCTCGGCCGGCGCTCAGCTAACGCCGCGGGGAATGACCGCACGCCGGTCATACATCGCAGGTCCACGCGATGTATGACCAGACATCGCGGATGCGGGTGTAGTATGGTCAACATTCAACGGGACTGATGTTGTATGGTAATGCAATGGTAGTACTACAGCGTGTGGGCAAAATACAGACCATACAATGGCCAAATACGGCCTGTCACGGCCACTGCCCATGATATATGGGGGTATCCGGAGTGCTCAAATGTTCAAAATTACATGTAAATGCTACACACTGTCGTCCTTGCGTATGGATACAGGAAGGAACGGGGGTTAAGGCTCGCAGCTAGAAGTCGGCGGCGAGGACTGCGTCGCGGTCATGTGACGAACGCGCGCCGCGTCACTGCAAAAAATCACGCGACGTCATCATCGTATCATCCAAGTGCCCTTCCTCTGCCTTCTTCGCCCTCCTCTTCGCTCATGTCCTCGATCTCCAGCCTGAAGCCCTTCGCCCTGACGCGTCCACCCTGCCTGCCCACAGATATATAAATATCCTCAAGTGCACTCGACCCTCACTTGACACTTTGCCTTCGCCTTTCATGAACTGCCCCAGCTGGCCCCCGCCCTGTGACCCCCGGCTTCTCGCCGCCTCTCCCGCTTTGGCGCCGCTTCTTTGCTTTGCCCATGCCAAGTCTTTGTGGTACGTCAGCCCACTTCTCTGTCGACGAGTATGTACACCCGTCTCTGATACCCGATATTCGCTCACTGGCCTCTGTCCTTTTCAACAACTCGACGAGTGCTTGGTTATCACACGCTTGATCATGCTAGTTGGACAGTTTTGAGGGTAGCTGGTGAGTGATATTCTTTCTAAGTTGACTATATGCGCGGATATTGCAGTGGGCGTTCGTTTGAATCTCTGCTGAGCGCATCGGACGCACCCCCGCGACTCGTGCCCACATTCTCCCCGCCCGCCCCACGAGTGTCAAAGTGCTTGCAATAGCGCATATATACGTCGTAGGTTGTTCCATTTCCAGGTATCCATTTAATCATTCCTCCACCGCTCGCGCGCACCAAGCAGGCTTCCTGCGCGACTTGGATTCGCTCACCTCATATCTACGTGCGTGCTACACCCCAGTCATCTTCGGGCCATACGCATACTTACCGATGTCTTTCATCTACTTCATCATTGCCTCATCCTCATTCGTATCTGCAGTTCTCGACTCAACGCTGCCCCTTACAATGGTGCGTCGCGGAAATTCCTCTGGTGTCATCTAAGCTGATCCAATGTGATGCATATCCTGCATTATTATTTGGACGCCGTCCGGTGTCAACTACTCACGGTATTGGGTATTCTGGTAAGTACCCTCACCGCACACATGCTTTTCCGGTGTTCATATTCGTTCGACTCAACACTTGTCGGAGCGGGCCGTGCGGGCCGCGCTGACATCGCTCCCGCAGTAGCGACCGCCCCGAGGCTCCGAAATAGCCTACATCGACCGTCGTGAACATCGCTACGACCACAGGCAACTCCGATTGTGGTTTCGACGGTGAGCTCGCTGGCAGGGACCCGGATCCTCGGCGCGGCATCGACGAAGTGCTCACGCTCTTTCGCGCGCATCACGCAAGCGTGCTCGGGCGTGAGCAGGGCCACACCCTGCCCTTCACCGCCGCAACTCCGTCCGAAGCGCCGCCGCCGACGTACTCCACCGCGTCGAAGATGCTGAGAGCATTCAGGTGTTCAGCCGCGGTGCCGGTATGTAGGAACCGGACTTCTGCATTGTCCCGCGCTATGCGGGCGCGGCTGGGCATCGGGTGAGGCCATGGTTGCAGAGTGTACCGTAATCCCTAGTCGCGTATTGTAGCGTTGCTTATCCTGTTCTATCTTACGGGTACTACCAATATACCGCTGTTTTCGGACGACTATAATTCGCGCCCCTCCGAATGGTCAATCAGCACCTACAGCCGTTTGCATAATAGATTGGAGTCTCGTGTTTCGAACACGATGTTCGCTTGGCGCCAACAAAGCCACAAAAGGTATGCCGACGTGATCCGTATCGGTCGCGTACATCACTCCTCCACCGGCAATTCTCCCTACTCCGCCCTTCACGTCGCCTTCAATAACTTTTTGCGCCCAAATGCTATGCCTGAGACCGCTCGCTGATTACTGAGTGTACGAGAACTTGATAGAAGAAAGCATGGGTTTCAGGGGATTCCTCAAGACTCTTGAATGTTCTCTCGTAACTCGTTGAGTAAGTATCTGAGTCGAATCAAGAAAGGGACTCGGTTGTGCAGTGTACTTGCGAGAGCCTGAGGGAGCTGAGCGCTTGGCCTCGCACTGGCTTTTTAAACATGCAGCGTAAGTATTATGGTGCTTCAAATCCGTTTCAAGCCAGGTCAGGCAGTCCGATTTCCTGCCAGCGGTACTAGTACTTCGAGTGGCACCCACTGGCAGTTCTATAATATGAGCACGTTTACGCAACTTCGCACTGAGCCTAGTTTATGTGGCACTGCCATAAGTGGCTCAGTGATCGTATGGGTTCTATGAGGCCTAGTCTCTCGCGCAGCCTTCCTCATGTGTAACTTTAGCGGTGAGTACAAGGCGGATCCGGCGCCGGCAGCGACTGGCGGCCTCGGCGGCTGCTCGGCGGTGTTGAGTCGGCATTCCCTTTTGGGACATTATTTGCGCGGAACAAACATCATGTTCGAAACACGAGACTCCAATCTATTATGCAAACGGCTGTAGGAATATACGGTGTGCTTTGGTGTTTGGTCGCAACAGGCTATAGTTGACCATCAATTGGTCGTACAAGCAGCCAAAGATGGTCGCGCGCCGTCAATCAGTCTCTTGGGAATGGCAGCGCATGATCATTCAGCCCCTCTGGTATGGTCGCGCGTGAGCATACCCTCACTCGCGTATGGCCACGAGTGGCCATACGCCCACTGCAGAATCATGATGACGCACTGTCACACACGCCGCGAGTGATGACAACGCACCGTCATACCGGCAGCGCGGTACTATGGCCGCCACACGATCGTTCTGCCCGTGAAGTTCTGTAATTCGGAATTATATTGCCATACGAGAATCAGTACTAGAAGACCAAAGGCCGGTCACCATTCAACGTCTGTACATATGAAGTATTATAACGGCCTGCTCTATGTTATAACGAGTTACAAACCATCGTCAAACGTGCAGCCAATTTGCTGATGTACACATCAACTCAAGCGATTCGCTATAACATGCTTTCTAGTAGCTTGTGCCACACCTCAGAGCTCGTAACGTTGACAGGTGGCAAACTGTGCCCGCACTTGCCCGCACCTCATTATGACTAATCGCTAGGTTTGATGGCCCGCGGCCCGGCGCCGTTCGTGCCCGCCCGCACCGCCACCATGTCCCCGCACCTACCTGCTACCTAAATAAATTAAGAGTAGAATCCCAGCAAAGATAATACACCATGCAATTCCCAGCCCATTTTCTCATCAGAGATTTATACACTCTCTGCCACGAGTCGTTCGCTAAGTTCCTGATCAAAATGCCCATACACTGCGGCAGATGCTCGAAGAAAGTGAGAACGTCAGCCATGGCTGTTGAGAGTCTGAGCTACGATAAGTACATTTTGGTCTTACACGCAACCTCGTTTGCATACGTTACGTTTACTAGGCCAGCAGTAACCCGCCACATTGCTCGCACGGCGCAGATATGCATTCTTTATGACAGTGCGCCACGTTTGACCATCGCAATGCGTACATAGACGACCGTTCCATGTCCGCCCGTATCTGCCCTGTCGGTCCGGATCCATACGGCTTGCGAATGCTTCCTCTGACTGCATTCCCCTTCTCGAAAGCGTGGCAAGGTTTGGGGTTTGGAATCAATGAGACGTTAGTAAAGAGCACCCAGATTGCTCGCAGAAACCACAAGTATCCCTCCCGTTCGTCATGATCCCACTGGGTCAGACGGAGTCTTGAGAGAGTGTGGGTAGACGCCTGCTGGGGAGGAGGTCCATCCGGGACAATGCGGGGAAGGACGAGCTCCATCAACTTGGGAAATTCTTCAGCGATCTCAACGAGGGCAGCGACGGTCGGGTATGGATGTTCCAAGCGTGCCTCTAACGCAGGGAAGTGAACGCGTAAGACGCTTAGGTTGGGAAGAGCCGCTAAGATTGAGCGGAGCTCCTGGTTAGATAGTCCTACCGGCCCGCCCTGCATGGACACGTCAAGCGTGGTGAGACACGTCGCCAACTCATTGAGGGTGATGGGTGCAACGAGGTCGATGATGCGGCGCTGTGGCGCTGGAAGGGTCGATATCCCAAACGTAGCCTCACCAAAAGAAAGGCGGAGCTCCTCAAGATTCGTGAGCTGCCTGAGGGATGCGACCATGTGAGGGAAATAATGAATGAGTGCATCCGAATGGGTGAAGTGTCGAGGGATGACTTCAACAAGGGAAATCCTGGGGGCGTTGCGCTGCGTGGACAAAAAGCGCACTATGCTTAGGCACTCGCCCTCGACGCTGAGCCGTTGGAGATTACAAAGAACAGGAATAATGGGATCGTCCCACTGCTCGTGTGAGCTCAGGGATAAGCTTAGATTACGGATTGAAGATAGATAGAGAGCTGTTGTTGGAATGCCAGCCAGCGTTAGATACGCACAGACTCGCACAAGTCAACTGAAGATCACGTACGGTCACGAAACAGGAGCAGCGTGCTCAGGTTTGTGAGAGTGTCGCAGCAGAAGGTGACTTGGGGCTGCACTTCGGTGACGATTGAAGATAGCACGTCTTGGGCGGCAAGTCGGATGTCTTGATTGTACTGCCCAAGGGTTGTATGCGATACGCTGACATCAAGATAGGTGACGGCTCTGGGAACGAGTGGAAGGACCGTCCGAATGGCTGGGCCTGGCAGTCCATCGAAATGGATGCGCGTCAACCTCCAGAGGAGTGGCCGTGTGTCTGGGGCGTCCATCGCAGCTCGGGCCTGGGCCCACGGGGCACTGAGAAAACGTTGGCCGTCCTGCCAGGTGATATGGATCTCCTGAATTGCCCTTGCATAGTGATTGAATCTGCGAACTGCGGCGGCCGTGGGCATAGCTGCTCCCTGTAGAGCATAGCGTGAGTACCATGTACATCAGCAAGTGTGATCCTGGGGCTTATAACCATAAACGAACCGAATCATCATCAAAAGCATCAATAAGGTGAAGAAGAGGTGCGGCCGTTCTCAATTCGCGCCATATGATATCTACTGTAGCGCGATTTAGCGTCCTGAAGGCGCGAGCTCCGTGGACCAGGTCAAGGTTAGTCGTGCGACGCAGATTAGCTCCTGTGATAGACTCGCGGTCGTCGTCAAGCACGTTGCAAACTTCATACACAAGTTCTTGTATACACGCAAAACGGCGAGAGGCGGGCTCAAGGTTATTCTACGTGCAGCGACCGGATGTGAGGCGTTTACACGCAAGCCTAGCTGTCACGGTAAAGCTACTCACCATGACGGACAAGAAAGGCTTTTCAGAAGTCCTTTTGAAGGGCGTCGATGATTGAGACGGTGTAGATGAGGGAAAAGTATCGACCTTGCCGAGATGAGTGCGTAGGCGCGTTGGCGTCGAGACGGTACGAGGATTGAGCGACGCGCCCCTTGGTGAGGAAGCGTCAAAGGCTAGTGCTTCGCCCATCAAGCTTCCCCCGGGACTCTCCAAGGGTATTCACATTACCGCCCCGCCCCGCGCACGTTATTGGCCCTTGATCGTACACGGCATCTCCCTAAATAGGATGAGATGAGAATACAAACGCTCGCCCGGTCTCCCTCGGTCTCCCTGGCCCCTACTTGTAAGCTTTTCCAACCATGATACCAGTGTTCTCTGCACTCAGCAAGTATATAGTACTGTAGGACTGGGATAGAGCTCTTAGTAGTAGTTGGCATTCTTATCGGAGTGACCACCTGCAAGTTGTGATTTACGTCAAAATTGTCAGCCCTTTTCCGAGTCACCATCAGTGACGCAAGTACACGAGGACGCAGCACAACCTGTGCACATGCCCCTCCCCGCTGACAAGGCTATATAAAGAAAGGATAAACACATCGAGAAAGCTCGGCATTGAAAGTCTTCTTATTCCACTCATGGACTCATAACGCATGCAGCGATGCGCATGCGCGCGATGGTTCGCATGGAACACCCATAGGTCGGGATGCGCGGCGACCTTTACTCTTCTAAGTATAGGTATACACGGAATGATACGCCGGTACTATTACGATTGACGTAGCAGCTGTGTTACTCTGTCGGACGACGAATTGGAGGGCTTAATCCTGAGCTTGAGCCTGCAGAACTAAACAAGCAACGGGGTGCTGAATGCTGCTAAAGCTGCTAAGGAAGGTGATATATTCCGTCTCCCGTTCAACTGGCACTTGATGTAAGCGACAAGTGTTTGCATGCCTCAAAATGTCTTTCAAATCAATTGCATTTGAGGGTTGCCCCCTCTAAGCCATACTTAGCGCCTAGCATTTTGTTCGGCACCTGACATGACGCTTGCCCGCACTTTCCTGCACTTGCCCGCACTTGCCCGCACTTGCCCGCACTTGCCCGCACTTGCCCGCACTTGCCCGCACCCTATCATACCTACGTCTCTCGGCAACACCACGGATGCTAGATTCTCTCCTCCAGGGCATGTTTCGGCTGAATTTAACATTTATCGTTCTCCAAACTACGCCTGCATATTCTGTAGACAACAGTCTTTATACTGGACACCTCGATTCGTGGGCTGGCGCCTGTGCTATGAGCTGCCAATGATCATTTAGCGCCCTTACTAATACAACCTTAACCGAGAAACTCTTACCTCGCTGGCAGTAGCACCCTCTCCGTTTGTTAGAAACACCTACCAGCATGCCTCCGCCCATTCCACCGGCCTCTCATATATCATACATCACCTTGAAACCCTTCGGGCCCTATTTGGAAAGCGATGCCATACGACCGGAAGCAATGCGTCCTGGCCAGCGGGGCATCCCCAACGATCATGATGCTCAGCCTCTATCGGATGTTATGCTAGAATGGGGCGGATCTATCACAGGGTCAGTTCTCACCGCTTCAGGTGATGTCCCTACAACATACCCTCGACCACTGATGCCCATACGGCCTCTCTCAGGCTCACCGAATGTGAGCCATCTCAGCCTGAATTCAGGCCCGAGCGCGCCTCTCAGTTCCCTATCCGCTTCCGGGGCGATCTCATTGTGCCAAGTCTTTCGTGGTTGACCGAACAGGCGATCAAATGCATTGAGGAGGAGCTACAGGAACGCGATTGGAGCTCGCGCTCGCTCGTAGACCCCCATGCGCCTGCGAGCACGCTCACTCTCACCGATGTGTACCAACACCCCAGTCGTTTCGAAGGAGATCCGCAGATGATCTGCGTAACTATTGAGGCCACCAAGCTGGGAGATGCGTTATACTCCTTCAGTAAGTGTGTTTGGTGTTACTGTGAACTCGGAAAACAAATGGCGCATAACGCTGATGGTGATGTGTTCAGGTTCGCCCAAAGGGGTCCTCTTGAGATCTCATGCTCCTCCGTAAGCGATTTTCTATTTCGTACTCCTTATTCATTGCGCTCTTCCGATGCAGCTCACTAGCGCTTTCAGACATCGCCTCTACTTCATCAAGACCATACACGTACACTCATACGAGCTGAGCCATCGTGTCGGTCCCCGCACTCTGCACCAGTGTATGTTCAAGACTTACTTAGATTGTTCTACAGTATATGAGCCGGTGGACCTGCGTGCAGGTTATGCTCGAACTCCTTGCTCAAGATGCTGGGAGCGAGTCGCACGAGGCCAATACCACATCGCTTCATATCCGCACGCCAAATTGGTTCGTTGACTTGTTCATGCAGCACAAAGTTTTGCCAGAGAACGCGTCAAGAGTTTCTCGCCTCAACATTCTATCGCGCTTCGCAGAGCATGTCGAGTGGATCGTCGACCAGCTCCGCCGCTCTGACCATCCGGTAGCAGATGTTCAAGTATGGGAAAGGTGGATCCCCGATGTACGCAGGATGCGCCTAGATGCAGCTCGGGAGGGGAGACGTTGGGGTGTGTGGGTGGACGACCCACTTCCGGTGGAGGAGGTCGATGGTGGATCGGCTTGACGGCTCTTCATCTGCTTGCATCTGGATATTGTAGCTATTTCACTCATTTCTTCACTTCCAAACTCGAAACATGCTAGTGCCCCACGCTCAACATACAAACGCACACCCGGACTGAGATAATGAGATAGTTTTGCGCAGAAGACATGACGAAATCGTTCCTGCGGAGCCTCGCTCTCATTAGGTAACTGCGCATGCGGTTGGCACCGGGGACACTGTCTCCCTTGCGTCCCTATTGGTGGTGCATCAGGAAACAGGGAAATCTCCGGAGCGTGCCGAAAGCGCTTTCCGGAGATTAGCTCTTCCGTCACTTGGTGAATGCCGGAGATCCCCCCCTCCGGCAGGAGCCTGGAGAAGACGGCCTTTCCAGCCAGACTCGAAGACGGGCTTTGCGCTGGCACGAGGAGACGGCCGAAGATGACGGCTCCGAAGGCATGCTAGAGAGAGAAGGAAGGTTACAGAACGCGTATGATTCAATGTAGTGATATAATCGTCCTACTTGATATCATCAGAGTATGGATCATATTTAGGTCCGAACACCCAGAAACTGTGAGCCATACAACTGGGAGATAGCGCTGAGCATGAGCCGAGCAGCTCTAGTTTTGATTGCGCACCCGTACTAACGGACGCATACCAGTACTAAGTATGCACCCAACCAATAAACGGAGAAATGTGCACTGATCAGGAGTCCAGGATTTTCCTTATCGTACTTAAGCGTACTTACCGCACTTAAAATAGTCGCTAAGGAGCGTAAGGCCTGCAAGTGCTTAAGCATGGTAAGAGCTGACCAGGGCACCAGATCATCATTCATAACACATAGTTGACAGCAATATGATAAGTAGATCATTAAAAGGGCTCCTTCCGAGTCTGCACTCACCGCGTCCTCCTGCGCACCCTCCAACTCCTCATTACCACCGTCTGCCCGGATTGTCTCCAGCGGGAACCGGTACGCCCGCGACCACGGCAAGACGTCGTTCGTTGTATATCAAGGCGCGTAGAGCGTACTGGAACGCGACTTCTAGCGAGATATCATCCCAATGGCCCGTGCGGATGGTATCACACTCGCGCCGTGCAACGTGCTTAGGGCAGGAAAGATCCGGACGGACGTGGAGGAGCAAAAGAGGCGAGAGACCGGGGAGAAGGGTGAGTGATCTTGGCTTTGCTTCTTGCAAGCATAAGCTGACATATTGAGAATCCAGAACGCGCCCTTCTTGGTCCCGGATGGAAACGGAACGAGAAAGAGCGGCCCCTGGGGTGAAGGCTCTGGAGGAAGTCGCGGCAGAGGTCGGCGCACGGAACATCCAAGCGGGTGCGTCTTTCTTCCCTATGCCCACCTCTTCAAATGTCTGATGCGTATCTACTTCAGTGGCCGGGACCAATCATAAGAAGAGCGCACACTTTCTGTCCAGAAGCTACTCGCGCATGCACGTTAGTCGCTGATCCGAGGCTCCCTCAGCGGGCCCCGAGTCTAGTACGCCCACATTTATGCTGTCCAATAATATAACTTCCTCTTATTCCCTGGCAGAGTTAGTAACTAGCGTGAACTTCGCGCTCGTCACCTACCTCCTCGACTCTGGCCTCGCCTGCAAGTGTTACACCCAGCTCAGCAACCCGTCCAACCAGAACAAGCCAAAACATTTTTCCTCCGCGAGACCTTTCAATGGTAGGACCGTGACGCTGGTGGCGCCATCACTTCCGCACCCGCTGCGACTGGCTTTGTTGGAAATACGGGCGAGCGGGGGATGAGACGGAAACTGCTTGATTGAGAGGCTACAAGCGGGAGCCATTAAGTACTACAAGGGATACAAAGGGCTATGTAAAGTAGAGTAATAATGAACTAGTAAAAGGGGCATTATCAAGGTAGATAAAGCAACTGTAGCAAAGTAAACAAACAAGAGAAAGCGATCACCAGACCGATACAAAGTCCGATAATCCGATCCTAAACGCCTAACTCCAACAGGCTTGTGGGTGCATTGCCGCGCTCGTGGATGCAACGCGCGTGCGCCAAGTTCCATGTACGCCACTGTAGGTTTGCAGTAGTGCTTATGTTCGTGCAGCAGAGCGAGACTTCATGATCTCGCGCACAGCACTTACTACTGCATAACATCTGATGATGTCATCAGCGTGTGTCAGACACGTGTGGCTCGTTTCGAACTTCCAGCCAGCCGACACGGTCCGCCAACTTCATCAAGTTTGTCCGCGGAGCTTTGAACTACCAATGTATCTATGTACTCATTATATGAGGGTACATCAGGAAACAGGGAAATCTCCGGAGTCTCCCGCGGGCTCCGGCCGGAGATGAAGGAGGCGGAGGAGATCTGGCTCCTCTCAGCATCCGGAGGAGCCGCCCGGCTGCCGGGAGGAGATACGAGGCTGAGACGCGCCTCTGGGCCAGCAGGAGACGTATTCTCCTGCTGCAGCCTTCTGGACCTACCTTTCTCCTCTGAGGTTCCTCCATCTGCTCTCCCTTCACTGTCCATAGTATTTTCCGCTTTTGTGTCTTGTAATGACCATTAAACATTCGGGACGCTCTTCTCTCCAATCACTGTCTGGACGCAGTGCTGACATCGAGTCGAGCATCAGGAGTCCAGGATTTTCCTTATCGTCCTTACACGTACTTACCGCGCTTAAAATAGGCGCTAAGGGGCGTAAGTCCCACAAGGACTTAAGCACGGTAAGGTCTCTACACAGGGCGAGATCGTCATTCATAATGCATCATTGACATCGGTAGCAGTATACTTTACATACATGACAATCAACTACATACATAGATAGAGATGTACGTATGCAATGAATGTATAGAATGTCGCTTACAGAGCGATAGCAATGCATGTCGCCCGCGGTGCTATTTGTATGTACTAGCAAGACGACACGGTGGGGCAGTCATGCAACAGGCGAGAATGCGGTGAGGTGTTTCGACAGTGCTTTCGTTACGCGGGGGGTCAAACTCACTTGTGGGGGGATTCAGTCTGTAGTACACCAATTGCGACACACAATCGTGTCTGCGTGCACTACACCACGGGGAGCTGCATCAGGTGATATTGACAGGGACTTGCCTATCATACGTGTAATTGCTGCTCAAGTCGATGGACGGCTGTAGGCCGAACGAGCGGTGGTAGACGACTGCCATGAGATATAAGCACATACCAGTGTAAACCGGGCACACCAGCTCTGATAGGCACTCCGCCGCCGCTCCTCAGCGTGATTGGGCTGAATACAAGGCTTGTCCAAAGATTGGCGATCGCGAATCGTCGTCAATTGTGTTCGATGTTTCTGTGCTTCGGGCTTGTCGTGGAACAAGCAATTGAGTGGGCCACTCAAGTCGGCCGAAAAGAAGCACGCCATAAGGTAAGAACATAATCAACAGTAAGAGACATACCTTTTATCAATCCGCGCAAGCACCAAGAACACGAGGGGAGCAGCAGCAGGGAGCAGTGCGTGAGAGGACAAGGCGAAGGACAAGAACGAGCGGGAGTGGACGATGAGATTCCAAACAAGTCCGAAGCGCCCAGGCCAGGCGCCGTTGTCACGCTGGCAGAGCAATTTTTGGCGCTCGGACACTCTGCTCTCACCACCGTGTCTGTCGCCCTGCTTCCCGCCTCTTTTCATCCCTCTGTCTTGCTTCCTTCACACTCGCAGCCTGCATCGTCGACGCACATTGACGCCGTCTCGTTTTGAGAGATGGGGTCGAAAACTGAAGGGGTCGAAGGCTAGTATTGACCGGCTGTGAGGCTACAAGTAAGTCTGCACTACATCCTTTCCGTGTCCGCATTGTGTTCAGTCACGTTCTTCCTACTCGTCGACACAATGGGCCTGAGCGTTGCCGTTTGTGAGGTCCAGGGCAACCTCCAGCGGGATCTGTCCGCGCTGCTACTCGACAGTGAGTAAATCACTTTCACCCTACCCGAGGGCACCCTCGTTGACTTCGAGACGCCCCTTGCACGACTGGTAGGCGGGCCACTCCTCATTCAATTCAAGCAAAACTGGTGCATGATCGTGGTGCTCGTGGGCCTGATCAAGCGCGGAACGCACTGTTACGTGTGTGCACCATGACGAGTTCGGACACTGTAAGTGCCCTCATTTCTTGCTCGTCCTCTTCAGAGTCCTCACGTGCATGTTCAGCCTGCCCTCCGTTGCGACCTCCAAAAACTGCACGGTTCGCATCAGGGACGACGGCGGCGGTATAGGCACTGCGCCCGCAAGCTCCCCCTTGTGTGATCTGCGCACAGTTCTCTCGACAACGGGGCGGGGCGCTGGCACGCGTGGGTGCTCTGCCAGCGCTCGCGCGGGGTCGCGGTGGGGTGGTGGGGCGATGCGCGGACGGTCAGCATGCGTCATGTAAGTTGTCGCCTTGGAGCAGATGGAGTGCGCCCGCGCGGTGGCGGCTCCCATTCGAATCGCGGGAGGACGACGTGGGCAGGACCACGGCTAAGGGCTTGATTGTCGAAGAAGCGGAGGAGTACACTGACGACAACGGTGAGTTGCTCGAGGTATGCGAGGGAGAGTGCGAATATCCACGGCATTATCTTGGAGTAGGTAGATCTAGCCCGCTGCTGTGTCCATTGTTGCCTCCTCTATGTACCCGTAATACCTGAATGAGAATATGTTTTCGGAAACCGCGCATCCCCCTGCTGTCCGTCCATTCCTCTTACTCGCCTTAGTGGCCTTACAGTGCTTACGCGCACTTACATACTTACGGACCCGTACTTAATGTGCTTATTAGCGCTTATGCCCCTTATATGGCAAAATAAGGGCGAATAAGTAATTTCGAGAAGTTCTGATGAGTCCTGCGACAGCAAAGCGCGGATAACCGTGGTGTCTATGGATCAATGTCGCTGGGTAGGGAATACCTTGCCCCAAGACCAGGTAAGTTCCAACAGGATACTCAGGATGCATTGAACACCCTAAGCTGAGTTCATTGTAGTTGACAGTCACGCGCCGCCCGCCGCCGCCCGGGCGATGCATTGCGCCGCCCCAGACGCGTCGCGCGACTTCCCAAATGCGACCACGCGCGCCGCGACTCGCGATCATGATTACACCTGTGACCACGACTCTTTCATTGCTCCTCGTCACCACGCCCGCGACTGTGACCATGAACACAGACCCGACCCTGACCCGATCCGCGCCCAACCCTCAGCTGCGGCCTCGCCGGCCCGAACACCATTACAAAGGCTGAAAACGCAACCAGGCCGAGCTGCAAACGACTCTGAATGTTGCGCGACCGCTCGCGCTGGGTCCCCGTGCTCAAGCCCCGATGCGACCTCTAATAGCATGTGCCGGGGCACATGCTACACTGAGCTGGAGTTTCCGCGGCTCTCGCTGGCAGAGCGCTTGTAGACCACGCATCAGGAAAGCCGGTGGGCTCCAGCCGAGCCATCCAGCGCCGTATGGAGTGAAGGAGCGATGGAGATCCCCCCCTATATTATGGAGACGCCCATCTCTGGATGGAGCCACCGCCCTCCATCCGGTCAAGGATGGATTAGAGGACGGCGATGGTGAACGATGAGCGTGTTACAGGCCCAGGTAGTGGCTAGGATAAGAATCACGCCAACATATAAGAGAAAATCATTGCGTTCATTCGCTAGTCTACGAGACACATGAACTTATTCTATGTATATTGTACAGACGGCCTACCTACTTATCACTCTTCCGAATCGACCCGGCAGCGTTCGAGCCGCCATTTATACCTACATAGAAGAAAGGAGAAAGAACCTATCCAAAAAGCTGAGTTCCATGCTGAGCAAGCCGACGTCCGTGCAGCTTCCATATGTCCTCACTCAAGCAAGCGTCCTTCACGCTGCGGCGATCGAAGCTCAAGCCCCCCCTTCCTCCGAGTCACTCGACGCTCGTGCTCGTTGGTTAATAATTTGGCGGCTTCCTGGGCACGGAAATGAATCGAATGTTGAGTAAGCCTCGGTGGCAGCGCTAGCATAAGGACGAGAGCGTTGCACACAAACGTGTACGGTTACACGACTACAGCGAGCAGCCGCGCGAACTTCTCCGGGTCTTCCTAGTGGATCTAGTCAAGGACGCAACAACCGAACGCGTCAGCCCCATGTGTATAACACCTCGACTCGAAGTGAGAGTGGATAATGGACGTACGAAGTGGTTCCCACCCGCGACAGTGTGCACCTCGAGCGTGCGACGGGCGTCCTCGGGCGCGGTGGCGGGCGCAGCGCGCACGACCGCCGCGGCCCACGTGGCGGTGCCGATGGTCATGTCGCACCGGATGAGCTGCGCGCGGGCGCGCGGCCACACTCTTCCTCCTGCCCGTTCTCCTTTGCGCTGCTCTGGTCCGTAGAGGACGGGAGGATCCTACAATTGAACAACGCGCGCACGAGATTCCTGCGCGTGGCGGGGCGCAGCGTCACCGCCCAGATCCGGGGCTGAACGCGCTCCAGAATTGGAGGGTGCGTCATCGCGCGCACCTCGTCCTCCGTCATCTTGCCCTTGTCTTTGCCCTCCGTCGTCGGGGCGAAGCGCAGTTCTGCACGCACGACGTCTGGGGGAGAAGGGGCCGCGGGAGGGATAGGGCGTCCCAGGGTTCGGGGAGGAGAACGGGGGGAGGGTGTAGGGTGGCTAGAAGGAGGAAACTTGGAGTGCGAAGGTGTGTATGAAGGCGGGGAGGGGGAAGGCGGGGTCGATGTTGATGCCGCTGAAGCCGCGCGGGGTAGGGACGGTAATGGAAGTTGCGCTCGGGTCTGCGAATGTGCAAGTGGGGCGGGGTGCGTAAGCATTGGAAGCGCACGCGGTTTAGAAAGAGGAGACGTACCGTAGACTCCACGGTAGTGCGCATATCATGACCCATCTAGCAACGCCCGCACCTCCTCAGGGAGTTGTGCAACCCAGTCAGTGACGCAAACAAGCCCCATTTGACATGCGCGAAGTACACGAGAATAGCCTGTCTCACGGACAATGCACGGGGCGTGGACAGACAAAATATGAGCATACCTTATTCCAGTCGAGCTCACTATTCTACACGGTGGCGGTGGCATCCCATATGCCCGTATACTACACACGAGGGCTTAAGCGTCACAGGATGGGCTTGAGGAATGTACTGCCGGTGTATTTTGTCGGGAGGTAGGGGTGGCAAGCGCAGAGAGTATCATTGCTTCTATATGTGACAGAGGGACGGCATTGATCAAATGCTAGTCAATGTCAGTGAGGCCGAGCCGAGAAAAAGAGTACCGCTAGTCTACTCACCAGCGCTCCTGTTGAGCTTTGTGTTTAGTGCAAAGAACACAAGCAAAGAGGGAGGAGAAGAGCTCGAGGCCAGATGACGTGGTCAAAATCAAAGAGTCAAGTCCTAAGCGCCCGCATACCGCCGCAGGGTTGTCCGTGAGAGTTAGCGCTTTATTACTTAGCAGATACTTCACTCATCGGGATGTCTCACTGATGTGCATGACACGCAGCTAGTCACCAGTGGCATATGTACGCGTCCGATGCGTGACCGCGACACACCTGCAGGCTGCAATGTGCCACTCGCGATCGTATCCGCACTCTCGGCCTCACTCCTGCGCTCACGACCTCACCGACATCCTCGACCATGTACGCGCACCTCCAAAAACATTTCTCCACGGCTTAACAGCTAGCGCGATCATCCTCTACCTACGACGGCTCCGAACGATTGTCTTCGTATAAGCGCCAGAACGGATGGGAACGAGACTAGGATGGAGGTGACACGCTCTCCGGATGGAGGCGCACTCTCCATCCGTGCCCCGTCTGAGACGCGCCTCCGTCCGCGCCTGCCTGGAGGGCACCCCTCTCCAGCTGGATCCTTCTGGCTCCCCGGAGATCCCGTCTCCGTATGGAGAATACCGCGTCTCCTGATGCGCCCTCGCTCGCGCAATGATTTCCTTCCCCTCATCTCCGCTGAGTTCATGTTTTATTCTATAATACAGCCTCAATCTATCCATTTCTTACCATCATTTAGTATATGTTCTTGCTTCATAGTAGCCCCGCGAGTTGTGCGCACTCGTTTGTTCGCCTGACTCGCAACATAGCCACCCCCGCACCTCCTACCACGGCGTCGATCCAACTCCGGATCCCCATCCTCCCTTGCACGCTATGTGCTCAATTCTTGTCCTCACATATCTAGTTCGCTTTGTACATTTCTTTCTCTTCAGGTTCCGGACGTCTGCTTGCGAGTAGACTTGTAGCTCTCGACTTTGAATGCTAATTTCGTTTCCCGGCCGGCCCCTTGTACTCACCGGCAGCTCGCCTGAGTAGCACCATCACGGTGTGCTTACCTTCGTCCCATCGCGCTTCGCTCGCCTTCGCCCACCTTCGCCTTCGCCACTCGACATCTGTTTGACCCTGACTTCCACGCCTGCCCACGCGTCCTCCAGGCTCGTACATGCTCTCCTCTATCACTTCCCTCACTTCCTCGCCCTCCTCGATGTTCCGCGGCTCATGCTCGGCGCTATCTCCCAGTCATACCGGTGCAGAGTTCTTCGGAAATCAGGTCTAAATACAGTTCATACTCTGATAATACTAGGACGACTACGTTGCTACATCAAATCATACGTATTTTTGACCTTTCATCTCTCTCTAGCATACCTTCAGAGCGGTCATCTCCAACTGTCTCCTCGTGGAGAGTCGATCTCCGGTTGGAGAGGCCGTCTCCTCCAGGCTCCTGCCGGAGAGGCAATCTCCGGTATTGACCAAACGGAGGAGCCGATCTCCGGAAAGCGCTTCCGGCACGCTCCGGAGATCCGTCTCCTCCCGGAGATTCCCCTGTTTCCTGATGTATAGCATACACTGAACATGCCCAGCGAGACTGGTCCCGGGCGGTCCTAGTCGGTCCTGGCAAACCGGTCCCGGTCCTCCCAATCTCGAGGACCGGGACCGGTGGCCAGGACTGGGCCGCTCAAGACCATGAGGTGGTCCGGTCCCACGCCAGTCCAGTCTCAGTCCTAGAACCGGTCCTATTACCGGACTCTTAAAGCCTAGTCCAGACGTCCGCGTAGATGGAGGCTGCTGCTCTAGAACAAAACTCACGATCCAGACAGTGCTGGATGGAACAGAAGATTCTATCGAGATCGCGAGCGTTCCATTCGGATCGGGCGCCTCAGTTTCACACGCGACGGAACCGGCGTCTCTGTTTGGACAGCGCCAGAGCCACGGAGAACGTCTCCGTACGGATCCCGGAACCCTTCCTAATGGACTCAACTTGATTCTAACATGTCCAGTAGGGTTAGCAGTGAGGTGAGCCTCCGAAGTACCTAATGGTAGTTATATATCACGAAAGCGAAGAATAATAGGGAACATGAAAGGACAGCGGATGGAGGAACGTCAGAGGAGAATAATGGTAGGTCCATGAGAAGGCTGCAGCAGGAGAATGCGCCTCCTGCTGGAGACGTGCCTCTCCTCATTTCTCCTCCCGACGATCGGGCGGCTTCTCCCGATGTCGAGAGGAGCCAGATCTCCTCCGCCTCCTCCGCCTCCGGCCGGCGCCCGCTAGAGGCCTCAGAGGTTTCCCTGTTTCCTGATGCGGTGGATTGCCTGCATGAGCGTCCGAGTGACTGATCATGCGCTACATATACAACATTGTCAGTACTTGCTTCCTACTATATGGGCTTTGTACAGCAGCACTCTGCTGCAGGGATGGGGGACCTCGTGCTGAGACCGCCGTGGGTCTCTTCTTGTTGTGTCATGTTTGATAAGCGTCCGTCCTCTCATATGCGCCAGGCACCGGCAAAGTGACAGCCCCGCCTGCGGTCGAGACTCATAAATTCCAAAAAGGCACTCGACGTACACGACGAAAGGATACAAGCTGTTGAGGCCATGCCTGCTTCTCGAAGGCGGCGTGTGTATTACAAGGCTAGTTGGCAAATGGGGTGACCAAACCAGCTGCAAGAGGAGAGTTGCAGTTGAGCGTTAGGCCGCATAGTTAACACTGCCATCCTGCACATCCTAAAAATGTATTGATGGGTAATGGAGGCATACGTTACATTTCTACGCAGATTTTCTTCGGGGGCCGTAACGTACTCGGGAGCTTAGAGCAAGTGGGAGCCTTCCTGCTAGTCACAGCGCGCAATTCGTGCCCGTGCCTCACAATGTCTGTAAGTCATGCTGCGTGCCGGACGCCCGCTGGCGGTGCGCTTTGCGCGCCTCGCTCACGTTAGCTTACGTTAATAATGCATTGCAGCTGCCGTTCGTTGCATACGACGGTATCCAAGGGGGGGGGCGTTATAGTTGAAGGAGCACAAGCGAACTCATCGATGATGCATTAACAATGATGATGGTGTTCATTTTATTGCTTGATGTTCTCAAATACGCTCCGACTCCGTGGGCCGTGGCTACGACCAACATCCTCATAATGCCTGTGTTGCGCACGCGCGGTGCGGCGAACTTGTGCGCTTGCAACTGCATTATCGTTGGCAGTCTCCACATTTCTGGTCATCTACATGCCGTCGGTCGACAGAGGGTATGATCATATTGGCACCGGCCAATGTTGGGATTTTTTTCCACCGAATGATCGTAGATCTGTGGGCCGCTTCAGGTATTCAGAAGCGCTGGCGTTGGCAACAGTCACTCCTTGAAGGCCTGCGCGCAAGCGATTGTTTAACTTTCACACCATCATCTTTCAAATTCCTTTTTTCTCCGTCGCCGCTGCCAGTGCCAGAATTGCCGCCTGTCGCAACATCATGCCATCTGAAGCTCCTCCGACAAATACACCCCCGCCATTTGAGAAAACCGCAGAGATCACCGCCGCAAAAGTGTGTAATGCAGCCAATACTCATAGTCTACCTCTGCTGACTGCCTAAATTATGGTTCAGATGCTCAATCTGAACGACAGAAATGGAGGCCTGACACACAACGGCTTAAAAGGGGCAACGAAGGCTGTAAGCATGCGCTATCTCTTATGTTTCTCATCAAATTGGAGCAAACACGTACATAGGTTGTTAAAGAGGGTGCTGAGGGAATAGGTGCTCACAAGGACTTCGTGCAGACGGTTGCGCCTGAGGTGTGTCTTTTCTATGCGTACTATACACGCGCGATATACCTTCGCCGGCTAACCATTGCGGCCACCACCTTCGCACCTGCGTACTTTCGGGCAACTCAGGCAGGAAAAAATGGCGTCGTCAACCAGAGTCTCCCGCCCCCTGTGCGGTTAGTTCCCTCATCCACCACCATGTCTGGAGCAGCGGGCACCTCTGAAGGTGCGGGCGCTAGCACTGCCCCGGCGGCCCCCGCACTCATACACTCCCCCGCACTCATACACTCCCCCGCACTCCCACACTCCCCCGCACTCCCACACTCCCCCGCACTCCCACACTCCCCCGCATCGAACTTAGCGCAAAACGTCAAGCACAGTTCTGTAGAGTCAGAAGGGGATACAAGTCCCCATATCTCTTCCGATTCCCATTTAGCGACTGACAAAAAGTCGCTGGCTGTCGATACCGCTCCTCCAAGATGGTTTCAGCCCTTGGTGTGTGCAAATGCCTGTAGCTTCTTGCAAGTATGGGTGCTCACAGTGGTCTTGACAGCCAAAGAGGGTCCCTGAGGACGTTCTGTTTACCATGAAGGATAAGGCGACGTTTGGATATGCTCGAATACACCTCGTCAAGAAGCCGGGATACCCCAGGGCCGTTTGGAACTTCTTCATCCAAAGGGAGCTGCATACACCCACCGTCAATGGGATGATGCGCGACTTCTCTCTCAACCAGAAATATCCGTACAAATACCCTCTCGACCTCATCGTCGACCCAGCGCTTATTCTTCCCGGCTCGTTCGCCAAAGAGCGTTCAACGGCGTACAGCGAGCTACCATTTCTTGAGTTCACTGCAGAGGCTGAGACCGAAGAGATGTACTATCCCGGTGGAAATCATCGTCGGCACGCATGCACAGACCACGGCGCATCATTTGACAAGCCCATCGAGCTCCGCAAGAACCGCCTCTTGAAGAAGACCTCTGCCGCTGAGAAATCAGCTGGCCACGACTCGGAAGCACGTCTTAAGGAAATAGAAGCACTCCGTCAGGACCTAAAACGCCTCCTCGAGCAACAAGAAGATGCCACGGTGTGGATGGTTTGCCTTCTCGACATCCGTAAGTGCCGGACTGGGACTCGGAGCCTGGAGTGCTCCGTCCAATGCTGTGGCTAACGGTGCGGCTCGTACAGACCTGGTGTCGAAGGACCTTGCAGAATTATTGGCCCAAAATAATCTCCACAAGCAGTTCGACGCACAGGACGAAGAGCGCGCTGTCATCCTTCGACGGAGGATTGAGAGAGCCAAAGTTGACTGGGCGGCTGACAATCCGGACAAGGCCCTTCCGCCCGTGTACGACGAGCAGTATCATAACTTCCTAAACAAGTATGTCCAGGAGAAATTCACCAAGGACGTCAAGAACGCCTTCCTTTTTACGACCCAAGCAGGTGTAGACCTCCTCGACCGGCTGTTTCGCTTTGAATACTTCATGGGTCTTACCCCCACGCCGAATTCCCTGCTCATGAAAGTCTTCAATGTGACGAGCAGAGCTCGTCGCGAGGCTGGAACGTACGGACACGTAAGTCTCTTTTATATACCCATCGGCGACCGCCATTCGTGTTCCCCCACGACCATGCAAGCGGCTCGAGCGCGCACTTCACCTAGATTGCAATTCAAGTTGCTAACCAAACGCGTTAACCACAGATCTGGGTTCGTGTCGTCTGCGACCTACTAGACCAGATGTCTTTCATATGCGCACCTCAACTTCTTCCTTCACCTGAAGACGATGCGTTCGCTCCCTTTCACAACTGGAGAGCGAAGGCGACCAACCAGGAGCTGAGGTGGACGAAGCGCGTCCGAGACCAGCATGGATTCGCCGACAGTCAGGGTCCTCCCCTCGAGCTCAGCGAACAGGTGCTGAAAGACCAACTTGCCGCCGTGTCCTCCGACTATCACGAAGCTCTGGATCTCTTACAAGTTGACTCCCCCCTTTCTGCCGTTTTGCCCCCCGACATCTTGAATCTCATAAACAAGGCGTATCTGACTAACCTCCACCCGTGTATTGCCTACCTCGGTCACCCCACAGAGACAAAGTGGCATCGGGGTATGAAGATATATCTGGAGAGCATCAGGAAGCTGCTTCACGGCTGGTGGAGAAAGCAGCTTGAGCTGTACGTGGATAACGAGAACAGTCCTGAGTATCTCGCCTTCTCGGGAGCACCTGCACGCTATGCGTATATCATGTCCCTCCGAGAAGCGGAGTTACACCTCTCCTTACCATGGCCAACAACCTCCTTCCTTGCCGACGTACAAGTACGCCTCGCTGAGGCATCTTACAGCATGCCCTGGGTGAGTTGCGCTTTCTAATTTCTCTATAACGCTGGCACCTTGGTGCACTTTGCCAGGCGTCTGTACCTATGCAGAAGTCGCCTGCGCAATCTTGCTGCGTGTGCGCACGCGCGATCCTGCTGCGTATGCGCACGCGCGGCACTGTTACGTGCGCGCACGCGTGGCACTGTGACGTGCGCGCACACGCGGCACTGTTGCGTGTGCGCACTTTTCAGTCTATGCGATTTCTGCATGCATGTGCGCACATGGCTTCATGGTATTCAGCGTTCTTCTGCTAATTGACTGCGTCGTTCTTCTCAAACCATTGCCTACATACTGACGGCATCAACAGTTGGCCCGCTCTCTCGACCCTATGGTCGATGCGACGCTTCAACAGCTCAATATCCCCGTCTATGACTATTCACAATACATCTTCCACTGCTTCACCTCAACGGTCCTCTTTTCGGCCAGTGAAACGACAAGCAACAAAGTTTGTGTTTCTTTCTTCACTTCGGACACCATCGCACTCATATTCATCTTCCCACAGTTTATCCTCTGGGTATTCAAAAATCTTGTGGGGTTGATCACCATCCACATGAAGCTGCGCGCGCTCCAACCCGACTACGTTACCACGTTCAGTCAAGCGAATATGCGCATGCTCAGTGAGAAGCACATGCCGAAGTTGGAGCCAGATTCGAAGCCCGGTCGACAGGAGAAGAACGGCAAGCGCTCCTCCAAAGCCAAGGGAAAGAAGAAGGACGCATCCTCATCCACCGCTGACTCCTCGTCTCGCCGCAAAAGTAGACGTCTGCCTTCTCGAGCTCAGGAAGATGATGGCGATGACAGCGGCTCCCTCATCCCCGACGCAGAGAAGTACACCGAGGCAGCCGCTCTTCATTGGCCATTTTGGACTATGGAGGACACCCAGTCGGTTTCCAAACTTGCGATTACCATTGGCAACTTCATCTCCGAAACGCATCCTGTGGGAAGCAAATCTGAGTCCGCACGCAAACTTGAATTACCGAACACCGTCCGGAGGCTGTCAGAGTTCTTCTCTTCGGCTCCTGAGCTTTTCCTTCTCACTCGTACGGAATATGATTGGCTGACATTCCTCCGTGATGCCAAGTGCGGTGGAGCGAGGATTCCCTTCATCGTCGCGCAGTATCTGCGAGTATGCTGGTCCGTCTTATGTACAACCCACGGCGCTCTCCTCAACCTTCCCGACGCTTGTGCTATCCAGAAAGACTTCTACTCCTTCCTTAGCTCTATCACGTCCCCTCAGCTTCCGCAGCTTTCATTCAATCCCGAGGAGGAAGACGGTGCTGGCATAGCCGTCGCATGGCAACCTTGGGATGCTTTGCTGGTTTCAGTGTTGAAGAATGCAGGAAAAGAGGCGGCCGAGGGCCTCTCTACTCCGCACGTTCCATCATCAGTGGATCCTATTCGTCAGCAAGAAGCTGCGCAGGCATTTTCTAAGGCTAGCCAGGAGATTCTACGCGCTCTCAAAGGCATAGCCAAATTAGATGCCGCTAGTCAGTTGGGCACAGGCCTCAAGGAGCGGGGAAAGTCAAGTTCGATTCACCCATGGATCGCTAAGCCGCTGGAAGAGCTGCATGCGGTAAGTGTCAGCAAAGATTTTCACCAAGGAGTTGCTCATAGCTCTGCAGCGACTCTTCCAAAATCTTCTGCGGCAGCAGGCTCGCGAGTTGGGCTACCACAGGACCTTACCCTACGTCGCCCCGGCAGAGGACCCCCGCATTCCCCCATTTCCGTTCAACACAGAAGAGTGTATTCAGGATATGTCGTTCCTGACCCTCTCTGAGTTCAAAGAGGAGGCCAAAGGCGACAGAGACGTAAGGGAGTCGTGGGACACATGGCGATCGCTCACAAAGCAAGACGGATCGAAAACGGGCCGTTTGCCCCAAGATTTCACACCGAAGCAGTGGTTTGCTATGGAGCATGCTGTTACGAGTCTCTCAAAGTCCTGTACTTCGAGCACATCGACACTGCCAATCGCATCTGGAGAGGGCCCTAACGTTCAGGTAAGGAATGCACACCGTTTGTTCTCTAGCATGCCCGTCCGCCCTTTCGCTAACAAAAACATCTTAGAATTCACCAGCAGGAGGAGAAACGTCAAATGCTACTGCCTCCGTCAAGTCGTTGTCGTTGTCGACCTCAAAGACCTTCCTTTCTGCACTCCCGGCCATTCCTCCACCGCCATCGGATGTATTGCTGCCAGACAGATCGTCACATCGCCCAGCTTTGGGCCAGCTCGCAACTTCCTCTTCCTCTGCCGGACCCTCGCGAACACCTCAGCCCCCATTGAACGCATCACTGCCGGCCCGATCGCCACATCCCTCAGCCCCAGGCCGTTTGGTGACCCCCACACCGTCTACAGGAATTCCGTCTACTTCCCAACAGCCATCAGACGTATCTTCTCCGGGAAAGGCTTCACAAACCCAAGTACCGCAGCCATCGACAGATACACCCTCTACTGCCCTAATGCACGTGCACCGATTGTCAACGGCTCCTACGAAGCCTCTTTCGCTCCAACGGCCACTGTCCCCGACGACTGCCACACAGCTGACGCCGTCGCCATCTGGGCCATCGTCTGAGTGTTTGGCCTCAGAAGAAGTTAGTGCCGAGTCAGTCTCCGCCTTGCTTTCCTGCATAGCATACAAACGCCCTCGGTCATCATCCCTTTCCACCCAGCAAGAGCAGATGGATTCAAAGCGGCGCAAACTGACTACGCCGCCTCTAGGGTCAGCGGGACTTTTCATCAGCATTGCGTGCATGCATAGGGGCTAACACAATCTATATAACGTAGCACGTCTCAGGGGAAGGAATTAGAGGGTAACGGCGATGAGGAGACGGTGCCACCGCTTGAAGCATACTTCCTGATCGACGCGTTGTCGGAAGGTCAAGGGTCTGCCCTGCCTTCTTCCAACTTGGAATCATCTCAGTCAGAGAAATCGTCGTGAGTAGGAACTGCATTATATTTCTCTGTGATATACAAGAAACATCTGATGAACGCATTTGATACTACAGAATGACGTCGAGCCCACATGAACTGTCCCCGCACCTCGGCATGAAAGCCCCGCACCTGGGCGCTAATCCTCCATCGCCCGCACCTGACGGCCCGCAGAACTCCACGATGCCCACCGTCACGCAGACACCACATCCCCCTCCACCGTTTGAGCATGAAAGATTTGGCATCGACGACCCCGATGTCACACAGCCAGGTCCCTCCTTCTATCTCTCTCAGGAGCATCAGCTTGCGTATTACGAGTCCAGGGTGCCCCAGGCCGTTTCTCCTTCTCAACCGTCCTCTGCAATAGCGGGCTCTTCGCGCTCGAGAGAGAAAAGTAAAGCTTTGCAAAACCTGGACATACAACGCAGCTCTGGTACCTCAACGTCCTCTGAACACGCCGGCTCAAAAGCCCTGAAGAGCGGCGGCAGTAAGCCCCCGGCGGTTAAAAGGACGAATGGGTGTGACCGCCGAAAGACGGGCTCAGGCTCAGATGATCCACGAGGTACGCGACCGAGTTCTAAGTGCTTGATATGCACGCCCTGCACGCAGCCTTTCTCACCAAGGGTGTAGGCCGCAGTACTGCAAAGGACGCCTCTAGCATGAAGGCACGTGATAAGAGCGAAGCCCGCACGAAGCGCAAGTTGCAACGGCTTCAACAGGCCGGCCCACCCATGAAGAGCCCTGGATCTGACAAGGACACGAGTGATTCAGAAGGCCTCCATCGTGCGAAGAAGGCTAAAGTTGACAAGGGTAAAGCTCGTGCTCTCTAGGCCGATGTACCAGTGGGGATGGCCGTCGGCCACAGGCCCCGGTTGACGCGATGCGCCCATGCTGTATAGTACCATAGTCGAATGCCGTTTGAGTAGTCCTCGAAGCATATTGTATGACTCGCTCGGATTTTCAACGTGTGTGCCATGGCCATTACTGTAGAGTTTCGACCGATGCGGCGCGTCATGCATCACAAGGTGGCCATCCGCCCGCTTTGAGGACACCTGTCATGCATCACAGCGGCCCCCGCCGCTCGCGACAAACGTGTCACAAGAGCCAAAAAGAGTAAGAAATCGCGAAAAATGTCCCAAAAAATCCGAAATCGTTCCGCCTGCGGCGGAATCAATCGCGCTTCGCATACGAATGTAAGCTTTTGGCGTATACCAGACCCTCTCAAGATCGCTTTTGCGGCGCGGTGTGGGGTCGCCGACCCTGCGCCGCGCCGCACAGGGCGACCTGTCATGTGTCACACCCCGCCGCGACGCGCCGCTTTGGGCATCTGAGGGCGTCATGCGTCACACCCCGCGCCGCATCGGTCGAAAGTCTACAGTATTGTGAGCCTCAACGTAGCGCTCCACTACCCCAGCCGCTCCGGGTCTCGGGCCCCGAGTCCCTTGACTAGATGCACTTTTGTTATCTTCATAGAGTGATCGTCTTGAGCTGCATCATTCCATAGCCCTCTGCATTGTACGTGCTGGTTGAGAGCACACCCAGGGGAGAGCGCGAAACCGTTGCGATCATTTCAAGAGTGGTGGCGGCGGTGTCGATGCATCCGCTACGGGCCCCCGAGTGCCCCTCCCCTGATTCTGGGCGAGCGCACGTTGGCCGACTGCACGGAGTTCTACTTTCTGGAGACGGAAATTGCCATCAATGAACCCGCCATTCTCGGTCTTGCCGCCGAAAGAAAGGCGGTTCGACTAACCTTACTTTTGATCTCAGCTTGTATCCTAACGACTACTGTTCCGCCTTATCAGTTGTAATTGCCAATCTTTGAAAAATAATACAATCGGATATCGTCGAGCTTGCACGCCTAACCCTAAGACGAACCTCATGTGGGGGACAGGTTAGCCCTACTACTCAGCGTCCAGTTTGACCTTGCCATCCTTTTGCCTTCCCCTCAACCTTCTCTATAATGCCACCTACCTCTCCTTCAGGCAGTACTGATGATGAAGGTCATTACAATCGTCATCACCGTCACCGCGTTTCTTGGCAGTCCCCACGATTTCGAGCCCGAGTCGACTCCTCTACCGAAGAGGAAGACGGTTTCCAGCAAGATGAACGAGAACTTCAAGCTAACCCTGGCTCTAGCTCCGAAGATCATCATCATAATGGCGACAGTGAAGCTGAAGATAATGGCTTTTCAGAAGAAGAAGAGGGGCCTGACATCACGCGTCCAGCTGCTCGGTCTGATACGTTATTCGGAAATGAGGAGTGAGTGACTCCCCTGCCTTGCAACGATGAATCTTTGCTCATTCTATTCTGATATACGCTATATTCGACGCACGTAATATCTTCTTCAGCAATCCTTTTGTCGCTGATGACGAAGACGCTCAAGGGGCCGACGCTTTCTCAACACAGGACGACACAGTGGCGCCTCATCCATACGACTATAATAGCTTTGCTGTAGCTCCAACACTTCAGGCAGAGGACGCAGTTCCGCAGCAGTGTATTACACAACGGGTCATCAGCAGCAAAATCGTCTCAGAAGAACGGCGGGCGCGATACATGGGCATGAGGCAGCGTGACTTTAACCTTTCTAGGTTGCGCGACATGTATGAAGGGAAGCAAGAGACTCGTGCCCTCAGTTTGCTCCGTGACAAGCGCAAACTCGTGGTCGACGAGCGGTTCATCCTGGACCCCGATAGCGAAGAGGTTTTGTTTCGTACCGAAGCAGTAAGTCGATCAGCCTGCTTGTGGACAGGGGACGAAGGCTAGGTTGCTTGGTTGGGAATTCGTTGCGCTGACGTCATCTCTGGGCAGATGTTCTTAGACTACCTCTATCTTGAGCCCACGCGTCTTGGGTTCGACGTTCTCTTGCCCAACGTGCGCAATGCAATGGTTTTGCACGATGCAGGCCCTATTATGACCTTGCAAGTCCATAAACGTCACTGGGACTTCCGTGGCGACCGAAGGCTCCTCACTTTTGATCCAACCCGTCGATTGCTTTACATTGGGGAAAATCACGTTAAAGATGCGATGTGGCTAGCCATGGTTCCTAACCATCTTATCGGCCTCCCTGCGGATGGGAAGTTGAATGCCCGACCCAAGACTAATACAGTGATGCGCGCGGAAGATGCTCGGGCTGTGATCGCCTTTCTTGCCTACTGCCTTCACAAACTAGGTCAACGGGATTTTGCCATGACCAAAATCTATCCAGACATCTCCGATGAGGCAAAACTGAAATCGGCTACCCCGCTCGTGTGAGTGACTCCCCCATCTGTTCTTTTGTTAATCGCATCGATGCACCCCCGAGCTACAGTGCGCATACCCGGTGATTTCGGCTGTGCGCACCGTCGTATTTTTTCGCTCACCGTTCACATCTTCTTTCTGTGGACGCACACCCGGCGAGCATCGCGCATGCGCACATTCTTACATCTCTATGCTTTTTAGCGGATGCTGACGATCACGCCTACAGTGCCCGTGGTCAAGCTACTCTTTCCGTCCGGCAATTTGATGATCTCAACCAGATTGCCAGAGCAAACTGGGCCACTTGGCTTCAAAACGCTCCGGAGACCTACAAGGCAGGTGTTCTCAAGGACTCATCACCTGTAGGCATTCGCCTTGCATACGGGCAAAATCGGCTGGTATGGGGCAACGCCGACGATGAGCAAGGTGCTCTGCACTGGGATGACGATATCAACTACCGCTACGTCCACCGTGCGGCAGTTGCATTGGCAGCTGAGTACATGTGAGAACAATTGGCACGCTGCTCTCATAATGTCTCGTTTACATATCCCTTCAGTGTATCGCCTGTGCAAGCCTGGGCTCCTATACCAGACGACGAAGTTGCAGAACGGGGGCCCCTGTACGACTCCTATATTGTGCAAGAGCGGCAAATTGTGGAAGACGTGTCCGAATACCCCCTTGAAGAACACCTCTACACTGAAGATGGACAACGAGTCGAACGACAGAGGCCGATACCCGCTCCGGACGGACACACATTCCTCTATTGCGGGGTTTTGCAACACCTGGCGGAAGCAAGCACCCACTTCGTCGGCTACGACTCTGCCTTTCTCGATGACTCGATGTATGCTTTCGAAGGTGCTGATCTACAGCGCGACGAAGAAGACTCTGATGAAAACGATTTCCCGCCTCCTTCGCCGGACGGTCCTGGAACGTCCCCGCGGTTTTCTGGCTATCCACAAGCCTTTCTTAACGACATTGGGCAGTGGCAAGCTGATGGTGTTATGAGAGAGCTTCTGCCCCTCCTTTGGATGCTCACGCTTGCCATTCGTTCTTCCCCCGGTAATGGCCCTTGTTTCATCCCCATCAAGTCTCAGGCGTATACCACTTGGGTTCATATGTCCCGAGCCAGCAAGCGCGAACACGTTGCCGCCAATGGCATAGTGAGCGGCGCTGTGGCAGGGGCGTTTGCTTCAGGAAAGAACGGCTTCCGAACGGCTAAAAAGCTCTACAAGGATTTGGTCGAGTGCATGCCCTCCAAGCGGGTTTACGCACAAGCGCAAAGGGCGGTGAAGACCAGACTTCGGTTTGAGAACTTGATATCGATTGAACTCTACAACGTCGACCAAATGAAGATCGCACAAGACGGGTTTGAAGAAACGATCATCCGCCCGCTCATGAGCGCCATCCTCCACCCGTCCGTTGTAGACGCTATTCGCAGCGTGTCTTTTATTACAGTTCCTCGTGTAGGTCTATCACTCTACAAATCTTCTAAATTTATCTGCTGGACACACGCTGACAGACGTATGGCTCCAGATATGGCCAGACCTCTACTTGTGGGCCACCTATCCCACCCAGGTAGCTCTCGAGCGCATCTATCACAAGCGTTGCGAGCCACTGGTCAAGACCTGCGTTGCTGCGAAGGGAACTGCCGGCGCCCTTCGAACCTCAAAGCCCACGCCTTTGCCCCAAGACGTTGAACTCATCAGTGTTCTTGAGCGCGTCCTCAATTTTGCATTCACTGGTTCCGGTCGCGTCATCGCCACCTCGCTCATGGATCCGCTCTTCGTGGGCCTCAGCCTGGTTGACGGATTGATGCCCTTATTCAGCGATGAGCTTATTCTCCCTACAACTCACGACGCCGCGCCCTACATCCAGATGCGGCAGTGGCCTCGAAACGCAAGAACGGGTTCACCCTGTGTAGCCTCCCGTCGTGCACAGGAGCTAACCTTCGGCGCCGTTCATTGGCAGGTGAGTCTCTGCCGACCGCTCGTTCTCAAATATCTTTGTTGCCAACATAAGCTGTTCAACGCCAGACATACATCGCCCACTTTGAAATTAAACTGGCGCTCGAATCTATGTCCTCAAGCACTTCCGACACCGTGGCCTCTCTTTCCGATCCGCTCGGCCAGATTCTCCGGACCCTCACCGTCATTGCTATGAAGGCGTTCATCACAGACGTCGTCAACATGGTGGACGTCATGCTGACCACCGAAGAGGCGGATGCCCGCAGCGGTGCACTTGATATTGATGATCAGTGGCGCGCCGCTCGACGTGCTCAATTCGTCCTCTGGAAGAAACACTCGCGTGTATTAGGCTTTGAAGCAGGGATCGGGGTCGACTCTATTGAGAGACTCAGCAAGATTCTTTCCCGTAGCATGGCCGCCGCCGCCGACCTCAACCGCGGCCTTCCCGCGTCACCGGAAAAAAGCAACTCCGTTCAACAGTTCGCCCATAGGTTATGGGTGTGTGCCTCAGCCGATACTGTGCGTTCAATGAAGGCCCCAGCCTGGTCACGTGGGACATTTCCTTCTGCTCTCAAGATGGTCCACGCTGAAGCCATTAAATGCATGCCAAGCACCGCGACCCCAAGTGAGCAACAGAGTGCATTAGAAGAGGCACTTGCCTACGCGATCACACATCTCCACATCAACTTTTTCCCAGATGCGCCCAAATTCGGTAGCTCACCTTCGCCCTACACATGGACTCGGTTGGACGTTGTCGAAAAACCCACCGCAAAGAAGCGCCGTATCCCTGGAGCCCGGAATAACCACCCAGCACCTTTACCCGCTCCTAATTATGCCCAGGAGGCACGCCTCGCGCATCCTAACGCCGCCTATGTGCTTGACGACCTGGACCTCACCAAATGGCGTATGCTTGTCGACCGCCCTCGTCTCCCAGACGATTGGCCCCCCATGGAGGAGGTCACAGCTAACTCTGACGATTCCACAGTCGAAGCTTACCAGTGGGCTTATGACAAGCTGGACACAGACAAGGGGTCGGAAAGCTGTCAGCTAGCACTCCTGCTGGCGCTGTTCATGGGCCACTTATCACCTCGCCTGATGAATCCCTTATCACGAAACCTGTCGAACGACGTTTCGCTCGCACTCACCAAGCTCAGGGATACTCCACAAGGCCGACTCACATCCATTAACGTCGTTCGCCGCGTGCCTTTGATTGACCCTCCGCCAGGCAAGAAGGGCTTCACCTTCCCCATCATCACCGCTCAATTCGCAGTGTTTATTCTTTGCTGGATGGATCCCGCTTCACCAATCCGTCGAGCTGCAGATGCTGGCACGAATGGCTCTGGAGTGCCCAGCCAATGGCGTGAGAAGCACAGTGAGTCTTCACCGCGTCTCCGAGTCGAAACGATTTACTTACTCTCCCTTTACCTCTATCTAGGACAGAAGGGCATGACAATGGCTAACTTAGTCCGACTTGGAATTGCCACCGGAAAAGGCAGCGCCATTTTTGCGTCAGGAAAGTACGGATCTACGTTTCAGATCCGCTCCGAAGAAGAGCATGTAGCCCTTCTAGCGCAATACAAGCGGACGCTCCTCGGTTCTTCAGGGCCATACGATCTTGCGTCAAAGCTATTCACTCCTCTGGGTGCACAGCATCTGGTGGAGAAGGGACATCTGCGCTACGGGCCAAAGTCGTCTTCATCTGTCGGTGTCAACGCAGGCCGCATGAACCTCACTAATCTCTTCCAAGTGGGGTCTTCGACAGACTCGTCTCAACGAACCCTGGTAAATGAAGACTTAGATGAAGACGATCTGGTTGTCATTGGTCCGCCACAGAAGCGTATGAAGGCGTAGTAGTACATTCTGTATCCTACACGTTATATTCTATTCTTTCATTCACTTTCTTTAGGCACGATGCCTGCTATCCCACCCTCCAAGTATTACTTTGATAGATAGGCCGCTTTCCATAGCTGCTACGCAGATTGGTGAGCATGGATAGGCTTTAAGGGTCCGGTCCTGGTCCGGTCCTGAGCCCAAAATCCGAGGACTGGGACCGGGACCGAGGACAGGACCGATCCATTGTGGCAGGACCGGGACCGGGACTGCTACAGGACCAGGACCGCTTAGGACCGCGGTCCGGTCCAGGGTCAGGACCGGTCTTGCTCACGGTCCAGTTGTGACCGGTCTGAACCAGCGCAGGACCGGTCTTTCACCGGTCCACGGAGCATCACGCGAGGAAACACAGGCGGACCTGGTATTGTAGCCTCACAGATACACACTGGCAAGGTGTGGGGCGGTTTTGGATTTGCCCAGCTGAGTCGAAATTGCAAAGGTTGCGAAAAATTCAAGTTGGATGAGTCGAAGTTAAGTCAACGCACGGTGCACATATCATCAATCACACCAACTTGAACGTCCCCTCAACGTACAAGCTGACCCCGTCCCTAGTCCATCTCGGACATCGCGATGCGCCATCCTCCTCCACGCGACCAAAGTCGACGTCGCCCAGGCTCTCATAGGCTATACGCGCGCCGCAGCTCGACGGTGCCGTCGTCTATGCTTCAAGTTACCGTGTCCTCCTGCGCACCCCTCCATCCTCCAACACGCCGTCTCCGCCCTTGGCACCAAACACAGGAAGAGCGCGCGCTGGCTCTAGGTGCCCGCACACTCTGTCATAAAGCTACTCGCGCTTACGACTTTTAGATGCGGCGCACTGGCACGTCGATTATCGACTCGATCTCTGAGGCGCCTTCGACGGGCCCCTCCGAGTCCGTGTCTACACCCATTTTCATGCGACGGTCTAAGAAGTAATATATTTTTCTCATCCTCGGCAGAGATAGCTAATGCGCCCGTGCTCATTAGCTGCCTCAACCGTTTCGGCCTCGTCTGCGAGCGCCACGCCCAGCCCAGCGACACGTTCAAGCCATAGTGCTTTTCCTCAGCGAGACTTTCGAGTTTCGGCAGCGCGCTTGCGCTCACGCTGTGACCTTCCGCACCGGCCGCGACTTGCTTCGCGGGTACGTTGTGCTCGCGGGTGCAACGCGTTTGCGCCCTTCCCATACGTGGCTATCAGTTTGTAGTAGTGCTTATGTCCGTGCACGGTGTCGGACACACTGCGCGGCTCCGACTTCGAACTTCCAGCCAGCGACACAATCCGCCAACTTCATCCTGCCCTCTCCACTGTCACGGAAATAACTAATCGCATATCCACGTACTCATTATGTGAGATGATAGCATACACTGGACGACCTCTGCAAGACCAGTCCCGGGCGGTCCTGATCGGTCCTGACAAACCGGTCCCGGTCCTCCCACTCTCGAGGACCGGGACCGATGGCCAGGACTGGACCGTCCAAGACCATGAGATGGTCCGGTCTCATACCAGTCCAGTCCCAGTCCTAGAACCGGTCCTCGACCGGTCCTAGGACTGGACCCTTAAAGCCTAAGCATGGATAGCTTCCGCTCCAATGTATTTGCATTAGCGCCGCTCGTAGTGTTCGCAGAGGCGGTGGCCATCGCATGTGCGTGCCAACGCCGGTGAATTGACCCTGTGGGGTTGTTCATTCTATTTACCGTACGGTATCAATCGTTCGATTTTGGGGGAGATGATGCGTGGAGTCAAGGAATCGGATAAGTAGTTACACACCGCGAGGCGTCTGCTGAGATGTCTCTGCCTGGACCGACGTCATATGAAGAAGTTGTATGTGAATATAGCGACCTTCAATACTCATAAGCGTATAAGTAATCATGTTATTGCAAATTGCCAAGTTGCGCCGTCATGCTGCTGTCTGCTCTACACGACTCGCATGAGAGGCTATGGTCGCGTGTGCGGAAATAAAAGCCCGGGCCCTACACTGCTAACCCGCATTCAGGACACGGCCAAAACGCCCCAGAGGTTGCATTCGCTACAATAAGGAATGTCTTAACCAAGATATCCTTGAAGTTCTCCAACAGCCCGTTAGGGTCTATGTTCTCCACGAGGAACCTATAAACATCCGTGGGTCGGGTCCCTTGGGTCGTGTTCCATTCGTGTGCTCTTTGGATGAGAATTTCGAATGTGAGTGGATACGTCAGTTCGAGGACCTTCTGGTCCACCTCGCCCTTTCTAGATCGTTTGTAGTAACGCGTCCAATAGTATCCACGCTGAATCGGGGTCGTCAGTATCATCTGCCACAATGCCTCCTCTTCACTCGGCATGAGATCTCGTTTCTTGCGGGCATACCAGAGCGTCTGCCACATAACTTTGTCATCGTCGCTGCGAGTGTCTTTGCTTGGGTTCCAGATATAGTATTCGCGGATGCAAGGCAGGTGCCACCACATTTCGCATTCTCCACACCACCGGAGGTTGTCCATGGCAGGCCTCCAGTGGTTCTCTGTCTTGCAAGCGTGGTTAGTCCACACTGCGCCATCGCATATTTTGAGGTTACGCAGAGGATCCTGCGAAAAAAGGTATCAGATTGCCAGGTAACGCCTGATAAGTCAACTTGAATCAAATGAGCCCACCAATGAGGGGCGATAAATCACTATCCGATTCTTGGACGTCGTCTACGTACGTCGAGTCAAAATCGCCTTCCGGGGACTTAAATGCAAGGTTTCATGAGCACTACTCACTGCTGGGTCGCCCGACTCGTCGTGGTATATCTGGCACTCGAGCCCCACGCGAGTGTACATCATCCCTTTAATCATTGCCGGCATATCCCCTGGGCCCTTCCCAAGGTCGACATCAATCACGTCCATAACTGAATAAATCTTTTCGATGGGCTCATATATAGGCCCCTTCATCAGGTTCCAGGGGATGACCTCGTTCCTGCCCGTTGTATATCTGGCAGCGTTCAGCCATGTTGTATTTTCATCGGGAGGCTCGGGGCAGATGGTGTATCTCTCGAGTTCGTCGAAGGCATATGGCTTCAGCCGCAAGATCTGAGAATGTTGACATCCGAGGTTTACAGTGGTCAATCAAAAAGGAGTTGAGGGAGGAAAGATTGTGCCCGCACAGTATCATCCTTTGATTTTAAAATGGCCTCGACGCGAGCGAACTCTATGTCTGGCCACCCATCCACCCTGATTCTAATTCCCACCCTGTCAGCATGTTCAAATTAAGTTCATAATGTAAAGGCCGTCGTGTTGGAACTCGCAATAAAACGCTTACAGAAGACCAGGCTTGACGACGTGATAATGGAGGTGAGAAAGCGGACCCTGCTGTGCCACTACAATTTCTTCAGTTTGATCACCCCGCAGAGGTCGCAACAGGAGGTCTTCTACACACCTATGCCTATGTCGACTTCCTCGTACGCTTTTCCTTTAATGATGATAGGCATCGAGATCAAGAGTCTTATGCTAACACTGGCTAAGTTTTAGTCTGACGCTGACGAGCTCTGAGGTAAGATTGACGGGAAAGTAGCTTCGAGAACGCGGAGAGGGGGAGGGACTTTATATAGGCTCGTGCTTCGCGTAGCTCACCGGAGACTCCCGAGCACATCTGTTTTTTACTCCCTAGCTCCAACATGAGTTCCTACATCAGGTAGAACAACTGAAGAGATGACTAACTCTGTCCCCTAGTTGGTGAACGTATCGCAGGTGCATATAACTTGGGTATGGGCGAGTGTCATCGCTTCAACTGCCGTCCATGGTGTAAGAAAGGACCTAAGTCATTATAGAGCGACTGCATCTAGACGGCGTAGCGCCCTTGTCTCGACAGCTTGAACGCGACGCAATCAAGGATATGTATCCAAGAACTGCATGTAGCTGGGAGATCGCCGTTGCTGCTGTTGCATAGGGCCTCGGGAAGACGTTGTGTGGCAGTTGAGTTGGCGATATGTTTTTTAACAATGATGTTCCCTCGTCGTCCAAAACGCAGGGCGGGATTATCATACCGGGCTGTGTTGTCATTCGTCGGGCGCACACGCAGAGCCCCTCGGGTGTGCGGCGTTCGACAGGTGGTCGTAGAGAGACGTCATGTGGCGCTACAATAGATATGCCACTGATCAGGAAACCCGCGGGATGCTGCCGTACTGAGAGTACTGGTGGAATTCCCACAGTAGTGACAGTAGTTGCAGTATTGTCCTTTGCGCGATCTCTAACTCTCGATACTGAGCATTCAGCTATACTACAGTTTTGTGAGGGTAATTTGAATCTATAAACCAATTAATGTAGTAACAACGAAAAGCATGTAATGAATCACCGTAATGAAACCTTATAGGAATACCAGTCTTGTTATCAACTGGCATTAGATGACAGGCGCGGACAATAGTGTCCATCAGGCATCCCGGGTTTAACAACCCACACACCTGTCACTAGGTCCGACAGGCCGATCTCCGAGCGTTCAACTCGAACCACTCTACAACAGCACAGTCGTAACGTACGTGTCCGAAGGCGAACTAAGTAAAGATACGTACACGAGTCGCTGCCATCCCTAACACATACCAACAGCTGTCTCATTCGTTCGTATGTAAACTGTGTCGTAGCGCGGCCGTTAACGGAACCAATGCGGACTGGCAGCAGATATATCTGCAATGCATGCCCCCGGGTCCGCAAGCATCGCTCGGCGCGTGAAAAGTGGCTGTGGTGGTATGGAAAACATCGATGCGCAGCGGGGAAGGCACTTCTGGACACTCGCGAAGTGATATGTCCGCCGCGAGGTCGTCTTCGGAATAGAGTTGATCATGGATGAAACGACGCAAATCATCCTTTGAAAAGGTGTCTGGCGTTCTTCCATGAGTGTATCTAGTCACCTGATGTGCTCTGTAGGGCATGGGATTAGTAGATATGAATGTGCGAGCATGGAAGACGTAACGGGACGACTTCCAAGGCGAATAGTCATCACGGACGGCTGGGGATCTTCGGCTGCAGCAGCCTCGGTCTCGTGGCGGAATTGCTCCTCTCCAAGGCCCTGCCGGTCATGCCCCACTTGAAGCGCAGCTTGACGCAGCGCGTGGTCCATAACGGCACCCCGCAGCATTCGACGTCAAGTAAACTCGGTACGAGCGGCGGTGAGCTTTGCAAGCCGGGCGATGGTACGGATCATCTGACCGAGGGGTTCCTGTCGGCTGGAACGACGCCACGGACGCTTGACAACGATGATAATGTGCTTAGACTGTGTGATGGAAGAACACAGACCGTTGGGAGACCCGAACAGCTGGATACTGCACATGTAGTGAGTGGGTGCGTGTTGTCGTGGAAGAAAGAAGCCGTTCGGGCGAATTCCGAAATCGATGAATACGGTCTGAAGCTGGCAATAGCGTTTCAGTGTGCGTTGCATGATGTCGGTTTGGCAATGTTGTGCGCGGAGCATCGTGCCAGATAGCAGAAGTCTAACAGGGCCGAAATGCACTGCACCATCTCACTGGGCACGTACCCCACGGCGGCGGGCAGAAAGACCTACAAAATGCGTCAGAAAGCGGTTTCCGACTGGTACTAGAACTCATAGCACACCTTCATTAACGCCTTTGAATCATTACCGGTCCATTGTGAGAAGTTACGGCCATTGGGAAAGTGCTGCAGGCCAAGAAATGCTGGCGCCGCTGCAATGCTGTCCGCCGTAGCAAAAGCCCCGGTAGCAGCCGGCATCTGTGAGGCCATTAGGGCGTCGTCGCATTTACACCTCCAGTTCATGCTCGCAACTATGCCACCTTCGGACAAAGAAAAATCGCTGGACAATGGTGGCTCGAGGAAGCCTTTTCGTCAACAAGTCACGTGTACCAGAAAAATCGATGAAAGGGCGACTGAAGGGTTTCGTTTTCCGCGATATTTCCTTTGTTTTAGGGATATCGCCGAAAATGTTGCCTCGAGCCGCGGTTGCTGAGCCGTTTTTCTTCGTCCCAAAAATCGGGAATCCCTGCCGTGTTCGGTCTTCCGCGACTTGACTCGGAGGAGGCCGAGTCTCGAGTCAATGCCAACCATTTGGGCGCTTTGGTGTCTTGCCAGACATCACGTGATGTACACGCGTGCCCGCACCGACGCACTGCATGCGTAGACCTGTTCGGCTTTTCTCAATACTCACTCTGCATCAATCTGTTTACAATGTCACAACCTCACGAATGGCTCCTCAAGCGACTCAACCGCTTGGACGTCATGCAACCTGATCTTGACCGCAAGCTTCTCAAAATATGCGCCGGGATTGGCGAACGGAGCAGAACGGTGAGTGAAAATTATGGCAATATTTACGACGGTGTTTAACCACGAAGTGGCAGTGGCAAAACCCTCTTGACCCGAATGACAAGTCGGAAATTTTGAGCTGTCGGAATCATCTATCTCAAAATCTGGCCCAGCTTGTGCCTGATGATGTAGACGAGAGGCACTGCCTTCTTGCATATCTCACGCGAGTGGTGGCAGCATCAAACGAGCCCGAAGCACCCGTGACAGAAAAGGAGGCGCAGGCTTGGGCTGAGTTTTACGCGCGACCATGCGACTACAAATGGTATCACAACCGGCTCCCAAAACTTCTTACTGCCCTTGGCTGGAACTTACTCATCGAGAGCGGTATCCCGGAGAGTCTAGTTTCTTTCGCTTCTGCTACGTTGGAATACGAGTCCGCCGTCAATCTTATCTCTTCTTTCGGACCGGTCGTATCTCCACGCTCAAGTTTCTCCCCATCGCCACCTCCTTCCATTGCTATAGCAATTTCTTCCGACCCCGCACCGGACATTGCAATGCCCGCACTGGCGCCTTCGGAGCCCGCACCAGTGGTGCCCCATTTAGCGCTTGGGCTTCAGCCCCCCGCACCTACGCCTCCGATGCCCGCATCCGGGCCTACGCAGCTCATGCTCTCGCTGCCCGCTCCCGTACAAGTGAGTGATACCGTCTTAATGTTCAATGACTGTTATGTATACTCACCTTATGTTTACTTGCCAGAACAGCAACAATGGTGACGACGTTCAGAACCCATACTCCCCCAAACCAGCCGCAGACAAGGGCAAGGCCCCAGCCATCCCTCACTCACATTTTACCTTCCCACCTGGCAGCGAGGACACAATGGATGTTGATGATACTATTGACGGTCCTGCACCGGATAACGCCATCCAAAGTTTTGGCCCTACTTCCCCCGCTGCTCCCGCTCCCGCCACCACCGCAGAACCTGCGGTGTCTGCGACATATGCCACATCCGCGAGTCTCTCTGTCCCAGCCCCTTCCTTTGCACCTAAAACAACAGCCTCCTTCAAATCTCGTACAAAGGCTGAGCCTCCAAAACACGTAGGGTTTGTAGACGAGCATCGAAGAAACCAGCCTGTACAGGCCCCAGTGAAGACTACACCCAGTGTTCCCACCCCCCCTAAGCGTCGCAAGCTGGCGATGATGACGCCGAGTCCGTTGCGTTCCCCTTTATCTTCCCGGTCTGTCTTAGAAATGCACCCCAGCGACTCGGATAGCGAATTCTCTCCATCTCCCTATTCGTCTTCCAGCGACACTTCCTCCTCCGGCTCGCACTCCTCATCCCATGGCTCCCCATCCTCTGATAAGTCATCGCACTCCGGCGACAAGGCCAGCTCAGGAGAAGGCCCTTGTCGTCTCTACAGGCCGTCCCTTCACCACAGCGACTCCTACTACGAACGTGAGTCTTCGGGCGACAGGATGTCTGCGGACCCTGAGGAGCCGGATGACAAGAAAAAAGATGAAGGCGACGAGGGCGAGGACGATATTGTCATAAGGAGAGTCAGAAAGGCGAAGTTGTCCACTGACAATGGGACTTCTTCCAACAGTGCGCCTGTGACCGGTCGGATTCAGTTACACTTTGGCGTCTTTAATGTTCGTTCCTCCGTTGCGGTCAGCCCCTCTATTGCCGGCGATCCAAGTGGTTCGCAAGTTTCCGGCCACCCTCGTGTTGTTGATGGTGCAGGCGTTCTCAATTCTGATGATATCTGCGGCCCTAGTGAACAATTCCGTCCTATCGACGGCGATTTGGACATGATGGATGCCGCGGCTCACCAAGGGGAGGACGCTGACACTGCCCCAGCCTCTCTCTCACCCGTCAAAGCCCCCACAGGACCCACACCAAGCAACAGTCTGGACGACATTCAACCTCGTCAAACAAGGGGCAGGAAGAGAAAGGCTCAGGAAAACCAAGTTCGCCCCAGCATCAGTTTGCCCACGCAGAGTAACAGTCCAAACCGCAGTCGCAATCGACCAACGAGGAGTCGCCAAGTACAGCCTTCCACAAAGCGTGGCCCATCGTGGATTGACAGCAAACGCGCTCCCTTCAGAACTGACATACCGGTATGTGACAATTTACCTTCGTCCTTGTCTAGTCTCTGACCGTGAGTCAAGTGTGATCGCTGTCGCTACGGGGGAGGCGTATCCGGACGGTGCAACCGTGGTGAAAATACTCAGGGCGTCCAGCTTCTTACTTGTGAAGCGTGTCACAAGGCGTCTCAAAGATGTGTCACGAACAACATGAGCCTGGATGGCACGTTCAAAGGTTCGTCTTTTATTCTTCGTCATCACAGTTGTGTTGACCGCGCGCTCAGCCAAGGGAGCCACACGAGACGTACAAGCCCAATACAACGGCAGCGTGGTTCTCTTTCGAGAAGGTCTTTCGGGCTCAGATCGCGCGCGCTTCGAGGCACTAGCAAGTTTTCAACTACAATGTATGGCCGATGGGGAACCAGTCTACCTGTCCCCCGACGATACCATCCTCGTTCCGCCATTCCTCAAAGCCGAGGCTCTTCCTCCGGGGCGGAATCCAGAAGAGACGCACTTCAAGTTTCCCCTCGCTGAAGCGCGCCATGCGTTGGTTGAAGAGCTCAGAGAGGAGGCCTCGCTTCCGTCCAAATCGCAGAACGCGTCACGCGGCCAGAAACCCAGCCGTCGTTCGATCTTTACGCCGTTAGATCGACTTGAGCACGTTCCGTCAGCGCCACCCACCTTCTACATTGCACAACGTGCCGTGGTACGTGTGGATAGAACGTCAGAGAACAATGACGCGATGTCTGCTCGCGAGGAGGTCATGGTCGACTCTGCTCCACGCGCCTCGTCCTCCCCAGAGTTCCTGCCTCCGTGGACCCTAAAACCTTTGTCTGGGACACGTTCCCCTCCTCCTATCCCGGATTTGTCCCAGCCCGAATGGGTTCAACGCCTTAACACCGCCCAGGAGCACCGCGACTACCTTTTCGCCCAAGCAGAGGCCCTAGCCTCCCGTCTCTTGCAGCTTGCCGATGAGGAAACTGGTATCACAGGGCAGGATATGGGTGTTCCTGTTGATGAAGGCGGTGAGCACGCGTCGGCCACGTCTAGCCCACTTTCGCTACGGCGCAGCTTGCGAGCATTGGAGGACTTGGCGGCCGCTCTGGGGCAATCACAAGCCCCGCCGTAGTGCCGGTCAGTGGCACCGCACTTCTCTCTGTCGCTCTTGAAGAGCATGTACCAGTCTAACATGCACAAAACTTCCTGTAACTGCTTTTGCGTTGAATCAATGTTCTTGTGTGCGCGCGATTGTTGTCTTTAAGTTTCATCGTCATCTACAGACTCGGAGGCTGATACTTACATTTTGAGACGTGCCCCACGTTTGCCCATCCCGTGCTTACGGCATATAAGCCACGTGGCTTCCGCGCGCACCACCTAAATCCCCGCACCTACATTTGCTAAGCCCGCACTCACGTTATACTCGCACCTACAGTCAGCTTTCCCCATTACCGTCCCCAGGAGTTTCACTTATTTTGAGTCTGCTCAGGTCCTCGTTTCGTCCTTGCTTTCGTCTTACTGGTTCACTTGAAAATGCTTCCTGCGCCCGCCAACAACGCAGTGAGGAGTGGCCAACCTTCACAGCCACTTCCTCACGTCGCTCCGCCACTTTACATCGACGCCACGCTACTAGACAGTTTGCCTTTCCGTGGAACCGATGTAGAGAATGCACGTTCACAGATATGGCTAATATGCGCTTTATTGAACACCCTTCCTCAAGACGGCATCATTATGGACCGGCCACAGTGGGGACGCATCGCGTTTCTCCTAGGGTCTTTGGCTACCACGGTATGTGAATGACCTTTTGAGCCGTGTAACACAATCTCATTACTGCAAACTAGTGGCTACCTGGTAGGCCCGGATGGCCAGTCGATCGGCTGCTCCAAATGTTTCTTGACATGGCGGCCAAGCGCACTCTCCTACACCATGGAGCCGCTGCAGATGCCATTCTCATGCTAGATCACGTCCAGTCTCTCAGCGCCACTGGAGTTCAAGCTATTGAACGCGAGGACCTTCGTCTGTGGTCAACATACCTCTCATGCGGCCTGGAAGAACTTCCATCCATAGGACAGCGCGCGCTCGCCACGATCTTCACCACCTATCGCCCTCGAGCAGGGCTCGGTTCTTACAGCCGCCGTTGGCTGATTCCTGTGTCATTTCAACGGGAAATGGTACCCGATAGAGGTACTGCTTCAGCGCGTGTGCCGTCCACTATCAGCCACCCGCAACCGCATGCCTCCTCTCAGGTGATGCAGTCATTTCCTACCTCTAGCAGCCGCCGCTTAACCGCGATTTTTGTCCTCTGGCATCTAGTCTACTCCTACAAACGGTCGATACTCATGTCTATCAGGAGTAGAGGCACGGGCCTCCCCTTCGACCTCTGGGCAAAGGCCGATCGTCCCAACTGGCCTCGGGGGCCTCACACCTGAAGAATTAGAGAAGGTGGAGCACATTCGCACGGAGTATCATGCAGTACATCAGCAGTTGATTTCCACTCTTCATCTATATCTCGCCAACACATACGCCATCCGTGAGATTTTGGGTCAAGAGGGAGTCTTGGCGGCTGCTACTGAGTACGGTTTCATGCCCTCGGAATCGTTATCTCGTGCAGACAGGGAGGAGGACGCGTTAGAATCGTTTCTGTCCCTCAGTCAATAGCTCGTCCACTTATCGCTCAATGGCATTACTTGGACATTATTTGCTCATGATAGAAATTGATGATGAATCGACTCCACCAGCGAGGGGAATTCAATTGTTATGCCCCAGGTTTATTCTCATGTTCCACCTCAGGCTCGAGATTGTGTACGTATGCGTGCATTCCAGTTTTCGTTCAGCTTTCAAACATCCCACACATGACTACTACATTCTTGCGTGTGTGCACGCATATCTACTGTAACGTCGAAGTCGCCAGTTCAGTCCTTACATAGTCGCCGCAGACGCAGCGACGTTCGCGTGTGCGCAAGTGTTTCAAAGTTGATTTGACATTGAAACAGGGCCAATATAGTAGCTTCACACAAGAGTACACTTGATGCAGTCAACGTTTATTGCACCCCCCGCTGCTGTCAAGAATGATCTCCGGACGTGTGCTTAAAGTAACACATATACAGTCGCTGTACAAACTTGTATACATCTCTTCGCTTCTTGCTTCAGTTTCGTACATCATCAGACTGCACATTAGATGGCCTTAGCTGCAGGGAACGGTCACTCGCGTCAAGTGCGCAACGATTAATTTTCACTGTGACTGTAGGAGATAGCAGTAGTGCTCGCCACCGAAAATGACATATTTGTAGGAGAAACTTGGGAGTAGATTGCTCCCACTGTGTTGGACAGTGCTTGAGATAGATCTGAATCACACTGCCGACCCCTTTCTGATGGCTTGACATCGGTGAATCGTGTGCTCTACATACGATTTGTGTAAAAAATGACTCGGACTCCGAGCGTGGGACCATTAATCATACGGAAATCTCCCTTGTCCTCTTGTGAGGCCCGGAAGAGCTTTTTTCCACCCTTCCTTTCCCCTTGTAGCACGCCATCAGGAATGGCTTTCACGATCGAAGCGTATTTAGTCTCAGACGGCCGCCACCTTCAGCCGACCTTCCTCATTGGGGCGTGCATATAAGGACTGTCATCCCCTCCCCCACTGTCTCCTGCCCACCAGCTGTGTTATTGGCACATTCAAGTTCGTCATTTCCACTGTATGTCTCTAGTACGCCATCCATGAATGTTGGCTGATATTGCCTCTCAGGACATCCTGCGAAGAACGTCCAGGTAGGTTGCAAAAACATCGAGGGCGTCGATCTTCATGACTGTCGGCTCACAATAAAAATGGCAGCGGGCTTTCCTGATAATCAACCGAAACCAAGATCCGGCAAAGCCATGGTCTCAAAGCGTACGGCTCCCTCTGAGTTCGACGATGACAACTCTGAGGGTCGCCTTCGATACGGCAAATCTGTTCGAGCACGCGTCCTCTCGCCTGAGGATTTCGACGCAGTGGAGCCGTCAGGGAGGCGTCATCCCTCCGACATCATTTACCACTGCATGGACGACCTCTTTAAAGGGGAGGGGTTAGACGACAGCGATAATGGGTTGGAGTCTGAGGGAGAATCTTCCCGCGTCGAACTCGCCTCCCAGGCCACTCGTCCGTCGCCCCTCACGTCCGAAGACGCTGGCACCTCAGAATCAATGGCGATCTACTCTCGCATGAAGCATCTCAACTTACGATGGGTACATATGATGGCTGCAGTGCGTGACCTTCAGCGTCAAACTGAAGAGTTCATCGAACTTGCTTCGCCCGAGATCAACCAGATTCGGCGGGTTCTCTTAGGCCAGGTCGATGATGCGCAGCTGAACGGCCACGAGATCGAGGAAAGGGAGAGTTGGGTGCGTTCTTTGACAGTAGCACGGGGCCGTTCGTCTTGCTTGGGTCGCGCTTTGGCGGCAACGCTTCATGATCCCGTCACGGATGCTGAATGCAGGGGCTCAGTCAGTGACATTGGCAGCGACTTAGATGAGACAGAGAATAGAAGCGAGCTGGATACAGAAGAGGACTAGTAACCAATATATCACTGCCGGCTTGTATGTGACGATTGGATGGATAAAATTGTCACCTTGCACGTAGATGATTATATCGTGATGGCCCCGCGCCAGCCTGTTCAACGGCTTGCATACTCGATAGGCATTGTTTTCAGACGCATTCAGCACACTCCTGCATTGCCTCTAAAGCTGATAGTTTGACAGCACTAGTTGCTCCCAAAACCCCCGCGATCGCACTGCCGGCGGACACATCCGCCGTGCAGCCACTGCCCACAGGTGGGTCAAGTTGTAACGCTGCCCTTCTTAGCACTCACGGCTGAGTCATCAGGAAATGCGATCTGCTCCATACGGAGTCAAGTTATCCGGCGCTCCAGGGCCGTCCGGCCGGAGATTGCCGCTCCATGCAGCGCCACATGGAGAGCTCGACTCCGCCTGGAGGCACGAGCCTCCATCTCGCCTATGTGCCTCCATCCCACTCGCTGGTTTCCGTCAATGTTCTACTCACGGTCGCGGGCGACAATTGAGACGCAAAACCGAAGTAAGTAACGCTGAGATACACTTGTGCACGATTTGACAGAGATTGCACTGGCCAAACAGCAACGCGGGCTACAGGTAGTATCGCGGCCTAGTATTCAACATAACGAGCCATGCGAGGATGGGAGAAACGGCGGCAGCCTGCGCTCGGCCTAGGTACTCTCGCGCGCTGATGGTAAGTGCGGGAAACTGAATGACTTTTCTGTGCTCGGCTCCCCGTACGTGAAGTGTTCCCCGAAAACGAGACGATGAGTGCCTGGCAGCAGCGCAAGAGAGTTCGTCCGTGAGGGAGTATCGCGCTGGTGTCGTACCCCCAGCATTGTTGACTCGCACTCCGCCACCGTAGAAAACGCTTGCGGTGGTGGAGTGCGAGTAGCGCGGCTGGGTACGAGACCGCAACGCGCGCGGGACGAAATCGCTCACCTGGCGGCAGCGCGAGAGAGTTGAGGGTCGCCCAAAAGTCGTCGACAGCACTGAGGTCAGCTGCTGAGGTCGCGCGCAGTCATCGCGCTCAACTCTCGATCCAACCGCGAGACAATCCACCACTAGTATCATCCCTCCGCGGTCCCGTCGGACCTCGAACACGATAGCAAACATCCAAAACGCGCCCATAAGGATTAGCGACCCACCCTCCACACCTCGCGTGACCGCGCGCGCAGCCGTCTCGTACCTAAGCCTACGCAGTGCGATTTCTAACATGCACCCCGGCACACGCCACGCCACGAGGGTCTGGAGAAGACGAGACCGCGAATGCGTTCGTCGCGCTCGACGCGACCTCCGAGATCTCGAGGCGGAGCGTGCGGACGAGCTGCAGGACTGTCTCGTCCTTTGTCTCCGCTCCCGTGCGGAGTCGTGGGCTGACAGGCGAAAGCATACCGTAGAGTCCGAGGAAGGGCTGCCTGCGCTTTCCGGCTTGCGCAGCGACGACACAAGCAGGGGCCTCTCGCGTGGCAAGGGGAAGGTCCTGCGAGGCGTTCGCTCGTGAGAGCTATTCTCGATCTGCACTCTGCTCGCGTCCTTTCCCCTTAGTGCTCCGTCGCACCCGTCCCGCTCATCGCGCGCACGTTCTGCCTCCTCCCGTGCCGCCTCCTCTGCCCACTTCCGCGCCGCCTCCTCGTTCACCGAGCTCACGCCGTGGGCCGTGCCCCCGCTCGCCCGCCCGCTTCTCTTCGTCCTCGCTACATATACATTTTCTTTTCATGCACTCTACTCGCATGTGCCTTACTTTACTTGATAATACGACCTCATCCCAGAGTGGCTTGAGCTTCACTCGACGAGGTGCTGGTGTGCTAGGAGGAAGCGGGACTCAGGAATATGAAGGGTAACAGCCGACTCTCTTGGGAGCCGCGTGAGGATGGAGGCACAGTCTCCAGATGGAGGCGGATGGAGGCACGCGTACGTATCCACACGGAGGCAGCCGATCCATGCCGGCGTGCCCGGATCAGCCGGCTTCAGTAAGACAGGGGTCGGCTCCAGCGCTCCATGGCTCCGTGTATTACCATACAGAGCCGATGGATGAAACCGCGTTTCCTGATGGACTCCCATGTTCAACAGCAGGTCCAGCAACAAATTCGCTATAAATTCACATCGTATGGTATGTTCATTACTACATGTATGGGGCCTCCTCAGAGGTCACATAAGTATGGTGTATTTTCACCGGTTCTTTGGCAGCCATATTTGGGCAGCCTGGTGCACAAATAGAACCAAACTTTGCAGGGGCTAGATGCCTGCCTCACCGCCCGCACCACTCAGTGAACACTGCCCGCACACCACCTTTGGGCGCCGTTCTTTGAGGCTGCCGCCCTTTGAACGCCATTGCACTGAGTGTCCACACCTTTCTTTGGTCCTCCACTGAGTAGGTCTTGTCCGCTATCCATCACTCACTGAGTATCTGGAGTCTGATGGGCCCTCAGGTCGCCCGCACCAACCCTCTCTCCTGTGCACTTCCCGGGCGAACGTCTTTGCGCAACCTGCTCCATCGCCCCACGGTCCAAGCAATGTCCGCTGATCATTCTTTGCGACCTCATTGCTCTGTGATTCCAGTCTTCCTCCTTGACGAAGACCCTCAGCCGTTGTTTCAATCGGGCGAAGACGCTGCCAGCAATCCGCCTAGCGAGGTGAGTGACAGCGTCCAACGGGATAAGAGGGGTAAGGTGGCTAAATACGCCTTTGCTAGAGGCGCATGGGTTCTTGTGAGGAAAATTTGCACGATTCAACTTCCGCTGACCTCCCGGAAGAACCCGAACAATGCCAGAAGGCTTCTCCTGCCCTCGATCCCGCCGATAGTAAACAGATGGATGCTACTATGCCGGCGAGCACCAACGCTGCTGGCCCCGCCGCGCTGAAGATCCGACTCCCTCCTCGAGGAGACCTGCGCAGCGCCACACGTTCTGCAGCTCCCCAATCCTCTCTCACTATACGTATCAGGCCACCCGCTACTGCCCCCGCGCGGGGTCAGACTTCGGTCGCCACCTTGTCCCCCTCGCCGCCCGCTTCGGCCCCTGTGGATAGTGTGATGGATATCGACAACGACCTGGAAACCTCGACACGTGGTAGAGATTCACATAACTCAGCAATTCGCCCTAGTGGATCTTCATCGAACGTCCCCGCTTTGGCGTGCTCTATTGAGGCCGAACTGCTGCGAAGCGTAGATGCGCTTCACATCCGCGACCTGCCTCGTTTCTCGCACCCTGCGCCAGATGATCCTTCCGCTATCACGGCAAGAAGCATCATTCACATTTATGACGAAATGACGGCCGACTTCTCGAGAGCTAGAACTCTCACGAGAGAGTTAGCATCGTTGGATATTCAGCAAGCACGCCTGATATCCCGGCTTCCTCGTAGGGATATGCGTGGCATTATCCAAGAGCGGCTTCCGGAGTTGGCGGAGGTTGACGACATGGCTGATGCGATGGCGAGGCTCAAAGAGCTGAATGCGTCAGTCTTTGTGGAGGAGGAGGCTGAAGACGTTGCGCGTGCCACGGGTAGCGGGAAACGATGAGACGTTGGACCTGCCTGTGGATGTACCATATAGCCTGGGAACATGTACTATCGACAAAGAGCTAGCTGTGATTTTTACCTGCGATTTTGAACGCTGTTTTAATTTCGTCGAGTTTGTTTTGATAATGGAACTGCGGAATAAGTTGAAATGCCTGTGTCGTACACGCTCAAAATCATCACTAAGGGGCGAGTTCTAAGACAGCATCGTATTAAGTTCCAGAAGACATCGTATGGATTCCAAGTCGGCAGAGGAAACTAGCGATCATGGTGTACAACGCAACCGCAACTGCAACGTTCACAGGTCTTTGCACAGGAATCGCTCTATCGCTCCCTCCCTCACCAACGTACATGCCTTCAGAGCGACCAGAGAGAATCCGGTGCCACGTTCGACGACATCTCCGGCCCGCTCTTTGCCCTTCGCTCGCTTTTTACCCTCCTTCCCACCACCGCCCTTCTGCTCAGTGTACTCGTCGAGCAACTCCACCAACCTTCGTGACCTGGCGTAGCCTATATGGAGGCGCAACACCAACTCGTTGTACTTCAGTCGCATCTCTTCGCGGATTGCCAGGATGCGAGCTGCAACGTCCGGTTCCGTGGAGGAGAGGGCGTCTTGAAGTCTAGTTGACACTTTTGGTTGGCGAACGCTTCGACGCAGGCCAGCGTCGTTAACGTCGTAAACCGTCGTCGACTGCATGGAGAGCATCTGCGCCGATACCGGGGGGGGGGACATGGGGGGACGTAATATTGCTGTGATGCGGACTGCAGAGGGAGGACGCACGAAGGGCACGGGGAACTCAAACCAGAACGGTGTGCAGTTGCGAATGGCATCCAAAACCTGCCTCCCTGTTGTTTCCAGGTCCTCCACGGTGCAAGTGAGATAAATCTCCCAGAGGAAGGCTGCGTTTCTTGGGAGCGTCGAGTGTTGTTTCTCCCCAAGCTTGGAGACATAACCCAGCATCAGCATCACGTCCGCGACCGCAGCGTAGCGCAGGTCGGTGTGGCGAGTCACTGCCCGGACGTATCTCGCCAGGAAGCCCCCTACCGGCTGACCTGGGCCGTTAGGAAGCCACTGAAATACGATGTGAGGTAACTCTTTGGGATGTAACGGTAATGGCGTACCAGTTCTGCCGCATAACATATATGGTAGGCAGCGGCCCCCCACAGTGACCGCCGCTCTACCCTAGCTCCGCCGATCCCTGCCTCCTCCAAATCTCGAAGGAATTTGTCTGCAACGCCTAGGCGATACCTAAGTGCCTGATTTCTTTCAAAGTCGTCGGGAAAAACGTTGCACATGTCGTAAATGTTGTGGAAAGGCAGCCCAGTGAGGTTCCACTGGTCGATGGGCTGAGCCATGGTGACGAAGAGAGGGGGATGAGATGCCCGGGGAGTGGAGAGAGAGCGCGCTGTGCGTAGATCTGTATACGGCGCCGTATCGAGATAGAAGCACTAACGGGGGAGTGGCGGACTTCGAGGGTGGCGTGCAAGTGAGTGCTGCAGTGCGGGGACTTGCACAAGTGCGGGGGCTTGCACAAGTGCGGGGGCTTGCACGAGTGCGGGGGCTTGCACGAGTGCGGGGGCTTGCACGAGTGCGGGGGCTTGCATAAGTGCGGGGGCACCATCACGTGACTCTGAAGCAAGCAAGCAGTTAGGACACCGCAGGCGCCTGCAGGTGGGAGCCGTGGGACTCCTTGGTTTCGGTGATGTGCATGGCACGCGGCCAGAACATGTACGCGAGTGCGACGCATGACCGCGACACCTACGACGTGGCAAATTGGTCATTACAAGGGAACGGCCGGGGTGGCGCAGGCCGCGCCAGCGGCCCCCAGGGTCGCCAACTTGGGTGCGCGCTGAAGGCGCGCTCTCATCCCTCCTCTCGCCCTCGCGCGGCGTCGCGCGGGGGCACTCTGCTTCCAATCGCCCGCGCGGCCTTACAAAGGCGTTATAGAGAAATGTAATAAGCCGATAAAGTACGTACACCATAATTTTTGCTTCGCGGCGGCGGGCCGCCGCGACGATCTTGTCAAGCTGGACCTCGGCTCGAATGGCAACATTCTCGCTCTCGTTTGAGCCCGTACCTTATGGACGAGCCTCAAAATTTGATTTACGCACCAGAGAGTAGTTTTTCTTACGATCGCGATAGTTTTTCTCTTCGTTTGTTTGCCCGTTCCGATGATTTGGGCTTGATGATAGACCTCCATCTCAGAAGTAGTATCTGTTCAATGAATCCCCCGCTTCTCGCTGGGATACCCCGATTGGGTTGTAAAACACATGGTAATTGCGCATCAGAGTTTTTGAACGTCATCTTCAATGTTTTGCATCCAGCATCGAGAGTCCTGCCTTCTCCTGGGCAGAATCTGCCACTTCTGGCGGCAGCCTCGTTCATGCTCGTTCAACACATGCGACCTATATTTTGATGCTCCAATAGCCTTGCATGCTATAGTGAGTAGTACAGTACATTTTACGAAGGCTTCATATTTTCTTTAGGGTCTTAGTACAATGTGCGAGGCAGATGGCCACTTTGCGCGGGCGACCTTTCTGCAGTCATGTGACTTCCAAAAGGTCTCTAACCCCTACATTAGGGTCCCGTTTGGTCCTTTGGGCGGAGTTACCCCACGACGTGACGATCCTCTGCCGACACGTGACCTCGATACCCCCGCGACCTGCGACCCGCGACCTAGGCCGCACACCCGCACAGTCCGCGATCTCACACCTGCGACTCTAACGACATCTGTATACGCGTCATAGACGCGGCTCACATGCCGCGTTCAATCATTCGGCACTCCAGCTATCCGGCACTCCCGGTCCTCGGACATACCCCCCGGCCGGCGCTGGCCCGGGCCACATCGAGTCTCCGCGAGTCGGACTCCTCGTAGAGGGCCTCGCGACCACACCTTCTTCGCTCACGCATGCTCAGTCCCGTTCTGTGCTAAGGATATTTCATAGTTTTTTCTCTTTCTGTGCTACTTACTATCTCTGTACTATAGTGTATCACAGATGCCCGAGCTGCGACTCGTACTCGCGACCCCCGCACCAGCACAGCCACCCCCACACGGCTCTTCCCCCGCGACGTCTCTAACTTAAGTACCATCAGCAGAATCCCCACATAAGCCCGCGTGCGCGAGGGCAAGCTCAAGCGCCCCAAGAAAAAGCTACCGCGCCCGACGAATTCTTGGGCATCGCGCGCGACCTGGCTACGCGGGCGAACGCGGACTAAGCACGACCAGGCGGCGGGCGGCGATCGCACGCGCAGGGCCATCTTGCACGGGTGATCGAGCGTGCGGGACAATCGGGCGTGGGCGGCGCGGGCGTAAGGCCATTTCACGCGCTATTAGAAATTTCATACTTAGGATAAGTAGCTTTGTAGCAAGCTCGCGATAGACAGAGGATGCACAGATCGCGACATCTCATTTAGGAGTGACTACTACAAAAAGTCGGATATTGTACAAAATGCGACCGCCCTGCCAAAACACCACCCGAATCTCGTGAGACTGACACAGACGAACCAGTTCGACTCTGATCGACGCGGTCCAGCGTGACTTCTTTTGGTCTGGCTTCAAAGAGCTACTCGAACGCAGATTCGACCGTCGGTGCAGACATGGGCACCGCCTCACGTGCCACCCGGCCTTGAATCGGGTTGAGTAGCTCAGCATGAACACCATCATCGGCCTTTTATAAGCGAAACAAGTGTAAAATGAACGTACCGGAGCTGATATACGGCTGCATGGGCGGCGCGGTGTGCAAGGAGGCTGAGGTGACTCACCAGCAGGCGGATGCAGTCGCACTCGCGGATAGGTGGGAAAGCATCAACGATGTAAGTATGTTGAGAGTTGAGAGCTAAAACACATGGCTTACCTGAGATGTCCATTCGACGCTACACATCCGACTGCATGTTGAAAGCCTCATATGGCCGAGAGGATAAGGGTCGAACATGGAGGAGAGTGGAAACTTGAAAAGGTGAGCGAGGGAAGGACTCAGAAGCTTGAGGTGTGGGTTTATATATCTGGAGCGGACATAGAGAATACGCACCAGAGATTTTGAAAGCAGGGCAGAGATCTGGGAGACGAGGGCGCGAGAAGAGCACTTGAATGTCGCGAGCCCTTGCTCTTGCTCATCACGCGCAGTCACCTGACCGTGAACGTGACGTCAGCGAGGGCTCGCGCTCGCTTTCTCAGGGTGGACGGATCTTATAGAAATGAAGCATCTGGTCAGCTCGCTGTCTCCGCTCAGGCTGTAGCTCAGTGAGGGGCAATCCAGTCTATGAAACCCGCGTAGCTACGGATATAGGACTGAGGGCGCGTCAAAGCTCGAAGTTATAGTACTTAGTGGTAGTAAGTACGGCCTTATGATTAGCTTTAACTTGAACGTGTCTTGTGTGTGACATGACGCGAGTACGCGCGCGCGCTCGAATGCAACTGGTTGGCTCGCCCGCATCTTCCATGTGCACGCTGCAATATGCGGAACCTCGCGCACCCCGCGAAACGCGATCCGGCACAGTCGTACCTTGGAAGCTACGCTGGACTCGATTTTAGCGCGCGCAGTCTGATTTCGCGCACCTGCGTCCGCTTAAGCTTAATGAGTGGGGCGAGATGGGTCTGCAAGGTGCGCGGGGCCTGCACGCTCGAGCGCGCGCAAGATACGGGGCAGGCAATTACATACTGCAGCGACCCTGGACTGGGGCCTCCTCACACAGACACGGACTGAAACGAATATACAATATTATGGCCCTCCGGGCAGACCTGGACACTTCAAACACATTACCTGAGCTGTAGCGGTAACAAATACATCTGATAAAACGACAAGATAAGATAGCGCTGGAACGGAAACCTTACCCCCCACGGGTATGCCGACCGGACCGGGCCGTCGAGTCATACAGACTCATGGAGTCTCTCAGGCCGGCATTCGACGAGCCGCTTGGCGCCTGATGACCGGACTCTGCGCTGGGTTGGCGCTGGGCAACGCGTAGGCAGCGGACGCACAACCTCCACGAAACGACTAGAGGCCCACGAGTGTACATACACCCCAACAGCTTCAGGTGTGTCGCATATCGCATCCAGTGGGGCGAAGTCACGCGTACCACGCGGGAAGCTAAACGCAGGACGCGGGGCCCCGCAGTCTGTATACAATCAGGGCGCCACCGCGCGTACCGCGGCATAGGCTCAACATCTACTGATTGGAAGGTTCACAGCAAAGAGTCACAAGTAAGCGGATTTTTTCGGTAGGAGGCGGCGTATTGCTGACACTCTAGGGTCAACCCTCACAAGCCATTCCTTCACTCCGCGACCCTGTCGGTCGCCGTTCAGTCGTCACTCCCCATCTCGCTCCATTCCATCACGCTCCGAGCGCGCTCCGGTCTGTTGCACGCCTCGCGCAAATACGTACGTACTGACGGATACTTCTAGTGACACGGAGGCAGCATCTATTGACTAGGCGCATAGCCATCCCCACCGCCCGTCCGCAAGAAGCATCGGGATGGGATCTACCGACCAGGCCCCCGACCGCTTCCATCGCACGTCCACAAGAAGCTCGTACCCGTGCGGCATCGCGTACACGGTACCTCAGCGGACACCGTCATGCGCTTGGACAACAGCCCTCCGCGATGCGCTATAGACGTGGGTTCCGCCGATCACACCTCCAGCCGATCTATCGCCCGTCCTCAAGAAGCTCGTGTCGGTACGGCATCGCGTATACGATACCGCAGCAAGTAGAGTCATGCCTTCGGATCACGACCCACCGCGACGTCAGCAATCAGTGGAGCGCAAGCACGCTCTTCAGGTGCGCAAGGGAGCGAACGGCGGTATATTGATCGTCGCGGCGAGTGAGCAACTAACCACGACGACCCCAGGCTCGATCAGCGCTATGGACCGCACTACCTGGCGACAAACCACTATTTCGACCCTCCACCTTGGCGTAGCTGGAATTGCTCAGGACGCCGACGCCATCGAGCAGGACTGGCCATCGTAAGTACCCCCCGTTCTCATCCACGTCTGACATGCTGACTATATCATAATGTCCGTCCACGACACAGGAACCCCCGAGCTTTCCAGCTCTATGCAGACCCCCTGGCGTGGTGCGACGACGTCCCACGCTCCATGATGTATTTGAACGAAGACTACCGGTTTGATTCTTATTACAAGATTGCCCATTGCCGCCGCATGTTGCAGCGCCGCGGGCTCGACATGGAGCTGTTGAAAGGGCGTCTTCGTTGGCTTCGTGAAAAGCTGGACGCGGTAGAGACGTCGATGATCGGGGTAAGTCTTCCCATCGTCACACTACCGAGCGCGCAACCGATCCGCTGACACGTTTCGCAGCTGCGGACGGTCCGTGACTCTCGCACCCCGGATATCAGCATGCTGGGGAGGGGCGCAATACTGGAGGAGGCAATCGTGGTCGAGGACAAACTGAGGGCGCACTCTCAGACAGTCCGCGAAATCAAGGCGGACCTCGCCAAGTACGGGGACGCCATTGATTTATTGAGCCGCCCCGCGGTATGTATCTACTTGCAATCATCCAACCGTAATCTCACGCCCTCACATCTACACAGACACGGTTTGACGAACACTTCGACATCCTAAAGAAACCCGTCACGTACGATCTGCGAACCAGCGCGCTGGACCGCGCGGTCAACGACTACAGGGAGGCATACGTGGAACATGCCAACCGCCGCGTACATGCTAGGAATATATGCAGCCAGCTCACAGGCTTGGTCGCGACCGATCCGAGCGTCGAGTGGTCTGCGATCGAGCCTGGTTTCACGCGCTTGTTCGACATATCTTCCGCCACGAAGGCCGAAGTGGAGAAACAAAATGCTCTGCTCGCCCTCGTCAAAGAGGTTCGTTCTTCCATTGCCCCTAACAGCTGATGGGTAGAGGTAACGTATATATCCCCAGGAGCGCCTGATGGCAGCTCGAATCCCCCAGGAGATCGTGGACCAGACAAACGGCAAGAGCGTCCCGGTTAGCATTCTGATTGAATGCGGCGTCGGCGCGGAGCTCATCCTCGAGCGCATCCTGCGCGTCGGGAAGGTACGCAACATGTTCCATCGCTAACGCTAACGTAGCTGACTGTGCATAGAGTATCGACTGCCTCCACTGGATCGTGGGGGTCCTCACGTCCTGCGCGCACACGAACGCGAACATCGAGCACCCGCAAGCGCGATGAGACGGGTAGCGTCATGCAGGACACGGCCTCTTCCGACGTACCCGTCCCGCTTAGGCACGCAGCTGTGAGCGGAGGCTGCGTTGCCTGTGGCAGCACTCGCGGGCTCGTCTGCTTTCCGTTGGTATGCGAATCGACATGATCGTTTAGCTGTAATACTAGTGTAGTACGAGACGAACACTCATTGCCGTCGTCCATCAAGAAATACATTTGCTCAAGAGTCGCACGCAGGGGCTCCAGAGACACCCGAGACGCCAACTCCGCTCTCGAGCACGCGTGAGCCACGGTAGTCTAGAGCATGCTGAGCGGAGGCTGCTCAATATGGGATGTTCATGTTGGGTACTATCCCTTTCCACGTCATCATCGTACCTCCCTGTAATCTAGAGAACCGCAGACCCATCCGTTTCGGCTTGCAGGGCACGGGCACTCGCGAAGCGCCAGTGTCAACAGGTAAATCGCAAGTCTCGCGCAACCTGCCCTGAACCGCGCGTGGCCTGCGGGCCTCAACTGGGCGCCGAACCTCGTCGTCTCGCTGGCAACTGCCCGCATCGTCAGTTCAGACTCCCCTTCACCACGCCTCATTAGTCCGATGTCTCGAGGGTCTCGCCGCTACGTTTCGTTTTGTATGATGCTGCCGTTCTAATTCAGGCCTCTCACTGCGAAGCCTCACTGTTGGTACGCCACTCGACGCCCTTTTCGCCCTCCAATGTGCTCCCGCTCATGATTTATTAATTGTCTATCTCTACCTCTTTTGTAAGGCAGTGGCTACGACGAGCACTATTCAGGGTTGCCGCCGCCAGCCCCGTCCCCATAGTGCACGACTTACCTCCTCCCGCCGTACAGCACCCCTCAAGACACATGGCGTCTGTCACTCGGTATGTCAGTCTGCGACACGTTATCACATATCCTCTTAACCTTATCCCACAGGTCTGTACCACTGGCTGCAGCATACGGTGTGACACCCTAAGGCAGAGTGGGAGAGAGGGTGGGATAGCGTACATCGGGGCCGGAAAGTCTCTGGCGAGATCGAGCACGCCGACTGGTACGTACCGCATAGCCCCGGCAGCATTCCATCTCAAGCCCCTCTCAGCCCTGCCCATCCCCAGACATGCCGTTCCCGTGCCCCGCCCGCCTCCTCAGGCCCGCAGCCATCGCCAGACGTATACGCTGGCATCGAGACCGTCAGCGACTGCGAGTACAACACCGCGATGCGTCTGCATAACCAGACTGTGCCCTCCGCGCGCGCATCTTCGACCGCATGTGCCTGCGGGGCGGCGTCAGCGCCATACACAGCGCGCGGATTTCGCGAGTCCGCGGTGGCACGGACGTGGTTCAAGCCGCTGCAGCAAACGAACACGGAGCTACCTGATCGCCATACGCACACGCAGACGACGCAGGGAGCGCATGCGATCGCGGCTTTCGATGGAGTGGGCGGGAGTGGGAAGGGCCTTGCGCGCAAGACATTGCGGTGCTCTTTGTAGCCTGCCAGAACACCATGTACTGTACGTGTACGATAGATAGCCCTCAGTATATTGCATCGAGACAACTTGGTTTGTGTGTTCTGTGAGCCTGAAAGGGGAATCAAAGGACAGTCGGGGCCATTTAGTGGTTCGAACAGCCGCGAGCGGTGGCGGGGGGTGCCGAGATCGGGGTACCAAGCCCGCGGGCTTGCGCTGCTCTCGAGCCTCTCGAGCACCCTCGAGCACAGCTTTCACCCCTGACGCTGAGCGACATTCATGAGCGCATCGAATAGGGTGACGCGTGCAGACGCCTACATCCGATACACGTTAGTCCACAGTGTGCAGCGCCCCAACGTCCGAGCAGGGGATCGTCACCATGATTCGTGTGTCCGGCTCGAAGTCCGCCCGATTGGGATCTCCATCAGCGCATTGCTAGATTTGGCCGACGCACTACTCAACGCCAACCCGCCCCCCTTATACACTGCAAAACACCCCAGAGGCGACGGCAGGCCGAGTGCGTAGCGTAATGATTGGCTGGTTAGGCAGATGCCCTCTTGGTTGCCAACAGACGACCGTATGGCGAACCCGTCAGGTCCCCGTAAGCTGACGGACCTGCTGAACGTCTGAGGCTTGTAAGAGCCTCTCCGCGTGACGTCCAACGTGTCTCTCAGGCGTCCAGTTGGGCGTCTGATTCAGTGCAAAACAAAATGTTCAGCCACCGGGTCGTTGTGCCGAGGCTGCCGGAGTTGCAAGATATTTGGTCCATCAGGCGGACCTTCAACTCGGAAGGAAATGAGACGTCGAGGCTCGTCACGACTCTTCCACATCTTCTCCCTCGACCCTCCACGTCTCTTGCGAGTTATCCCTGCTTGGCTCTGCTATCCGTTCTTCCGTATGTGCACTCTTGGCAAGTGAGATGGTATTGGTACGTTGCTAATGTCTACACACCCCTCAACATTGGTGTACATCTGAGTCAACGCGAGAGGTCAAACCTTGAATGGACTACCCCGGGTTGAGTGAGTGCTACACTACTGGTGTCCGACACCTGCCTCCGTCATACGATCCCCCTCGTGGAGTGAAGTTGTCCCTGAGTCCTCATGAGACGTCTGTTGCAACAGTGTGAATTCTCTGGCGTTGATATCCGGTTTGCTTGAGTCCCACTCGGTCCATGCTGGTTTGTTCATACTCATGTACCAGCTACAGAGCACAGTGTGCCCGACAGCTCGTGAGGTGTTGCCGTACTTGTATTACTTATATACCGTATGAAGTAGTTTAGCTTGATCATTCGTTCTAATCGTAGTACGATCAATCAATACATATGTTTTAAACCTCTTCTAAAGCCGAGATTCAAATAATGCTGGAACAGAACGCGAGCGATACAGGAAGCTGCCACGCCGCTATGCATTCGGAGCACCAATTACGAACATTGTTGGCCGAGGGGTAGCCGACCATATTTGCAGGCTCTGGCTCGTCAGGCTACCGTCAGGCCTGCCCAGCAGCTGACGGTCAGCCCCCCCCTGGGGGCAGGCTGATATAATCTTCGTATTCACCCTGCCAGTCAGCTTACACGGGCACTGCCGACAGCCGACCGCGGAGGGGCAGCGGCTTAATCGCAATCAACTGCCGGTCAGATCCCCGCGGGCGAGCGGTGTAGGCTCGACTCGTTTGCGGAGTATCAACAAGAGAACCCCCTCAACCAGCTGGCGCCACCAACACCTGTTGAGCGGTGTTAGCTGCTATACTCGCGGCTGTCTCGGCGTAATGGTCGATCCACCTCTTTGGACTAACTTAATAGTGTACAATATCCTGCGCGCAACGCGGCCCAAAGGATAGAAGAGTCACTTATGTAGTACCTGCAGCTGCAGAGAGCGAGGAGACGAGGGAGCAAGAGCTGGTGGAAGAGACAAAGTCGAGAGCGCATCATCTTATCCTCTGGAATTCAAAGCCGCTGCGGAGTTTGAACGAGCAGCAAAATACGGTCATCCCCAGCCCAATTTGCTTCAGCAAAGTGTGACTGAAGCACTGGTAGACTTTAAGGGTCCGATCTTGGTCCGGTCCTGAGGCCAAAATTCGAGGACCGGGACCGAGGACCCGGACAGGACCGATCCCATGTAGCAGGACCGAGACCGGGTCCGCTACAGGACCAGGACTGCTCAGGACCGCGGTCAGGTCGAGGGTCAGGACCGGTCCTGTAGTGGTCCAGTTGTGACCAGTCTGAACCAGCGCAGGACCAGTCCTTCACCGGTCCACGTACTAGTCGTGAGCGATTGCGGACATGCTCTGGATTCAGTAATAGTTGATAGTTGGCTCTGTCACTCACTGTTGCTTGAAGTTGGTATTGGGATGGCCATCTCGAGGGCGATCGTAAGGCAAATTACAAGAGCCTCCTAAACGGCTAGATGAAGGTGATCGCAAGGGTTGCGAAGACTTGGCTTCAAACTCAAGTCCGCGCGCGCACATATCTTCGATTGCACCGGCCGAGTCCCGAACCCGCCCAAGTCAGCATCGCCCTTCCGCTGGATGTGCCTGTGCTGAGGCTCACCTCTATTGCCATCGACGGCGGCGCGGTACTTGACGTTAATCTCCCACCTCGTTTGTTCGGCTTTCAAACTCCGCTGTGGCTGAGCCACCTTATCTTATCAGAGGGACTTGGGCTTTGCTCGACGCGCGTCTGGCGCTTGTTCGAGGCCTCGCTCGGTCGACTCGGGCATATAGCTGGGAGGCTCCTCAGCCTAAGGTCAACGAAGAACATTTTATGTAGGACAATGTCTGTATGTTGAGACATAGGTAATCTATTTATGTGCATATGTTTGTGTAGCTTCGGTGCGTATAGATACGTAGAGCATGCCCTAGGCAGCAACGGGTGTAGTAGTAAAACAAAAGTATCTACTCTGTGGTAAGGCCGCTGACAGTGTGCCTGCCTCCTCTCTCGCACTCCTCGACGAACTCGTCATCGCTGTCCACGTAATCCTACACCTCGTCTTCGACGCCCCAACCTTCACGGACGTCTCGTCAGTACCGCCCTCCTTGGAGGTGCAGCCTAAGGTGTGCGCGGCAACTATGGGCCCGCACGCTTACTCTGCTCCGGCGCGGGCACGGAATAGGGGCCGAAGAACACTCACGTAGTTTCGTTGTTTCATCGGATCTTTGTGCACGCGCGCGCGGAATGTCGGTGCATGCGCGCACCCTGCCTCGTCTGGCTACCTCGGCAGCGAGATAGGGGACATATTTGCTCGGGCTGCGTGAGGATGAACCCGCGCGTGAGGAGCGTTTATTGTCCTTGCATTCGTTAATGCGAATCTTGGGGCTATTTGCAGACGCGTCCAAGGGTGGCTGAGGACGCCGATGAGAAGGGGAAGAGAGACCGAGCGAGGCCTCGAACAAGCGCCAGACGCGCGTCGAGCAAAGCCCAAGTCCCTCTGATAAGATAAGGTGGCTCAGCCACAGCGGAGTTTGAAAGCCGAACAAACGAGGTGGGAGATTAACGTCAAGTCGGCGCGGTCGTCTATGCTTACTGCACCCTCTCGCGCACCCTCTCGCGCACCCTCTCGCGCACCCTCTCGCGCACCCTCTCGCGCACCCTCCAACCCCGAGTCGTCGGCACCAAACACAACTTGAGGAATAGCACGCATTAGGTGCGCTCTGTCCTCGGCGAAGCGACTCATGCTCGCGGCCTTCCGAAAACGCGGCGTACCCGCGTCGATTGCCAAATATCTGAGGTGCGCCTTGGGTGCGCCGGCCTTCGACGCTGGAGTCCACATCCACTTCCGCGCTGTCCAGCAATTGATCCTCGTCTTTCCTTGCTGAGATGGACAAGTAACGCGCTCGCAACTAACTGCGGCCTTGCCCCGGGCGAGCACCCGGCCCGGCCCAGCGACGTGTCCAGCCAGAACGAGCTAGTTGAACATTTTCTGCCCCGCGAGACCTTTGTTAGGACACCGGCACTGCCGTCTATTGCGCTACTATTTGCAGCCACGACTAGCCGGCTGCGGACACGTCGCCGCGCTCGCGGGTACAACGCGGGTGCACCTTCCCGTACACTAGAGTCCACTGGTCCCTCACTCGGCGCATGCGCCTGGCCTTTGAGTCGTCACTGCGCACCCTTTGCGTTCCATAAAGTGCGTGCTAGGTGCGTGCGCGCGTTCATAGTACGCAGCGATAGGTTCGCGATAGTGCTTATGTGCGTGCACGGTCTCGCGCGCACTGTACCTACTGGTCCGTGTGATGATGTCATCAACAGGTGTCAGACATAGTATGCGACTTGTTTGAAACTTCGCCAACTTCATTCTACCCTCTCTACTTCTGCAGAACTAACTATGTATGTATACATGTACTGATTGTATAAGAGTACAGCATTCGCTGGGTGGTTCCAACAGCAAGACCGGTCCTGGGCGGTCCTAGTCGGTCCTGGCAAACCGGTCTTGACGGTCCTCCCAATCTCGAGGACCGGCGGGACCGGTGGCCAGGACTGGACCGCCCAAGACCATTAGGTGGTCCGGTCCTACACCAGTCCAGTTCTGGTCCTAGAACCGGTCCTCGACCGGTCCTAGGACCGGTCCCTTAAAGCCTACAATTTGGCAACTCCGCTCGGCGGCGATTCGGCGGCGGCCGTGGCGGCGGCAGGCCCGACACCGCATCCGACAGCAACGGGAGGCTGGGAGTCCAAGTCATACTTGCGTTTCTCGGTGCTTAGCGTGGGTGAGAACGAGCGCAACAGGGGGTCGTCGAACATTCCCCGCACCTGAATCCCGCACATATGGAGGGAAACGGCCCATCAGCAGTCCAGGAAAATCCTTACCGTACTTACTGCTACTTACGGCACTTATTTAGGCGCTTGAAGAGCGTAAGTACGGTAAGTGTTCTGGCGCGGTAAGTACGTGTTGGTATTCAAAAGACAGTCTCGTGTGTATGGTAGTCAATGAAGCGGTTTACATAGTACGTATCAAATGCATCTAGTGTGTCCGAAAAGTGAAAGTCGAGAGGTATATCTGCGTCGGGATCACAAACTGGGAGAAGATGGCATGCACGAACAATACTGCCGACATGAATCAAGCTCGTAGCGCGTTCGTTATTCACGAGCTCCGGGCGCACCATCCACATGCCCGTCACCGGGTCCGGCTTCTCCCCAACTGTCTCAAACCACTCCACGAGAGCGCACGAATAGAGAGACCCTTCGAACTCGAACGAAAGAAACATGGCAATGCGAGCAACAAGCATACCCGCCATTCCTGGCGCCTCTGGATCCAGATTGACGAGAACGGTATCATAGCGAGGATACTTACCATACCATGCCGGATTGCACCGTATGACCTCGGTATGCATCCCACATGGCCCGGATATCTCGCTGGGTGCATAAAACATCGAATCGGCCTTGAAATAGATGCCAACGGGGTCGCGGTGATAGAACTGCGGGCACTGCTCGAGTGGAACGTCTTCGCCTATGACCCCATCCGGGTAGTATTGATCCCAGAGAAAGCGACAGATCTTCTCACGAAGATCTGGCTTCTCAATGGCTTCGGAAAGGTGGTCGAGCGACAACGAACGCGCTGGTGGTCGGAAAGCATATGACGAAGTAAGAAGAGATGCACGTAGGACATAGTGGGAATGAGCTTACCTGGCCGCGCGGACAGCGCCACACACGACATCGCGGGATCGCCATCAGCTGCTGCAGCATCTCGCTCGTCGAGGAAACGGGCATCTAGTGCAGCTTGCGTGGGACGGCGGCTCTCGTCTTCCATTCCAAGCTGATGAAGAACAGCAGTGAGGACAGACTCGTACAGCATCCCACGTCGTCCAAACTCCGCGCGAGCTGCCGCGAGCTTCGCCAAGCGCGTGTTGGTGCGCAGGATCTGTTCGAGAGGCTCCGAGCGGTTAGACCGACGCCATAGCTCCTTCACCGCCCGAATGTGCATCGACTCGGTGATTGATGAGCATACGCCATTAGGTGAGCCGAACAGTTTGATCGACTTCACATAGTGGACGAGCGCGTGTTGCCGAGGAAGCGAGAATCCATCCGCGCGTACACCAGCTTCGATGAAGACCGCGCGGAGTTCGTGAAAGCGCGCTTGGGCTTGGTTCATCTTTGCGAGGGTCGGCATGTCGTGTGCTGAGCGGCGTGCGAGATAGCAGAAGTCCAGGAGCGCGGAGACACACTGGACAATCTGATTGGGGACGAGTCCTTGGATCGCGGGCAGAATGACCTAAGATTCGCATGTTACCCAGTATATTCGTGGGATATGTGAACATCAGATACGATATAACACACCTTCATCAATGCTTTTGAATCGTTTCCAGTCCATTGCTTGAAGTCCCGACCGTCCGGAAAACGTCGAAGGCCAGGGAAAGAAGGCGCGGCCGCAAGTCTGATGTGAAGGGGTTCAAAACATGAACTCGCGCTAAGCAACGAGATATCATACCTCCGGTCTATCTCGTCGATGATCTTGCTGGCTTCGCGCTCGCTCGGGGCTGTCAGGCGAACATACTCCTCGATCCAGGCCACCAGATGATCTTTGAACGTGCCTTTGATCAGCTGGTGGAGCAAATCAGGCGTGATAAGTTCGTGGATGTCGGCACGTGGGAAGCTCTCTGTAAACGGCTACACGACTCGATCAGCCGATGAAGACACTAGTATGAGCAACCGTCGCAACGTACCGTTACGTCTCCGTGTATACCAAAAACATCCCACTGCGTCGCCGCGGTATACGTTTCGATGACGAGGTTTGTATGTGCCTTGAACCGAGCCTTTCCGATGTTTTCGAGCTCGTCAGGCAGCGCGCGACACCTTAGAACCACAATCAGTGACGTGTACATGGAACCTCAATGCAGACAACCTACTTCGGGCACCATCCATACACGATACCGGAGAGGTATACCTGCTCCGGGTAGTCGGCTATGAATGGGCCGAGCTGGAAGATAGCGCGGCGGTATCGACCATCTGGGCAGCGAATCGTCCTTGGCGTCTTCATCCATGGCTTCAGCGGGGCAAGAATTCGTGCGAGGGAAGCATGATAGACCTGCTTTTGAAACAGGCGAAATTCGAGTGTATCCTTATGCTCCTTAGCGGCTAGACCCGAGGACTCGTTAGCATGAAGCTCACACGAAACTGCTTCGTCTCCAACGAAACACGTACTCTTCGGGATCGCTAGAAACGCTAGCGGCGTGACTGCTTCACCATGTGCGCGCCGCATCTCGTTGTGGATGTTGCCCGGGGTGATGTACAGAGGGTGAAATTCTTGATTGCCGGTTGCGACAGATACCGTCGTTTTGTCCGCCCCCAGCCCAACGACATACAACATGGAGCCGTCGTTCTGCTGAGGATTCTCTTCGTATATTTCGTCCTAGATATGAAACGTAGTAAGGAGGACATTGGGGAATCGTAGAACATCTTTAGAGAGCTTACCGCCTTTTGATATGCAAAGCGACCCGAGAAGAGATTGGAGAATTCACGGTTGTTTGGACCTACGTACTTCTCGAAGGGGACATAGTCCCACTTGCCATCGAACTCGGGATTGCGTGCCATGTGCTCCAGGACGTACAGGGGATCGCGGGTATAGACGGTGTATGTGTCGTGCTTCCACGGGGCATCCGAGTCGGGTGCCATGGGCCCGTTCCACCGCACCGAAAACGCACGCCATGACCCGGGCCCGTATGGTATTGCGTCGATATGAGCATACATATCAGCTGCGCTAGCAAAAAAAGCGCCATCGGTGCCATCGCCCCCGTTGCCTTCGAGGTCCTCGAGAACCCGCTTCGCTCGCTCGACCTCGAGGAGCATGTTGATCTCCTCGGCCGAGATTTGCATCTTCTCGAAAACGAGCTAGGCCCACTCGAATGTCGGACGATCCTTGAAAGGATCCCAGCTGGCGTCGTCGTGATCTTCGGGGGCAGCCGCCATGTCTTCATCATCCAGGTCGTTTCCATCTTCGTCACAAGGCTGGGCTAGATTAATATGTTAGTTCGAAGATCATGTACAGGTAGTTCGATATGACTCGCCTGTCAGATGTGGATGGTACCTGAACGTTGGGGGATTCACTGGGGGCGGCTTGGGACGGCGATGATAGAGTCGATTATGTCGTATGAGACCGCGGCTGGTGACGAACGAGCGTCGGCAGAGGGTGCAATAACGGGCCATAGTGCGGTGTGAAGTAGGTGGATTGGAGGCAAGAGACAGGAGTGGGGCACAAGTGAGGAGGATGGCGAGTACATGCAAGGAAGAAATAGGGGAGAGATCGGAAGAAAACGCGCCGGGGGTGAGCTCGACACGGGCGGCAAATTACCCAAAATCCCCTAAGTCCGTCGCTCTCTTAGCAACGTCCATCCACTAGCTGCCATACCCGTCTCCCACTGATAAGCCTCCCTGTATGGTGGGGTAACGGCATGCGTCCAAGACGTGCACCTACACGAGCGCAGTCAGCCAAGCGTGGTGCCTCTGCGGCCTCGAAAAACACTGGAGTCTCACGTATCGTAGAAGATCGTCGAGACGCCTGCAACAGTTAGGAGATCTCTTCAGAAGAAGATCTGCCGCTCTCGCATCAACTCACCAAAGCTGCAAACGACAAGACTATATCTGATGAGGTATGCCTAGCACAATACTCTGCTCAAAGACGAGTACTCACCATGTGTTGCGTGGTGAATGCAGGGGCCACGTCATCAGTACGACACACGTCCGCGCAACCGGGATCGCCGTCCTGGACTCGACATTGGCCTGAACTGGGAGCAAGAACGGGTTGAGAAGGTGAAGAAGAAGGAGGCTCGAGCAAAGGTGGCCAAGGACGTCGAGCTGAGGGCTGAGCGGAAAGCCCTGCAGGCGAAGCGCGAGGCTGAGGGAGCGCAGATGCTGGCGGCTCTAGAAGTCGAGCGAGAGGAGGAAGATGAAGAAGAAGAGCGATACATGAGGCGAACCGTTGCACTCGGCTATCGAGCGCGTGAAGACGAGCATGAGAACGCGCCAGCGACCCCCTGGCAATGGAAGTCGACTCCCAGGCGGGCGGTAATCACTCGTTCTCGGACCGCGGCCTTTCTCCATCCCCTTCGCCTTCTCGCGACATCGACTTTGTTCCCAGTCCCGGCCTCGATATCGACTGCAACCTCCACCCTGACCCTCGCTATCACGGGTACTACTCCCCGGAGCCCCATGGCTCCCACGCGAACGCCTGCGCAGACGAGCACGCTCTATATGAGGACGACGAAGAAGATGAGGAAGATGAAGAGGCGGAGGCGGAGATGGTAGAGAAAGCAGCAAAGGTAAGTTCGCTGATACTACATCTGCACAAGTATACTGACAAATCGGAAGGGCAAGGCAACGGGCAAGCTCAGGCTGACTGAGGCGCAAAAGAAGAAGCTGAAACAGAAGCGGATCCTCGGACAGATCGAATCTGAAGCGGATAGGCTCACCGGCAAGCAGCGTGGCTCAGAGAACAAAGGGAAACGTAGGGATCAGGCAGAGTTTATGGACCAGAGGTACGTCCCATATCAACTTGCACATTGCGCCAAGCCAATCCCCGACGGCACCAGTCCCAATGCCCATGGTCCAAAACGTGCAAAGTCGAATAGCGGCCTCAGCCAGGCCTGGAAGGATGGCACACAAAGTGTCCACGATCACCCCCTCTCTCGTCTAGCTACACCGGGGCCATCTCGTTCTGGATCCAGCGTCCCCACTGCATCTTTATCACGCACAAATGGTACGCAGCCCCGGCCCACTTCGCGCACACCCTCTTCCACGCCTGCACCCTCCCGCGCCTCATCATCCGCTCCCGGTGCTCGCACTCGTGCTATCCCCGGGCCCCCACCGGTAGCACCATGGAAGAAGCCGCTCGCGGTGCAGTTCAAGGCGATCGCGGGCCCAGGGCACACGTCTACGAGCAAAACGACGGGGCCGGGCACTGCAGGCCTAGAGGAAGAGGCCATAGGTGGCCTAGACGACTACGATGTCGCGTTTCCAGTGCCACGGACCGCCATCTCGAGGAAGCGCGGTGCTGGCCGCAACCCGACGGTAGTGCTTCGCGGCTTCCGTATCAAAGCTTATCTAACGCACAGCTTGTCACTTCCAGAATGTCTCTGTCACGGACGACGAAGACGACGTCTGTGTTGTTGTTGAAAAGCAACGCCGTCAGCGCACGAAGAAGGCCGATGTCGACCCGAAGAAGTCCCGGGGCGTCGACCAGCTCCCCGACTGGATCAATGATGAGTTCAACACCATCGTTGCCCCAAGCATACGCCATCACTACGGCGCAGCGCTCGACCCTTGGGAGACTGACCCTGGCCCTCGCTCGACCAGGGATAGGTTCAGTAAGATTCTCACTGACATCATTAACGACAACTGCTCGAATGGACCAGATGGTCCGGGAACGTACACTGCAATCGAGAAAGTCGAAGATCAGGTTTACCAGGCGGTATGTGCCGGGTCGTATCCGGTATTATAAAATACTGACTTATTTTCGTAGGGTCGCCAAGTCGTACACAACTGGCGACGCCGATTCGTGTCGCGCGCCGACGCCATCGCACGCAAGGCCTACGACAAGTACAAGGAAACACACCCGAAAGCCTCGAGAGATGACATCAAGAAATGGGCGACGGCAGCGACGGGCAACTACGGCATGGCGCACTGCCCGCGACGGAAGCGGTATTAGCTTTACTCTTACTTTCTATCGAGACTAATCAGCTCGACAGAAACCCGAGGGCCGTGGTGCGCTGATGTCGCTGCCAATGTTAGAGCTCATGCGCTACCATCTCGCCATCGACGGCTCCTGTCTCGACCGGGGCCACCCGATATCCGCCCTCCTACTCGCATGCGCTCGGTACGTGCAATAAATGATACACTGATACGATTGAGCAGCTGGAGCTCGCTTCGGGAGATACTTCTGGCACGCTCCTGCCCCTCAAGGGCCCTTTCGGCAAGAAACTCGGTGGCCAGATGACGGACATACCGTTCAACAATTTGTCGAACACAAGCCGCACCGCATCGTACAATCCTCGAGCGCGCGATGGAGGTGAAACCCGTAGAGGATGACGAAGACGACACGCCGCAAACGCCGCGAGGCCGCGTGCTTGTGATGGATCCGGACTCCGCCACGTCCGTCCTATGCTCTTGAATAACATATATTAGTTCCTATCTAACAAATATATACTGCGCTGCCTCTCCACCCATATGTTGTGCTGCTGCCCTGCATCGTAGGCCTTACTGCCCTTACCCGCCTTATAGTCCTTACTGGTACTTCCGTACTTACGCGACTGTACTTACCGCGCTGACACCCCTTACGTGGTGAGTAAGTGCCGGTAAGTATTTCCGAGAACTTCTGATGGGACTCGTTAATAGTTAGGGGCAAGCTTTCACACACGGCGCGCAAGCTGCAATTACTCTCGACGGCTTCGCTCGCACGTAGTACACTTGTAGTAGTGTAGTATCACCACGATATTTTAGGCCGACTGTCTCCCTGGTCCGTGGCTAACGTGGACCCCCGCCATCGCTTTGCGCGTCAGCCGAGGCCCGAGGCTGGTCTGCCGGCCATCTTACAGGACTTACCGTCTTTACAAGAGGATTTCAGCGGCTCCATGGCTCGCCTTAACGGAATTTTCGATGGTCTTAACTGACCTGTCATAGCGCGTCTTAATGCCGTCATAACACACCGGGGGCATTGATAAGTGATTCGCGCAGTCACGTGTATTGCACACGGGCAGCACTGGCAATGATGCTAACGTGAAACGCGCTGGTAACACGCAGGTTGAATCACACCTCGGGTGGAACGTACATGCGTCGCTCAGAATCACGGAGCGCATTACGCAGCGTGACTTTTTGCGTGAGCTTTGAATTATACCCGTTTAGAGCGTGATGATACTAGCGTGATTCACGTGATTCACGTTTCACTCAAGTCGCACACTCAATGCCCCCGGTGACAGTCATAAGCGCCATAAACTCCCGCTAAGACGCGTTAAGACGCGTTAAGACATTTCCGGGTTTACTGATAGGCTGTCGCTGCAGAAAACTCTCGACAACATGCCGGCCTCCACAGATGCCTTGAGCACGGTTACCGAGCTGCTACGCATCGTTTTCGAAGAGCTCAATCGGACACCAGGCGGCGCGGGGAGGAAAGATTTGGCCCGATGCGCCCTCGTCTCCAAGGATTGGCATGAGGTCGCGCTTCCGATCTTGTGGCGTGCGCTTCCGGGCCACAAACCGATATTCGCACTGTTCGCAAGCTTTTGGCCGCAGGTGCGTTCAGTAACACTGTTGTATTCACCTCCCTCACAGGCATCCTTTCCAGCCGCTTTTTCGCATGCTCTCGTCCCCCCCGAAGAACCTATGGCCAGAGGGATGCGCCAAACACCAGCTAGACGAGTTCTACCTCCCTTTGCCTCACTCCCCCCTATACGGTCCCCTCATGCAGCGATTCAATGACCACGCGCCCTTTGTGCGTCACCTGCATTTGTCAATGGCACCTCTGGACCGTGATCGCTGGCAGCGCTTGCTCGTTCTGCTAGGTGGATCGGAGCGGCGAGGTATTTTCCCCAATCTGCTTGCTCTCCACCTCGACGGTGTCGGTGGTGAAGATCTACAGCCGCTCCTCTCGTTTGCCCCCGCAAGCCTGTCAGAGCTCAAGATCCATATTGAGGATGTTGATTTTGATGACTCTTCAACTATTCAAGCCGAGTGCGCCGCATTGGCCATGCTCCTTGAGCAACCGTTTAGATTGCGCACCTTCGTATGGACTCATTTTCACTACCCTATGTGCTTTACTGCACAGCGTATGACGTCTCACGGTATGTGCCCTCGAGTCGATGAACGCTTTTGCAGTAATATCATACTCATTCGCTGCCGTCCACAGGTAATGTGGTGGAAACGCTGATGGCCGTCGAAAACGCTCACGTCTCTCTTGCTTCCCATCCCTCCCGGCACGACGTGACGGTACCTCTCTTTCTGCAGTGCGATCAAGAGCCGTCTGTCGTGCCGTGGCCTCTCCTCCCCTCCCTCCGGCGTCTTACTATCTTCGCTGCCGTTGAGGAATACTGTCCGTTCCTCCGCGCGCAACGGGGCGCTCCCCACCTCCGCTCCGTAGAGTTCCACTTCCCTTTTGCGTATCCTGTCCCCCAGTTCCTGCAGTGCTTTCCTGACGCCGTCAAAGAAATTGCCTCACTACCCAAGGTCGAGGAGTTCAAGTTTGTTTACTTCGATATCAACTCAATGTCGGATCGCCGTGACCACGTCCCTACATTCCCTCACTATCAGTACGATGGCCTCTTCCCTGTCATCATCGACAGTTTTGGCGATCGGCTGGTCTCTCTGGACGCCTTTGTGGCTGACGCGCCGTCGGGTTTGGACGACACCGGCGTGTTTCTCATTCTCGCTGGTCTCCCCAACCTCCGTATTCTCCGCCTCCACTGGATCGGCCTCCAGTACATTGGCCCGATGCGTGCCACCAACTTCAATCGTAGTGAGCTCGACGTCTGGACCTGCCCGACGTTTATGAGCTTGTACAACATCGCTACGAAATTTCCCAGATTGGAGGAGCTCGTCCTTCCGCACGTCGACTTTTGCATTCTCCCTCCCGCCCCGCTCTCTCCCCACCACCTGAGCTCCCTTCGCCTCACTTGGTGGCGTCATGAAAGGACGCTTGACCCTCACTGCACGCCACCTCGGGAGTATCCCCACTGCTACCGCCTCCTCGCCGTTATTCGCCAGCTATTTCCTTTCGTCACGCTCGAGACTATCAGCGATCACCAGAGCGCCTTCGACATGCTGCAACCTCATAACGCTATCATGAAAAGACTGGAGTCCGAATGGACAGACGTTGTCCACTGTCACCAGAGGCATGGTGCACTTATGTCCAATGGCTGGTCTCTGTGCCAGCTTTGCACGGAGTCTGAAGACGAAGCCGAGGATATGCCAGTGGAGCCCGCGGACGAGGCGGATGACATGGAGCCTGATAAGGAGGCTGACGAGTAGGCAATATTTGTTGGGCAAGACCTCATGTACTACATCGAGTCTTTTTGCCTCCGTCGAACGCATAGACTTCATACTCCCTTTGTGCGCGCGGGCGCCGACCTCTCAGCCCGTTGTCGTACGTGTCATAATACATGCGCTACGTCCTCTCGTGTGCGCGCATCATCTGCCACCGTGCCCGTCCTCATAGAAGGAGGTGTTTCCGCGCTAGATACACGTGTCACACGTGGATCCTTCCCCAGTCCGCTCTAGTCAGCATCATTATGAACGTAATCTGAACTCGCTTCTGCAGCCTCTCGTGCGTGGTGTGCGTGAGGTATACGTGAGCATCAGGAATAAATTGTGTTGCCTTATATCTGCCTTAGCCGGTCTTAATCCACTAAATCGTCTGTAAGCTCACATTACATGGTCTGAAACCGTCTGATTCAGCCTTATTTTGGACCTGAAAGTGAGCGAAAATGTATAAAACGATGATTTAAGATGCAATAAGACCACTCACACAGTCTAAGGCAGGCAAAGAGCGCGGAATTTATTGCTGATGGCCTCAGGCACATCGATGTCGAGCACGCTGGCCGCTCAGGCCAAGCCAGCATAAGCTTCCTGGCTCCCCTCCTCGATTGTAGCGTCACCGTCAGCCAATCAAAAAAGAACTCTAACCTCACAGACATGGTAGGTGCAAGTATCACCGCCTTTGCATTGGGTTCAAACGACTGTCTAGATGTTAAGCGATGTCATCGTTGAGACCGTAGTGACATCTGAACATCGATATCCTTCCCCTTGTGCCCCAGTCGTTGGACGACGTGATCATAGGTCGTCAGACCGTGCCCAATCCGACCCTTCCTCAAACAGACGATATTTCCGAACACCGATGGGCTATGTCTGTTCAGTGCTACCACGCAGGTACGCACATATGGATGGATCTTGCGCCACGATATTTCATGGCCATCGGCCCACTCCCGACGTGCCGGTCCGGGTGGAGATCATAGCGACACCAACGCTTCGGAGCAAACGCGTCGACAGTAGATCCATGAGTCTGTCATACGCTGAACCGTGTAGAAAGTAAGATCGAACGGCACGTGAGTGACTGTGCGCCACGATAGGGCTTGACGCGGCGACAGAGCGCGAGAGCCGGGGCGGCCGCACGCGGGAGGCCCGGAAGGCGCGACAGCGGCTGTCGCGGCACGTTCCAACCACGCGACAATGGGATGCGACTGCACGGGGTCGGCATGGGGAAGACATCTGCTTATATTTTGACGCAGGATGGAGTTACGGCAACATAGCGCGAGGTAAGGCAAGCTCCGCCTGAGGCACTAGACGAGGGCGCGCAAAGTTGTTGCGCGCTAAACCCACATAAGGCCGCGGCTCCTGCATTTTTGCTGATGTAAGCCGTTCAATCGTTGAACGTTGAGGGCTGGAGAGGACAGCAGGGGGCGTGCGCGCGCGACGCAGCCACACGGTGGGAGTCGGAGGCGAGTGTGCCTGGGCGGTAAGGACTTAATGCATTTCTCCTGTTTGCAAAGGCGGGTATACGAGCCGGCTCGTAGATAATGCATTACCGCTGAGGACACTTGATTCAACTCTGTTTCCCGAGCTCCCGAATGTCAGCTTTTTGGTCCACATCTCTCTCGCCTCACCTATCTCGCGTGCCTTCGTCTCGGCTCGCGCACCTCGACCGTTGGTCTCGCGGCGCTCGACTTCGCCTTCGCTCTCGACAACGACAGTGTTTATTCAACTTCTACGGCATTGCGACTACCTGCGCGACACGCGCGCCCTTTCTATCTCCAATCTCGGCTTCGAGTCTCATCTCCCTCCTTTCTTCCTGCTTCTCTTCCTCCCCTTCGCACATCGTTAACCCTACCCCGGAGTTAGCATCACATCATTGGTGATTATATCGGCGTCTTACTCTAACAGAGATCACAATTTTTGTAGTGGTTACATTGTCATCGCATGGCTAATCACCTCACTTCTCTAAAATATGGTCTCACATGTAACCCCGCGTCTCACGGACACGTACTCCTGGTGTGCACTGTAGGTGTTCGGTTGTGCAAAGTGTTCTAGGACTCACGGCGAGAATTCTCCATTTTTCTGATGCTAAAAAACCGCTGAAAAACCATTGCTCGTGACAACCTGTTCTACAATTTCCCTGAAATTGATGCAGAATGCATGAAAACGAAACCATTTCATTGTCTTTTCTTCTATTTCTCTCCCCAAAGTAACCATGTTTAGGAAAGGATGCCACGACCCTCGGTTTTTCAGCCATTTTTCTTCACCAGAAAAACTTGGAATCCCCGCTGTAAGTGGTGCGGGGGGCCTTATGGTGCGGATGCGTAATCACGTGACGTTTTTGCTCTGATGGCGTCTTCTCGTAGAGCTGGCCTGCTTCGGTCACACTTTGCTGAAGCATTCTGTCTCGACCCACAGCAAACCTCCATAAACAACATCCCACGCGTAACTTCTGATCTCTCTGAGGCTTTCGAAGACCCTCAAGTTCCTCCGAGTACGCGCGATACGTCTACGCTCCATCGTGAGGCCACGTAATCGGCGCCCTGTTACGTGTGATCTAACAGTTTCTATAGAGAGCAGCTCGAGAACTCCTGGAGGTATGGATAGTCGTGCAAGAAGCGAGGACGATCGCTATCGCTTTGCTCCAGCTGGACGCGGGGGAACCTCCAGTAAGCCCCCGAGCCCCATGGTGTTGCCTCATCAAATACGTACTCACGCAGACAATATTTAGCACCTCCACTGCCAAGGAGACGCAATATGAGGCGCGGTGAACAATTGGGATACAATTCACGTCCGTCTGCGACTCCGCCCCCGTCTGGAATCGCCCATCTGCCTCAAGGGCCACTCTCGCCACCAGCTGTTGAGAGACAAGAAGCCATTGTTCCTTCTACTGCCGTCAACCTGAACCAGAAGGCGGGCATGCTGACAGCGCAATCAAAGGTGCATCTTTCTATCGCTTCTGCAGCTGTAAGAGATTAATCGCTTAAGTAGATCAATGAGGCATCATCTCGTGCAGCACATGGAGACCACAAAAACGACAGGGTCAGTGAAAACTATGCAGGCAGCGATCTCGAGGACCATCCAGTAGATCGCATACAATATTCTCCTTCATCAGCCGGTGGTATCAACGAAAGTGTGTATCGCACGTTGTCTACACACTCATGGTTCCCAACTTAGCCCGCCGGTCGTTATGCTAGGGCTTTCGTGGAGAACGTCGGCAAATGCTGCACCATCGATGGACATCGACGCGAGTACCCCTGTCAATTCAGCCGCCTCTGCCCGCTTGCTGTGCGACTTGACCTCTGTTCAGGCTATGTCCACCACTGGCGAGTACGCAGACAGCAAAGACGACGTATCTAGCTACGGCGGAGATCCAGGCTCGATCCAAGATAGGGGCGAGAATAGAGGCCGAGGTCCCTCGCTGCCGAATGATCCCGAGAGTGGGGCGCCCGCTCAGGATGTGCAACAAGAAGCCCCAATCAGTCCCAGACCGGCCCTACTGAACATTCTCTCCACTAATGTACCTCATGTCTTTTCAGAGCGCTATCATGCCGGTTTGCTCGTAAAGCAGACGCACCCTGCTTGGCGGTCTGGAGCAGTTTCGCAAGCCGAAGGTAGGCTTGCTTCCTTTACCATGTAGAAAGAAAGTCCCTGACTGTAACACTTGTTTGCTTTTGCGCTCTCATACAGCCTCCTCCTCTCACAATGCCGCACCGCCCCACGCTTCTTCGACCGACGTCTTAACATCGGAGCAATACACCGCCATCGACTCTTTGAAGCCCCTCTTAATATCTGGGACACTGCCCATGGGTCCTCGTCCACCTCCCGTTGGGCACAAGCATGACAAAGGTCTTGCTTTCGGCTCCAACAGCCTCGAACGGGTGCATTTTCACCTTGAGATTCTGCGGGAGTTGATCGTCACGGCGAAGCGTGAATCGTACGAGGATCATGCGTTCATGTTTGCTAGGATGGAGCGCGCAGTTACGAACATCACGGGCGTTCTCAACCACTACTATCTCTTCCACCAGAATAATGCGTCCTTCTCCCGCTCCATCCAAGAGTTCCGCCGCTCCATCATACGTGACTTGACGCACGTTGAGGACGTCGTGAGTTCTATCACGTCATCCAACTGGCACATCTGGCGCACGGTCGAGCGGCATGAAGCGCGGCTCAGCAATGCGGAGGTTGATATCTATGACCTTCAAGCCGTCCGTTCAATGGAGGCTGAAGATTTCCACCGCGACATCGCAAGACTTCGTCAGGAGTTCCGGCACGAGATCACCGTAGTCGCTGCGGAGTGGAAGAGAATCCTTACAACTCTTGCTGAGGCTCTAGCTCCCGTCGATCTTCCCACCCAATCGAGCGAACGTGGAGCAGATGCGGCGTCCATGCGGCATCTCCGCGACCTCAGCGACCTTCTCCGTGACGTTGTTTCAAATCCGCTGCAGGCCTCTGGACCAACCCAGTCACGTGAGCGAGACGAGGCCGCGCGCATAATTCAAGACGTATCATTGTTGGGAACAAGAGTCGAGAACCTGAAGCGCGCCGCTTTTCTTGGGCACTCAGGCTCCGCTGTAGACGATGTAGAAGGCATCCCTGCTCTCTCCCCCCGGCCGCCGACTCACAATGGCATGGACGAGCCAGAAAAGAATGCCTGTCACGTGGTTTCTTCCCCGATGTCTGCCTCAGAGCCCTCTCCCACCGGCCGCTCAGACGAACGTGAAAATTCCGCACTAAGGGACCGCATCGAGATGTTGCAGGGTCAAGTTGTAACGCTGCAGGCGACGATGTCTTCCACAAGCCGCGAGAGAGCCGTCGATCGCCTTAACGCCAGAGTTCTTGTATTAGAAGAGGAGGGGCGCAAGAGAGATTGCGTTCTGAGGCTGCTAGAAGCCAGGGTTACAGAGAGCGACGAAACCATTCGCCGCCTTTCGCAACAGCTTGACACCCTTCTCCTTACAGGCAACCGCCCTGCTTCTCCGTTACATAACCCATCGGCGACGTCTTCACAATAATCTTCCCTCCTATTTACTTTACGCTCGTTCTATCCGATGTAGCTACCACCAGACATTTGGCTCAATGGCCGCTTCGATAGGTTCCATTGCTGCGTCTTATTGCGATGCGCTCAACTGCGATTTCGATACTTGATACCAGATTACTGTGCCGCTCAGACATTCCCCGTGTGTAATATCGTAGCGACAACTCAATGTGGAATCCGTGATGCGATAGGTCTGAGTCTGTCGTGTCTACAATCCCAAAAAACGTCGCATCGCCGCATCCTTTTCGGTCTGTCTTTCCTCCCATGAGTAGCCTAATAACACTCTCTGCAGGTCGTCTGGCGTCTCACTCTCCAGCTTGGGATCTTCAACAATCGTCACATCCCGATCTCTCATGCAATGCTCATTCAGAGCTTCCCTGAACCCTCTAGAACGCGCGTAGGCAAGGTGCACTTCCCGCAGTAGCTCGCTATACGTCTTGAGCATTTCATTGCGAATCTCCTCCACTTTGGGCATCGTACGGTCGTCGCCCGCATCCGCAGGTGAAATTGAACCAGGGATGGCTCTGTTATCGCAGTCGGTTTCTTTTGTAAGGAAACATGGAAAGAGCATATAGTACGACGTACCCGGAGGTCCCAGCTACACCTGTGGATGTCACGGTGAATGGTACGGGAAGGCGAGTGGGATTGGGAATAGTTTTGGGGGTCGTGGTCGAGCCTATTGCTTCCCGATGGAATGACACTGGAAGTGTTGACCACCCGGCATTGCAGGAGTTCATCAGTTGCTGAAGCGCGTTCTTTCCCACTGAAGGAAGATGATCGACGTCGCAGGTGAGATACTGCTCCCACAAGCGAGACACCTCGCTAATGGATATGGGCATGGAGGGGAACTCGGAAAGGCGTGCGGCGTGCTCCAACATCAGCATAAGATCTGCCACCGCGCCTAGCTCTAAACTGGTGTGTGGGGTAACCCGTAGAATGTACCGACCGAGCAAAACGGAGATCTCCCAGCACGCTGGTGGATAGGGAAGCCGCTGCTCAGAATACACTAAGTTTTAGGAACATGGGCAGAATGAGGAGAGTCTACTAACCGCAAGAGCAACACAGCCAATGTTAAACGCAACCCTTCCCCACTTAGTTCGATCCATGTTGAGGGGAGGATGTAGGGCTGCTACCGCGTCTGAAGCCGTTTTGACTGCGCGGTCCACCGCCGTGGGCCCGCGATCACCTGAGCCCGAGGAGCGCGGTCCAGAGATCCCCAAAGCACTTGGGCTGAATTTAGCGATGCGTACGGGATGGATGTGAGACTTGTAGCTCTCCATCATAGATGTTGAGCAGGTGCAACGATCGTGCGAAGACGGCAGTGTGGGGTGATGCTGGGCTTACTGGACTGGTGCGGGCACTGGGGTAGGCGCCGGGCCGTTGCGCCAAAGCCAGACGCCGTGGTGCGGGCGCAGCTATGCGGGGGGCGGGGCGGTAGGTGCGGGCACTACCTACCTCGCTGAGCTTTTAATTTCCAACTCCAACACAAATGTTTGTCCGTCACCGATGATCATTACGTGCAGCACTCAGCATATTTTGGCAGTAAATTATAGGCAGGTCTTACACTGCCGCCTTGGAAAGCGGCATAGGAATAAACGGTAATTCCGAGTCATTAATTTACAAGTACATATAGAAGTCGGGCCATGACTCTGACCCAAGCATATGCCTCATAACGTACGTTGTAAGCAGTCTGAAATATTCACTACTCGCACTACCACCAGTCAGTCCCAATAGGCTCTTTGTTCCCTTGATTCCCAAGCTGGGCTCTCCTCGACCAATCTTCTTCCTAATTCCGTCTCATCCCAACGCTTCACCTCAACAACGTCGACCACATTCCTCAGCTCCTGCATCTCCTCCATGTCGTTGACTCGCTTCCTGCTTCCATTGGTTTCCGAGTCCGACTCTGCGTTCGCCGTCAAATTCATTATCCGAAGCCGCCCTCCTTCTCGCCCCCATCGCGCGGCGGCCGCTTTTACATGGCGCAGGTAGCCGGCCAGAGTGGGGCCTGGGTCAAGCGTGGAGAGCTGAAGCGTGATTTCGCGTAGAGGAATTCGCGGTTTGCGAGTTGCTGCGTTCTCAAGCTCCCTACAAAAGACGCGTACGACCACCGCCGGGGAAAAGGCCATTGCCTGTGGCACTGGAATTTCACCACCCAGCTCCTCCCTCTCATTCCCAACTAATGCTGATAAGTGAACTGCAAACCTGTCCAGCACAGGCATCTGTGTGACCGCTTTGACGAGAGGTATTGGATCTAAGGGGACGACGTCGAATGTGAAGCAGGTGACGTGAGCGACAAGGCTCGGTTGTGCTTTGATGCCTGCCAAGAGGGTCTGGACGCAGAGGAGTGCCTCGTGGAATGAGTGATGAGTATCGTTGCTCAGCCACGCCTCCTCAGATGGAGTGTCAGAAAGTTCTTCGGATGCGTCCTCTGACGGATCGGACGCGGGGGTGGCATCAGAGCGTGTGCTCTGGAGCAAGAAACGACGTGTTCTCCCGTGAAATGCGAGGACGTACTCGGGGGACCACAGTGAACAGCGGACGTCGAGTTGATAGGTGTTGTCTTGCATTAACCAAAGCGGGAAGGTGATTGAGACAGGTTTATCATGGCCGGGACGGCTACGTTGCCCAAGTCCTCTCGAGTCCCTCGTGGTGAACAAAAATAGGTCGGGAAATTCGATATAGCGAAAGAGGTCAAGAATGCCAGCGTCGCACCCGGTGAGTGAAATTGAAGCTAGGCATGGAAGGCGAAGGAGTGGCACGGATGGTGGAATGTTGAACTGCGCGTCCCCGATCTCTTCGAGTTGTAGCATACGAAGGGCTGGAGCTTGGCCCAAAAGGATGAGGATGTCGTGGAGTTTCACCACCACCTGATCGATTCTGAAATGGGCAAATGAGAGGTGCAGATGGGTGAGATGAGGGAAGGTATTTTGCGGCAACCAGTCTAGAACGCCGGAGAGTGAGAGTGCCCTGAGCGGCGATTCTGGCCTTTGGTGCAGAGTGAGCCAGTAAATTGGGGTTTCTGCCAGCATCCAATCCGTGTATTTCACGAAGATGACTTTGAGGCAACGTAGCTCGGGCATATCCAACCTGAATGCGGGATCAATCTCCCCTGGATCGGTCGGCGCCAGCGCCCTATGAACGATGTCAAGACGAATCAATCTTGGGGCCAAGAGCTCGAGCTGGCGGTGTACCCTGTTGCTGTTAAGGTAGCACAGATATTTTTGTTGATTCCCGACAGAGACGGAGAGGCGGGCATGTTTTGACCGCTCTACGAACAAATTATAGAGCTCGTCGTTCCTCAGGTCAAAGCGTGTCCAAAGGATAGGGTAGTCGATGGCGAGTGCCCGCCAGCGCGTGCATACATGGGTCAATGCAAGGAGGGTGGTGACGTCAACGTGTGAATTGATGTGTGAATGCTTGTCGCTCCGCAAAAATGACGGGCCTGCCGTTCTGGCGTACTCTGTGGCTAGCAAGAACACTTCACATAGAATCTCCGGAGAAAGCTTCTTGTTTACAGGTGCGCCGTCTTCGACGTGTCTTCGGCGGCGTTTAGACATGGTCGCATGGTCTCCCTCCCTCTCCGTGACCGTGACCTCGGCTGCCGTCCAAAACTCCTCGTTGCTATCAGATCATAGTCAGGGCCGGCTCCTCGTAGAATTGGCCCTAGCCAAACCTTTCCGGGGGATTCACAGAGTAACCGGGCGCACTCAGATAGGCCGTACGTTCTCGCATTTCTTCTCCGCTCATTCTGGCAGGGAGAATCGGTCACTAGGAAGACCTAAGCGTCATGATCGATAACCGCTCACTTGTATGTCCTGCGGCAGTGAATATAGTTGATAACGCAAAAGTGCCAGTGGTTCGCTGGCAGCTGGGAACGGGATGACGGGGACGGGGAGAAGGTGGAGGCTCTTGCTAATGCTCCCGCCGGCCAGCGTTTCAGCTGATTTCGAAGCTGATTCATGAGAATAGAAGGTTTCATCCTACCTCGTGGCTTGAAATTCCAAGGCCCGGGCACTGCAGTGACTGTAACTACTGATTGCACAGGATCTAGGGCTTGTTAGGGCTCATGTTTTGCCAAATTCTCGCTCAAGAGTTTTTTTGATTATGAAAGCCCAGCAATACAAACAAGATCGTCATGCCTCTTCTGCGATTTTCTTCCGCATTGCGTGAGAATCTCTGTCCTAGGGTTAGGCGCTTAAGGCTTGAGGGGTTGGGGCCAGCCATTCGAAAGCGTTTGAGTATCTGGAGATCGAGCATCAGCCACGATCCACCAGATAAGATATATAGTCCTTTATAGCCATACCCGTAAATTCGAGGCTGGAACTTGAGTCCGATTCTACCAACCTCAGGTTTCACGCGGGGCAACCACACCTACTAGGCTACTATTTACAGTCACGGTGCTAGAGCGTCAAAGTACAGGGCACGTGCATGAACTGACGCTATCTGGCATGAGGGGCTGGATCAGGACTCTGATATTCGAAGGCTGGACGGCACTTACCTCTCCAGCCGTCGATTACAGTGCGTCTAGTGCTACCCCTGCCTGTCAAAAGTCATTTTGCTGAACTTCCGCTTCCTTCTTAAGACGTACTCACTGCAGCCTCCGTAGAAACTTGAGTTCTTATCACACAATGGCCAGCACACTCGATCTCACCTCCATGACACCCTCTGCCCTGCATTCTTACGCCACTGCGCAACTGAACGAACTGAGTCGTAGCCAGGCGCTGCAAGTGGACGAGATTCAGCGTATTCAGGTTCTCCAGGACATAGCTTTGGCTGTCGGAATGTTTGGGTGGCATCACGTACGGCCTATCGATTGTTATGAAAGGATTTCTTTAGCTTAATAAACACGGACAGCTTAAGGGACCAAACATCCGCAAGCGGATTCAAGACAGTCAATTTGAGCCCTTAATGAAGTCTCTCAACACAGCTTTGATCCACGGGTGCAACCTAGCAACCCTAGAGCGAAAGTCACTGGCGGCGTTCCCGCGGCGAGTGTGGTCACTGGGGTCTGCAGGGAAACGAATGAGTTCTCAAGAGCAAGACGCGTGGATGGCGTTTCTGAAGGGACCACGAATTGGCTGGTACATGGAGCGTATGGTCGATCTAGCGCACACATTTGGAGAGGACAGTGCTATCGTGCTCGAGGAGGTGGGCTTAACTCTCTCTGATTTTGGGCCGCCTATGGGTGCAATGCGTCAGACAGAGCATAGTACTCCGTTTGTTGAAGGTGAGGCACTTGTTGATGCTTATCATCATATGCACTCATGTACTGACCCACAACTCTTCATTCTCCAACGCCATGAAAGGATCTGTACCTCCCCCTTCATCCGAGTTGCGAGAGCGCCCGGACGAAGCACATCAAGTGGTAGCATCGCCATCTACTCCCATGGACACCGGACGAGTGCTCTTTGGTGGCCAGCAGCTATGGACTATTGAAGAAGCTGAGGGTAGCTTCCGTCAGTCCTCCGAGCCCGAGCCGATATGGGTAGGCCAGCATCGTTCACAGCCGTCGGTGGTAGTGCCTTCCGTGCCCTACGTGCATGAGAGCAGGCGTGGTGAATCCCCGGTTGTTCCTGCATCCCGTACTACCGAGGTTATTGCGTCGGAAGCCAGTCAGCAGAACATTGGAATCTCTCCTGAGACGCCAAGGTTGCGTCACAATCCCGACATCAAGCAGAAACCACTTCCCTCCCCTGCTAACGAGAGTGGATCAGCTTGTAACCGGTATGTTGCTGACATGACCCCATCCTGCATCTTCCACGCTTCCTTCCCGCGAGAATTCAAATCCTCTGACTTCATCCCTGCAATGTGGCGTACACACTTTGACAGCCTAGACGTCGAGGAGACTCTACCTCCGCGCCACTACCCCATCACTCTGAGAGGAGACGGGGCAGGAACGCATAGCGATGACATCGGTATTCCTCATGACGTCTCTACCCCCACACTGTCAGTGGCTTCCGAACATTCCTGTCGCGACCTTGACCTTGTCGATCCGCCGCTCGAGCCGTTTGTGCAAGGGAGGTCCGATCAGGGAACGCTTTCGCGGCAAGACGACGGGGAGCACGCGATGGACAGGGGGCTTCATGCCATCCAGCCATCCATTTATTTCCAGCGTTCTCACATAACATCCGGTGCCTCCAATGTCACGGTCAGAGATCTCGTAGTTCTTCTCGATGCCTATGGAGCTGGTACTTATATCCATGTAATGCAGACACCATCGCGCGACTATCCACCTTCTTCGACGCTTCATCCAACTCAAGACGATATGCGAGTCTTGGTGGCAGGGCATTCCGAGCTACAGGACGGCTACGTCAGAATTGATGCACTAATCGAGAGGTTCAAGGCCCTGTCTTCGCAAGAGCAGGAGCTCATGGCAGTTCGCGCAAAGGGGTTGACGTTGGAAAGTGCCGCCAATCCCCGTGGAATGACTTGGATAGGCAGCTTGGAGGAAACGGTTCAAAGGGTGGAGGAGTTGTCAGTCGCCAACCTCTCGGAAAAGCAGTCGCGCAGTGCGTAGAGTTGTGACAGGTCTCATGCATTCATTTTCCGACATCAAATTCTCAACTTCTGTCAAACGCTATCACATACTGAGGTCCCTGCGCTGTGTTGTCGTATCTATAGCTTGTATGTAGCTGTATTTGAGTTCTCGAATGTGTCATGGTAGCTGTATTTGAGTTCTCGAATGTGTCATGTGAGCTGAGGCACAGTAGCCAAAGGCGTTCCGTGAAAAATGGCTTGATTAATTGTCGGTCCCCCATCGGTTAGTGTACATCCTGCGCATACCCGTCACTGCACGCCTCTGCGCAATCAGTGTTTTTCTTGGTTCTTGGAGGAAGATACCACCCATCATCTTAGACTATTACTGCTTACGCCTGTAAAACGTTGCTACGATGTGCCGATGGCCCAGACCCCCGCGTTTTGAGAAGTACCGTTTTGAGAAAAGCGGCTTGTGTGAAAGGCTCCGATTCAATGTTTAACTTGTGCGCGAGAATGTCGTTAAGATTAGGTTTTTTCCTCGACCTCTTGACCCTGTTACTGTGGACCATTGCCAGTCGCAGGCCATGGCCGGGTACGGCCTACCTCCTGCCCGGCAGTATCCAGGCAGGAGTTACAACCCAAGTTCAACAGTATTCTTGAACGGGATACATTTTCCTCGAGGTCGCTCGTAAGCCTGCCTCGAAAGAGAGCGCTGATGCATCTCGTTCCGCCCAGGCACACGGCTGCGAGCGGCTGCAGTGCTGTTGCGGGTAGCACCCGTGGACCCATGCGCCCCACGCACCTCGTGCGGTTTCCCTCTCCCAGTGCCCACGATCCCAACCCGTTTACTAGTACTGGCTGTGATAACAATTTTACATGAGTAGTTTATCAACGTGACCGTTCGTACATACTATCTCCGTGTGAGCAGCCCCATTAACGATTGTGCATCCTCACTGAGTCCGCTTGTAGACTTACCCGCTATGGAGATCTGGATGCATCCGTGTCCGGCCACGTCGAAAGGCCGGACGTGCCGCCATGCGGCATGCGAGAGCCTGTATAAGCAGTCACCGGATTCAGGGGCGCCGAGCCTCGCGCGCACGCGCTACGTGCCTCGAAATGGCATCATCATGGGATGTACATGTCGCACTCGGGCCTGCCGTTGTTGCGATCGACCGACTCCGCGCGACCTCGATCCTCAGTAATCGTGTATGTTCCTTTGTATCTGCGCGAGTTTTTCTTTGCGTCTGCATCAATCGCTATTGACTTCGGCGTCTCCAAGGGCCGCCCACTCAACAGGCTCGCGCGGACCGCCGCTGGCCCCAACGCAACGGTCTACCTACGAGCACGTCGCAGGTGATCCGGCAGTCACCTGTGGTTGCACGCGACATGTGTCTGCGAGACGTCTAGTACTCCCGCTCGCGCTACGCTCGGCCTTGGCACGCTCGAACCTGGCGCAGGCCTCAGTCGCAGTGCTCTCCTCGATCATGCGCGATCTTGAGACCGTGCGAGTAGTAGCGTGTCCGTCAGATTTAATCGCGCGCCATCGTCGGGCAAATCTTGGGGTTGGACGCGTATGAATCATGAGCACGATATGTGGGACGGATGTCGGGGGCCGTGTCTGAGTATCGCTCATCGGCGCTAGCTGCACACAGTATCATACCTCAGGCTATTCGACACGCTCGTAATGGTTGCTGCGAATACGTACGAACGGCCATTTTGATACTACTAACATATAACTGTAACTAGAACTAAATGGGTTGGATTCAAGTTGGATTGGTGGACACTCAAAGCCGAGAACCACTGGCACGCGGGGCACGCGGGGCGGCGGATGGGTCTGCGGGTGCTGCCGCAGGCAGCCGCTCGCCGCCGTGTGCCCGGGCGGGACGGGATGCATCGGCGCGGCCTTTTAAGGCAAACGCACGAGCGGTCTTCAGGAGGATGCATCCTGCTTAATAACACTCCTGTGTCTCCAGCCTGCAACCTTCGCAAACGCGCCGAATAAGCATATTACCTGACAGCACTGTGTGCTCGTACCGGCGAGTGACACCGGTCAACTCGGGCGCGGCTCCCAGCGTCAGGACCGCCAATCACATTCAATCATAATTCATCCGCATCCGGCTCCGAGGTGGTGTACCACTAAATCTGGCGGACGCACTGCTCAACGCCAACCAACGCTCGGTTACGAAGTACTCATGTACTCGTACATCGGCCATCGTGGGCCAAAGTTCCCAAATACAAACACCTCTTTCCATTCATCTCATAGTCCCCAGTTTCAATCAACAGCCATTCAATAGTGCTCAAGTTCTCGTGTAATTGAGGTGGGCGCCTGCGTCAGGCTGGAGCATGGCACTAAGACGGAGCGTGACGCAAGCGGGTGTATGAAGCGCCTCGTGGACACATGTCGGGCGACCAAGTACCGCGCACTTGTAGGCCAGACTGTCGCGTCTGTGTCAGCGATGGTCTAGAAGAGACCGTTAGAGGCGAAGCTGAGAGTGCATGCGCTGCATGAGTGCGCTATATGTGGTGGAGGATGAAAGCAATTGCATAACGAGGCTGAGTCATGGATACAAAAATTGTTCAATGGCTGTCTCAACCTCCTTCGACCTCGCCCTCCAAACCTCCTGTGTCATCCCAAGAGCACGGTGTACAATACTGTCCTTCGCCCGCTCATTAGAAGATTTGCGATCATCGATCTCCATGGCCATTTTCTCATCCGCCGTTACATCGTCAATGATTTCGTTCAGTCGACCAAGGCGAGCGTATGCCAAATGTAGTAAGATGACGATTTTGTTGTACTTCTCCCGGATGGACGTCCGAACGCGGAAGATGTCAGCTGGCAGAGGAATGTCCAGGGAGCTTGAAGTGGCAAGTTGGTGAGCTCCCCTGGGCCCTGACCGCTCAGAGCGCCGTCTACGTTCTCGCAACTCAGTCGCAATTTCCGCAAATGTAGATTTTCGTCTTGGACCTGAAAATTTATGGTGTGGCACAGGAATGGGATGATTGAGATGGAAGTCTGGATTTTGGGAGATAGCAGGGCGAGATGGACCAGGAATAGGTGATATAGGCGGTATTTGTGGGGATGCGGCCATACGTCTGAATGGAATAGGAAACTCCAGACTCGCTAGGGAGTCAAAGTGCTCCCAGAGTGCTTTCCAGATCTGCTTTCCCTGGCAACTCAGCAGAGAAAGGTCGCAGGTGAGGTACTGTTCCCAGAGTGGGAGAAGCGGCGGGGGTATGCAGTGTTGGTGTGCACGGGCGAGCGAGGTTACAAATGTGATGAGAAGTATGGCATCTGCACCTGCTCCATGACGTAAATGTGTTCGATAAGTGACTGCCCTGAGGTAGCGTATAAGGAGGACCCAGATCTGCCATCCCGGAGGCTCTGGCAACCACTAAGTGAGGATAGCATACGGTCAGGTCACTTGATAAACTTTGTTGTGGCGGGCTTACCGCTTCTGCAGCTGATCCAATACAGAACGCCACTTGCCCCCACTGCCTTCGACGTGTTAACATGGACCCCGGGTCCTCAGTCTCCAGCGAGTGTACCATGCTGTCGGCCAGGAAGACACGTTGATCGATGCGTTCACGATGTTGCCCTCCAGGCGGAAGGCCATATGCGACATTCTTTGCGCGTACATCGAGAACTAAGGGACAGCGATTGTCCAGCGGTATAGTGAAATAACACATCGTGTTCAAGGGCACGGATGGTAGGTGTGCGGGGACGTAGCAGCAGAGAGCTCAGGCTCCGAGGGAGTTTGACTAGGTTGGCATTAAAGCGACCTGTGAATATCAGTATTTGACCTAATGCCTTGACAGCTGGGATGTACGTACCGCGCTACCGGCGTTCCTTAGGACGATTAAGATCGCCGAAACGACCCACTATGTAACTTGAGGGTGCGTATGACCTCGAAGACCACAGCCACAGCCTGGCGCTAAAGAGATAAGCCGCTGCACGTGGCTGCGCGCGCCGGCCGCTGCGTGGCTTCCTACCAAGGCTTGTTAGCTTTTAGCCGCTCCGAGCCCCAGCATCTGAATCACGCCATAGCTGCACTGTCTGCTGTGTCTCTAGCCCTTCCGCTTTCACCCATCCGTAAACGCCGCCAAAGCATCCCACCGACTATGAATTGCCTACAGCCAAGTTTGCTCAGTGGCCTAGACTCGGACGCCACCCCTATGATCCTCTCTAACGCCATCTTGGAAGGTCTCAACGTCTTTGAAACACGCATGATATCACGGCCTCGCGACGGTCGCATGGCTGAGGCAGATGTCACTTCTCTCCAGCACATTGCCAAGTCGTTGGGCTTATTGGGTCTGAAAGTACGTTATGCATTGACGGCTTCGCAGAACAACGGGCACTGCTAACGCAGACTCCGATGTCAGGAAAGCCCCACCTCCCCGTCACAGTTCCTCGCTTCTGCCCCTCGATTGGACAGGATACTCCGCAGTCATACTTTCAGACATCCCAACGAGCCTTGGTGCATCATGGCTTTCGTCCGCCGTGTCCATCGGCTGAGGATAGAGGCCAGTCAACGTCGCGCTCGGGCTGAGATGCAACCCCAAGAACTCAGTGCCTGGATGGAGTACCTCAGCGGAGCCACCAATGGATGGTATATCAGCCGGGTGCAGTGCCTCATTGAAGGCGTTTCCATTGGTGTAGCAGGCCTGTACGAGCTTGGAATGGCAGCGGAGATCCTCCAGCCACGCGATAGCGGCTCCATATATGAGAACATGGTGGGCTGCAAATACTTGGTGGAGTTTCAAATTCGGTTACTTATTGCAGACCTCCCACAAAAGCAGGGCTCCATTGGGGACGACGTGCCGGGACTGCCTGACGGGAGAGTAAGACACGCTGTATCCCAAGGATCATCATCAGTTATATCATCCCTGTCTGCGGACTTAGGCGTTGTGGAGGGGCAGAATGTCTCCAGTTTTCTCCAGGAGTTAGCTAGCCATGTCGATCAAGGATCTGTGGAGAGCGGGATGGAATGCAGCCCAAAGTCCATGGATAGGCGGAGGCATCTCTATATCACTAGGCCGCTGGTGGTTAGAGACTCGCTGGATATAGGAACGAAGGAATTTGCGGCAAAGGGGAGCTCCCCATCCGTGGGGTTGCCTGACACGGCCCGCCCTGGCATGCGAACAGAGGATACAGTAGGTTTATATCGTGACAGATGTGGGGATTGTCATGCTGAGATTAAATACCCAGTGTGATAGATGTCGTGAACAGGATGTCCCTTGCCACTGGGGAAAAATGGTGACTGGTCACATTCCATTTGTTATATGTGATGGCTGTCGCACATTGGGGCTCAAATGTATGGCCTCCAACGGTCCGCTGCACGAATCTCTAAAGAGTCAGCTATTTTAAATCAGGCTAGTATCTTTCCATCTAACCGCCATACTGTTGCGTCTACAGGGCTCACAGATCCCCGAGAACACCGAAGAATGGGTATTCCACCGCAGTTTACTCAAGGGTCGCAGCCAATGGATGCACGTGGCTTTGAGTATGCTACCACTGCAACGTATTTGGGAGACTCGAGGAGCCAACCTGGGCCTTCAACTAAGGCTTACGACGTGGACTCAGCCCAGACGTCCTCATCTGGCAGGCTGTCCGAGTCCAGTGGTGGGCCCTCATTAACTTACGCGCCTCTCAGCATACGCACCCCCTCTACTTCTATGGACGTCAGCAGCACTATGGTCCGACCAGAGGAAAAGGAAGTGCACGGTTCCTCCCAGGAAGCTCACAGCTCAAACCACCCAGACGTTCTGGCCAGATCCATGGCATTCCGTTTCCCCTTGCTGACCCCTGCGAGATGGCCGTCATCGAGGGGTACTGTGGGAGAGCAAGGCAAGACAAGGGCTGTCCCGAATGCGATGGCACACGAGGTTCTTGGTGGCACAGGCGTGCAGCACTTCAGAGCCGATGGAGAGACTCCCATACTACCACCATTATTTCCTCTGCCTAATGGACTAGCTGAAGTACTCAAGCACCGGGCCGCAGATCGCACAACTGAGGGCCCCGGGGTGGACATTCGGCCAATTTACGATTCACTAAAGGAAGAGCTGGGGGAGATAGAGGGGCTTGCGCAGAGCATCCTGCAGCTCCGGTCGCAGGAGGAGATTATGGAGAAACGAGAACGGATCTCTGGCCAGTCCGTTAGGTTGCCAGAACTTGCACTGGCTAGCGACATGGACGGCGCTATAGCGCGTGTCAAGCAGCTACTTCAGATCAGTCTGAAAGAACGGGTGTCTGTACGGCCTCGGTAGACCATATGTAGAGCATCCCGGTATGGCACCCTATGCCCGCACCTGTAGCAACCGCCCCCGCACCATACTACACTACTGGAGACGATGATAATATGGTATAATCAAGCAGGTTCACGAAATACTTTTACTTAGTATCTGCAAAGCAGGATCTCACACCTCGAGCGTTCTTTGATTGCTTTACCCAAACTTGCCCGAGCGCATATGGCTGCGAAATCCATGTGGCACATCTACCGTTTCAGAAACATTTCCACCAAATTCCGTTCTCGCTCTTCCAACATCCTCCAAGAGGGGATGTCACATCCCAGCGCCTTCTCCACCCGAGCTAACGACGTGTCCCGCGCCTTGGAGTCTTGCATCCCTTCGATGGCCCTTTGGTACACGTCCAGCAGTTCGGACATTCGTCGGGACCCTGCGTAAGCGAGGTGGAGGTGCCCCACAAATTTGTTGTAAGCATGAGCAAAGGTGCGACGCCTCTGTGTAAGAGCTGATTCTACAGGATATGCATGGGTTAAGTGAACCTGTTCATCGCCTTCTGCTGCACTTGGGCTTGGGTGGTCAATGGCATGAGGAATATGCAACGCCGCCGAGGAGTGGATAATGGGAGGAGGCGCGTGATGGTGTCTTTTGGCTCTTTCTAGACCTTTACGAGGCGGAAGTCGGAGAAAGTGAATGGGGAGGAGGTTTGCACGATGGAACGGGCCGGGTAGGCCATGTCGTCCGCGGAAGGTGGTGAAGATTTCGCGTAGCGCTGCCTGTCCCCTGCCCGGCAATTCTTCAAAGTCGCATGTCATATACGTATGCCACAGGGAGACGTCGAGAGCCTCCATGGTGTTGAATCCCATTTGGGCTAGGGAGACGACGTGCTCCATCATCAATAATGCGTCCGCTGCCGCTCCCAAGCGCACGTCTGTGATAAGGGACACTTTTCGGATGAAGCGCAGAAGAAGAGACCACGCTTGCCATCCTGGAGGTTGAGGGAGCCACTACTCAATGCGTATGTCACCCACGTATCAGCGAGGAAACCACTGCCTATCAGGAAGCCACATTACCTCCGCGGCAATCAGACCAATTAATATACCCACTTGGCCCCAGGCCGACCTATTTGCGAGCATACACTCCCCCTGTGGAGCTTGTAGTCCTTCCACCATCGCATCACAAAGTAATATTCGGTTTTTCAACGCACAGCGACGGTCTAACGCCATCGGCAGGCCGTACTCCACCTGAGTCTCCCGCACGTCCAGCACCGGGATAGCACGATTGTCAAGTGGCAGAGTAAAAGCTTGCATAGTGCGGATACACGAGGTGGAATGGAGAAGCAGAGTGATGGGCGGAATGGGTAATTGACGGCAGGTGACAAGCAGACATACGAAGGTGGTAGGCTCAAGAACCGAACGCGCCGACCCCACTCGGAGATGCGGGCGGACGCAGATTCGTGCGGGCGCGGTTAGCCGGGCCGTGGCGAGCTTGTCACGTGACCGAGCGCAAGCACTGTGGAATGCATTTGTTATCTGTGCTGGAACTTGAGAGCGAGCATGGTACTGCATACTAGTACCGGCGGCGTGCGCGCGGGACATCGTCGAGTGTCGAGATGCTGATGACCATTGACATTCAAGTTGACTACTTACTTCCGCATGAGTTATACAAATCGACATGTAAGTATGTATCTTGTGGACTATGCGGCATCCTCGCGCCGTGTGATTAATCAAATGCGTTCGCGATACTTGTTGGACAGAGTAGAACTAGGGGACAACGCGCGCAGAAGGGTGTCGAGCCTCAGACAGTCTGCGGTCCGCTTTTCACCCTGTCACGTCATAGGCGTCTAGTGACCAAAGCGCTTGTCCAGTGTCCACGGGACAGGACGGTTGAACCTCCAAGTTGCTTAGGCGTTCTCCAGAATGCGCACTACTTGGTGCTGGTCGGCCAACGGACCTAGGAAAACTTGGAATAGTATTTGACATGACACTTGACATGACACCTAATGTGTGCTTTTGGTTCAATTAGGATCAGAGGGTTTGGACGCTGCAGGTACTACATAAGTATGCGCATACGCGCGGCTATCGCGCATGCGCGCGTGCATTGCCATTTGTAGCACATGACGGGCCGGGTAAGGGGGCCGCCTTTGCCGGGGACTGCCATTGACGTACACATCGCGTTTACTCAATATTCCTTCCTGCCATCTCTACGATATCCTCGTCATTGAAGGTTAACTATCGAGCTAATATAAATGTCACTCCGGGACACAAATTCCACCCAGTCGACTGGAGACGACCTAAGAGAGCTTAGACAACGGAGCGAAGACTATGTACGCGCGTTAGAAACCATGGAGATCCCGGCTGTCCTCACAAGCAGCACGATTGAGCACATCCAGTTGGCTGTACACGCCATCGGTGTAGTGGGTATGAAGGTAAGTACCAGCTTTTGAGAGATTTCACAGGAACTCACCAATCCTTAGGAGGATCTTCGTCGAGACCTTGACTTCATGGGATTGTACCATCGGATGTCCTCTTTTCTCGACAAACTGCAGTTGTCAGACCAGGATGAGCGGGCGTGCCTTCTTGGATTCCTGCAACGGGTCCATGATGGACGCAGACAGCACATGGTTATCAAAGACGTGGAGTACGAGGCATGGAGGACGTTCCTTGATGGCGCACCTCGGGAGTGGTACGTGGAGCGGGCACCCAACTTGGCAGACACGGTCAGTACGGCCGATTTACTGCAGGCAGGTATCCCCTACCATCTTGTACGCCGTCGTCCACACGTTGCCGTTCTCGCGTCCGCAAGTTCGACGGGGCCGACTCCGTCTCCATCGGCAGGGGCCGCCATTAGTCAGCCGCAGTCCACGGTACCAGAGCGGACCGCCAACATAGGGGTAGGGACTGGGGTTGTCAGCCTCGCCTCCACGCGGGCCGGAATTGCACAGCGTAGTTCACTCTGGACCCTCATCCGTTCTCCATCGCCTGATATCGTCGCTTCACCGCCGCGCTCGCCCATGCCGCTACCTATCACAATCCCACTTGTTTCCGCATCATCCAAAACGGAAATCACAGTCCCGGGAGCCTCATTACCCCGACATGCCACATCTCCGCCCCTCCCAATGCAACCTTCCAAAATGTCTCCATCAGACGTTCCTGCGGCCGTGGCCTCAAACGATACTCCAGCGGCCGCCGCTACATCTGACCTGGAACACCTGCCTACTCATACATCCGACGCGCCGCTGTTACCCGCACCTCAGGCCACTGCTTTCCCTGCTTCAGCTACGTTGGATCAGCTCAACGACATTCCAACCGTACTCGATTCTCGGCCGCCCCAGGGACGCCCATCAGAGCGTCGCAGTCGCGTTCCGGCGGTGGCGATAGATGAGAGTTGCCTATGGACGCCTGGCCCACCTCTTCCCATGCCTCCGGGTTACAGGCCGCCCCCACGACCCACGATTCTGACATCACCTCGGCGTGAGGCAGCAGAGAGGGCGTATGTATACCCGGACGTCGACGAAGAAGGTCCCTGTGACGACGACGAAGAAAACGACCCCGGCGACGTATCAAGGCCAGGAAGTCAGGTATGCGAAGAAGATGGAGCCGCAGAGCGAAACCGTGACGATGTGGGAAGCCATGCTGTGCGAGAGAAAGATTCGGCCGGTGAGAACATACAGCAACCCAAGGATGATCGTCTCGTCTGGGATGAGGATTCTGGGAGTGATCGCTACTCCGATCGAGGCGACATCCTGTCGAGCAAACGCCAACGTCTGCGGCGATCATCAAGGGCACGGGCTCGGTCGGGCGTACATAATGTGCAGCACTCGGAGGGCGTCTCTGAGCAACCTGAAGGGTCGCAGGTCAAGAGAAAGAAGAAAGGCATGAGACAAGAAGGTGCTCAGGACGAAGGACAGAACAGGGACGGCGACAGCGGCGCGCCGGTGGCAGCTTTGGTCAGAGAGTCCTCGGATGAGGGCTCCGCATGGAATGAGGACTCTGGGGGAGACACCAGCTCCGATAGAGGCGACATGCCATCGCGTACACGTCAACCTCTGCGGCGATTGCCAGGGAGGCGAACTCGGTCGAATGTACGCGCTGTGCAAGATTCGGAGAGCGCCTCTGAGCAACCTGAGCGGTCTCGGGTCCGGAGGAAGAATAAAGGCAAGAGAAAAGAAAGAGCTGCAACACGAGCTCGTCCTCGCGCCCCGCTAACGACGATAGACAAGGTAGGCTGGAACTCAATGGTCATTAGAGGATTTTGTATTGATGCATCGTGATTCGTACAGTGCGACCGTTGCGCTTTCTTAGGCGAGGAATGCGAACGCGACTGTGTTAATCCGGAGGGTCCCTACCTTATCTGTGATAGGTGCAACTCAGCGTCTCAAAGGTGCACCACATATAATGTCGGACTCGACGGCTCGATGAAAGGTTAGCCCCCGCACCTCCTCGCGTGTCCCCGCACTCCAGCGCGTGCCCCCCCCCCACAATCCTGAACCATGTCTATAGGACTGTGACAGGCTGTTGAGCTGACGGAACTACTCTAGATGTGCATAGTCGAGAAACCGTTGCGGTGTTCGATGGCGAGAAATTTCTGTTCCGCGCTGGCCTTCCAGATCGACAACGAATGCAGTATGAGGCGTTAGCCAGCTACGCCCTTCAACAAATGCAGCGCAACCCATGGACGCTTGTGCTTGGAAAGACAGCACCGCTTTTCTCGAAGGTAGAGAGCGTCCCCCCAGACCAAGATATCTCGGCGACGTACTTCAAGTTCGACATTCGGGAAGCCCGCGCGACCTTCGCGCGTCGCTTGAGCCGGGTGCGACGGGCTGCGGGAGAGGTCAGCGATGAGATCCCAGGCGAGGAGGATTCGATGCAAGTCTCGGACTCAAGCGTACATGATAGCGACTTGGCTATTGGTCGCGCAAAACCAAGGCGCCAGCGTATCTACACGCGGGCCAGCGATCTAGCATCCGTTCCCGACATCCCTCCCACAGCTGTCCGTAGCAGGAGTGGAATGCGCGTTGATGACATCATACCTCCGGCAAATGACCCTCCTCCTATCGAGAACCAAGCTCGGGTACACTGGAAATTCGATGTGGAACGTTCAGGGCGTGGGCTTCCACCCTCGTTTGCGTCTCATGATCTCACGCCGCCACCTCCTTCGCCACCGCCGAAACACACTGCTCCATTTGCAGCGGAGGATGAGATCATCTCTCTGGCCGCCGCTCTTAGAGAGCGTCGCTCGTCTATTGATGCATACTATCGGCAACTCGTCTCCCTCAAGGAGGAAGAGGAGGACTCAGTGAAGGCCTCTTTTGGGTCCATTGCGGATGGCGCATCATCTCATCCTCCAGAGCTTGCGCCCCCGGGATCCTCGTTTGGGGAGTCGTTTGCGGCAGTTGCATCACTCATTGAGCAGATGAAATTGTGGGTTTCAAGTGCGGAGGATCCCATGGATGTTGACGACATGTAGGGGAGGTATCTTCAAACGTCTGTTGCACGTGCCGAGGTTTTTTGTGTATATTTCCTTCCGGAGATTTTTCATGCACGAGTCGATCACGCAACTGAGATTTTGCCAGCACGCCGGGTTTCATGCAAGAAATAATTATCACTGGAATCGACCATGAAATGAATGTACCAAACGGTCACTGCACTGCTGGAGGTTGAATATGGATGTGCGTTGTAGGGATGTCTTGAGGACAAGGCATCATTGGTGACCTCAGGCTGTAGCCTAAGGGCGCGTCCAGCATGTATGTGGACTGGTTCACTATGGTACTAGGTTTCTCAATCAAACCTTGATCGGCCGTATCGCTGTGTTCAAGAAAGAACGTTGCGTCTGCGCGGCACCTTGATGTGATAAGGCTCCTGTCATCTCGCATTCAATCCGGCGCCCGCAGTCAATATCGTGCCCGCACTCGATATTGACCGCCCCCGCACATTGGCGCTAGATGACAGCGTCTAAATTCCTTTGTCACGTGATAGGATGCAGTGCGGCGCCGAAGGACGTCGCGGTCAGAATTGAGCAGAAGCTTGGCCGGCAAACAGTACTGCTTCTAACACTCATACTGTCGTCTCTTCCTACGTTCAATCACCCTCTGAATCATGTCAGCGGACACCCTCGAGAGCAAGTTCACACAGGCGCAGCAGTGGGCATCCGAACTACACTATGCATTCTTTGCTCGCCCCTCCTCGACGACCTCACCCGCCTTCCGCGCACACTTTATCCAGCAGTTTGTGTCCAGGGCTCGAGATTTTCACGGTTTCCTGGACGAGCACCGCTGGACACTGGCTTTCGTGCCGAAGATTGCGCTGATAGCCGCCTGCGAGGTTCAACTAGCCATTTTAGAGAAACGCGACATGCGCTTCGAGGACATGCAAGAGGATCATAATGCAGCCAGGTGCAAGAGACCAGAGGTTGAAGAATTTGTGCAGGGCATTGTGGCCCAAGACGATGGCGGAGTGATCGGCCTCTTGCCGTCGGAAGGTGTAGCCAACAAGTGGTGGAATGACTCGGGTAGGTGACCTACGTTCATGGGTATCGTTCAAAATTTACGAAAAGTTTACGAACGATCTTTTCATGGCAGGTATCACAGCTCAGGAGGAGAATACCCCTAACAATCCCCCCCACGCCGCCTCCCCACCGCGCGGCGTTGTATCTATGGTACCGGTCCCACAGCTCAGCGGCCTCGGCGCATCGCCAGGGAGCCTCGCATATCGTCCTAGAAGTATGTGAATATCTTATAAGCGTCCACGGTGATTGATTTACAAGTCCCCTTGCATAGGAACAAACCCTGGGATACGGAGTCACCAGCATCCGCCTCACGAACTCGACGAACGGCCCAACGGCGGCGCCCGCGATGCAATTACCACCGCATCTACCAACAGCCCCTCTCATGAAGAGACTGATTCTTGCCCGGTGGATGATATCGGTATTCAAGACTCTGAGGGCAACGTAAACGAGAGCGATGGGGACCTTTTCGGCGATGCACCGAGCGCTGCGCCCTCATCAGAGGTCGGTTCTATGCCTTCCTTACCACGCGTCCCCGCTATGAGTCTTGATATCACGTGGCGGGACCGTGATCGCCGCGTACGACTTCTTAGAACCCTGGGCGCTGGCACCGAACAACAGCCTCTAGAGCTGCTCGACTCTAGTAGTGACGCAGATCACGATTCACCCTGCCGTTCTTCTGCAGAGCCTATGGAACGAATGTCCGAATTGTCGCCCGTCGAAAGGTCCGACCAGCCGGCGTCGTCCATTTCCTCTCTGGAGGGGAACAACTCGCGCCCGCCCAGTGTATCTCCAACCACCACCGACGACGAGAGACCCTCCCGCAGCCCAAGCAGGAGGATGAGCGAAACCGCCCACGAGCCCCCAGAACCGCTTTCCTCCCCTTCTGCTCCTCGCCGCTCAAGTCGTCCACGTAAGGGACGCACAGACAAAGCAAGGATTCCTCGAACCATTGCTGAGGGCCGCCTCTCACAAGTATCCAATCGTGCACCTTCCGTCCCTCCTACGGAATCCCGCCCAGCAGCCGCCACAAATACATCAAGGAAGCGGGGTCCTTCGTCGCCATCACGTGCATCAATACCTCGCGCCCGTTTGAGTATGCCTAGGAGTCCCATCGTCGCAGGCCGCACATCAGCCGCGGTGAATTCTCGTCGTTCTACACGTGTAACCAAACCGTTGGTCTCCCGTTCGCCACCTCCGAAGAAGCGCCGCACAGACAGTGCGCAGGCGGTATGTTCACTATCATTTTCAATGGCAGGGCAATGAGTAACGCTGTCATCGTGCAGCCTACAAGCTCCACCGACCAACACAATGGAGAGGTGAGGTCGCAGTGGAAGGGGTTTGTAGTGCCTCGTCCTCCCGGTGCGCTTTTTGCGGCGGTCGAGTTTCCCATCACTGATGAATACGGGGTCTGGTTTACAGGCGGCTCATGGAAACACATCCCGGCAGCCTCAATCGGCCAGCCAACGCGAAAAGCGAAACCCTGTACAGATGCTGTTCCGTCGCCGCTAGGCATCTCTAGTAAAGACGACATTCCTGCCTGTGATATCTCTACCGACGGCACTCGATCTCGCACACTGCATAGTCCGCTCGCACACCGGCCGCTGGACATGAACGAGGTGCCTATAGAAGTCGATGGAATGCTGGATACCATCAACAGGGATTCCACACCCGTCCGGCAACGCGTAGCAAACGTGGACAAGCTGACCGAGCGCCTACTCGCTCAACCCAGCCAGCCCCGTCAGGTTACGTCGTCGGAAGGGCGCGGCACCGATTCCTCCTACCAGACAGACACCCTGCCGCAGGCTCAAAGAGGGACGCGAACCATCAAGGAAGAGATCGATGCGGCCGAGGGGGGCATGTTCGAATGCGATCGTAGCGGCGAGGACATGTCTGAGGACGAGGCACGCTATGAGGACACACAGGCTCACGTTGACGACGCCCACGAGCTCCCGGACGGCGCCACCCCGCATTCACTTAGTTACAACGAAAGTCTCTCCCCCACGCATGAGCAGACCGTCGGGGAAGTGAAGCGGCTCTCAGCTCTCGTTTGCAACGTTCTGCTCGTTCTCAGCGAGATGCACTCCATCTTGGAATGCTTGACCCAGAAGGATGCTGTCTACTTTTCATTGTTCGGACGTATGGCCGAGCTCACTCGCAGGGTGGACGAGCTCGAAAACATCTCGATTCGAAATGACACATCAATTGGCGCTGTCCACCAAGATCCCCAGATGGCCAATGCATCAGGAACGAGAATGGAGACGATCCAAGAGCAAATAGAGCACCTACCGAGTTCCTTGCAGGCCATCATGGCGCGCATCGTCGGGGCCCTGCGATGTGAGGCCTCTTCGGGATCGAAGGAGTCGAACTCTCAACTTACTAGAAGCATCGCCGATATAGCACAAGCATTTGACGCACTCTATGTTCATTCCCCCGGTCCCGATGGCTCTCTGCCCGGTTTTTCGGGTTTGCGGGGCGCGCGCGCGCCAGTCACCTCAGCCGTCGGCGACATCACACCACCAACAACACCAGAGTCTGGCGGCCTCGTTAGCGAGAATCCCGGGGTCATTGTCGGCCGGTTGAATGACCTCGAAACTCGAATTCAGCCGCTTGAAAACGATCGCACTAGAGGTGGCACGCCGACGGCGACCCTCGCATCCATCATTCCTGGCACCACCACGACCGTTGGCGACCTCCTCAAGCGTCTAGCTGAGGCCGAACAGGAAAAGGAGCGCCTCCTTGCACAAACGGCATGCATGAAGGATGATTTCAATGACAAGATCCGAGAGCTGGAGGCAACCTTTCGGGCTTCCCTCGCTTCGGAGAGGATCCGTGCGCGCGATGAGCTGACTAGTATGCTGCACGCAGAGAGGGCGCTGATTCAGCGCGCCTTTTACCAGACCATGCAACAGGCGTCCTCTGGATTTACCATTTCTGGTGCGTCTGGGAGCGACCCTGGCGGTACTGTGTAGGTTGCACCGGTGTGAAGTTCGCCGGTTATACGTAGAGAATGCCGTGTCGTGTACCCGTAGGGACTGACAGTCTGCTTGCGATGCGCAAAGGATACGTAATGGTACAACGGTAGTATATCGTGAAAGAAATGCCATATCGTTACTCCCTCTGTCCCATAAAAATTGCCCTTCCATCTCCCATGTCATCAACCGCCTCACCTAGATGCGCCCGCACTGCCCCGCACCTCCGCGCGGAACAGCTACGCGATCAAGTGTGATGTTACACGGTGTGACAAGTGTGACTCTATGGTTGGATATGGGCCCCACGTTCTACTGTGCCAGCGATAGGTGGTGGCATCGCAAACTCTCCCGCACTTGTAGCAGATACCCACGGCTTAGGCGTTGATGGCGTCCAGGAAGGCGATTGAGTCCACGCCATCCTCCTCGAAAACACCCGACGAGCAGCAGGCAACCCGGGACGCCATCGCAGATTGGCTACGGACACGCTTTCGCCAGCATTACGTCGCATTGCAGAAAGGTCTACAAGCCCCAGCCAGGTTCTCTCCTCGCAAACTTAGAGCTGAGAACGTTGGAGAGGAAATTATTGACGCGTGCGAACGCGCGGCCCAAGTATTAGCTCAAGCCGCTCTTAACCCGTGTACGTATTACGCCTTTGCTTTCTTGGCGACGGTATAGACGTCTGCATCTGCATGCAATGTGCTGAGTGTAATTGCCACCAGGCTCAGTATCATGGTCCATTGATGAATACGCCACCGCGTGCTCCTCGCAGACGCATACCCTCATCACCGCCAAGGCAGAGGCGGAGTTCACGCAGCGCTTTCCGCCTTTCGTCCCAATTGTGTCCAACCAATGCCTGCCCATGGTCGCCGCACCTGCGGTGTTTATAGATATCAATGGTGTAACGCTAGGCTGGTCACTGCCAGATGCGCTTCCAAAGGCCTTTTGCGTTGGTATCGTTTTTCAAAGTACAGTCTACCGCACGCTCACAGAATTCGCAGGAATACTTACACCTCGCCGCGGAGAAGCTGCACGCCTGTTGTCCCAAGGACACCTTCCATGCCCCGCACGAGGGTGACGCGAGTTGGAGAATAGCGAAAGAGTTATTTCAGACGGAACATATCGAGGCAGGAACGTGCTCCATCACACCAGCATCCATCCCCCAGGGTCACGAGGTGCGATCCCTATCGTCTCTAGTGAGCCTCGGAGTTAGGGTTCACACCGCATGAAACAGCATCGCGCGGATCAAATAAGGCCTTCGAGGTCTATGAAGAGACCTGAAGTGATCGACTGGTTGCGTGATATGTCCGTCGTTGGTGGAGTCTTCGACGGCATTATTAGCGTGGTTCATCCCGGCCAGTACGATTACTTCAAGCAGCAGCTCAGAAAGGAAGGTGTCCGTTTTCCTTTAGTGCGGGAATGGCCCTTCGCGTTTGGAGCTTGCCAATTGATCATGAACAGGGAGAGTCTCTTCCACCGCGACCCCAGTAGTTCCGGAAACTTCCTTGACCTCCTCACTTCCATCGGCGACTACGGTGATCAAGCGTATTTTGCCCTCAAGACGTTCGGAGTATCCGTTCCATACACCTCAGGTACAGTGCAGCTCAGCTTGTCCCGATGGATTGAACATGGGGTGCCTGCCGTGGATGGTCGACGTCTCGCCTTGACTCTCTTTTCCAAGGACGTTGTTTGCAAGCAGTGGGAGCTGGATGGTTCTAAGAAGGTCGTTGCGAGACCGAAACTTTCGTCGGTCATTGCATCGGTGATTTAGCTGTATTTATTCACAAGCGACTCGTAAAGTTAATACTTCACAGCTCGTGGCAATCCGAGCATACACTTGTCACCACCCTCGTACTAGTAGCTTGGAATATCTAAGCATGCTATTGTAGCGGGATTCCAAGCGTCGAGCTACTGCGCGTGTCCTCGGCATTTGTTACAGTAACACGAGTTGAAGTTTGCACCAGCTGCTCACCCCAGGCGCCGGTTCAGGCTTCTCCGAGAAGTTATTACACATTTATCGCTTCTTTCATCATGTTCCATGCCCCACGCTTCAAGTTGAGGTTCATCCACATGATGTACAAAACCACTACGCAATATACACGGTTTTGATCCAGCCGGGCCTCATGATCCACGGAAGGTGCAGACGGGCGAGTGCGTGCGAGTGCAGGCTCGCGCAATGTGTCGCTGTATGGACTAGAGCTCTATAATCTTGTACTTCTTTTCTAATAAACATCTTAAAATACAACAATATATTGTATTCAAGGAAGAATACTTGAACAGAAGGCTAGGATTGACATGATGACCTGCGCTCTTCCTGGAATTCCGCGAGGGGAAATGTTGCACGCATACGAAACCATCGTAAAAAATTTCAGTCCAAAAAATCTACATATTAACGTGGAGGCTTAAAGTGGAGAAGATGACACAGAGCAGAATAGGAAATGGTGCCGCTAGCCTCGCCACAATGTTTGAGTCCTGGATAAACAATACCAGCATTTCTAGTGCGTCTAGGGGCAATTCAGTATTCACGAGGACGTTTTGTTTATCTCGATTATATCTCGTCGGGCGGAGATTTGCTCCAAAAGCAGCACTATGGCGGCTAGGTTGCTCGCGCACCTACCACACCCTCTTACTTATATCCCATCCTTAAGCGAACTGGAGATTCCTGTGTTGAACGCCGGTCAACATCATCAACGCGCAATGCATTCCATGCTTTCAGAGTTTTCACCCAGGAGTTGCGGGTGGAGCGTAAAGTGCTGGTGGGTTCACAATTAGTGGAGCGGCGCCATAGCCGCCCAAAGCACTGGCAGCCAAATGCGATGAGGGGGGAGGCTTTGCGGCAGCAATACGCTCTGTTATATCCTGCATCGTTAGTCACTATCAGTGTTTTTGAGATAATGTAACGCGGATATTAGCCTACCCCTTTCCTGCGTGTATGAGAATCATGATTTCTTTTAACCTTCAACACCCGGCGCCGCATTGTCCTCGGTCAGCACTGTTCCAACAGGGGTTGGACTCTTCAAGAGTTCGCAGCTGTTGAGGTAATACTAGCTGACGCTGTGCAGTCTATGAATCATGCATCCGACTGCGTCCAACGTGTATACCTCTATTTATTGGTGTACCGCGACGCCGCGCACGCTGGGTACAATTACACTTAGGCTCCGAAACGAGGAGTAACTTAGCAAGTGATTAGCGGGCTCATCAAGCAAAAGCCCTTCCAGTGCAAGCATCGGGGCGAATGAAGAAGGCCAGCTGAAGATACGATGACATAAGGCATGCGCGTGAGCCCTGACGAGCTCAGCGTAGCCATACACAGGCGTAAATATCACAGATCCGGGAAGCCCCAGTTGATAGGAAGAAGTAGGGCTGCATTATCTCGTAAAAGATACCGATTCCTAAGTGGAACCATAGCTTGGCACCCACACGGTCACTCAACGTCATTTATTCAGTGAGAGCATCTGACCGTGGGTATCGTTGTGCGCATATATATAGCGCTCTCAGGCTTCTATCACCATCCTCTCATCCCTTTCCTGTCTTCCTTTCCCATCATGTCCGCTCAACGTAACCAAGCTAAGGCTCACGCCTCTGCGGGTCTCCCCGGAGTTTCCCCGCGAGTCAACAAGGCGACCATGAGTAACTACGTTGGGCGATTTGTTCGTTTAGTCGGAAAGTTTGTCTCTGCAAGTCCTGTTTTGCCAGCCTCATGCCATACTCCTCTGATCCAGGACTATCTGATTTCTAGAAAAGTGATAACGTTGCTATCTTTGAAACTTCCGACGGCGCCACTGTGAACGTGCATAGCCTTCCCTCTGTAAGTTTCAATCTCCCACGCAACCTCTAGCATACCAGCCTTAACCCTCTAACAACTTCATAGACGTTTCATGCAGCCGTAGAGACGAGCGTGTTTATTGAGGTCATTGGCATCGTCAGAAGTGCTGAGGAGATTGAAATGAGGAACTTTGTGGCTATGGGAAACGATGTTGGTAAGCCCATTGCCATCCAGTGCTAAGCGATAATTCAATGTTGATCGTTGATACGTAGACATGGATCTCTCTAACAAAGTGACTCTCCTCTGGCATGAGCAGAGGTTTGCTGGCATTTTTGGTCCCCAAAATGCTGAGCACGCCCCTGACTTCGAGGAGTAAATTCCGCTCTCAATGCAGACGTCTAGTCCATGGCGTTCTCCTTACTACGCATGCTGCTTGTTGTACTATATACACTTTGAGTCAGATGGACTCAAGATCGGGATGTCAATTATCGCCTGTCACAGTAGCTCTACTAGACTTGGATTGATGATGCTAAACATAACGGTTTGTGCCTGAAGAGCGTATCCAGTGTGTGACAAAGGGAGGCTTCGGCTCATCCGAACGGGATTTTGCCACAGGACAGAAAGGATGCCGATACTAACATCTACTTGAATTCGGCCATGCCTATCTCTGATTCATCAATGGACTGATGCGCACAGGCGGAGGGCCTGAGGTCTGCGCATCCCAGAAGTTGGTACTACTGTTATATATATATCGACGGTTGGTGCGCGGCACTGTATTAAGTACTAGCCGCACAGGCGGAAACCTTGAGGTATGCGCCTCCTGTCGGCTGTCACATGGGACAGAATCGGACATAGATGAACGTGCGGGAGGGTATGGCGGGACGTGTCAGGTAGTCACCTAAGGTAATCGCAATTTGCAGCGGTGCAGAAACCCGAAGCCTCTAAGTCTGCATTGACTGATTGCCGCGACGTTATATGTACGTTTTCATGCGATGGTCTCATGTACACCCATAAAAATCTGTGATTCACTAGCTAAAAATGCATTGGGAATTGCGCCCTGTGTGGGAAGCATGTATGTTATGTGAGAGCTTCAACACCGCAAAGAAGACCTGGTAACCTGCTCATGATTACATGTACATCTTCACAATCAGGGGAGCAATCTAAGAACATGGCATCATTTTCTTATAAGTACAGCATACAGTCTAGGAGCTACCGCGAGAGCTGGTACACATTGTTATGCTTCTTGTTATATTGGTAATACATAACGGCAGCGCCATGCGCCTTGAACGCCTCGTTCACAGAACCAGATATGCCCAGAACCAACGTCGAAGCCTCGTGCCAAGTTTGAAAAACGCCCACCCGAGTCCCCGCAGTCACAACGTGCCAGTTCTTGTTGCGCGACACAAACGGGGCGATGTACTCACCTGCGCAAGCGGTTAGCGAATACACAAGCGGACAATGATAGGAACGTCTCACGGTCGTTGCTCCAAGGGAGCACGTTCTCTGTGATTGGGCGGCGGGCGAGACGCTGGGCTGGGCCAGAACTGGGCAGGGGCTCATGGGAACCGGACCCCTGCGTGATACCGGACAGAACGGCTTTAGTGTGCGTTGGCTACGTCGCGAACATACTCACAGATGCAACTGGTGTGCGCACACGTTCGGGAGGCGCGGACGCCGAGGTAACGCGCACGGAGGAGCCGCTATTCACGTCTTCGAGCGCGGCCTCGATGTGGAACATGCGTTCTCCCAGACCTTCGTCATTGGAGGGTTGACCGCGGGCTGCGGCACGGTTTCGGGGCGCAGGAAATTCGTGAGCGGAGCTTACTGAGTTGCTCGCACGAGCACGGCGGACACGCCCCTCGGAGCCGCGCACCGGGTGAGTAGCGTGCTCGGCTCTGCCAACACTGGAAGAATCCTGGCCAGCGGCCGTCGTCGAAGCGGAGCGGGCGAGAGAATGGCCGATATTGATCACGAGCGACGAATTCGGGGCGTTGATGACGAGTCGATTAACCGCCGGCATTCCTCTTTCGCTCATCGGACCCTGCAGGGACACATCGGAAGGGGGGTTCCCCCCGCGATGGGACAGAGCCTCCGTGCGGTCGTCAATGGCGAGACTGGAGAGATCGAAATCGTCGAGAGCATCTTCGTATGCGTCACCGGAGGACACAGAATCGTCGTCCTCTGACACAGGAAGTCAGTGTAGCAGTGGGCAAATGGGCAGACGGCTTACTGATAAAGGCCATGTCCTCACTTGTGGTGGTGGAGGGTGAAACGGAGGGAGTAAGCGGGTGTTGAGTCATAGAAGGGAAAGACAATGCGGATGGAGGGCGCTGGAAACGATGGGAAATCAAACGGCCCGGGCATTAATGTGAGCGTGCTGAAATAAGTAATCACGAAATGGGGTGTCTGGGGACGCGCAGCGGCCAACGCTTCCTCGTTAGCCGCCCCCTGGAGCTGGAGCTTCGCATTCACAGGAGGTCTCTCCCGGAGCCGTCCTCGTCATCACATACAAGCAAGAGAGGCAAGTCCGACTCGCTCGCGCTTTGCGGCTCCTCGAGCAACTAGCTCCCGAGCCCCTTATCCCGCACGGCGCGTCTGCAAACGCGGGTAAGAAGACTAAGAAGCGCACTTCCTCCCAACGGAACGATAAGGAGAACGAAGAACCCACGGTTAGAGCTGCCCGGAGGAACGACGCGCAACCGACTACTGGAGACACGCTCCCCGGATGGCTTGCTGATGCTCGCGAGTATCTCCAGACGGTTTTCGAGGATGAGCGTTGGCAAGATCTGGTCCGTAAGTGGCTTGGTTTTGAGGGAGCGTTGGGATACCCGGACGGATAGCAGGTGCGTCATCCTGCTCTCGCGTTGCATGCAGCGCCTGATGACTCTCTAGGACTCAGGCAATAGGCAATAGACTATCGGCGACCGAGCGTCCTTCCGTGGTTAGAGACTGGATTCAAAGTAAGCGTCGGAGCTGCGATTTCCCCATCTTATCAAGTCTCTCCCCCTTTTTGCGGCATGCTGGAAGAGATACCAGTGGTGGCACAGCGTCCGGCCTTCCTGCAGGCACCTCAAAGACACGTGGCCTCTTGCTCGCGTCGGCCCGCTGATGAGGACGACTGGGCTGCTGTCAAACGTGAAGGTTCCAACGGCGTCCTCATGGTCGTCATGGCCCTGTTCTGGTGACTGGCAAAGTCGAAGAATATCGACAGCAACTTGGCGGAAGTCTTCGACACAGTGGAAGATGTTTTTGTGGGTGTTCAATACAATCACAGCACTGGCCATCGCGAACGACAAGTCTCCCCCTGTTAGTACTGATACGCATCCATTACGGATGCGCAATCAGTACTGAAGCTGCTCCTTCTCGCTTCCAGGGCGAGCGGCCCCGCTCGCGTCGTTCCCGCGCCCAGCACAACCTTCACACCCCCCTTCTAGCATATTTGTACCGTCTTCGTTCATGCGCTAGTGCGCTCGCTTGACCATGGCCTACCTATTTTGTACGTTTGTCGAACACTCCTCTCAATGCAATATGGGCTGCTGCTATGCAGGCGATATTGAAACATGCGTTGCGCGACTCGGTCTCGAATCTATGAAACATTGACGTAAATACAGTATACGTTAGAATCCTCATGGCTAGCACGTCGCTCCTCTGGTCCTCCAATTCTTCATACGGCGGGCGGAGCGGCCGTTCTTGAAGTATAGCTTAGTCCCATTTTCTGCCATTAACAGCCGGTCGACCGCCCATTCTTAGTAAGTCATTGTAACTGCGTTTCCTTGAACGGCCGACGCGTCGGCCGTTTTGAACGTTTCGTCGTCTTCAGTTTCTTGGAACGGCCGGTCCGCCGCTCGTTTGAAACGCCTTCCCGACCCCTCAAAACCTCACTGGGCTTACTTGTAGACTTTCGACCGATGCGGCGCGGGGTGTGACGCATGACGCCCTCAGTGCCCAAAGCGGCGCGTCGCGGCGGGGTGTGACACATGACAGGTCGCCCTGTGCGGCGCGGCGCAGGGTCGGCGACCCCACACCGCGCCGCAAAAGCGATCTTGAGAGGGTCTGGTATACGCCAAAAGCTTACATTCGTATGCGAAGCGCGATTGATTCCGCCGCAGGCGGAACGATTTCGGATTTTTTGGGACATTTTTCGCGATTTCTTACTCTTTTTGGCTCTTGTGACACGTTTGTCGCGAGCGGCGGGGGCCGCTGTGATGCATGACAGGTGTCCTCAAAGCGGGCGGATGGCCACCTTGTGATGCATGACGCGCCGCATCGGTCGAAACTCTACAGTATTCTCAGTCGAGCGTCCTCAATTCCGTCCCCTACTGGCCTGTACGTCTTTGCTTTCTCTCTCCCAATCCTTTTGTTTCCACAACCATCCCCTTCTCGTTGCGTTTCTGTTACCGCTTTCACGGACCCTGCTTGTCTTTTGCAGCTATTTCTGCCTCCCATCCTTTCCGCCTTTCCGGATGCCGTCCTCTCTCTGCTTCTTCTGTTCCTTTCGCTCTCTCTAAATCTGCCTATACGCCCGCCACGTGCACTGCCTATCCGAATACACCGCTCTGTTTCCTCTACACAGTTTGACCATGTCTATTGAATCTTTCTGTGTGTACTACATCCCGCGTCTCGTCCGCTCTTAGAAATTAAGTATCTACTCCCGTTCGCTCCTAGCCCAGCTCCTTCCCAACTACCAAGACCTCATCTCCGACTACGACATAAACCAAATCAATACTGACGAATACTTTAAGACAGGCGTCCCTCCGAATTCCGACAACATCCTTCCTCAAAATCCGACTCAACTTGAACCTCTCTCTCCGTCCAACGGCCCGCGCTTTGACTCCAACGTTCCAATTTCGCCTGTTCCTTGGCACCTCGTACCCGCTCCCATTCCCTCCGCCTCTCAGAATCCGCCTGATTTAGTTCCCACTGTCCCTAACTCTCCAGCTTCTTACGACAGGCTATTCGAGCCTTATTCTCCAACTCAGCACCCTTCTGTGCCTGCCCAGCTCTCTCCCTCTGCTGTGCTCGTTGCAGGGGGCGTTCAACTTTCAACCGCAGCTCCGCACTCCATCCAACCGCACTCACAAGTCCCCTCCCCTCCGTCTCAGGTTCCTCTCTCGTATTGCGACGCGTTATATGGCCCCACGTCCTTCCACTCTTTCGATATCCTTGGTCCTGTACCTCCCAATCGCCCACCTCCCCTGACAGCCACCCAGATTCGTCCCATCACAGAGGTTCGCACTCGCCTCCACCCAGACGATTTCCTCAGCTCCCATGCATTAAACTCTGATCCCACTTTCGCTGTACATCTCGAAATCCTTGTCCATGCAGCCCTCGCCCTCTCAATTCCATCCGGCCTCCCTCCCTACATTGCTGCCATCGATCCACCTATGGAACATCCTCTTTCTCCTTCGCAGCTACCCTCCCTTTCTCTGGGCAGCATCCTTGTTCCTTCTTCATCTCCCCCTATCTCTTCCCCTCCAACGTCTCGTCTTGATCAGCGTGCGCACAGCATCGTTCTTACGAAAATGCTCGCTCGCCAGGACCCCGCTTTCAATCGCAGTATGTTCCCCTCCCCGCATTCCTGTTTATCAACTTGTCTCCTTATCTACTCTCATTTCCTCAGGCCTCGTTCTCCCCGCTTTTCATTTCCACACTGCCCATCAGATTCTTGTTGAAGGGCATATCATGCACACTCTTCGTGTCGAGCTTTGTCTCAACGCTACTGTGGTACGTCCTCCGTCGCTTCTTGCCTGCTTTCATTTTCTATATAACGTCCTCTAACACTTCTGAAGATCACAGCCATCGGTGCCCTCCGTCCTTTAACCGCAGCCGACATCTCTTCACGGCTCCTGCTTCACAACCCCAATCCGTACCTTTCCCCGGGAAAAGCTATGCTGCACGATGTCTGGCGCTGGTATTATTGTGGTTGGCCAGTCTTCAGAGTAGGTCCCGGACAGTCCTCTTCTATCACTTGCACTGAGACATCAACGCCTCAGGTCCTCGTCTCTGGTACGATTGCAAGTGCTCGCATCACTCCATTTGCGTTCGTATTTGCTTTGAAGGATGCCAGCGGCGAGATTCTCGTGCACCACGTCCCTACTACGGGCGCTGACATTCGGGCTATCAGGAGGAAGTATCTGGATGCCGGTCTCGACATTGGAGCGGCCATTCGTGCAGAGGCCGTTCCGTTTTTTACCGTGTCCTCTGACGGTGTGCCTACGATCTTCATGACGATATCCAGCATGCCCGAACGACGCCACTGGGCAGATATTGAGCAGCATGCAGCCATTGCAGACATGACCACACGTCTTATATCCGCCCTTGTCGTTCATGTGAGTTTGCTTGTGTTTCAGCGCATTGTTTGATGCGCAAGCCTGTGATGACGCCGAATCTCTGCACGCATAGCGCCGCAAGCTGGTGATTACTGCAGCTTTCAATGCTGGTGATCTATTTCCAGAGGGAACGTTTCCTCCAGAGCATCTCGACAGGGCGCTTGCTGTGAACACGCTCGCACGCGAAGTCTATCTAACTCTACACAAGGTGATGAAGAAATATGCGGTTTCCGAGGTTCCAGTGTACGCGCTCATTGCGCTGGATCTGTATCGTTGGAAACAGAGGGGCGTCAACAACATTGCACTCATTTGGTGAGCGTTTCAAAGTTGGCCTTTGAGCGGTTGCGCTTTGTGGTCAGATGCTTACAGTAGGTTGCAGCGCTGCGTGCGAGCGACTTGTGCGAGGGGGCGTTGTGCATGAATTTGTTGAGAACAGTGGGGCGGAGCAGTTTCTGATGTGGCGCGTTTGCAACCCATTAGGTGTAATGGACTATGAAGATGCTGAGGACGAGGAGGATGTGCATATGATGAAAGATTAGCGAGTCTCTTTCATGGAGGATATACAACGGCCTGATTCATACCTGATCGCACGGAGTGAACCACGAGAGGATTTGTAGCGACGCTAAGAGTCCGAATGCCTCACTCGACGGCAGTTCAAGTTGCAATGATTGGAATGTACGTTGGTAATTGATTCAGTAAGGACTGACATTGCCACATTAAATTGTGCGAGCAAAAACAGGGATGTTCGTTAGGTGGGATGATTACCCTCATCAGCCGCTCATGTACTAGTGCTGTCGTAAAGTGTTTGAACACGTGGCCATCTGACTCCTGACTTGCCCTTGGCGTCATACGGCCCATGCATGGTTTCGTAGCGAATTGAAGGTACAGACGTGTTGATAAGATGTATCATACACTGTATACCGAATAGCAAGGGTTCTCGACGAGTAAGTGTCAAGATATCGCGAGGATGGGAGGAGGGGTAGGTAGTCGGATGATTCCACGTGTTCAAAGAAAGTTTACGTAAGCACGAGTACATCATGCACGATTATCTACACCAGTAAGAGATCGCATTGATGCGCAGTAGGGAGCTTGGGAGAATAAACACAAGTAGATTATCGGGAAGATTATCAATCTCTGTACAATACACGCAGGACAGCCGGGAGTATCAAGAGGATAATCCACCCCTTACACTGTCCTCGAGCGGACGCGGAAACGTGCATGACCGATGCAACAAAATGAGGATAATCTCCTCACGCTTTCGCCACCACATGCGCGCGCTCTCGTACGCGTACGCCCGTTTGCAGCCGCGACATTCACAACAACGTCAGCAGTTTTCTCCCACGCCCTGGAGAACCACGCGTAGCCATTGCGGGTGAAGCGGAACTCCGCGCAAAGCCGGCTGACGGCTTCGTCGCAGCTGAGCTTGTCTGCGCGAGCGGCCGCCTAGTGTGCTGAGAGGAACTTGAAGTGGGACTAATAGCACACTCTCTTGGGAGTCATCAGCAATAAATTCCGCGCTCTTTGCCTGCCTTAGACTGTGTGAGTGGTCTTATTGCATCTTAAATCATCGTTTCATACATTTTCGCTCACTTTCAGGTCCAAAATAAGGCTGAATCAGACGGTTTCAGATGGTTTCAGACCATGTAATGTGAGCTTACAGACGATTTAGTGGATTAAGACCGGCTAAGGCAGATATAAGGCAACACAATTTATTCCTGATGGAGCCGCTCAATGATGCTGCACAGAGGCAGAGTCTCCAGATGATGGAGGCGTATGGAGGTATGCATATCCATACTGGCGTGCTCGGATCAGCTCACTTCAGTAAGACAGCTGAGTCGGCTCCGGCGCTCCGTGGCCCCGTGTATTATCTACGGTACAACGTCACCAAATGAGCTGCTTTGCACAAATACAGAGCGTTTTTACAGGTACTACTACTAGAACAAATCCTTCGAGGCAGGGACAGCGGGCAACGAGGGTGGCCAACGATACCGCCCGGCTACGTCCGGACTCGCTGCGCTCAGTGCCGTCATGTCCTTCTGCCAACGTTCCATTGCTATCACTAACTCAACATCTATCCCCCGAACCTTCTCATCAAACAGCCGCCTATCCTGAGCTGTGCCCCTCGAGTTGATGAGCTGCAGATGCGCGTCGTACAGCGCCTTACGGCTCTGTATAAAAAAGTCAAAGTTGTTCTCTATCCGTTCCATGATCGGCTGTAGAGGGGCTTCCGAATGGTAGATGAGAACTAAGCCACTGACGGCCTCGTTGCTCAGACCGCGAAGCAGGTCCCAAAACGGAACCGCCTTACGAACATTCGGCAGCTCTGCATCTTTCTAAACGACACGTTGATGGCGTGAATGCACGCACGAGCGCTCAAACGCCACGGTTACGCACTTCGATGGGACCCTCGGTATAAGGCTCAGTGAAGTAAACTTCGTCGAAGTTCGGAATCTATGGGAGCGAGGTAAGTGGAGACTCGGAGCAGAAAAGCGTGGCAGCGAGACGCACCTCGCACTCGTCGAGGCTGCAGCCGAGGATCGCCATTTGAAGCTCTTGAGCGTCGAAACGAGTGTACAAACGCGCAGCCTCATATTGGACGTTGAGGCCGCGGTCGTTGTAACGGATGGGGTAAGTTGGGAAGTCAGAAAATTGGTAGCCGGTGGAGGGGCCAGAGAGGAGGCTAATGCAACGGTTCCAGGTAGAGAGAGCTTTGGCAATCTTAGTGTCGCACTGAGTGACTATGGAGACAAGGGCGTTCATGGCCTCAAACGAGCGGTTGGAGGAGCGGTAGGTCCAGTGGGCGTCGTGAAGGTAGTTGTGAGCGTCTGAGATGCTCACATAGAGGTCCCAGAGCGTGCCGAAGTAGGTGCGTTTATTAGTAGGCTGAAACCCGATGATGAGGGCCCTGGCGGAGTCGGGATCCATGCCGGCAAGGAGGGTGTAAAAAATGTTGAGTTGATCGGTGGCATGTTCGATGATGTATGGGCCATGCTGTGCAGAAACTGATCAGCGACCAAGACGCGCGACGACGACCTGGGAGGATGCGCTACTACCGACCTCATCATCCAATTCGATCTGAGGGCTTCCAGCATCTTTGAGGGGGGTGGAGGACAGACGCTCAAAGTCCGGCATGTTCAAGTCTTCGACCTCCATGTCTTCGTCGTCCGATACTTCAACTTCAGTGTCTTCTGAGACTGTTTGATCGACGGTGGTGGGGTTAAACAAGCGAAATCGTATGCGAGTGGGCCTAGGAGGAGTCGAGGAGCCGTAACGTGCCTGCGAAATGATATCGATGTGACTGGAGTCGGATTCATCTGCAGATTGAGACATTCTGACGAAAAGGGAGAGGAAGAAGGAGGGAGGGAGTACTTTGGATAGCGATGACAAGGAGGGATGGGAAAGGCATGGACAAAATGCGGCGAGGCTTCCATGAGGCGTGATTCCCACGAGACACAGCATGATTACTCTCCGGGTCTGGTACATTGATTACGCATGTAAGGCAAACTAGATATCTTGGTTAATGCAAGCAACTCGTCGCAGTAGTAGTAGATATTTAAGCGAGAGCCTTTAAGCGATGGCAAACGGCCAATACACTGCTAGATACCGATAGGTAAGGAGAATTTGGTACGCAATGGCAGGCACACAAAAACGGCGTTGGATGCGCAAAACTGCCGGCGAGTCGGCCGTTTAGACACAGGGATATATACTGAGGTGGATAGTCGCAAACGGCCGGGCGAGACGGCAGTTCGCGAGTATCAGGCAACCGGAGCAACGCCATTTAATAGTCAACGCAAGCCGTCAATATGTATGTTTGCAATCTAGGCGATTCATTCGCGCGAAAACGACTCGTGTGCGGAGTCGAGGGCCGTTGCAAAAATACACTGAGACATCGTGTAACTAATGACATCGCTTCTGCTCGCTCTTGTCGTTCACGATCCCTTTGACCGCAACCCGACCACCCGAGTCCTCTAACGCCGAGTACACACTGACCTCGCGCTCGAAGTCGTTGAAGCGGTAAGTCTCCGTGAGGACCTTGAGCTGGGCCTGTCACAGCCGCTCTGGCTCCTTGAGGAAGTGGGCGATAGAGGTGATGGAGCCCTGAAAGAGGATCTCGCACGTCATGCGTTATACTACGGTGCAGCGTTGTGGGGCGGGTTTGGCCAGGTCTTTTCCCAGATAGTGTGTAGTCCGATTCTCGCGCTGTCGGTCTGCAAGAGGATGGTGTTGAGGGCGAGGATGGACGCGCGCGTGCGCGCCTCTCCTTTGGTGACGCGGAGGAGGGCGTCGAGCACGGCCTCGTTCTCGGGCTGGCTCGCCATGGCCCATGATGCTGACGTAGGCGAGACAAGGGGGTAGCCCTGTACCGCATCCGAGTCAATCGTGCGACCTGCTCGTCGACTGCTCGCGCCGCCCGCAGCCTGGCCTCCGGTGCGTGAAGGCGGCGCCCGCTTGCCCATGGCAGAGGTTGAAGGTCTTAGGTCAAGAAAGGACGCGCACGCGCACGAGGGAGGGAGACTGAGCTGGGTGGCACGGTTGTTTCAGTCTGTGTCGAGATCAAGGAGGAACTCCTCTACGCTCACGCTCGTGTTGATATTAATGGAGCTGATGGTGTGGCCGCCGTTGCACTTGTAGTCGAAGTGGTAGTCAATGATGCAGAACTTGTTGAGCTGTGGGTCGTATGTGCGGCATCGAGAAGATTATTGAGCTACGGGAAACGCACGTAAGTTAGACCGACGAGCCACAACCCCAGCGCAGAACATACCGCCGTCGGGCTGATCCTCATCAACCCGTCCTCGCACACGCGACGGCACAGGACGATCTTCTCGTACGCCCTGCTGTCGCCGAACCCGCCCAGGACAGGCTCGGCATTCAAGCACCTGTTTCACGGAGTGTCGCACTCCGTGACGGGCGCGCGGACCTCGCGCTCTTCGCTCTGGTGCACAGGACGTCTCGACGAGCTGAGGATCCCCGCGTTGTGTGGAAGTCGTCTTTCCTGTCGCACTCCTGAATGGTCTTCACCCGCTGGCACTTTGCGTACACCTGCGCGGCAAGCTTCAGACGAGATTCTGCTCGAAACTCGACTCGCCCGGTATTGTCTGGTCGAGCAAGTTTGGAGGGAACATCGTGGAGAATGTGCGGCGCACAGGAGGCAGGTGGTGGGCTGTCACTTCCTTTTCCATCTTGCAAGTGCGGGGCTTGGTATCATGGGTTCGATATGCAGTTGTTGTGTCATCCATGCCTTCATCACTGCCCAAGAGGCTCCCCGCAATGGCACATGAGCGCGAGTGCGCCTCTGGTGGCGCAAGTGTACGCGTGCCCACACAGACCTGTTTGAGTGGGGTGTTTGAGATGGTGGTTGAATCGCATAGCCGAGTATTGGAGTTTCAAGCCAAGATGTCGTCCCGGCACTAGGGCATGGCACGGGTCGGGTAAACCCGCTCAGGGTACGGGTTCATACCCGCGCGGGTCAGGGTACGGGTCTATGGGCATGTACCCGAGGCAAACCCGTACCCGACCCTCGTTCCCGCGGGTTCAACCATTCAAATCTCATATCTCGCCTCGACCCGGGCCGTCGCTCAACAGCATCTTATAAAGCGCATCGAAATGAACAATGGAGGAGCGCCTAGCAGCCGCGCGAGAGAACTCGTCAGTAGGGCATGGCGCGCAAGGGACGAAACCGCTCACCTGACAGCAGCGCGAGAGAACTGAGGAGAGCGCGGACACTCCGACCTCAATTTACGCTGCTCGGCGTGGAGCCCTCGGCGGGGAGCGGGTCGACGTGCCCGCGTGCACACCGCACGACAGACAGGGGTCTCCCGACGAGGCATGGCCGCGCGGAGCGGTAGACAAGATCGACGCGCCTCACGGGGCGCGTCATCGCTATACCGAGACTGTCCGGCGGCAGGCGCGTGTGCAGTGCCAGCGACTTGCCCGGTCAGCAGGGCCACGGTCCTTCGCGCTCGGCGATTCGACTTGTGAACACTCTCTTTAAACCTCGATACACAAAATGTCGGAGCGGACTAGGCGCCGTATAACGGTGATTGACATGTCTCTGACGAAGCTAGTCTGAGCCGCCCTTCAATGCGTGCCTGTATGTACGAGCCTGAGATAGTCGCGTTAACCTCGAAGGTAGCTGAACATGTTTAACTGCGACATTCGTACCTCGCTGCTTAGTGGGAAGACGGGTATACCCGCGAAAACCCGTACCCCCAGTCACAATACCCGTACCCTCCTCAAACCCGTACCCTATGGTCGCGGGTACATGGACCGCGCGGGTCCGGGTACGGGTACACTTGGAAAACCCGTACCCGACCCGTGCCATGCCCTACCCGGCACGTGCTCCGTGTCCCAGGGACGCGCTGGTGTCTTGTTGTTACCTCGCGCAATAGCGCTTTACTGTACGCTCTTCTCTTTAGTTATCTTTTGATCCCGTAATTAGTTTTGCCCTCGCGTTATACCGGAACACGTTCCGCTCCCTCCCGTCGCCTCCCGCATCAGATATACCGCTCGTTTCTGTCCCGAGCACCTCAGTCTTTTCCCCCGAGACTGAGGTGAGCTTACTATACATTCTCTCGTCTGTGCTCGATGTACTTACGCGCTCAGCTTAGCTCGCTCGTCTCTCGCTCGCTAGGTAGCTACATTCCTAATACATGTCACTCTTTCCCCCCGAGACTGAGCTCGCTCGTCCCTCACTCGCTAGCCCGCTTGCCTCGTCCCGTGTCCTCGGCGCTCTGACCCTGATGCCGAGGACAGACAGTGGACTCACGAAGCGTGCGGTTTACATCCACGGGCTCCCGGAACCCACAGGGACAGGTGATCGTCGTCCGGGGCGCACAGGATTCTATGCGCATCAGGCTGTAGGTGAGGCGGGAGGCATGGGCTGTCATACCCGAGTGGCAGGTACGGATAGGGCTAAATGCGTAAGAAAATGCAAGAGTTGTGATGATCGAACATGAGAGAGAGGTGTGAAATATGTAGGATTACTCACCGGACGCTATCCTGAGGTTAGCCCGTCATAGCAATGGTGCTATACCGTATAGCGCGAGTTATCTGTATCTCCTGGCGGGGCAGCTAAACCGGGCGCGAGACGGTATACTTCGGAGGATGCCCAGCGGAGTGGCAACGAGCCGTTGAGACTCGGAATTGGTGGCCTATGCATGCTGTGTAACTGAGAGCGAGAGCAACCACGTGAGATGGACTGGACGGGGCGGCGAGACCACTAGCGTACGTGTGATCATCGTACTGAGACCGGAACAGCTTCAGTACCGATTGCGCATCCGTAATGGATGCATACCAATACTAACTATGCACCCAACCATTGAACCGAGCAAAAGGGCTCAAATGGCGTGGATTCGAACCCAAGACGTCAAAAAGCGATGGCAATAGGAGCCAATCCAACTGAGCTACAAAGGCATTAGGAAGTGAGAAAGCGGTGGGACTATGACTCTATCACTATGTACAGTGTCTCGAATGTATCTCAGTCGTTTCTCAACGTATTTACATGCGAGTGGGTGCGTTAGAAATGTGTTTAAAAGGGCTTTTGAACAAGCTTACTTGCGCCCGAATCGGACCAGCGGCTGCGAAAGGAGGCTATGTGCTCCTCCTACCCCCAATGAATACGGCACTGCAGTTTAGTCAAATCAGCCCCAATCCTTTTGAGATTCGTAATACAGCAAGTAGTAGTGTACTCATTTATATCTAGATACAGAAATGAGAACGCTCTTGAGATCTCGCCTTCAAAATACCTCCTTGCTTCCAGGGGGCAGGAGGAGCACATAACCCCTTTCGCAGCCGCTGGTCCGATTCGGGCGCGAGTGGGCTTGTTCAAAAGCCCTTTTAAACACATTTCTAACGCATCCACTCGCATGTAAATACGTTGAATGTAAGGGCACAGGCAAGTCTACTGAGCATGCGCTATTAGCTAAGAGGAGGAGGAGGAGGAGCCGTAGATAGTCAAAGTCTAATGTTATGAGGTCAAAATGTCATAGATAGTTGAATAAGATGCTGTTAAGGTCAAAGGTGAGGTCGAGGATCGAGGTGCGAGTTGAAAGCGAGAGCCACAAGCCAAAATCAAGGCACACAAAGTTAAACAAGGAGGAAAAGTATGAGCACCAAGCTAACATTTATGGGCAGAGATACTGAGCTAATATACAATAAGCCAGGCCAGACAGGTGACAGCAGAAATGTAGAGTTGGAGCGGAACATACATAGCTAGGTTAGCAGTATCAGCAATAAATTCCGCGCTCTTTGCCTGCCTTAGACTGTGTGAGTGGTCTTATTGCATCTTAAATCATCGTTTCATACATTTTCGCTCACTTTCAGGTCCAAAATAAGGCTGAATCAGACGGTTTCAGATGGTTTCAGACCATGTAATGTGAGCTTACAGACGATTTAGTGGATTAAGACCGGCTAAGGCAGATATAAGGCAACACAATTTATTCCTGATGCCGCCTACAGCGAGGAGATCTATGATCATCGTGACTTGCTCCCACTCTGCTTCTGTGAGTTCGAGAGCCAGGATCGCATCATGACGCTCTCGATCGGGTTCAGTGCATGCAAGTTGATAAAGGAACTTTTTCTTGAACTATATACACCTGTGAGTCGTTAAAACTAATAGAGAACAAGTAAACGTACTGTCTGAAGCCTCTCAGCTCGAACGAGCATACTAAACATCGACCCCCATCGAGTTGCAGCGTCAAAGATGAGCTCGAGTGCGGTGGTCATACTGCTGGACAATTGAATCTCCTGAAACATCTCCTTGCGTTTTGCAGATGAGCGTTCCTTGATTTTTAACTCTAATTAGTGCGACGTGTAAACGTGAGCATGCAGGCATAGCGTACCTTCACACAAATCGAACAAATAAGACCGATTACATCTCGATGCTTGCCCGCCGAGTCTTTTGGAACATGGAGATCGGCTTCAGGCTGCTCTGGATTGTAGTGCTTCAAGAGACTCGCTACTCGTATCAATGAATGCCTGCGAGCCTATATTTATGATGTGCTCAAGGCAACTGTTACATGCATCAGCGAAGGCACGGCGACAATAGCATGCAGACTTACTGAATACGACGCTCTTTCTCATCGTAATCTTTGCTCGTGACACGGGTGATCTGGAGCGCAAACTCGGCCATCATTGTATCATTGTTCGATGCATTGTCGGATGTCACATAGCCTGCCTGCAGACGAAAACGTTGGATATCAATACAAGAACCCTACGACTAAATTGAGTGAACCTTGTAGGCTATTCCGAGATGGTCAACAACCTTGAATAGGGCCTGGCCAAGTCGAACACCGTGGTGGGCATTGTTAAGCTTAACAAAGCCAAGTAGGGCACTTTAAAGTGTCCATGCGCCAGGCGTAAGTTCTTCGATCCAGTGGCCAGTGACGGCAAAGTATCCGTCTGCATTTGATGCCTGCCATGCGTCACATGTCAAGTTGACCAGCCCTTTGACGAAATCGCCCTAACAAACTCGAAGTAAGCATACTAGTACATTGTCTAGAGAGCGAACACCTAGTGTACCTGTAAGCACCCTGTGTTGAGGTATTTTGTATCACGTGAGGTAAAAGTCGAGTCACGGCACATTGCATAGAAAATTTTAGTTACCGTATATATAGTGTTTACATACTATTTTTTTTCCTTATGTGTTTGCCTCTGGCTACCATCAGAATCCCCCGCCTGATGCCCTAGCCATACGAGGACAAACCGACCACCATTCCCACCTCTTCCCCGCTCCTCCTCTTATCGTACCCCTTGGCAATCTTATCTGCGTCTCTGGCGCTCTCGCGCTGTCCGCCTCACCTAACTCGCCCGACGTTTTGTGAGCGCCCGCTCATCAAAATTAACACCCTGACCATCTACCATCCAAAGCATAGTACTTACTGCATGGAAGCAACCACATTGACATTACATTCCGTAGGCGAATCTTACAGGTGCGATTGCAGTTAAACGCTAATCGAGCAGAGCCAGGCAGACAGTGGAAAGTGAGTGCAAGATGGTCCATGATGGTTGAGAGAATGATACGGGAGCGACATTCCAATGTTAAGGAGACAAGTACAAGACTAGAAGAGAGGAAGAAAATTGAAGGGTGTCAAGTGGTCACTGGTGGCCAGGTGGTAGGGCTACCAGGCTGCGCGTGACCAGCTGGGCTTAAGGGCAGGTCGCGCACCGCGGGGCGACAGACTTGGAGAAATTGGCTTGCTGCGACATAGCTTGCCACCATGCTGAGCTTCATCCTCCTCCTTTCTGTGCTATGTGTCCCTCTGCTCCGCCCTTGTCCACATCATTTTCATCAAGTATGATGTTCTTCTCGGACACTCATGCTCTCCAAACCAAGGACTGGGGCAGGAATGATGCCTACGCTCGTGTTCAACTTCACGATGGCAATGCAGACAAAGGTCATGCCGCAGCTGAACCCGCTCCCCACAAACATGAAGATAAGTCTAAAGGTAATACACGTTTTTACCACGTAACTCGCAGACCGCCAGATTACGACTGCTAAGGGCTGAATGGATATAGATAAGGCATACAAGGTGCAGCAGTATTGTGATATGACGGTTAGCCATGGGGCGGAAAAGATTTGGGCTATGGTCAGCACAGTATAGTATGCACGTAGCATTTAGAGAAGGACTTCGCGACGTGCTGCTGAGTGCTGCTCGAGGATATAAATAAGATAAGTAAATGTTGATTCATGAGCAGAATCACATTGATCTAGGAGCAGCTTACTATGACTACGAGGTGCGCTCGGCTCCCTTCTGCGGGTTCAGCATCATAATCAACAACATGGAGGACTTCCTTCAGTCACCCCTCCTTGTAGAGGGGATATATAATACTGCAGAAAATACTGCGGAGTGTGGTACAAAGTCTGCAGGAATTCCTGGACCTTGAAATTCCTGCAGACACTGTGTTATAGCAGCTTCCTGCAAATAACGTGTCTTGAGCACTAAATAAGCGCCCAAAACACGGCAATTTAATAATGGGTTGCACATATGGGGAATCAAACCCAGGCCTGGGTTGGCCCAACTCAAGATATGCCCACACTATAACCACTATGCTCCAGTACTGTTACTTTCCCTGTAACTAATTCCCCCTTATGCCCTTCTTTTCCCTAGCTCCCGGGGACCTCCCGGGACCGGCTCCTAGCACCCTCCTAGCGCTTTTTTGGTGGCTGGGCTCCCGGCACTTCCCCGGGCCCCCAATATGGCAGGTGGGCTATGGGGCACCAGAGGGGGTGCCCCTTGAGGCTCTAGCTCACCCATTTCCCAACCGTTTTTTGTGCCCTTGGGTGCGTTGGAAAGCGACAGACTGGAGCTGTCCAGCGCACCTAGGCATTCAAAAAATAGGCAAGAAATGCGTAAGCTATGATGAAATTAACTGTTTCTCATAATAAAACTACCATTTACCTCATATCTCAGGAATGCCTGGACCGTTTCTTCATCAGCAAAAATGCATGGCACGCACGCTGCAGCGCACGTGAGCCCACGACCCACACGACTCGGACATTCGCATACTTATAATATGGGTCGTGCGCTGACAGCCACATTTATGCGTAGGCATAGGCTGCGTGGGAATGTCGTGCGCTGTCACGCACTGACGGCTCGGTCGTGGGGTCGTGTGGGTCGTGGGCTGGCGTGGGGTCCACCTGCTGCAGTGCACATGGACCAGGCTCTGTTCAAAAGGATATAATTGATTACTTGCAGTACAGTCGTTCTCCACATTCAGAAGGCAAAGTAAACCAGGATTTCATTGTACAATAACACACTATGTACATTGATCTAACTAATATTTGGTTCTGTCCGGGGTACCCGCACTTAAGGGAATATAACATCATAACGCACGCAGGCACACCAAGCTTGCACCATCTCACCTGCGTGCCTACTCAAAACATGCCAATACATCTGATATTGAGCAAAAGAGGAGAGTACCTTGAGCACGCTCAGCAGGTGTGCATTGTCTTTGGTGGGGAGGTTATTGTAAAGGCTCATTGGCGTGGGGTTGGAGGGTGGCGGAGGGCAGAAGGCAGCGGGGTGGCAGAGGGCGGAGGGCAGTGGGGTTAGCAGGGGTATCAGGTGTGTACCCCTCGCAATGGTAAGAACTTACTTGACAATGAGCCATGCAGACAACAATGGTGACAGAGTGCATGACTTGGAAGGCGGCACAAGGTGGGGAAAATTTTGAATGACTACATGCGCACCAAGCAATGAAAAAGAACTCACTGGGGCACGTACTATAAGCCACTTACATCCCTCGATGGGCCATTCAGTTAATAACGAGAGGAAATAGAATATATAGGACAACCAACTGAGAGAGGAGGGCACGAGAGCTGGGGAGTAGAATACGTTGAGGAGAGGAGGGTGCAGTGACGCACGCGCTGTCTTATCCTCGCCGCTGAGTCGCCGAAACAGAAGGTGGTGCGGAGTTTCAATATCCTGCCAAAAGCAGGCATCGGCAGCCCAATTTAGAAACCACCTGCAATTTCAGCTGATTAAGCGCTGGCAGCCCGTCTAACATGCGATGACAAGCTTTCAAGTCCCGATAGCAAAACGAACATGAATTTTGTGCGATAAGCGTACTTACACAAAGAATTAGGATAGTAGGTACATTTCTATCTCTTAGGCTCTCACGCTGCGGTGCGCTGGAAGCCCCATGCTGTGTGCAGTCACGCATGACGTCACTAGCAAGCCGCTCCCACCCGCTGAGCCGAAGAGGGCTCGGGCTGTCGTGCGCAAAACCAAATGTCGTGGGCTGACGCGCGCTCATGGGGCCATTGTGGGCTGTTGTGGGGTAGTCGCGCGCGGGCCAGGACGTGTTGCAGGCTGGGTCCCACGCAAGATTTCTTCGCGCGCCGACCCCACGGAAGGCCACGAGCCCTGCATTTTTGCTGATGTTTTCCCCTTAGTGGCATTTGATTCGCATTCTTAAATATGTCCTATCGGTACCCTGCACAGAGCAAACGGTTGACTTTTATTTTCCCCCTTTTCGTGCCCCTATGCACATTCCCCCTGCTGTGGGGCTAGAACTGCTACACCGTTAGCCCTGTGACTTTGTATGCATCAATGTGAATATATTTACTACTTATTCTGAGAATTGGGGACTCTAATTGTACCAATCGGTAAACCTCATAGTTCCTCTGGTGTGCGGGCATCAGGACACAATCGGGACCCCATATCAATTCAACCGGTACATATATTCACTGGCTGTTTATTGACGCATGCTATAGAGGTAAATGTGCACCTATATACTTATTAGGGAGGCCACAAAGTGTCTACATGCTTACTTCCCCAATTGAGCTCGCACACACCCATACCTGCATGCTCGGGGCCTCACCAGGCATGCACCAGTGCAGGTATTTATAAGCAGTCTTCTGAAACTTGTTTGTGTACTGTATGGCCATATTTCCACCAATTTAGAGGCTCCCAATCAACCTACAAATGCTTGGGTAAAGTTCCACTTGCACACAGGTATTCCCCTCGTAGAACACCCGCCAGTCATCCTCTCACTCTGGTAAATACATATGTTGTAGTGTACATTGGTAGGTACAAAATGCAGAAAGAACCATGAAAAACGGTTGAGAAATGAGTGAGGGAGGTGTTAGTGCATCTAGGATGGCACAGGTGTACAGCTGCCTGCAATGGGAATGCAGCACAGCATGGGCAGTGGGTGGATCTGAGAGAGATATTGCTGTAGCTCGGGCAAATCTCAACTGTTTCCCCTCGTCTTTGTGGCATCCTGTAGCTATAATATGTACCTACCATCGTCTAAATTTACAGGGTGTGAAGATTGCTAGAAGACATCAGTATGTGTGATGAGTCACTAGGCAGAGCAGGTGCTCTGGGGACCTCACACATGCATGGGATGATGAATGGAGCCATTCAGAACATGTATAGTACATATGTAATACATTCCTGATACTTAGATTGAGAAGCAGCGCTGTAGGGGAAAAGGGAGGGGGCAGGAGGTGTGTACAGAGAGGCATTAGGAGCACCTCCCCTAAAATGGGACCCAGGGCATTTGGGAGTACCAAAACTTGTATATTAGACGTTCTATGTATCTATTACATGGTACATTAATTCATTCTTTGAGGGGATAAGCTGGGGGAGGAGGGGGAGGGGCAGAAGTGGGAGGGGATGGGAGGGGAGGGGAAAGGACAAAAGTAAACGATTTGGGGCGTGTAAGGGCTCAAAAGAAAGCAAAAGAACGCCCCATCCCAATGTATCTAAGGGGACGGAAAACGGCTGGTGTGTTCCGGAGATATCAGACAAACAGTCCTGAAATCCCCAGAAACCGCCAATTGGGGCATATCTTCACCAATTCTCAACCGTTTTTTGAACGCCTAGGTGCGCTTGAAAGCCCCAGTCTGTCGCTTTCCAACGCACCCAGGGGCACAAAAAACGGTTGGGAAATGGGTGAGCTAGAGCCCCAGGGGGCACCCCCACCTGGTGCCCCATAGCCCACCTGCCATATTGGGGGCCCGGGGATAGTGATGTGCAGACTTGACTTAACGTGACCTGATGTGACTTCGTGTGACTTGATCCAAGTCAAAAGTCAAGTCATGGCTTGCAAATTGACTTGACCGGTCCAAGTGACGCCCAAGTGACGCGAAGTGACTTGAGTCACGACTTGAGTATCCAAAACGGTAGGAGCCCCCCCTCAGACACTCACCGCTGCTCCAGACGATGAGAACAGAGCAAGGATGATGGCCTAAGGCAACTTACTACTTCTGCCCTCACACAAATACAAGCTACAGCACACAGTGAGTGAAGAGAAACCGCTTAAGCCTTAGAAGTAAAAAGCGCCAAGAGGATGATTGAACATTCTCACTCAGTAAGTAGTGAGTAATTAATTGGCTAGTATTAAGTTGTATGCGCCACTTCTATTATTAAACTATTGATTTGTTTCAAGCATGCTTTCGAGCAGACTACAGAAGAACGAGAAGGATAAATTGTGAGATCACGCAATGAACTCACTGACCTTGTCCTCAATGTTGTGCCTGTCGCCCATCACCCTAGCATCATTAGCATCCATGGCCCAGAACCCAAGCCCAGTTAGTTAGAGCAGGCTTCGCAAAGTCCTTGTCATCTTGCCTGCAGTACACTGTTGGTGATGCACGAGCAATCAGGACTCGTTCATGAGGTGTAGAAACAGTTCCACAAGTTTCTCGTGCTATGACATGTCGTAGTGGGTTTGAATAGCGCACAGAAGCAGTTCCACGACCGTCTCCTGGGTCATGGTCGAAGTGCAAGGTAATTAGCGCCCAGGGGCGCGGAAGTCGTTAGCGACTTCGGCTTGACGTGAGTCGACTTTGACGCCAAGTGACATGGTCTCGGGTGACATGGGCTGAGGTCACAAAATCAAGTCGACTTCAAGTTGTGTGATCTCAAGTCACAAAGTCGTGACTTCGAGTCGCGTCTGCGCAACACTACCCGGGGAAGTGCCGGGAGCCCAGCCACCAAAAAAGCGCTGGGAGGGCGCCAAGAGCCGGTCCCAGGAGGTCCCCGGGAGCTAGGGAAAAGAAGGGCATAAGGGGGAATTAGTTACAGGGAAAGTAACAGTACTGTGGCATAGTGGTTATAGCGTGGGCATATCTTAAGTTGGGCCAACCCAGGCCTGGGTTTGATTTCCCATATGTGCAACCCATTATTAAATTGCCGTGTTTTGGGTGCTTATTTAGTGCTCAAGACACGTTATTTGCAGGAAGCTGCTATAACACAGTGTCTGCAGGAATTTCAAGGTTCAGAAATTCCTGCGGACTTTGTAACACGTTCTACGGTAATTCCTGTACTTGACATGAAATCTCTACAGGGACGGCTCCTCCAGTCACGTTCAAGCCTCAGACAAGCAGATCTAGTAGAAGGTGTGCCATGGCTCTCCGAAAGCGGGCTCAAGAAGAACCAGGAAAAGGAGCATGCTACCTGCACGCACAAGACGGCGCGGCTTTCAAAGTGCTACTGGCGAGTTTTAATTCTTTTCCACACCCTGAGACGGTCCTGTCTACACCATTAGCGTCTTACTACCATCATGCACGGAAGTAGTGTGCGCTGCGATTTGCTTATTTAAACAATTGTGATATATACTATTGGGAGCGAGTGGCAGACTAGATAGTATAGCGAGAATGTAACTTAGCAGTGTATGTTTGGACGGGTTCTCATAGCGTGTGATTTATCTGTTATAGCGAGCTTCCTGCATGTTAAATCTGTGTTCAAAGTCACCAGGCTGATGTGGTACTTATTCATGCAGTAAACGCCGAAATTGGCAGAAGGTAAACCTTTGACAATAAATAGTTACTATCTACGTGCCCAATTTCACCAGTCTTACTCGTACCACCCATTAACTCCCCCTTTTGCTGGTGATCCGGCATATTCACCCAAGATAGCCGTAAGGGGCACCACTTTTGAAGCGCATAGTGTCTTTTACTGTGAGTGTCCCATTGCTCTCTCCCTCGCTTCCTAATTTGCTGATGTTACACTATAGTTGTTGCTACCCACAATGGGTCCTGAAAGCCTCAACGAGTCCACCTGCAATCAGTGGATTGCGACTGTTCAAAGCCCTGACATTACTCAAACTGGCATCAACAATGAGCAGTGAGAGATGATCATCCATCTCTTGCTCACTTTTTGCGCATATAGCCAAGCATGCAACGACGTCAACCTGAATAGATACTACGGCGTTGTAGGCGAGCTTGTGGTGCTCACCATGTCCTGCAGTCTGTACGAGCGTGCAGATGGGCAGCTTGCAGAATGGCTGTCAGGGGTGGCTTATAGCGCACTTTCTGCTGTACATCCCTATTTCATGCTTCTCTCTCCCTCTCAATGATTGACATTCTTTCAGAGTGTCTTCTCCACTAAAGACATCCCCCCCGCATGCATTCCAGACAACCAGCTACCTAGGGACCCTCTGCGTCTAGGCTGTCATGATGCGCTATCGAGTGCCAGCTGTGCTGTGCTAACCTTCCCCTAGCACTTTGTCTTTCAAGCGCGCCGTAATGTGTTTGCCCCTTCAAAAAAACTCATTGACAGCTTACTCTGCATGGCCGCAGCAGCCGACACTTGTAGCGAACCTGCTACCTCTATTGACTCATGTGACATCCTCGATGACGACACTCTGCCTTCGAAATCGGTTTGATCCTGCCCTACAGTTACCTCCTTTATAGCTGACAATGCGCATGTCCTCATTAAGGACAGTGCTTCGTCTCCACGGTGTGATTGCACTGCATACCGTGCCAATGTCGCATACCATGGTAGCCTTGCAGACACCATTCATGTGACCCATAGCATGACAGCCGAGCGTATTGTGTCAGACAGTGCGTGCGATGGTGAGGATGATACGGATGAATGGGAGTATATATCAAATAGATCTATGCCTTCTCTTGAGACAGTTGCTTCGGACTCAGATAGTAACTCGCTGGAGTCAGCATCTGACAGTGAGTAGTAGTTACTATCCCTTAGTTTACTATCCGAATCTATATGGCATGGTTGTTAATGGTGCTACTAGCAATATTATATGTATGGCTACAATGCAGTGTGGCCATTGACTCAGCGTGAGCGTACGTCAAATGTCTCGAACACTTTGCCTGTGACAATATGGAAGCACTTAACGTAACACGTTCGATCAGAAGAGAGTATCTCATGTCCAGTGTCCGTTGTTGAGTGAACAGATGCCATAACACCTATACGTCCTCACAATGTGACATTTACATAGTATATATGTGCGACTGTAACTCTAAGTAGTCCTGAGGTACTCATGTGCTGGTGGTGCTAGGAGGTGGTGACCTGTCACAGATCCCGCACATGGCAAGGGTGTGATCTGGACCCGAGGCCAATCTGGCATGCAGGTGCCCTGATCTGTGCAGATCGTGACCCATAGGTTACAGGTGTGGATCCAAACAGATTGAACTGGACATAGATCCACACCCGTGCTCAGCCTTACCAAGGACCGCTGCACTTGCGCTCACACTCTGGCCCTGCACTGCCACCTGGCCTGACTGCTCACCCAGCTGAGGAGGCCCACCAAGCATGGCCGTCGTGGTGCCCCAGAATGTCAATGGCATTTACTTTGCGAGCACCTCCTGCTCCTATTTGATTATCCTGTCAAAGTTGTCCTTCTTCTGGCGGAGGTATTCCCACTCCTTTAAATACTGCCGCTATGCCTCAAGTCGCTTTTGCTCTAGATATGTGAGCAGCGCCTTGGAGGCGATGGAGGGCTGTAAGATGAGGCATATGGGGTCAGCAACTTGGATACTTGATTGTGAGAAATGACAGAAAAATATAGTGCTTACTATCTCAGAACCACTAAAAAGGCCGCTAAATGTTCAACCACCATGCAAGAGACCCTTATGGGTGTGTTCCCACTCCTTGAGATGCTTGAGCTTCATCTTCGCCTCCTTTTTTGTGAATTCAATTAGGATGTTCATATCCTTATGTGCCTTAACGATGGGGCGCACGTCAGGCATTTTGAAGATTACAATTGCTACAGGATCAAGTTAGAACGGCAAGTGGTGTTAACGGTGGAGGTCAGACAAGACTCACATTCAAGGAAGGGTATCATGGATATAAGGCCCCTATCCTTGGCATTGCCCGTCTATTTCGGGAAGATGATAGCATTTTCTGGGTTGGGGGGTAACATGCTCAGGGTGGGTGTTGAGCAATACTACTTTGGACAGATCGCGGTTAAGATACTTGAGGTCTTCAACTGGCTATCTGTTCTCTGATCGACATGCATTGCAAAATAAGCGATGGATGATGTAGAACTGGTAGGGGTCTAACTTGTCAAAAACAGGCATAGCAGTCTGAAAGACAAAGGCACATCATTAGCCAATGCGAGCAAAAAGGGATGGGCACTTGCATAGTGGTATTGCATAGTGAATATCACAATCTCGTAGAATTGGGAGAGGTATGCCAAAAAATAATTGACGCTGGGTTGTTTTGCTGTTCACCATCTATGCTGACACTGTTGGAAGGTTAGGTAAGTTGAACGGTGAAGATAGCGAAATAAGCGACCAAAGTGGCCAGCGCCAAATGGCGAAGTGAGCGACCAAAGTGGCCAGCGCTAAATGATAAAATGGGCGACCAAGGTGGCCGGCCTCAAATGACGAAGTGAGCAACAAAGGGGATGGGTCCCTCATAGCGAAATAAACGACCAAGGTGGCCGGCGCCAAATGGTGAAATGGGCGACCAAGGTGGCCGGCGCCAAATGGCAAAGTGAGCGACCAAAGTGGCCAGCGCCAAATGGTAAAATGGGCGACCAAGGTGGCCGGCATCAAATGACGAAGTGAGCGACCAAAGTGGCCAGCGCCAAATGGTAAAATGGGCGACCAAGGTGGCCGGCGCCAAATGGTGAAATGGGCGACCAAGGTGGCCGGCGCCAAATGGTGAAATGGGCGACCAAGGTGGCCGGCCTCAAATGACGAAGTGAGCAACAAAGGGGATGGGTCCCTCATAGCGAAATAAACGACCAAGGTGGCTGGCGCCAAATGGTGAAATGGGCGACCAAGGTGGCCGGCGCCAAATGGCAAAGTGAGCGACCAAAGTGGCCAGCGCCAAATGGTAAAATGGGCGACCAAGGTGGCCGACGCCAAATGGTGAAATAAGCAACCAAGGTGGCCAGCGCCAAATGGTAAAATGGGCGACCAAGGTGGCCGACGCCAAATGGTGAAATAAGCAACCAAGGTGGCTGGTGCCAAATGACGAAATAGGCAACCAAGGTAACTGGCCCTGAGCAACGAAGAGGATTGATTCTGATGGGTAAGTGAGTAATAAAAATGGCCATCAGGGACCCATCCCCTTTATTGCTCACTTCGTCATTTAAGGCCGGCCTCCTTGGTCGCTTATTTCGCTATGAGGGAGAGGTAGCTGCGATATGAGAGTAGGGTCCGATGTAGAAGTACATGTAGATTGAATCAGCAACCCATTGTAAGTAATAGCTTAGTTGCCTATTTCGCTATGAGGGACCCATCCCCTTTGTTGCTCACTTTGCCATGTGGGGCTGGTCACCTTGGTCGCCCATTTCACCATTTGGCGCCGGCCACCTTGGTTGCTTATTTTGCTATGAGGGACCCATCCCCTTCGTCGCTCCCTTCGCCATTTGGTGCCGGCCACTTTGGTCACTTATTTCGCTATGAGGGAGAGGTAGCTGCGATATGAGAGAAGTAGGGTCCGATGTAGAAGTACATGTGGATTGAATCAGCAACCCATTGTAAGTAATAGCTTGGGCAGGACAATATCTTTGATAATTTTACTCAATCTGACTTTCATCTTCAAAGTTTTAAAGGCTGCATTCAGGCTGGTGGTGTCAGGCTGAGCTGGTGGCATCAGGCTCTAAGACGTCTGCGAAGGATGGCCCATTGTAAATGCGAAGCGCCACCTGCATAGCAACCATGGCTATGCCGAAAATACACTATAAGTCGTGCTTGGGTTGCAGCACGGTGAGGGTGGAATTAATCTGCTGCTTATCCTTTCAGGAGCACCAACTTAGGTGCTTCTTAGATGTGTATCAGGTAACGCGGTCTCAGAGGACCGTGTAGATGTACGCTTAGGTGTATATTTTTGTGTCAGAGGAGAGCTTGGCACCAATCTGGGTAGTATGATAGTAGAGCGCTGCTATTTGTGGCCGAGTAAGTGGGATGGGTGGTGGTGCGGTGTACTAATTGCAGGGCACAAATGCTCATTGCGGATTTCAGTGCCCTTTATGGGCATTACTTGCCGGGTCTCTGACATCTGCAAGGGTTGGAGAATACAAGGTTTTGTGGCTGTCCGTTCAATTGCAACTATCAGGAGACCTGTGTATTTATACAAAATACATATGACTAGAAAGCTACTGGCAGTGCCTGCTATGACCATCCTCTAATGGTGAGGCCTTGAGGACTTGGGCCTCAGCTTAACCCTGGCTAGTGCTATGCATTCTGCCTTCGCTTTCTTTAGATATTTATGACATTATAGGATTATATTCTGATTGTTGAGTCACTAGTCTGAGATCTGCTTATTTCGCTTATTTGCAAGGTTTAATCTATTAGAAGAAGCTTTAAGACCTTCACTGTAGAAAAGCATGGGCTTGAATGTGTGTGGAAAGCATTTTGGGCTTCTTAAAAGGCCAGCTGTGACCAAAGGAATATAATATCATTTACAGTCGTTAGTAGAAGTATATAAGACTAGGGCAGATTCCCCTTGATAGCCCCACTTTCGAGAGGTGCCTTGGAAGCTGTGAAGTATGATTTTTTCTTTGAGATTAGGAGAAGTCTTACTTCATAGGTACTTCTTCTCTTCTCTTTTTAGGCTTATAGAACATATTCTTTCTCATCACAGTTAGTTTATATATTAGCTAAATAACTTCTGTTCCTCATAAATCGTGCTTGTCAGCCATGGCCCTCTTCCACCAAGTTTTATAGGAGGCCGGGAGTTTGTCCAGGTGGTTGTCAGGCCATCTATAAACTGCCTGCACCTCTGACATACAGAAGCACCCAGAGGTTATCCGCGGTGTGCTTTATTTGCAGGAGCATTGTGTCGGCTGTGGTAGCAATTTTGATAGTGACAGAGAGGCAGATAGCGGCAGAGTGCGTGTGGCCGTAGCACAGTGCATTTTGCCGATGCTCCGCAGGGCTGTAAGCCCGCAAGCTCCAGATTCCTATCAATGTTTGTGATTAAATTGTCGGGCACTAATATCCCTTGCAACACGTGCTGCAAGCCAGTTCTCAAGGGTCGACGCATGCTGCTGCAGAAGTGTGCGAAGATCGCAATTAATTTGGGCTTGAGATGTTTACAGAGCCTGCTGAGATGCCACATGGCATGCATGTACTAACCAACATAAGTAAACTTAAAGGCAGAACACATCCTGCATGTATGCATATGCAATAAGCATTACTACGTGCCCTCTTTAGACCTTTGCCCTTGATGGAGTCACTCTGAGGATCGGTGTGCACTAAGCTTCTAGCTTATCAGCTCACAGTAAATGCGTGGGTGATGTGCATGCAGTGCGCACATTGTAGAATCATTGTAGAATCATTGTGGACTTTGTTGGACGGAAGCTCCATCGTGTGCAACACGCATATAAAGGAATACTGCGCCTGCCTCAGAGGGTGCACAATATGCATACAAAATGAGGTTCGTAAAATCTGAGCACGATGATGCCGCGTGTAATGAATGACGTCTTCTGAGTCTGTGTCTAGAGTACTGCCACCAGCCAAAGACTCAGCCTTTACACCATCTGATTTTGTATGACATTTGAGGTACTTTTATGGCTGACTGTCCTATTAGTGGGCTTGAGCCTTAAAGCATTAGTGTTTAGCTGTTCAAGTTCACAGAATTACGAAATGCTGATATGGCATTAGGCAGCAACACTCAAGCACCCAAAGGACCAATGCGATGATTAATTTCTCTACAAGCTTTCATACTAGCAGAGGGTATCATGTAGACAGCTGGCTACAAAACTATGTGCACAGCAAGCCTCCTGGCAACATTGCGAGAGAGACAGGCTATGCAGGCAAGATGACAACAATGACAGTGCCTGTACTAACATCAATTGAGTGGCGCTTGTAGCACCTTGGGTTCTGCCTTAAATGATAAGATGGGCGATCAAATTGGCTGGCCCTATATGGTGAAGTGAGCGACAAAGGTGGCTGGCGCCAAATGGCGAAATGGGCGACCAAGGTGGCCAGCCCTGAGCGACGAAGGGGATGGGTCTCTCATGGTAAAGTAAGCGATAAAGGTGGCCGGCCACAAATGGCGCCAGGCGAAATAGGCGATCAAGGTGGCTGGGCTCAAATAGCAAGATGGGCGACCAAATTAGCTGGCCCTATATGGTGAAGTGAGCAACAAAGGTGGCTGGCCCTGAGTGACAAAGGGGATGGGTCTCTCATAGTGAAGTGAGCAACAAAGGTGGCCGGCGCCAAATGGTGAAATGGGCAACCAAGGTGACTGGCCCTAAGCAACGAAGAGGATTGGTCCCTGATGGGCAAGTGAGTGATAAAAATGGCCATCAGGGACCCATCCCCTTTGTTGCTCACTTCACTATTTAAGGCCGGCCACTTTGGTCGCTTACTTCACCATAGGGAACTCATTCCCTTTATCGCTCACCTTACCATGTGGGGCCAGCCACCTTTGTTGCTCACTTTGCCATTTGGGGCCGGCCACCTTTGTCGCTCACTCCACTATATAGGGCCAGCCAATTTGGTCGCCCATTTCGCCATTTAGGCCCGGCCACCTTGGTCGCTGACTTTACTATGGGGGACCCATCTCCTTCGTCGCTCACTTTACCATGTAGGACTAGCCACCTTTGTTGCTCACTTCGCCATGTGGGGCCGGCCAATTCGGTCGCCCATCTCACCATTTAAGGCAGAACCTAGGGTGCTACAAGTGCCACTCAGTTGATGTCACCACTAAAGAGGCCACTAAGTGTTCAGCCACCATGCAAGAGACCCTTATGGGTGTGTTCCCACTCCTTGAGATGCTTGAGCTTCATCTTCGCCTCCTTTTTTGTGAATTCAATTAGGATGTTCATATCCTTATGTGCCTTAACGATGGGGCGCACGTCAGGCATTTTGAAGATTACAATTGCTACAGGATCAAGTTAGAACGGCAAGTGGTGTTAACGGTGGAGGTCAGACAAGACTCACATTCAAGGAAGGGTATCATGGATATAAGGCCCCTATCCTTGGCATTGCCCGTCTATTTCGGGAAGATGATAGCATTTTCTGGGTTGGGGGGTAACATGCTCAGGGTGGGTGTTGAGCAATACTACTTTGGACAGATCGCGGTTAAGATACTTGAGGTCTTCAACTGGCTATCTGTTCTCTGATCGACATGCATTGCAAAATAAGCGATGGATGATGTAGAACTGGTAGGGGTCTAACTTGTCAAAAACAGGCATAGCAGTCTGAAAGACAAAGGCACATCATTAGCCAATGCGAGCAAAAAGGGATGGGCACTTGCATAGTGGTATTGCATAGTGAATATCACAATCTCGTAGAATTGGGAGAGGTATGCCAAAAAATAATTGACGCTGGGTTGTTTTGCTGTTCACCATCTATGCTGACACTGTTGGAAGGTTAGGTAAGTTGAACGGTGAAGATAGCGAAATAAGCGACCAAAGTGGCCAGCGCCAAATGGCGAAGTGAGCGACCAAAGTGGCCAGCGCTAAATGATAAAATGGGCGACCAAGGTGGCCGGCCTCAAATGACGAAGTGAGCAACAAAGGGGATGGGTCCCTCATAGCGAAATAAACGACCAAGGTGGCCGGCGCCAAATGGTGAAATGGGCGACCAAGGTGGCCGGCGCCAAATGGCAAAGTGAGCGACCAAAGTGGCCAGCGCCAAATGGTAAAATGGGCGACCAAGGTGGCCGGCCTCAAATGACGAAGTGAGCGACCAAGGTGGCCCGCGCCAAATGGTAAAATGGGCGACCAAGGTGGCCGGCGCCAAATGGTGAAATGGGCGACCAAGGTGGCCGGCGCCAAATGGTGAAATGGGCGACCAAGGTGGCCGGCGCCAAATGGTGAAATGGGCGACCAAGGTGGCCGGCGCCAAATGGCAAAGTGAGCGACCAAAGTGGCCAGCGCCAAATGGTAAAATGGGCGACCAAGGTGGCCGGCCTCAAATGACGAAGTGAGCAACAAAGGTGGCGAGTCCTACATGGTAAAGTGAGCGACGAAGGAGATGGGTCCCTCATAGCAAAATAAGCAACCAAGGTGGCCGACGCCAAATGGTGAAATGGGCGACCAAGGTGACCAGCCCCACATGGCAAAGTGAGCAACAAAGGGGATGGGTCCCTCATAGCGAAATAGGCAACTAAGCTATTACTTACAATGGGTTGCTGATTCAATCTACATGTACTTCTACATCGGCCCCTACTCTCATATCGCAGCTACCTCTCCCTCATAGCGAAATAAGCGACCAAGGTGGCCGGCCTTAAATGACGAAGTGAGCAATAAAGGGGATGGGTCCCTGATGGCCATTTTTATTACTCACTTACCCATCAGGACCAATCCTCTTCGTTGCTCAGGGCCAGTTACCTTGGTTGCCTATTTCGTCATTTGGCACCAGCCACCTTGGTTGCTTATTTCACCATTTGGCGTCGGCCACCTTGGTCGCCCATTTTACCATTTGGCGCTGGCCACTTTGGTCGCTCACTTTGCCATTTGGCGCCGGCCACCTTGGTCGCCCATTTCACCATTTGGCGCCGGCCACCTTGGTCGCCCATTTTACCATTTGGCGCTGGCCACTTTGGTCGCTCACTTCGTCATTTGCGGCCGGCCACCTTGGTCGCCCATTTTACCATTTGGCGCTGGCCACTTTGGTCGCTCACTTTGCCATTTGGCGCCGGCCACCTTGGTCGCCCATTTCACCATTTGGCGCCGGCCACCTTGGTCGTTTATTTCGCTATGAGGGACCCATCCCCTTTGTTGCTCACTTCGTCATTTGAGGCCGGCCACCTTGGTCGCCCATTTTATCATTTAGCTCTGGCCACTTTGGTCGCTCACTTCGCCATTTGGCGCTGGCCACTTTGGTCGCTTATTTCGCTATCTTCACCGTTCAACTTACCTAACCTTCCAACAGTGTCAGCATAGATGGTGAACAGCAAAACAACCCAGCGTCAATTATTTTTTGGCATACCTCTCCCAATTCTACGAGATTGTGATATTCACTATGCAATACCACTATGCAAGTGCCCATCCCTTTTTGCTCGCATTGGCTAATGATGTGCCTTTGTCTTTCAGACTGCTATGCCTGTTTTTGACAAGTTAGACCCCTACCAGTTCTACATCATCCATCGCTTATTTTGCAATGCATGTCGATCAGAGAACAGATAGCCAGTTGAAGACCTCAAGTATCTTAACCGCGATCTGTCCAAAGTAGTATTGCTCAACACCCACCCTGAGCATGTTACCCCCCAACCCAGAAAATGCTATCATCTTCCCGAAATAGACGGGCAATGCCAAGGATAGGGGCCTTATATCCATGATACCCTTCCTTGAATGTGAGTCTTGTCTGACCTCCACCGTTAACACCACTTGCCGTTCTAACTTGATCCTGTAGCAATTGTAATCTTCAAAATGCCTGACGTGCGCCCCATCGTTAAGGCACATAAGGATATGAACATCCTAATTGAATTCACAAAAAAGGAGGCGAAGATGAAGCTCAAGCATCTCAAGGAGTGGGAACACACCCATAAGGGTCTCTTGCATGGTGGCTGAACACTTAGTGGCCTCTTTAGTGGTGACATCAACTGAGTGGCACTTGTAGCACCCTAGGTTCTGCCTTAAATGGTGAGATGGGCGACCGAATTGGCCGGCCCCACATGGCGAAGTGAGCAACAAAGGTGGCTAGTCCTACATGGTAAAGTGAGCGACGAAGGAGATGGGTCCCCCATAGTAAAGTCAGCGACCAAGGTGGCCGGGCCTAAATGGCGAAATGGGCGACCAAATTGGCTGGCCCTATATAGTGGAGTGAGCGACAAAGGTGGCCGGCCCCAAATGGCAAAGTGAGCAACAAAGGTGGCTGGCCCCACATGGTAAGGTGAGCGATAAAGGGAATGAGTTCCCTATGGTGAAGTAAGCGACCAAAGTGGCCGGCCTTAAATAGTGAAGTGAGCAACAAAGGGGATGGGTCCCTGATGGCCATTTTTATCACTCACTTGCCCATCAGGGACCAATCCTCTTCGTTGCTTAGGGCCAGTCACCTTGGTTGCCCATTTCACCATTTGGCGCCGGCCACCTTTGTTGCTCACTTCACTATGAGAGACCCATCCCCTTTGTCACTCAGGGCCAGCCACCTTTGTTGCTCACTTCACCATATAGGGCCAGCTAATTTGGTCGCCCATCTTGCTATTTGAGCCCAGCCACCTTGATCGCCTATTTCGCCTGGCGCCATTTGTGGCCGGCCACCTTTATCGCTTACTTTACCATGAGAGACCCATCCCCTTCGTCGCTCAGGGCTGGCCACCTTGGTCGCCCATTTCGCCATTTGGCGCCAGCCACCTTTGTCGCTCACTTCACCATATAGGGCCAGCCAATTTGATCGCCCATCTTATCATTTAAGGCAGAACCCAAGGTGCTACAAGCGCCACTCAATTGATGTTAGTAAAGGCACTGTCATTGTTGTCATCTTGCCTGCATAGCCTGTCTCTCTCGCAATGTTGCCAGGAGGCTTGCTGTGCACATAGTTTTGTAGCCAGCTGTCTACATGATACCCTCTGCTAGTATGAAAGCTTGTAGAGAAATTAATCATCGCATTGGTCCTTTGGGTGCTTGAGTGTTGCTGCCTAATGCCATATCAGCATTTCGTAATTCTGTGAACTTGAACAGCTAAACACTAATGCTTTAAGGCTCAAGCCCACTAATAGGACAGTCAGCCATAAAAGTACCTCAAATGTCATACAAAATCAGATGGTGTAAAGGCTGAGTCTTTGGCTGGTGGCAGTACTCTAGACACAGACTCAGAAGACGTCATTCATTACACGCGGCATCATCGTGCTCAGATTTTACGACCCTCATTTTGTATGCATATTGTGCACCCTCTGAGGCAGGCGCAGTATTCCTTTATATGCGTGTTGCACACGATGGAGCTTCCGTCCAACAAAGTCCACAATGATTCTACAATGATTCTACAATGTGCGCACTGCATGCACATCACCCACGCATTTACTGTGAGCTGATAAGCTAGAAGCTTAGTGCACACCGATCCTCAGAGTGACTCCATCAAGGGCAAAGGTCTAAAGAGGGCACGTAGTAATGCTTATTGCATATGCATACATGCAGGATGTGTTCTGCCTTTAAGTTTACTTATGTTGGTTAGTACATGCATGCCATGTGGCATCTCAGCAGGCTCTGTAAACATCTCAAGCCCAAATTAATTGCGATCTTCGCACACTTCTGCAGCAGCATGCGTCGACCCTTGAGAACTGGCTTGCAGCACGTGTTGCAAGGGATATTAGTGCCCGACAATTTAATCACAAACATTGATAGGAATCTGGAGCTTGCGGGCTTACAGCCCTGCGGAGCATCAGCAAAATGCACTGTGCTACGGCCACACGCACTCTGCCGCTATCTGCCTCTCTGTCACTATCAAAATTGCTACCACAGCCGACACAATGCTCCTGCAAATAAAGCACACCGCGGATAACCTCTGGGTGCTTCTGTATGTCAGAGGTGCAGGCAGTTTATAGATGGCCTGACAACCACCTGGACAAACTCCCGGCCTCCTATAAAACTTGGTGGAAGAGGGCCATGGCTGACAAGCACGATTTATGAGGAACAGAAGTTATTTAGCTAATATATAAACTAACTGTGATGAGAAAGAATATGTTCTATAAGCCTAAAAAGAGAAGAGAAGAAGTACCTATGAAGTAAGACTTCTCCTAATCTCAAAGAAAAAATCATACTTCACAGCTTCCAAGGCACCTCTCGAAAGTGGGGCTATCAAGGGGAATCTGCCCTAGTCTTATATACTTCTACTAACGACTGTAAATGATATTATATTCCTTTGGTCACAGCTGGCCTTTTAAGAAGCCCAAAATGCTTTCCACACACATTCAAGCCCATGCTTTTCTACAGTGAAGGTCTTAAAGCTTCTTCTAATAGATTAAACCTTGCAAATAAGCGAAATAAGCAGATCTCAGACTAGTGACTCAACAATCAGAATATAATCCTATAATGTCATAAATATCTAAAGAAAGCGAAGGCAGAATGCATAGCACTAGCCAGGGTTAAGCTGAGGCCCAAGTCCTCAAGGCCTCACCATTAGAGGATGGTCATAGCAGGCACTGCCAGTAGCTTTCTAGTCATATGTATTTTGTATAAATACACAGGTCTCCTGATAGTTGCAATTGAACGGACAGCCACAAAACCTTGTATTCTCCAACCCTTGCAGATGTCAGAGACCCGGCAAGTAATGCCCATAAAGGGCACTGAAATCCGCAATGAGCATTTGTGCCCTGCAATTAGTACACCGCACCACCACCCATCCCACTTACTCGGCCACAAATAGCAGCGCTCTACTATCATACTACCCAGATTGGTGCCAAGCTCTCCTCTGACACAAAAATATACACCTAAGCGTACATCTACACGGTCCTCTGAGACCGCGTTACCTGATACACATCTAAGAAGCACCTAAGTTGGTGCTCCTGAAAGGATAAGCAGCAGATTAATTCCACCCTCACCGTGCTGCAACCCAAGCACGACTTATAGTGTATTTTCGGCATAGCCATGGTTGCTATGCAGGTGGCGCTTCGCATTTACAATGGGCCATCCTTCGCAGACGTCTTAGAGCCTGATGCCACCAGCTCAGCCTGACACCACCAGCCTGAATGCAGCCTTTAAAACTTTGAAGATGAAAGTCAGATTGAGTAAAATTATCAAAGATATTGTCCTGCCCAAGCTATTACTTACAATGGGTTGCTGATTCAATCCACATGTACTTCTACATCGGACCCTACTTCTCTCATATCGCAGCTACCTCTCCCTCATAGCGAAATAAGTGACCAAAGTGGCCGGCACCAAATGGCGAAGGGAGCGACGAAGGGGATGGGTCCCTCATAGCAAAATAAGCAACCAAGGTGGCCGGCGCCAAATGGTGAAATGGGCGACCAAGGTGACCAGCCCCACATGGCAAAGTGAGCAACAAAGGGGATGGGTCCCTCATAGCGAAATAGGCAACTAAGCTATTACTTACAATGGGTTGCTGATTCAATCTACATGTACTTCTACATCGGACCCTACTCTCATATCGCAGCTACCTCTCCCTCATAGCGAAATAAGCGACCAAGGTGGCCGGCCTTAAATGACGAAGTGAGCAATAAAGGGGATGGGTCCCTGATGGCCATTTTTATTACTCACTTACCCATCAGAATCAATCCTCTTCGTTGCTCAGGGCCAGTTACCTTGGTTGCCTATTTCGTCATTTGGCACCAGCCACCTTGGTTGCTTATTTCACCATTTGGCGTCGGCCACCTTGGTCGCCCATTTTACCATTTGGCGCTGGCCACCTTGGTTGCTTATTTCACCATTTGGCGTCGGCCACCTTGGTCGCCCATTTTACCATTTGGCGCTGGCCACTTTGGTCGCTCACTTTGCCATTTGGCGCCGGCCACCTTGGTCGCCCATTTCACCATTTGGCGCCAGCCACCTTGGTCGTTTATTTCGCTATGAGGGACCCATCCCCTTTGTTGCTCACTTCGTCATTTGAGGCCGGCCACCTTGGTCGCCCATTTCACCATTTGGCGCCGGCCACCTTGGTCGCCCATTTCACCATTTGGCGCCGGCCACCTTGGTCGCCCATTTTACCATTTGGCGCTGGCCACTTTGGTCGCTCACTTCGTCATTTGATGCCGGCCACCTTGGTCGCCCATTTTACCATTTGGCGCTGGCCACTTTGGTCGCTCACTTTGCCATTTGGCGCCGGCCACCTTGGTCGCCCATTTCACCATTTGGCGCCGGCCACCTTGGTCGTTTATTTCGCTATGAGGCACCCATCCCCTTTGTTGCTCACTTCGTCATTTGAGGCCGGCCACCTTGGTCGCCCATTTTATCATTTAGCGCTGGCCACTTTGGTCGCTCACTTCGCCATTTGGCGCTGGCCACTTTGGTCGCTTATTTCGCTATCTTCACCGTTCAACTTACCTAACCTTCCAACAGTGTCAGCATAGATGGTGAACAGCAAAACAACCCAGCGTCAATTATTTTTTGGCATACCTCTCCCAATTCTACGAGATTGTGATATTCACTATGCAATACCACTATGCAAGTGCCCATCCCTTTTTGCTCGCATTGGCTAATGATGTGCCTTTGTCTTTCAGACTGCTATGCCTGTTTTTGACAAGTTAGACCCCTACCAGTTCTACATCATCCATCGCTTATTTTGCAATGCATGTCGATCAGAGAACAGATAGCCAGTTGAAGACCTCAAGTATCTTAACCGCGATCTGTCCAAAGTAGTATTGCTCAACACCCACCCTGAGCATGTTACCCCCCAACCCAGAAAATGCTATCATCTTCCCGAAATAGACGGGCAATGCCAAGGATAGGGGCCTTATATCCATGATACCCTTCCTTGAATGTGAGTCTTGTCTGACCTCCACCGTTAACACCACTTGCCGTTCTAACTTGATCCTGTAGCAATTGTAATCTTCAAAATGCCTGACGTGCGCCCCATCGTTAAGGCACATAAGGATATGAACATCCTAATTGAATTCACAAAAAAGGAGGCGAAGATGAAGCTCAAGCATCTCAAGGAGTGGGAACACACCCATAAGGGGCTCTTGCATGGTGGTTGAACATTTAGCGGCCTTTTTAGTGGTTCTGAGATAGTAAGCACTATATTTTTCTGTCATTTCTCACAATCAAGTATCCAAGTTGCTGACCCCATATGCCTCATCTTACAGCCCTCCATCGCCTCCAAGGCGCTGCTCACATATCTAGAGCAAAAGCGACTTGAGCCATAGCGGCAGTATTTAAAGGAGTGGGAATACCTCCGCCAGAAGAAGGACAACTTTGACAGTATAATCAAGTAGGAGCAGGAGGTGCTCGCAAAGTAAATGCCATTGACATTCTGGGGCACCATGATGGCCATGCTTGGTGGGCCTCCTCAGCTGGGTGAGCAGTCAGGCCAGGTGGCAGTGCAGGGCCAGAGTGTGAGCGCAAGTGCAGCGGTCCTTGGTGCATCTGAACAGGCAAAGTAGGACAATCCACTCTTTATGTGGGATCATTTAGCTGTTGACCCTCGGCCCTCATCCGACCATGCAACACATTCTCCCCCCACCACCACTTTTGTATAACCTTAGCTGCCATTTAATATACTAGTTTGCCTAGATATCCTCTTACAGGAATTCTGTAATGGTTTTTGATCTCATGTGGTCTTGACGCCCACAAAAGGCGCCCCTATTTGTTTCGCCCCTTGCAGGGATTGAACCTAGGGCGGGAGAACCCCTAACCCTTCAGGGAACCCTACAGACCACATGGCAGGACCCTTCTGGGCCCTATTACATATATCTTACTTTATGGATAATGTCACCCCTTCGGATCCTTCCGGCCATTCCTATTTCACGTATCCCAAAGCTCTGGATCACCCGGATGCAATCCAGACTCGCTCCCTTGGTAACCATTTGATATTCCCCCTATCTTTAGCATCCAATCATAGGTAGTGCATTGTAGACCCCCCACACATATATAAGGACCCCCTGTCTGACCCTGAGAGGGCAGACTTGTTCTTCTGTTCGCTCCTCCTCCTTACCTGGAGTCCTCCCTCTATACATCTCTTGCTAGACTCCTGCCTGCTTGCAGCCTAACGGCACTGCCCCTCGCTGCACCTCTATTTGCACCCCATTACAGCACCTTTATTTGTTTGCCCTACAAGTAAGCCCCAGCGCTTTCTTTGTTTGTTTGTCCTTGTAGCAGCACCTGCCGTGACATTAGAACAAGTCTGTTTACTTCAACTGGCGCCACGCGTTAGTGTCTAAGTCACTCGCGTCCCGCCTCTCTTCCCCCTAAGAGTTTGTGGACTGTTGTCCCACACGTTTATCATTTAATCCCTTCGCCGACAAAAACCCGGACAACTACCTGGAGTGTAGGCACCGTCCCACCGTCGAGCAGGTCGACTACATCCTCGCCAAGGACAAGGCCGACGCTGCCCGCCGCTGCCGCCTCACCAAGAAGGCAGCCAACCCTACGCTGCTCGTCCCTCGTTGCAAGCCACTTTCACCTCCCATTTCCATCACTAAGGGTCTCACCCAACACGAACACATCGCCCGCCGCCCGCTAGCCGATCACCGAACCGAACCGCTTGGCCCGCCCATCAAGAAGCCGGACCTCTCTAAGATCTGCTTCCACCCTTACGACACACAGACCGCCCGTCGCTCTGCTCCCGACATCCCCGACTTCGGATGTAAGAACTACAGCGAGTCCATCACTATCGTCCGCCCTAAGGTCAACACTGTCCTCACCCGCATCAGTGCCCTCTGAGACCCTCGTTTCAAGAAGTTCCTTGAGACCAAGGTGCCCGAATGCGACCGCCTCGCCCTCCAGACCTTCACTGCGGCTCGAAGCCATCGCACGTTTTCTCGAGGCCCCTCACTCTCGCAAGTGGCTTAGTGTGGAGTTCCACGAGATCCTCAGGGTTTGCAAGCGCTTTGAACTCATCACGCTCGCTAACCTCAAGAAGAACTACGCGACTATCTGCACGGAGATCTACGAGCAATTTGTGTACACGTGCAACTTAGATTGGGCAGCATAGTTTTAGTTTGAGAATAGTTTTGTATCAGCGGCACTAGTTTTTTGAATAAACAACACCACTCTCCTCTCTATCATGGCAAGCAAAAATCGCTTTACACCGCTCGACCCAGATCGACTTCTGGGCAATACATCGCAGCCAGGGTCCGTCCCCCCGCAATCAGAAACATCACGGCAAGGTAACCCGGATCCGGCTCCCTCACAACAACCAACCAGGCCTCCGTCCCCGACTCCGACCCTTACATTGGCTACTCACCCTCCGTTCTACGAATGGAATGGCACGCAATATGACACACTGGAGGATGCTATCCGTGCAAGCGCACAGGACTTCCGTCTTGCTGATGATACGATTGATTGGGTCATGAGCATTGTTAAGACCATCACATATCAGCAAACGGTGCATATCTACAACCTCCTTGGTGTCAAGGTCTACGAACACGTAGATGCAAATGCGGCAGCCCACCACAAGTTCAGCGACAATATGGAAACACTGGCCAAAGCAATTCAGACGCTAGTTAAGGACCGCGATACCATAAAGGCAGCACTCACCAGGGCATCCAAAAAGGTCAAGACTCTCGATGCTGAGTTGTTAATGCTCAACAACAACAACACGGTCCTTTCAAACGTCATTCAGCAACATTCAACTCAGATTCAACAGTTGATGAACGCTCAGGCCTCCGCTCTACTCGGCTCTACCGCTCACGCCGCCCCCATCGCAACCACATCGCACCAACCTAAGCCGAAGATTGCCGACCCACTGCACTACAAGGAATCTAAAGATGGTATCACATTGGAACACTAGTTGACTAAGTTTGGCATTTGGTGTCGCTACCAGAACATCATCAGCGACGACTAAATCATTACGACGGCACTCATGTACCTGGAGGACGGCCCGTCAAACTACATGTCGAATTATGCTAAGGCAGCCGCCGAAGGCAAAGCCCTCAGCACCTAGAAAGATTTTATTTTTCGTCTCAGCATTGGATACCGTGACCTCGCCCCAGAGAAATCGGCACAGAACAACCTCAAGAGCATCTGCGGCAAGTCCCACAGTACGCTCACTCAGTGTGCCGAACAGTTCCGCCGCTATGCCCACCAGACCGGTTACAGCGATGTTGAGCTCATCCGCCGCATCAATGACCAACTCGGCAAGGAGCTCTCCCAGTCCAAGACTGTCATCATGATGACAGCACCGCAGCAGGTTCAGCAGGTCCCCAAGACCTGGGTTGCTTACCCTAATTGGGTCCTTGCTCTCGACACGGAACTTCGCAACGACCACGGCCGCAAAACCCGCTCATTTAGTTCGCAGCCAAGCTCATTGAAAGATCCTAATGCAATGAACATCAATGTGATGAAGAAACCGGAGAAGCTGTCCAAGGAACAAATGGAATGGATGGACAACAAGAAGTGCTTCCGCTGCGGTAAACACCCGTACAAGAAGAACGAGAAGTGTCGCAACCCTAAGTACAAGGGCGACTACGAAATGCTCAAGAAGTTCGACACTCCAACGACATCCACCTCTCAGGACAAAGGCAAGGCACCGGCTACTCGCATCCGCTCGACTGAGGAGAAAGAGGCTGAACACCGTGAACGCATGGAGTTTATCGCCACCGCCCTCAAGCAATTCGACGAAAAGAAGAGCGAGGAACCCGCTGTCGAGACCGCTCGCATCGAGGAGGTCATCGATGAGAAGGATTTTCTCCAAGGGTTGTAATGCTGGCTGGCCATTGCACCCCGTCAACGACTTGTATACGTAAAATTACGCTATCTAATGAACCCGATGTACCTAGCTCTGGACATGTATATATTCATGCCTCCGCATTGTCTATACATTCTATGAACGTCCAACTAGTACTGAAACAGCGTGATACAGAAGTCCAGCCGTTTGCACTCCTAGACTCAGGAGCATACTTATGCTTTATGCACAACAGGTTTATTCAGGACCACAAATTGGCCATGCGCCTGCTTAAAAGACAAGTACGAGTCTTCAATGCAGATGCAACGGAGAATAAGAAGGGATTGATCACCCACTATGCCCGTTGTCAAGTGCGCATTGGTAATCACACGTCATGGCAATCGTTCCTCATTGCAGAAATCGGCCACCACGATATCATCATTGGCATAAGTTTTTTATGCGAACACAACTCAGAAATTGACTAGAAGGAACAAAAAATCAACTTCACCCGCTGCCCGACGGAATGTGCTCTGAACTACCTCGACATTCAAGAAGAGGACTTGGATCAACTGGAAATACCTCATTTAGAAGTAGTCGCACAAGATCAGTATGGGGACCTCAAACGTGGCGATTGGAATGATCCCGAAACCTTTGTGCACTACATAACCCACTCTGACGACCTGGATGCTCGTATACTTCATAACGACTCGGACACCTATATGGCACAATATGGAAAGAGAGACAAGAACCCAGTCATGGCTAATGCTCCCGAAGTCGGCAAGCCTAACAACATCTAGAAAGACACCGTGCCAGAACACTACCATAAGCACGGCATTGTCTTTTCTAAGGAAGCTTCATACAGGATGTCCACATGTAAACCCTATAATTATGCTATTGAGCTGATTCCTAGGGCATCACTCTCAAAGCATTCAACGCCATACCCAATGAACAAGGCAGAACGCAACACCTTAGATGAGTGGATCAACGAGCAGCAAGCAAAAGGCTACATATGACCATCGAAAAGCCCACTAGCCTCGCCAGTTTTCTTTGTGAAGAAGAAGGATGGATCACCACAACTAGTCCAAGACTATAGAGCATTGAATGCAGTAACCAAGAAAAACTGGTTCCCAATACCCCGCACGTCCGACCTCATTAATCGCCTTTCGCAAGCCTCCATCTTCACGTTCATAGACTTAAGATGGGGCTACCACAATGTCCGTATAAAGGAAGGCAATGAAGAAAAGGTGGTGTTCTCAACCTTTAGGGGCCTGTTTGAACCAACAGTTATGCTCTTTGGACTATGCAATGCCCCAAGCACCTTCCAAGCAATGATGAATGACGTACTAGAAGAAGAGATTGCTACAGGGCACGTAGTAGTTTATATTGATGACATCCTCATCTTCACCGACGACTTGACGCTACACTAGCAACTAGTATCCAGGGTACTACAAAAGTTACAAGACAACGACCTGTTCGTTAAGCCTGAGAAATGCAAATTTAAACAATCCACAGTTGAATTTCTCGGACTAATCATCTCAAAGAACAGCGTGTCAATGGACCCTAAGAAAGTTGAAGGAGTAAAAGGATGGCCTACACCAACTAAAGTTAAACACATTCAGGCCTTCCTAGGACTCGCAAACTTCTACCGGCGTTTTATCAAGGATTTTGCAAAGATTGCTCACCCACTTACCATCCTTACATGTAAGGATATGCCCTAGCAATGGAACGAGGAACAACAACTCGTGTTTGATCGATTAAAGGAAGCCTTCACTACAGCACCTATACTACAACTTCCAAACGACACAGCTCCATACTGACTAAAAACCGATTCATCAGACTTCACAATAGGTGCAGTCCTCGAACAACTCGGCGAAGATGGTTTATGGCACCCAGTAGCATTCCACTCTAAATCGCTCAATGAATACGAGCGTAACTATGAGATTTATGACAAAGAAATGCTAGCCATCATTCGGGCATTAGAAGAATACCGACACTACTTGGAAGGCCACCCTGAACCAATCGAAATTTAGTCTGATCACCTGAATCTCACATACTTCCACCAGGTGCATAAGTTATCACGACAACAAGCCAGATGGGCACTCTTTTTTACCCGCTTCAACTTCATTTTACGCCACAAACTAGGGAAAACAATGATTCAAGCCGACCCTCTGTCCAGGAGGCCAGATTATAAAGAGGGAGTATACAGTGATAATCAAGGTCGAACACTGTTAACTTTAGAGTTTTTTGCAATCAAAGCAATGCAACCCTCTCATGAATCGACAGTAGATGACGCACAACTACTATTAAGGATCAAAAAGGCACTCAAAGATGACACAATAACAAAGGATTACCAAGCCCTCCTTGCGAGCGGCCCGCGCGAATTTGGTAAAGACCTTTATCTTCACCTTTCATCGGCATTACATGTTTTCTGCTCTGCGCAATCTCTCTGATACTGTGAATGTGTTCCTCAGCAAGTCGTCTTTAAGTTGTCCTGCATATGCCACGGCGTTACTCAAAGGCCTTTCAGGTCAACTAAGTCATGTTCTACTTGAAACCAAGTGATCCACGCAGACATATTTGCCATTTGACGCTTATATTGTCCTGCTCACAGCACATCAACTCAATTCTCCGCATCGTACAAATGAACTTTCGCTCTTGTGACGTATGATATTTTAATCTTAGTATTTAAAAAGCTCAGCGGCCTCTGCATCTATAAAATAGGTTTCACGGCCATAAGCCTCTTCATGATGTCTATAGACCAGCTTTCGTGGCCAACTTACTACAAGGGGACTACACATGCTCTATACATTATTTCTGCCATATGCATTCTTCTTTTCTGCCTTGTCAGTACTTATAGGAGTGCCGCAGAGCGCCCCAAAGCAATTTTTAGGGTTTGGCAGAGAAAATTTGCGATTTTTGAGGCCTGACCAAAATTCGGACCGGCGGTGGCCTACTGCTTGAAGTCTGCCCAAAATTCGGATCAAAATGCGGTCTAGACCCCTCTATACAATTTAGACCAAATGGGGGCTCGAAGGGCCCCAAAAAATCAGGCATATAACTGTATTATCTGGGGTCCTGGTTTGTAAGGGTGGCAGCATAGTGAGGGGGCAGAGAGAGAGAAAAAGGAAAAGCGGGACCTGAAGGAGATGTGGCAATATAAGAGGGCGAGAAGGGAGATAGGTCTAATATGTACAATGTAGAGTCCAGTGCAAGGCACATAAACCTAGAAGAAAAAGAAGCAGAGGGGGAGATATATAAAAGGGCTCATGCAAGAATGTACTGCATGCCGAAATTGTCTCATTTTGTGAACATTTTTGCTATAGTCTTTCTGGCATGCCGTACGAAAATGAAGGCATTGAAATGAGGGACGTCTTGAGAAATGAGGTGAGTATGAGCATGCCTATCTAAGAGATAGCAATGCTTATTACCTTTTAGAGAACAGTCAGCGAGCTAGAATTCGATAAGCAATATCATAACATACCGAGTCCGCAAAGCCTAGCGAGTAAAATAAATGAGGCAACTGAGGTGTGTGTAAAGTGTGCACTTCGACAGGTTCCTAAAACATAATATGTTAATTTAGGATATACGCATACAAGAGGAACAGAGCCCCAAAACAGGCCTGTCAGACTTAGGCAGACTATCTACCACAGATGAGCTGAACTGGATGAGCAGAGAGAGAATGCGAGCTGTAATGCAAGTGATGTACGGTGGGGAATGTGAGACCCTAGCAATTAAAAGGTTGCATTTTATATATAAATGCGAGTGGGTGTGAGTGGAACAGCTATTCATGGCTGTGGTCAGAGACAGGGATACCTATCACCGCCCATTTTATTTAGAGATGCACATGGCTTACTAAATGATGGTGCATTCAATCGCCTCTTTGCTTTAGCAGCTCTCGGTCGAGCAGCAATTATATACGTTTATGTTAGATAGCTTGTGATGTTAATGAGATGTGTTTGATGAAATCAATATACATATATTTAGTGTTCTTTGTTTGTATACAAGTTATATTTTATGCACAGTTAGTATGTACGTATCCCCCGTACATGTCTATGTCTTATTTGCGGAGCCACCTCACGCGCATTAACTCTAGTGCCCGCACCCACACCTACTCCTCCTCGTGTAATGCCTGTTTAACCCTCTCAATCACCAGCTTCTTCACTGCAATGTGTGTGTCCTCACATGATGTGCTTTAAGGGACTAGGTCTGTAAGGCTAGCCTGGTGTTTTAAAAGCTTATTTTTCAGCTTAACCATTCAGTCAAGCCCCCGTGTGAAGGAGCACATATGTGATTGTTTCTGCTCTTTATAGTGTGCTAACTTTGGAAGTGCATGGGATTGAATGGCACTATATTTGTCTTTAAAGCTGGCATAGCATAGCTGAGGGCAGGCTTTGTTGTTCTACTTGATTACCATTGAGTTTAAGTGTTACGCCGAGGCCAGCACGGGCGCCTATGAGACGTACGACGAGCGCACGCGGTCGAGGGTCGAGGGATCTGGAAGGACGTACACCGAAGAGGCGAAGTCGAGCACTGTGGTAAATGACGAGCGACACACGGGGGTTTTGTGGGGAGAAAGGCCTCGATTGGAAAAGGAGGTCAAACTGAGGAACATCCTCAGGGAGACCCAACTATATAAGTACATGAGAACAATGACTATGAACGATCGTGAGAGAGTCTGGGACAATAGAAACAAAAGGTGCGAGACGATGACTTCAAGTAAGTCACGATGAGTTGTACATACAATAGCGATGTTAGATCGCCACGGAACCGAATGGTACAGAGGTTGCGCTCATTGAGGAACAAGAAAGGAAAAAGAAAATACCGGGCAGGAATGTTGTAATATTAAGCCCCCGTCGAGCGATGTGCGAAAGGGGTTTTTGAATTGATAGTAGAGCTTGAGCAACTGAAGCTGCAATAAATGAAATGTTAGCTTAATATGAGATTGCACGGTGATATGTGAAGCAAGAAGTAAAAGAGTAGTGTTGGTGTGTTTAACTGAAAAGAGGGTGGTGTAAGGTGGCTGTGTTGAACTGTCAAAGTGAGTAAGACAGGGGTAAGTTAGGTGAGTAGAGAAAAGATACGGTGTTTTGAAGGGAGTGGAAGTAAAAGTGTTGTTGGCAAAAAGAAGTACTGGGTGGGTAAATTAAAGTGGAGGTGGTTTTTAAGTGTGTAAAGAGTGTTTTGGTAAGTAGGTGTTGTAAGTAGGGTGTGCAAAGGTTTGAAAGGGCTGTACTAAAGTTTCAGTAGTTAACTTGGGGTAAGTAAGAAGAAGTGTTGTTGTCGGAAGTGAAGTGTGTGTGTGTGGAAGGGTGTGTACGGTGGCTGTGCTACCGTAGCACTTTTAAGGTAGTAGTGGTAGTGTAAGTAAGGGGTTTAAAGCTAAAAGTAAAAGCACTAGTCTAACCCAAGGTTTGCAGGTTGTGCAGGCAAGGTGCCTAGTTACAGGAAACTGTGTGAAAGGTTTAAAAAGACGGGAGTACAAATTTTATTTTTAGGGTTAGGTTAGGGTTAGGTTAGGGTTAGGGTTAGGTTAGGGTTAGGTTAGGTTAGGGTTAGGGTTAGGGTTAGGTTAGGGTTAGGTTAGGGTTAG